>CM051382.1:6084621-7284621 GCA_028015245.1 Cardamine occulta
TAAAAATCGTCTTCGGATCACGCATCATCAAGATCGACCCGAAGACTCTTGGGCCAAATTATCATCTTTGGACATAACCTGAAGTATTTCACGTTGAAGTTTAGTCATACGTTTGGAACTCATAATTGAAAAAATTAGAGCCAAATTGATTAAATTTTACCTCCTTAGGAAGCGAAGAGCGATCTTCTGCAGCTCCGGTAGATGTTTAACCTTGGGTCACTTGGGAAGGAACAGTAGAAGGATCATTATAAGACAGTACTTCAGCAATAAGCAAACTGTACTGCTGAAGAATTATAACCTGGTATGATAGGTTTAGATTCTGTGATATACAAGTTTGATTCATGAATCCTAGTTATATATTAATCAATGCCGCTGGTCTTGTAACACCCGTGTCCTGGAAGTGGGAAGTTGATTTTATTTTGTTTGAATTAAGGAGTGGAGTTTGCAGATTTTATTTAAATAAAATAAATCATGAGGTGTTTAAAAAGGAGAATCGGAAAGTTTGGGGTTGTTTCTGGTAGATCAAAAAGTTGTGTTGGGTTAATTTGATAAGATCAAAAGTTTTGGGGCTGTTTTGCAAAGATCTGAAAGTTGGGGGACTTAGGTGAAATTTTGGAGAAAATTGAGATGTGGCCCTACTCTTCTTCTCCATGATGTTGTCGCCTCCATTGAGCAAAGAAGAGAGAGAGAGAGAAGCTTTGTGGTGTTTGGCGAGAGGAAGGAGAAGAATTTTGGGCTGGGAGTCGTGAGGTGGGAGAGAAGGAGATGAGTTGTAGTGGTTCCGTGGCAGCCGTGGGCGAGAAGTTTTGAGTCGTCTCCTCTCACCTTTCGTCGCCGCCGGTTGTGGAGGTAAGGCTTATCTCCCTCTTTTTAGTTGTTTCATGGTGGTGTCGTTGTTGATCAGAGCTTGAGCGGTCAAGTCTCGATAGGGATGAGTAACGGAGAGTGGTAACGGTGATGGTGGAGTTTGTTTGGTGGTGATGTCGTCGATGGTGTGTGTTAGTTGCAGAGGTTTAAACGAAGAAGATGACTTTTAAGTGGTATAGTTGTGTTGTTTGTCTTTTGTGATTATTAAGCTGCGCGGGTTGAATTATTTTCAATATTTTATTACTTTTTTCTAGGGTGTATTCGTCCCGAAAAGTTCCAGAAAATTGTCGCGAAAGTTTCTGTTTTTGGCTAAGGTGAGTGCAGTACCGTAGCTTATCTGGGTTTTACGGATTATTCCTAGTCTAATAGATTTGTACTAGGGTTTTCCATGATGTTTGTTGATTGGTTGATTTGATGAGTTCTTCGTTTGATTTTGTGTTGAAGTAAATTAATTAATTAATTGATTGCTAATTAATTAATTAATTGCTGTGAATTAAATTGTAGAAAATTGGTGGAGTAATTTATGTTGAAATAAATTGCTGAAAAATTGTTGAAATTAAATATATGGAGTTATTGCTGAATGTTTTGATGAATTGAATTAATTAATTAACTGCTGATAATTAATTAATTGATGAAGTGTTGTTGTGTTGGTTGCTGACTGCTGTAAGCATATTTATTATGTTGGGAAACTATTTGTTGGCCTGTGTGTATAGCTATGAGACGGGTTGATCACCTCCTCAGTATTTATTAAATACTGACTGCGTCTATTCATAATGGCGCAGGTAAAGGGAAGAAAAATGATTGTTAGCTGGAGCTCGTGGAACTGTGGCGGCGGAATGAGATGACATACCGGGAGGGTTGTTATTTATTTATTCACTGCTATTTTTTTTTTTATTGTTGAATTGCCGTAAACCGTTAGGTCGTGAGTTATTGTTGTTGTGAATTTATTGGGGTTTTAATAAATCGTTGAATGCTGTTTTATGGTTGAGTTAGTAATTGATTTTCGCCGCTGGGGTTTTTAGTATTTATGGGAATATAAAAAAAAAAAACGGGTGGGGGCGTTTCAATTTGGTATCAGAGCGGAGTTGTTTCTAGGACTGTTAGATTTCTTGCTTTGCTGAAATGGTTGTATGTTTTGAATCGAGTGTCGTTTGATTGTTGTTAGTCATAGCTTTATTATTTCTTGTTGTGGGGTTTCGGGGTATGTCATCTTTTCCAGCCGGTAAGAGTTTCCACGGTAAGACTCTTTCTGTTGTGTTTTGCTAATTTCTGAAAAGATTAGTAGTTCGCTGACTTGCAGATGCTTAATTCAAGGAGAGCTGCTGTCACACCCCTCTGGGGTGGTTGTTGTGGCAAAGCTGGCAGAGCAGGTTGTGGTGGCAGAGCTGGAAGAGTTGAGATCTGGTTGCCCACTGTGAGTGTGGTGCAGAGTGTGGCTGTGGAGCGGGTAGGAGTGAGAACCCTGTTGGTGATGATCAGGCCGTTTTTTTTTGCTGGCAACGCTGTGCCAGTGCAGGGAGTGGCTCCGCATGGGGCAGATCAGACCCAATTGGGGATGTGTTGGGGTTGCTGACCTAGTTTTTCGAGCAGTTACCGGCTGTGGTACCGGCTATGGCTCCGGATGCGCCACATGGAGTTGCTGCTTTGCCAGGAAGTGTTGTTCAAAGGGTTCCAAAAGCTGTAGTTGTGGAGTGTTGTAGATCCTTGTTGGTGGATCTTGCCGTATGAGTGTTGTAGATTCGTGATGGTGGATCTAGTTGTAGGAGTATTGTAGATCATTGTTGATTGATCTTGCTGTAGGTATTGTTTTTGACCTTGTTGTAGGTAGTTCTGTTGGTGTTGATGATGCGAGTAAAAGATTTCTGATCGATGCCGCGATCAAGGACTGAGCTGTACTGAAGGGATTGGTGGATCCTGTGTTGCTGGTTTATTGGTGTGGTGCTGGAAGTTTTAGCCATTAAAGATGACTAAGGAGTTACTGAGTTGCTGGAAGGAGTATGATCAAGTTGTGATCAAGGGAATAATGTAGCTGAAGGGATCATTTGATCCAAGATAGACCGTATGATCCAAACTAGAACATAAGCATTTTTGGTTTGGTTTTAGACCGATCAATCCATGGTGGATCAATCGATCCCAAACTCGCAAGGGTTCCGGTGTGGCAGAGTTGTTTATGGTTGGAAACATGCTGGTAGAGTTAATGCCGGTGCGGTTAGAGAACGCATGGGGAGTGTGGCCGGGAGTGAGACTGTTGAGCAAGTGGGAGTTAAGAATCCGTTGGTGGAGATCTGCGCAGAGCAATGTGTGTTGTTTTAGTGGTAACGGGAGAGTTATTGGTGGAGCTGCACCTGAAAACGTTTCACCCGTGCCAGGAGTGGTATAACAAAGACATCAAAACTAATTAGGGGCGGTGCTGGCTTTGTTGGCTCAACTGTTAGAGCAGTTATCTACTGTGGTACCGACTCGAGCTCCTGTGGCACCACCAAGAGCTGATGGGTTGCCAAGAAAGGATCTGGAAGAGTGCAGAAAAGTTCTGGAGTGTTCCAGAGTATTCCGGAGGATATTAGAGAAAGTTTTAGGGAGTGTGAGCCATAAGTGGTTTAGTTTGGGATTGCAAACCGGACGAGTTGATTTTGGTAAAGATTAAAGATGGTGAGCTGAGTTGTAGTAGTGCACCGTGGTGTGTAGTCAATAAGGTTTTGGAAGTTATCTCGTCCTTAAAAGCTAACGGAGTGAGCTAAGTCGTAAAGATGTTAGATCAAGCGAGATCTATTATTGTTCGAGAAGCAAGGTCCATGAAATAAGTTGGAAGTAGTGAGACTTGGCAGGACTTATTAGACCTATGAAGGTTTGTGCGGTAGTGGTGAGATCAATCACACTGGAGAAGGGTTGTGATTGCGGGCTTGAGAATCAAGCGAGAGTTTTGCCAAGGGTGTTAAGTATTTTAAGAGCGGATAATACTCTAGATGCTTAAGTGGAGCGTGTTAGGAGTTCCTAAAAAGGGAAGTTGCCTGAAAAGAAAAGTTTCTGAAAGGAAAGTTATTCAATAATCGAGCAGAGCTTTTATTGAGTATAACCAGAGTTATTACTGGGAGAAAAATCGTGGTGCGAGCTAGTGGTGCTCTAAATACTCAAAAGAAGAGACTAAGTGATCTACGCGGTTAAACTTGAGGAACAAGCCGAGTTCTAAAAGCTTAAACCGAGCTAAATTTGAGGCTGTTGAGGTAGTTGGAGTTGGTGGCTAGTTGTGATCTGAGAAAGCTTATCATTTCTAGAAGGCTAATCTTGTTGTTGACGCTTTAAGCAGAATGCGTGCAGCTAGAGATTCAGAAAAGGGCGCTAAGATCCTTGTGAGCATGGGTCGTGCCATGGGGTTGTGTCTGATGGGTCAAAACTTTTTGAGAGGATGTTTATTTTCGTCCAGGAACTACCAAGGTGTACCGGGTTCTAAAAAGGTACTATCTGTGGGTAGGGATGAAGAGGATGTCGTTAGTTGGGTATTAGGCTGTGATACATGCCAAACTGGGAAAGCCGAAGCATCAAGTCCGAGTGGCTTGCTGGGGAGTTGTTCATTCCTAAGTGGAAATGAAAGTTGAGCACGATAGTTTCGTGGAGGGTTTTGCTGAGGTTGTGTGTGCTATTTTGGGGTGGCTAATTTTTTGATCACTTGAGTTTAGCTGAGTTCGCTTACAACAATAGCTACCAGGCTAGTATTGGTATTGCACCATTTGAGGTTGTCTATGGTAGGCAATGCAGGACACCGCTGTGCTGGACTCAAGTGAGGGAGAAGAGTTTACTGGGAGCCGATTTTGTGTAATATACAACAGAGAAGATCTGTGTGGTCAAGCTGAATATGAAAGAAGCACAAGACAGGCAGAAAAACTATGCTGATAAATGTAGAAAGGAGTTGGAGTTGCAGTTGGGAATATGGTCTACCTGAAGATGGCCATGCTGAGAGGTCCGAACAGGTATATTTCCGAGACTAAGTTGAGTCTTTGGTATATGGGTCCTGTTAAGGTTTTGGAGCGGGTCGGGTCAGTTGCTTATAGGCTGGAGTTGCCAGATGTGATGCGGGTATTTCATAAAGTATTCCACGTGTCGATGCTGAAGAAATATCTACATAAGGATAATCGGGTAATGGCTGAGATTCCAATCTATCTTTTGCCGAGTAAGGTTGTAGAGGTGAGGCCTTTGGAGGCGTTAGATCGCAAAGTCAGACTGGTCAGAAGGAAGAAAGTTCCAGGGATGAAAGTCTTGTGGGACTGTAATGGGTCTGCGGAGGAAACTTGGGAACCTGAAGATACGATGAGGCAGAGGTTTTTCAAGTGGTTGGGCAAGCTGACGACTTAGCTGGAGTTCCAGTGCTATTGTTAGCAAGGCTGTTGTTCTTATTTTGCTATTTAAGCTTGTCCTCATTTGTTGTCAGAGTTTTTAAACGATGTATCTTTTTCACTATTATTCAATAATAAGGCGGAGTTTTATTGAATATGTTGTGCATGCTATTATTTTTTATACTTGGTTCGGCTGTAGGGATCATGCCATGATGATCCTAAAACTTGGTTTAGCTGATTAGGACATTGTCCTAATGCTGTTGGATGAGGTTCCATGTTGTGGAATTTCATTGCTGTGTGGTGTTTACCGGTCGGGTTTCTGTGTGATTCCTGATGCTGTTTCGGTAAGCCACTGAAGATCTTAGGATCTTGTTGGACTTGCTGATCGGGTCACGCTGGACTTTGAGATGCTTGTCATTTTTACTGCGCTGAGCTGTTCCGGGGATCGGGTAGGCGTAGTTCTTGCTGATCGGGTCACGCTGAACTCCGAGATGCTTGTTATTCTTGCTGCGCTGAACTATTCCGGGGATCCGGTAGGCGTAGCTTATTCAAACTAAGTGGGGATCTTATGGTGTCAGATTAATGGAGTATTTGAACTCAGTATAGACAATGAGGTGTTGTGCAGAAAGCCGAAAAAATAATGTTGTGTTGTGCTGATAGCCGAAAGGCTATGCTGTGTGGTGCTGATAGCCGAAAGGCTATGCTGTGTGGTGCTGATAGCTGAAAGGCTATGTTGTGTTGTGTTGATAGCCGAAAAGCTATGCTGTGTTGTGCTGATAGCCGAAAGGTTATGTTGTGATGTGTTGATAGCCGATCGAAAGGTTATGCTGTGTTGGGTTGATAGTCGAAAGGCTATGTCGTGAGGTGTTGATGGCCGCAATGTTATGCGGTGTTGGAAATAGCCGAAAGGTTAAGTTGTGTTAAGTAGATAGCCGAAAGGCTATGTTGTGTTGTGTTATTAGCAGTAGTTATGTTGAGCCGTGCTGTTGGCTATAGTTTATGCTGAGCCGTGTTGTTGGTTGTAGTCTATGCTGAGCCGTATCGTTGACATAGATTTATGCTGAGCCGTGCTGTGGAGTTATAGAGCTGAACTGCTAGTTGTGGAGTGTGATAAGCTGTTGATCAAAGCAGTAGCCGAGATTATGTTGAGCTGTGTTGGCCGGTAGTTGCCAAGAAAAAAGAAAACCGGTGTAAGGTTGGTAGCTGGGTCTTTTGTGCGAGGAGATTAGAGTTGAAAGATTCGAGGACGAATCTATGTTAGTGGGGGAGAATTGTAACACCCGTGTCCCGGAATTGGGAAGTTGATTTTATTTTGTTTGAATTAAGGAGCGGAGTTTGCAGATTTTATTTAATAAAATAAATCATGAGGTGTTTAAAAAGGAGAATCGGAAAGTTTGGGGTTGTTTCTGGTAGATCAAAAAGTTGTGTTGGGTTAATTTGATAAGATCAAAAGTTTTGGGGCTGTTTTGCAAAGATCTGAAAGTCGGGGGACTTAGGTGCAATTTTGGAGAAAATTGAGATCAAACCTAGTCTCTTTAAAACGTGGCCCTACTCTTCTTCTCCATGATGTTGTCGCCTCCATTGAGCAAAGAAGAGAGAGAGAGAGAAGCTTTGTGGTGTTTGGCGAGAGGAAGGAGAAGAATTTTGGGCTGGGAGTCGTGAGGTGGGAGAGAAGGAGATGAGTTGTAGTGGTTCCGTGGCAGCCGTGGGCGAGAAGTTTTGAGTCGTCTCCTCTCACCTTTCCTCGCCGCTGGTTGTGGAGGTAAGGCTTATCTCCCTCTTTTTAGTTGTTTCATGGTGGTGTCATTGTTGATCGGAGCTTGAGCGGTCAAGTCTCGATAGGGATGAGTAACGGAGAGTGGTAACGGTGATGGTGGAGTTTGTTTGGTGGTGATGTCGTCGATGGTTTGTGTTAGTTGCAGAGGTTTAAACGAAGAAGATGACTTTTAAGTGGTGTGTAGTTGTGTTGTTTGTCTTTTGTGATTATTAAGCTGTGCGGGTTGAATTATTTTCAATATTTTATTACTTTTTTCTAGGGTGTATTCGTTCAGGAAAGTTCCAGAAAATTGTCGCGAAAGTTTCTGTTTTTGGCTAAGGTGAGTGCAGTACCGTAGCTTATCAGGGTTTTACGGATTATTCCTAGTCTAATAGATTTGTACTAGAGTTTTCCGTGATGTTTGTTGATTGGTTGATTTGATGAGTTCTTCGTTTGATTTTGTGTTGAAGTAAAATAATTAATTAATTGATTGCTAATTAATTAATTAATTGCTGTGAATTAAATTGTCGAAAATTGGTGGAGTAATTTATGTTGAAATAAATTGCTGAAAAATTGTTGAAATTAAATATATGGAGTTATTGCTGAATGTTTTGATGAATTGAATTCATTAATTAACTGCTGATAATTAATTAATTGATGAAGTGTTGTTGTGTTGGTTGCTGACTGCTGTAAGTATATTTATTATGTTGGGAAACTATTTGTTGGCATGTGTGTATAGCTGTGAGACGGGTTGATCACCTCCTCAGTATTTATTAAATACTGACTGTGTCTATTCATAATGGCACAGCTAAAGGGAAGAAAAATGATTGTTAGCTGGAGCTCGTGGAACTGTGGCGGCGGAATGAGATGACATACCGGGAGGGTTGTTATTTATTTATTCACTGCTATTTTTTTTGTTATTGTTGAATTGGCGTAAACCGTTAGGTCGTGGGTTATTGTTGTTGTGAATTTATTGAGTTTTTAATAAATCGTTGAATGCTGTTTTATGGTTGAGTTAGTAATTGATTTTCGCCGCTGGGGTTTTTAGTATTTATGGGAATATAAAAAATAAAAAAAAATGGGTCGGGGCGTTTCAGGTCTCATCCTCTCAGAGGTTTCATTTTAAATTAAGAATGGCTAATTAAACTTCTAATTAAAATTTAAAGACGTTTCAACAATGCCATTAATACTGTAGTTTCATTTCTTTCCATATAAATAAACAACAAATGTATTATTGTTCATCATCAAAATAAAACTCGATTGAGTCATACAATTTGAGGGAGTTTTCATTTCTTGTGCATTATCTCAAAATGTTTATTTAAAATGTGGGTTTCCTTCTAGCAATCATATGCTTTGTAGTCTCCATAAATGCTCAACTTATACCACAGTTTCCAATTCCGTTTCTTAATCCTGGTATGCCTTTACTACCAGACATAATGAAATGTTGGTCATCAGTCATGGATATCCCTGGATGTATTGTAGAGATTTCTCAATCTATTTTCACCGGTCAATTCGGCAACATAGGTCCTGCTTGCTGCAAAGCATTTTTAGAAGCTAAAGCTAATTGCATCCCAAAATTTCCATTCAATCCATTTTTTCCTCCTATGCTTAAGGAACAATGTTCAAGAACTATTGGTGCAATTCCTCCTATCAACAGTAGAGTATAGAATGTTTACCGAAAATAACTATTTATTTTTCTACTTTATATCTTTTATTTTTCATTTTTTAGAAAATTCTATTACTATGTTTTTATACTCCAAAAATAAGATGATATAATAATAACAGTTTCAAAGTCATCTTTTAATCAATACTTAGTCCTCCTTATATGCCTCCCTAAGCATCAAGTCAAGTGTTAGTTTAATCACGAAATGGTTAATGTTTCAAAATTTTGAGTTATTCTAATAAGTCTTTTAAATCGTATATAACAAAAACCTACGACATAATACTGTTGAAAATATCTCTGCAAGTATGCGAGTGTAAGTTACCAAAAACAAAACTTTTTTTTATAATTAGGTAAAGTAGCCCATTATCTTTTTTTCAACAATAAATTTAACATATCATGAAAAGAAAACATTTATCAGCTTCTACAACTATAATATACAAGTTTTAAGGTTTTCCGACTCAATAGTTATTAACCATATTTAGTCAGATTTTTGAAAAGATGAATTTATTAGTTAAATTTATATTTTTGTAAATAAATTAATTATGCTTTCTTCTATGAATAGTAAAAAATATTTGTTGGACTTATCCGAATATAAAAATTAAGATTTAAAAACGTGGATATTTATATTTTCTGACGGAGAAACAAAATACAAGCCACATGTAAAAATACACTAGTCTTTCTCGTACTTATAACTACATGAGGAAGGATTTTGTATGAATTTTTTTTTTAATTGATCAAGTAAGTATCTACGTCCGATACTTAAGCATATTAAATGTTATTTTTTGATCTTTTGTTATTATTTGATATATTAATTTGTTTGTTTGAATAATAACTACTCTTATATTTTGACGCTGTTAATCCCGATAAGTATTTGCAAACTCTTCGTATGAATATATATTTTCCTTATGGTAATACTATTTTTTTTTGACAAATAAATTTAATATAAATATAAAGCTCCGACAAGTAAATAATCATTATGTTTTTTCTCCATCTCAAAGAGTAGTTTAATTTCATTTGACTTAGTCAAAAATAATTTACACCAACTATTTATATATTTATATTAAAATATATGAACATTTAAAGTACCCACAAAAATACATGAATTGTATCCATTAAACAGCAACAAAACAAATTCTTCCATTAAACACCAACAAATTGATAGGAAATAATATCCATTAATTTTGAACTAAAAGTTTATAAAACAAATTCTAAAATACATATAAAATCCTAAAGAATATATTAAAAATGCAAAAAGCATATTCTTCAATGATTCAAAAAGTAAATATTGATATTGTAAAATTTTAGATTTATAAATAAATAATCACAAATTGGATAAAGTTCTTAATATTTTTAAGAAAGTTCTAAAATTATAAAACTTTAAGTAAAATATTTTTATATATTTTATCTTTCACATCAAATTTACACGTGACATAGTTATATACAACTGATAATTTTTCATATTTACACACAACACTTTTATCTAAGTTGAAACGACCGCACTTTTTTTTTTAACCAGAAATATAATTAAACATTTATAAAACAATCTAGCAAACACATAAACGACCACGAAGGTCAACAGTTCTACCGGTTCTATCAATCCTACAAAAGGTACAAAAACCACAAAACTAAAGGGTCCTAATCATCTCCTCCTCACTATCTCGATTCCACGATCACGCCTTATCTTTACCTGCATCGACAAAAGAGATGCATCAATATTTGGTAAACCAAATGCTGAGTGAGATTGATCCTCCCAACAACAGGGAATTAAAAAGCACCAAGCAATTTTTAATAACCAAGACAACACGAAGAATTAATTAACATCAATTAAAACTTCCAACAACAAAAATAGCAATTTCAAACCAAGAAAAGCTAAACAACAGCAGGAATAGTAAACACACTTCCATAGCACGAATTGTAACGCCCGTGTTCCAAAAATTAATTAATTTAATTAATTTGGAAACTCTTTCGAGTTTATGAACCTTAGACAAGTCTCGAGAAATTAATTATGGGGTGAAATAATCAATTTAGATTTGTTCCGAGGATGTCATAAATTAGTTTGAAAGTTGTGGGGTTTTTCTCAAAAATAACAAGTGGGAAGCAAAATTGGTTTTCTCTTCTTCTCTTTGTTGAGCTCGCCATTTATGGGGGTTGGGAGAGAGTTTCTTGAGCTTGTGAGCTTAGAGAGATAAGAGATGAAGAAGAGAAAGGATTTTTGTGAGCTTGTGAGAAGCTTGGATCTTGTGAGATCAAAGGGTGTGGAGCTTTGAGAAGCTTGGGAAAAAGGAAGGATTGGAGTGAGGCTTTGTGGCGTGAGCTTTGGACGAAGAGGAGAGATCTTTCTTGAGCTTGGAGAGTCCATCTAAGCATAGATCCATCCATTCTAAGGTGAGTTGTGACCAAAGGTTATCATTAAGCCATGTGTGGAGGCTTGTGAGGTTGTGCTAAGCTTTGGGGGTGTTCCTAGGTTGCTTAGAAACCTTGTGGTCATTTGTAGAGCTTTAGCTAGAGTTTGCTAAGCTTGTGGTGGTTAGAGAACCATGGATTTGTGCTTGTTGTGCCTTGTTAAGCTTTGATTGTGAATTCTTATGCTTGCTTGGTGATTGTGTGGGTTGTGGTTTCTTGGTGATTCCATGGCTTGTTAGGAGTGTTTTCCTAGTTTCTTGGTGTGTTATTACCTTGCGTGGTATGTGTATTGGTTGTGGTTTAGAGGTTTGGCCTTAGGAGGCCGATAGGCGCTATCGACTAGGGCAGGTCGATAGAGCGAGGTCGATAGATCCTGCTGGACATTTTTCCTACTGCTTATCGACCAAGTGTGGTCGATAGAGTGACGTCGATAGGGTGTATCGACTATGGCAGGTCGATAGGTTGGTCGATAGGTTGGTCGATAGATCCTGTTGGATGTTTTTTCTAGTGCTTATCGACCAAGTGTGGTCGATAAAGGGAGGTCGATAGGGGGTATCGACTAGGTGTGATTGATAGGTAAGTCGATGAGTTTCTTCGGATGGTTTTTAGGATTGCTATCGACCAGGTGTTGTTGATAGGTCGAGGTCAGTAGTGGCTATCGACAGGTGTGGTCGATAGGGTGTGGTCACTTTTGGTTTACCAAAATGTTGATGCATCACTTTGGTCGATGGAGGTAAAGATAAGGCGTGATCGTGGAATCGAGGCAGTGAGGAGGGGATGATTAGGATCTATTAGTTTTGTGGTTTTTTTAGCTTTCGTAGGATTGCTAGAACCGGTAGAACTGTAAACCATGCATGGTCGTTGTTGCTTATTGTATGTAAACACACTTTCACAGCATGAATAGTAAACATACTTTCACATCATAAATAGTAAACACACTTTCACAGCATGAATAGTGATATGATTCTCCCAATGAATCGACACTTTCGAGGGGTTAAACAAAAGAAAAGGATAGATGGATAGATGATGGATCGAATGGTCTCACAGGAGAAGCGGAATAGTTCCTGATATGCCTCAATGTCTCCTAGGATATGACACACCTAGACAAGATAAGGTTTGATTCTTTCGGATATGACACACTGAAACATAACCGAGTTGATTGTTGGATATTACACACCAAGAAATCAAAAGTTCTCAAAGAACTGAAGAGAATCACTCTCAAATTTGATAAAAGAAAAGTTGTTGTTTTTTCCAAAGAGATTACACGAAATATAAAGGAAATGAAGCTTCAAAACTAAACCAAGCAACAATAAATTGTCTTGGAATTAAAAAGAAAATAAAAAGAAATAAATATGGAGAGTTGAATGTGAAATGGACTCTTGAGCTTCAATTTGTATCTCTCCCTTTTAAGCCACGAGATGATGATTTATTTTGGGCTTGGTGGACTTATATCAGATTCTAAAATGGACCATAAGCTTAGAGAACCAATTTTGCCTCATTAAAATCTTTCCTGGAAAACCCATTAGGATAAAACCAAGGATATGGAAAAAGAGTACAAAAATGGTCTCAACCCCATTTAAGAATATGTACTTGCTTGTAGTAACATCAGTGTGGTGACAGAAGGTTCTTCTTGTTCCCCAATTCCCTTCTTGATTTTCCCAGCTCTTGTCCGAGTTATAGGTCCAACTGGTACAACTATGTCGTCCTTAGTTATAGGTCCGACTGGTACAACTATGTCCTCCTTAGTTATAGGTCCGACTGGTACAACTATATCCTCCTTAGTCTCAAGCTCCGGTTCAAGCTCAACTACAAGTGAAGTCTCCTTGGTGTTATCCATGATCGCATCAAATAGTATTCCACAGCATGAATAGTATCCACGCTTTCACATCATGAATAGTACCCACTTTCACATCATGAATAGTAAACACAGTTTCACAGCATGAATAGTAAATACACTTTCACAGCATGAATAGTAAATACACTTTCACAGCATGAATAGTAAACACAGTTTCACAGTATGAATAGTAAACACACTTTCACAGCATGAATATACTTCCATAGCATGAATAGTAGTCCACAGCAAAAATAGTATTCCACAACACACAAAAATTCATAACCACCAAAATCAAGCATAAGAAATCACCATCAAAGCTTTAACAAGGCACAACAAGCACAAACCATGGTTCTCTAACCACCACAATCTTAGCAAACATTAGCTAAAACTTCACAATGACTCTTGAAAATTCACCAAGGCTCACAAAAATCACAATCAACAAATCAAGCATAGATTCTCACAATCAAAGCTCAATAAAGCACCACAAGCACAAAACCAAGGTTCTCTAAACATCACAAGCATAGAAAACACCCCCAAGGCTTCACCAAAAATTGGAAACCAACCAAAATAAATCAAACTCACCAAGCCCCCACACAAACTTAAATGATAACCTTTGGTCCCAACTCACCTTAGATAAGATGGATCTAGCCTAGGATGGACTCCCCCAAGCTCAAGAAGACCTTCCCTCTCCTCCCTTGCTTCCGCCAAACCCTAGCTCCAAAAGCTTCCTCTTTAAGCTTCTCCCAAGTTTCAAACTCTCTAGATCCTCAAGAATCCAAGCACCCAAAACCCTTTTCTTCTCTTCTTCTCTTCTTTTCTCTTCTCTCTCAAGCTCTCAAGCTCACACTCTCTCCACTCCTCACCAAAAATGGCGCACCAAGAGGAGAAGAAGAAGAAGAAGAAGAAGAAGAAGCCAAAAAAGAAATTTTCTCCTTCCTTAGAGAAAACCCCCCACAACTTTCTATTCAATTTATGACACCCCCGGAACAAATCTAAATTATTTATTTCAACCCCAATAATTAATTTCTCGAGACTTGTCTAAGGTTCATAAACGCGAAAGAATTCCAAATTAATTAAATTAATTAATTTTCCGGAACACGGACGTTACATAAGTAACTTGGTAAATAATATAAAACAGTATATTTTTAGCGTTTAGAGTTTTAATATGGTAAATAATATAAAAAGTTATATTTTAACTCGCAAAAAATGCTTACTATATTATTGCAATTTTATTATGAATCTAAAAAAATTATATTTTAGCTTTTAGATTATTCAGAGTGTATTAGGAATTTTATATTTTTTAATTTTTTATTTATAACTCCCAAAATATAGAAGTTTACTTTTTATATAATTATTTTATATTTTTCTACAATTCTTGGATTTTTAAAGACTTTAATGTGTTTTTGGATTTTTAAAAATGTTGTTAATTAAAGTATTAAAGGATATTATTTTTATCAACTTATGGGTGTTTAATGGATATAATTAATTTATGTGAGTTTGTATATTATAATAGAAGAAAACAAATTCATGTATTTTTGTGAGTACCTTAAAACTTTATGTATTTTTGTTGAAATAGGTAAATAGTTGGTGTATTTGGTAATAGGCATACTTAGACTATCTTTTCGCACTACAAAATATTTCACATACAAATAAAACATACCTCTAAACTTGGCGTATGAAAAAAAAAAAAAGATTTTCCCCATTTTTTACCTCTACATATTTCCTAGTTTCCAATAAAAATCTAAGCATTTCTTATCAACCTAAACAAATATTTTCTCCTTATCATTTCTCTAATTCATTCTTTAAAAAGAAATACATATCTTTTTATTTTATTTATTTTTGGTCGAAAAAAGAAAAACATATAAATATATATATATATATATATTCTAAAATCTTAGCCCGGTATTTTAATAATCCAATACTAAAGCCCAATAAAAAATCTAAGCCCATTTGTTCAATTCTGAATCAAAGAGAGAGAGAGAAGCATCCATGGCTTGAAGAAAAAGAAAAGTTCTCTCTTTTGCTTTCAATCTCTATAAACCCTTTTCGACGACGAAACAAAGAGTGTAGAACAAACACAGAGACGAAGAAGTAAGAAGGAAAAATGTTCAGGAATCAATACGACACAGATGTAACAACATGGAGTCCCACAGGTCGTCTTTTCCAAGTAGAATACGCCATGGAAGCAGTGAAGCAAGGCTCAGCAGCAATTGGACTCAGATCTCGTTCCCATGTCGTTCTCGCTTGTGTTAACAAAGCTCAATCTGAGCTTTCTTCTCATCAGAGGAAGATCTTTAAAGTTGATGATCATATTGGTGTTGCAATCGCTGGTCTTACTGCTGATGGTCGTGTTCTCTCTCGTTATATGAGATCGGAATCGATTAATCATTCCTTTACTTATGAGTCTCCTCTTCCCGTTGGTCGTCTTGTTGTTCATCTCGCTGATAAAGCTCAGGTTAGGTTTTTGCTGCTCCGTTGAGATTTGGGAAATTTTGCAATCAGTTACATTTAGGTTTTAGCTTCTTTAAATCAGTAAGTATTGATTAGTTTGTGATTAGTTCTTGATGATTTGGGTAAAACGAATCATTGATTGAGATTTGGGGATTTTGGAATCAATTACACTTAGATTTTGTGTGACTCACTGAGATAAAATTTGTGCATTAGCTTCGTTTATGTGTGTTGAGTTTTCTGTAAGTACTGATTAGTTTGGAATGATAGTTTCAAGAGCTTGGGTAAGTGTTAATAGTGGTCTGAGCTGATTAAGACTCCAAATGGGAATTAATAAGAGTATCATAGGTTTAATGTATACATAACTAGAAACTCAATTCGTGTTTTGTATTATGTGGTTGCCTGTTGTTTTCATAGATGCATAATCTTGTATGTCTTATAGAACATTCACTCTAGCAATAGGATTTTAGAAGAATGATACTCTTACTTGTTTCTGCAGTAGTCAGTAAGAGAATTGAGTGTCGTTTCGTTTAATAAATATATTTTTGTCTCTCTTTTTTTTTGCGTCTAGTCTTTCATTTGTTGGCTTTATTCGCAGTTCGTTTTAACAACTCGTCATTACTCCTTCTAGATGTTGTTCTAGTGTATAATTATCTGCTACGTCTCTCTTCTGTTTTGTGTTTAACTATTGGTTTCTGTAAATTAGCTCTTGTTTTTTTTATAAGGATTCTGGATGAATGAGTTTTGCTTTCTTCTGGTACTTTTACTTGTTTCTGCGGTTGTCATTAGGAAAATTTACTGTCATTTCGTGTAATAAGTGGATTTAGTCTTCGTTATGCGTATTCGGCAATTTGGTCTTACTACTCTTCAATTGTCTAAGTAACCGGTGTTTCCTATAATTATGTGCTACATCTGTCTTCTGTTTTGTGTCCAACTAATGGTTTCTTAAGTTAGTTGTTGTAAACACAACTGCATAAATGTTTTTTGTGACATCTCACTTTTATTGTCATATGAAACACATTTTCTGTTGCATTCTAAAATTCAATTGTTGGTTTGCTACAAAGCCATTGGGAAGAACTCCTATATGTGATCTGTATTTCTGAAGGGAAGGGTCTTATATTTTCCTCGTTCTCAAACTTTATCAGTTCATTTACTCTTACAGTAATAGTGAGAGATTTCGCTAAACTGGTCCAAGTTACATTAACATCATTTTGATTCATCCATACTTTTTAGTGATACTTTTTGATCTTAAAATTGAATATTTGTGTGTTTATGAACAGGTCTGCACCCAACGATCATGGAAAAGGCCCTATGGAGTTGGTTTGCTGGTAGGTGGATTGGATGAATCTGGAGCTCACCTTTACTACAACTGCCCAAGCGGAAACTACTTCGAGTATCAAGCTTTTGCTATTGGGTCCCGTTCACAATCTGCAAAGACCTATCTGGAACGCAGGTTCGAGAGCTTTGGAGATTCTTCAAGAGAAGATCTGATCAAAGATGCAATTTTGGCTGTTAGGGAGACATTGCAAGGTGAAACACTGAAGAGTTCTCTCTGCACGGTCTCTATTCTAGGAGTCGATGAACCATTCCACTTCTTGGACCAGGAAGAGATACAGAAAGTGATCGACACATTTGAGAAAGTGGCAGAGGAAGAAGATGAAGCCGAGGGTGAGGCCGAAGCTGCTCCTGCTGCTGCACAAGCAGAACAGGGTGGTGACCAAGACGTGGCTCCGATGGAAATTTAAGGCTTGTTTGTGTAACGCTGGAACTATTTTATTTTGATGTTAGTTGGATTGAGTTTTCAATGGCTGCGGGTTTAGATATATGCTTGAGAACCTTTGTGAATTCGAAATCATTTGGTCATATAAACTCAGTAGCCGCCTTTAAGACTAGTATTTCGCTCTTTTGGTTTACATCATTTTTATCGATGAAGTTTATCTTTCACTATTCCACTTTCTGTGATCTCATGTTTTATCTACTTTTGCAATATCATGTTTCATGACAGAATATGTAACACCCGTGTTCCGGGCAATGAAGTCTCGGTACGGGCAATGTTACGGTCAGTCGAGAAAGTCCGAGGTTTTGTCATTCGGACAGATTCGGTCGTTTGGACATGTGTGTTCGGGAAAACATGTTTGGTCGGAAAAGGGAGTTTGGTCTGGAAATCATGTTTGGTCTGGAAATGGACAAGTATGGTCGGAAAAATGAGGTTCGGTCATGTTCGGACAGTTGTGGTCGGATCCGGACAGGTTTGGTCCGATTTAGGACAAGTTTTGTCCGAAAAATGAAAATGGTCGGCTCAGGCTGGGGAAGTCAGGGTTGAATTATTTTGGAAAATGATTAAGTTAGGTCGAGGTGGAATTTGGTTGGGCCATCTAGAATTCCTGATTGGACCAGGATTCATTAAAGAAGGACTACGGACCAAATAAGGGAAATTGTTGGGCTTGGACCAATTGGCTCGGTCAAATCAATTTCTGTTTCGATCAATCCTAATATTTTGGGAATTAATGATAATCAAACGAGCTAGAATCGGTTTAAGGAGATTTTGATATTTTGGGTTGATTATGGAACCGGATATGCGGATTAAGGTGTTTTGTGACCCAAATTTGATTGGTTCAGTCAAATCGAGTTTTGTCAAGACCCAAACTCGTGAAATATATTCTAAGGATGGAATAAGGCGGTGGTGTGAAGGGCCGAGTCATATTATGAATATGGGCAATTATTTGTGAGTTTTTAGTGGGTTTTTCTTAAGGACCGAGGTCCAATTCGTGGATTAAACTTAAGGGACGATTAGTATAAGAGTTTTGAGGGTTTTAGAGTCGCATAACACAGAGATTTTGCGCAGCCAGAGCTAAGAACCCTAGAGCTTCGAGTTTTGGAGATTTTGGCCGAGAATTAAGGTTCGTGAAGGGGTAAGCGATTCCTTTATGATTTTTGTGATTCTGTTTCGATCAGATCTCGGTATTAAGGTATTAATGATGATCTATCACAGAAAATCTGCCAGTTGTTGATCTTTTTGAGGAGTTGTTCGTGAACCCTTAGAACTTTACCGTTCGTCCGAGAGTTCGTCGATTGGTAAGCGAATCTCATCGTAAATCCAGCATTCTGGTCCGATAGTTTTGGGTTATTAAAGATGTTTGATGGTTCTGTGGCAGAGATCTTTGAGAAGCTTGAGTAGTTTGGGGTTTTGGTTAGCATAGCTCACGCGGACCCGAATCGGTAAGGGTTTTTGAGATTGTGAGTATGTATTTTGTTGGGGTGTTGGTTAGATATTTGTATTGATTGATTTTATGTGTCTGTAGGTTAATCAAAAGCTTGCTGAGATATTAAGGTGAGTGCGTGACCGTGGTTGGTGTATTTGAGACGGTTTGTTTGTGTGGTTGTTTTGTTGTGTTATTGGTATTGCGTTTGATGGCTTGACAGTTTGGGTTCCGTTTGTTGTGTTGTATGTGCTTTGGCATATGCGTTTGAGGGAACCGTTGCTTTACAATAATATTGACATAATTAATCGCATGTAATTGAACCTTATTTGATACGTTAAACCGGTTAGACGGGACGATCTGATGAGATCCTAACCAGCAGCCTGTTTGAGGGAGCTAAGGAGATAGAGGAGCAGCTTGAACCAGAGCTTAAGGGAGCTAAGGAGATAGGGGAGCAGCTTGAACCAGAGCTTAAGGAAGCTAAAGAGGAAGCCACAAAGCAACATGAATTCGAGGAAGCAAACGACAAAGATCTACATGTGCCCCTTGGTCCGATGACTCGATCCAAGCAAGCAAGATTCCATCAAGCATTCTACACTCTCTTACACCATATTCAGGGCCGACTTGAGTGTGCTAATCCAGTCACCTTGATTGTGATTCACGCCACTTAAGCATTCATCAAGAGAGGTGTGTGGACTTGTACTCTTTTTCCCTCCTCTTGGTTTTGTCCCAATGGGTTTTCCAAGAGAGGTTTTTAATGAGGCCAGCCCACACACTCTTTATCATTGCCTCTTGATGAAATCAAGCCCACTCCATTCACTCCATTCTCGCCACTTTGAAGATGAAGAGTCTATTTGTTTTAGTCTATGTACACTTAATGGTTCAGCTTTGACTCATTAAGTATTATCTATTTTCTATGTATTTTAGTTCTAAGTATCTTAAACTCTATAAGTACTTGTATTCTCTTTCTTTTCAGATTTATCAAACCTTTCTTATTATCAATCACTTTTGAAACTGTTTGATCAAAGCTCGATTAGTGTACTCGGAAATCTCCTTGCATTACGAGCAATCCTGATAGTCTAAGAGTGATTCCGCACCTCTTAGAAGTTTCAATCACTCCATTTTCGTGGTTTATTCATCCATCTTGATCGACTATTCCACTCCTCACTCGCCGAACATCATCCAAAACCGGTACATCCGAGGGTTCATCGCTTCAAGGACTTCACCTAGCATTTGGAGAGCATTCAGGGACGTGATCCTCCCCTAGGATCACATCACGATCATTTCACTAGGCAAATTTTGTTGTTTACGCATCCACTCATTGATGCAGGTAATAAAGATTAAGGAGGAGCTCGCGGGACCTGGAGGCGTTGGATGGGACGGATGGTTTTATTGGGAGTTTGAGTTTAGTTGATTTTATTATTTTGTGCTTTGAATTTGATGTTTAGTTGCTTAAGAACCATGTTAGCGAGTATTTGAGATATTTGAGTTATTGAATTATTGAGGAATTCTTTTGTTGAGATTTGGTTAGTTGAATGGAATTTATTTGAGAAATTTTGAGACTTGCATGACTTAAGTGTTGTAGTTCCGCTGTGCATATAAACATTGAATTTGAGGAAATCCGGAAACCTCGTTTGAGACTTAGAGAGTTATCGAGAAAAATTTTGAGGTCTACCGGTTAACACCATTGTTAGGGCAGATTTTACGGATAGGGGTGTTACAAGTTGGTATCAGAGCATGGTTGGATCCTAAGATTGTTTGGTTGTGCATTTGCTTGAGTTTATTGTAGTCGTAATCTGATACAATCTGTAACAAGTACGTTACAATTTGGTAGTAGAGCATGCTTGGTTCTAGGGCTGTGTAGTTAGTAATTTGATTGGGGTAAAACCATCCTTCCAACGCCAAGTCTTGCGGTAAGTCTTTTGGGTTGTTGTTAATTTTGAGAAATTGTTGTGATGAATGGTTTATGAAGCCGTTTGGCGTGGTGTTGGCTAAGTTTGTGTGAACTTAGTTTTGGGTTTGGGTTATGCAGATGGTTCGTAAAACTAGAAACACGCGTAGGAACGGTGAGAATGGTGAGAATTCTAGAGTTCACTCTAGTGATGGGAATGGAGCCGCGAGAGCCGGTGAGAATGCGACTGTTGATAGTGCGGATAACCGCGGTGTGGATGTGGCAGCTGCAATTCAGGCAGCACTGGCTCCTATGATGGCGACTCTGGCTCAGTTGGCTGAGAGGCTGCCAGTAGTTGGACAAGCGCCCGGGGTGCAACCGGTGGGTGTGAATGGTATTGGGGTGGGCAATGGGTTGCCCGGAGCCAATGGTGTGCATGCTGATGTTCGGATTGATATTCCCGTGGAAGGTGTGGGGAATGTGAATGTGGAGCCGCGTGTGCCACCGTACCTTAAGGTGATGGAGCATATGCAAAAGATGGGTACTCGGTATTTTTTGGGTGGTGTTAAACCGGTTGATGCCGATGAATGGAGAAGCCGTGTGGAAAGAAATTTTGCTTCGGTAAGGTGTCCAGAACAATATAAGGTGGACCTGGGAGTTAACTTTTTGGAAGGTGAAGCCCACACTTGGTGGGAAGGTGTGACTACCCGCCGTGGTAGGGTGGTGAGAACTTGGGAAGAATTTTGGGAAGAGTTCAATACTAAGTACTTTCCGCAAGAAGCCTTGGACCAGTTGGAGAGTCAATTTCTGGATTTAAGGCAAGGGTCCAAGTCTGTGAGAGAGTACGAGGCTGAGTTTAATAGCCTTAAACGTTATGCTGGGAGAGATTTGGAGGATGAACGGGTTCAGATCCGTAGGTTCATGTGTGGTATGCGGTTGGAATTGCATAATCGGTGTTTGATGCGGGACTATAGGTCCATGGTTGACCTTGTGGAGAAGGCGGCTATGATAGAATCTGGGATGATTGCTGAGGACAGTAAGAAGCAAGCAAAGACAGTGGATAACCGCAAGTCTCAAAGTGGTTTGTTCGGTAACAAGTCTGGTAATGTTTCCGGACAAAAGAGAAAGTGGGAAGCCACGGGTGCTAGTAAGCCAAATGGTGAGAGTGGATCTGGATACTCGAGTGGAGGTTGCTTCAGGTGTGGTAGTAAGGATCATAGGATCGCCAATTGTCCCAAACCGGAGGTTGAAAAGACATGTAACTATTGTAAGGAACCGTGGCACTTTAAGAATCAGTGTCCGAAGTTGGCAGCAAAGCAGGATCAAGGGCGGGAGCTGGCAATACCACCACCTCCTAAGAAGCAAGCAGGTGTGCACCATGTGTACTCGTTGGCGGATGGAACCAATGATCCGAGCACTTCTCGTCCGATCACTGGTAAGTTCCGGGAAAACTTGACTTTGTGAATTCTTCCGTAAATAAAATGTTTGGCTGTGTGCATTTGGGGTTTTGTTTTGTTTGGGTCCTTAGAGTTAAGGAATTTCGTGTAGGGACATTGAGTATGGGTGGAATAGAGACCCATGTTTTGTTTGACTCGGGAGCTTCGCATTGTTTCGTGAAACCGGAGATGATCGGTAGAGGCGGTTTCTGGAAGGAACCGGGAGGCCATCAAGGATGGGTTAGGGCAGCCGGTGGGTAACTCATGAGGACCTTAGGAAGGGTCAGAGATGTGCCTACTTGGATTGGGGGAGTAGATATGCGAGCCGACCTAGTGATCTGTCTGGTGGAAACATACGACGTAATCCTAGGCATAGATTGGCTCGGAAAGTACAAGGCTCACTTGGATTGTCATCGGGGAAGGGTGAACTTTGAAATGGGAAAACAGATGTTGGTTTACCAAGGTGTTAGACCGACGTCCGGAAGTTTGATTGTATCGGCCATTCAAGTGGAGCGTTTGTTAAAGAGAGGATGTGAGGCGTATTTGGCTACTATCACTACGGTGAAGGAGGGCAGTGAGTTGGAGTTTGAGGACATTTTGGTTGTCCAAGATTTTAAAGATGTGTTTCGTGAGATAACCGGATTGCCACCGTCAAGGTCGGATCCGTTTACAATTGAGCTTGAGCCCGGTACAGCTCCAATTTCTAAGGCGCCGTATAGGATGGCACCTGCTGAGATGGTTGAGCTTAAGAAGCAGTTGGGTGAACTTATGGAAAAGGGATTCATAAGAGCTAGTAGTTCACCGTGGGGAGCTCCGGTATTGTTTGTAAAGAAGAAGGATAGAACCTTTCGACTTTGCATTGATTACCGTGGATTGAATAGGGTGACGGTGAAAAATAGGTACCCATTGCCAAGGATTGATGAATTGTTGGATCAGTTACGGGGAGCCACATGGTTTTCAAAGATTAATTTGGCATCGGGTTATCACCAAATTCCAATTGATGAAGTGGATATGCGGAAGACAGCTTTTAGGACGCGTTATGGGCATTTTGAGTTCGTGGTCATGCCGTTTGGGTTGACAAATGCCCCAGCAGCATTTATGAAGTTGATGAACAATGTGTTTCGGGAATACTTAGATGAGTTTGTGATAGTATTCATTGATGACATTTTGGTTTATTCCAAGACTCGTGAGGACCACGAGCATCACTTAAGGGTTGTGATGAGTAAGCTCCGTGAGCATAAGTTGTTTGCCAAATTGAGTAAGTGTAGTTTTTGGCAAAGGGAGATTAGGTTTTTGGGTCATGTGGTCTCGGACAAAGGAGTGTCCGTGGACTCAGAAAAGATTAGGGCAATTAAGGATTGGCCGAGGCCAAGAAATGCTACCGAAATCCGAAGTTTCTTAGGATTAGCCGGGTATTATAGGAGGTTTGTGAAAGGTTTTGCGCGTATGGCTAATTCGTTGACCAAGCTTACAGGGAAGGATGTACCGTTTGTTTGGTCTGAGGAGTGCGAGTTGAGTTTTTGTAAGCTTAAGGAGATGCTTACCAATACGCCGGTGTTGGCATTACCTGAACCGGGTGTACAGTATGTGGTTTATACGGATGCATCTAGAATTGGGCTTGGGTGTGTTCTGATGCAAAAGGACAAAGTGATAGCTTATGCTTCTAGGCAATTGAAAAAGCATGAAGGTAAATATCCCACCCATGATTTGGAAATGGCCGCGGTGGTATTTGCACTTAAGATTTGGAGATCATATTTGTATGGGGAAAAGGTGCAAGTATTCACGGACCATAAGAGTTTGAAGTACATCTTCACTCAGCCCGAGTTGAATCTTAGGCAAAGGAGATGGATGGAGTTTGTGGCTGATTATGACTTGGAAATAGCTTACCATCCTGGTAAGGCTAATTTAGTGGCTGATGCTTTGAGTAGAAAAAGAGTTGTGAGAGATACGGAGAAGGAAATGGAAGGTCTTATTGGTATGATTGGCTCTTTGAGATTGAACGTCTTAACGGATGAGACAGAACCATTGGGTTTAGGAGCCGCGGATCAAGCCGATCTATTGACCCGGGTACGGATTGCCCAAGGGAAGGATGCTCACTTAGTAGGAGTGGCACAAAATGATAAGGCGGAGTATCAAACTTTGAGCAATGGTACAATTTTGGTTAATGGTCGGGTATGTGTTCCTAATGATAAGAGTTTAAGGGAAGAAATTTTAAAGGAAGCACATCAGTCCAAGTTGTCGATACATCCAGGTACCACCAAGATGTATCACGACCTTAAGCATTATTACCATTGGAATGGTATGAAATGGGATGTTGCGGGTTGGGTGGCAAGTTGCCCCGTTTGTCAGCAAGTTAAGGCGGAACACCAAGTTCCGGGTGGGTTGTTGAGAAGTTTACCAATTCCCGAATGGAAGTGGGATCGGATCACCATGGATTTTGTGACCGGATTGCCGGTGTGTGAGAAGAAGAATGCGATTTGGGTAATCGTGGATCGATTGACTAAGGCTGCACATTTCCTTCCGATGTGTAAAAAGGATAGTGCGGAAAGGTTAGCCGAGTTGTATGTTAAAGAGATTGTACGGTTACATGGGGTACCGGCTAGTATAGTGTCTGATCGAGATTCTAAGTTTGCTGGTAAGTTTTGGAGAGAGCTTCAGAAGAATTTTGGCACAAAAGTGCACATGAGTACCGCACATCATCTGCAGACCGATGGTCAGTCTGAGCGTACCATACAAACGCTAGAGGACATGTTGCGGGCATGTGTTTTGGATTGGGGTGAAAGGTGCATAGACCATTTGAGTTTGGCAGAGTTTGCATATAACAACAGTTATCATGCAAGCATTGGTATGTCACCATTCGAGGCCTTATACGGACGGCCTTGTCGTACACCCGTATGTTGGACCCAAGTGGGGGAGCGTAGCATTTTGGGTCGAGATTTTGTTCAAGAGACCACCGAGAGAATCAAAGTTGTGAAAGCTAAAATGAAAGAGTCTCAGGATAGACAAAAGAGTTATGCGGATAAGCATCGTAGAGATTTGGAGTTTGCCGTAGGGGATATAGTGTATCTAAAAATGATCACATATAAGGGGAAAGATCCTGCATTGATGAGTTCTAAGTTGTCACCGAGGTATAGAGGACCGTATAAGATTCTGGAAAGGATCGGACCTGTTGCCTATAAGTTGGAATTGCCTCCGACAATGTTTGCATTTCATAAGGTGTTTCATGTTTCTATGCTAAAGAAGTGTATAACCTCTAGGGACACAGTTTTGCCTGGTGTACCTTCGGACTTACAGCCGAATATGAGTATTGCGGGTAGGCCGGTCAAGGTGATAGGCAAAAAGAGAAAGGTTGTAAAGAAAAAGTCCATTAGGATGTTGAATGTTGTTTGGGATCGTGACGGAGAGGAGGAAGTCACGTGGGAACCGGAAGAGGTTATGAAAGTCCATTTTAAGAAGTGGTTTGGTAAGCAAGTAAAAACCAAGAAAGACGATGGATCCGAGGACGAATCCAATTGAAGTGGGGGAGAATTGTAACAGCCATGTTCCGGGCAATGGAGTCTCGGTACGGGCAATGTTACGGTCAGTCGAGAAAGTCCGAGGTTTTGTCATTTGGTCGGAAAATGGAGTTTGGTCTAGAAATGGACATGTTTGGTCTGGAAATGGACAAGTATGGTCGGAAAAATGAGGTTCGGTCATGTTCGGACAGTTGTGGTCGGATCCGAACAGGTTTGGTCCGTTTTAGGACAAGTTTTGTCCAAAAAATGAAAATGGTCGGCTCAGGCTGGGGAAGTCAGGGTTGAATTATTTTGGAAAATGATTAAGTTGGGTCGAGGTGGAATTTGGTTGGGCCATCTAGAATTCCTGATTGGACCAGGATTCATTAAAGAAGGACTACGGACCAAATAAGGGAAATTGTTTGGTTTGGACCAATTGGCTCGGTCAAATAAATTTCTGTTTCGATCAATCCTAATATTTTGGGAATTATTGATAATCGAACGAGCTGGAATCGATTTAAGGAGATTTTGATATTTTGAGTTGGTTATGGAATCGGATATGCGGATTAAGGTGTTTTGTGACCCAAATTTGATTGGTTCAGTCAAATCGAGTTTTGTCAAGACCCAAACTCGTGAAATATATTCTAAGGATGGAATAAGGCGGTGGTGTGAAGGGCCGAGTCATATTATGAATATGGGCCATTATTTGTGAGTTTTTGTGGGTTTTTCTGAAGGACCGAGGTCCAATTCGTGGATTAAACTTAAGGGACTATTAGTATAAGAGTTTTGAGGGTTTTAGAGTCGCATAACACAGAGATTTTGCGCAGCCAGAGCTAAGAACCCTAGAGCTTCGAGTTTTGGAGATTTTGGCCGAGAATTAAGGTTCGTGAAGGAGTAAGCGATTCCTTTGTGATTTTTGTGATTATGTTTCGATCAGATCTCATTATTAAGGTATTAATGATGATCTATCACAGAAAATCTGCCAGTTGTCTATCTTTTTGAGGAGTTGTTCGTGAACCCTTAGAGCTTTACCATTCGTCCGAGAGTTCGTCGATTGGTAAGCGAATCTCATCGTAAATCCAGCGTTCGGGTCCAATAGTTTTGGGTTATTAAAGATGTTTGATGGTTCTGTGGCAGAGATCTTCGAGAACCTTGAGTAGTTTGGGGTTTTGGTTAGCATAGCTCACGCGGACCCGAATCGGTAAGGGTTTTTGAGATTGTGAGTATGTATTTTGTTGGGGTGTTGGTTAGATATTTGTATTGATTGATTTTATGTGTCTGTAGGTTAATCAAAAGCTTGCTGAGATATTAAGGTGAGTGCGTGACCGTGGTTGGTGTATTTGAGACGGTTTGTTTGTGTGGTTGTTTTGTTGTGTTATTGGTATTGCGTTTGATGTCTTGACAGTTTGGGTTCCGTTTGTTGTGTTGTATGTGCTTTGGCATATGCGTTTGAGGGAACCGTTGCTTTACAATAATATTGACATAATTAATCGCATGTAATTGAACCTTATTTGATACGTTAAACCGGTTAGACGGGACGATCGCTTCACTAGACAACTTTTGTTGTTTACGCATCCACTCGTTGATGCAGGTAATAAAGATTAAGGAGGAGCTCGCGGGACCTGGAGGCGTTGGATAGGACGGATGGTTTTATTAGGAGTTTGAGTTTAGTTGATTTTATTATTTTGTGCTTTGAATTTGATGTTTAGTTGTTTAAGAACCATGTTAGTGAGTATTTGAGATATTTGAGTTATTGAATTATTGAGGAATTCTTTTGTTGAGATTTGGTTAGTTGAATGGAATTTATTTGAGAAATTTTGAGACTCGCTTGCATGACTTAAGTGTTGTAGTTCCGCTGTGCATATAAACTTTGAATTTGAGGAAATCCGGAAACCTCGTTTGAGACTTAGAGAATTATCGAGAAAATTTTTGAGGTCTACCGGTTAACACTATTGTTAGGGCAGATTTTACGGATAGGGATGTTACAGAATAACTCGAGAATTGATGTTGATTATTACTACTTGTCACATTTTAAAAAACGTAGCAAATCGGAGTTCGCAAACAATTCTACACGACAATAATTTCACTATATTTTAAGTTTCATAACTTTATTTAACAAAATAATACTTCAAATTTTTGTGAATCGTAACTCATTTCTCGTTAAACAAACAATTAGTCTCAAACTCATAAGATAGCAATAAAACGTCATCTTACAAACCTTAAAATTCCTTCGATCGTTACACATATTCCTTAAAATATATGAGACACTGTTATAGATAGCTAACCTAAGTTTTGTTAAAGATTAAAAATTTAAAAACGAACACTCGATCAAATCTTTTATATTAATCTCAAATAATTAATGATAAAATCAATAATTAGCCGTCATTTAGTTCAAAATACAAACATAAGTGGGGCCCCTACGTGGTGGCAACTACGAAAAAACTTTGGATGATGGGAACCATGTAACAAGAGCCATTGACTTCGTCGTCTCTCTTAATCATTTGCGTATCCACCATTCGTCCCCGTATGTATATTAACCATAAAGGAAAAAATGATCAAGAGTTTATAATTGTATCTAAGAAAAATTAACAAGACTTTATAATTGTATTTAAGAACTAGTTGATCATATAAAATTAAATTACCAAAGAACAACAATGTTTTCGATGTACGAAGCCATTGGGAATTAAACATACAAAACAACGCCCAATCAATTGAACTACTTGGAATATTATAGCTAAACTTATTGCGCTTCGATCTTCGGAAAATTTACTGAAACAGTGAAAAAGGTAAAAAAAAAACATGAATTTTATGAGTTCAAGTATCTCAATGTAAGAATTACATGTGGGAAAATGTCTTTAGATAAGTGGTTAACGGTTTATCTCTGCGTCTTTTCTAACCAAAGTTTGACTTTTGTAAATCGCATTACCATGTATAATAGAAATTGAGTTATGCATCGGACCTTATCGACATATCTTATGTTATGAGAAGATTTTAAGGACAGTCCATCGTCAATCCGAATACAAGAGCTCATTTAAGAGTTGGATGCATTTCGATTAAACGAACAAAAACTGATTTATTGACATTATGATGTTTCATCTGAATGCAAAATAGAAAGAGCACCAAATCCACCATTTGTCTAGTCATACTTGCAATCCAATGTACCAATTAGTCACTATACCAATGACGGAAACAAAGATAAGAGAGCAGACTAAACTGGATCGAAAATGATTTCCAAACAACCACCATCCTAACAACCATACATATGCTAATCAAACAAATATAATAATATTCTTTAAAAAATTCGGATATTCATTTTTACGTATCCGAAAAGGAATATTCATTTTTCGAATTCCTTAATGGGCTTCAGAAATTCCTTACGAATTTTCTCCAAAAAGAAAGATACGCGCGCGGGGGCCTCTGGAGACCCATTGCCACGACCCACGACCCGACCCGTGCCGTGCCGTGCCGAGCGGCGGCGGCGGCAGCACGCGTGTGGTTCCCATTTTCTCATCCCATAGTCATTTAAACTCATGTATAAACATGACCATATATATACCACATTCCAACACAACTTCCAAGCAATGTGGGACAATTTCCATATTTCACTTAAAAATGAGGCTTTGCCACTTTTGGCCCATGCTCATTTCAATTCAACTTTTACACAATTTATAGACCCAATATGTCTTGGTAAATTGTGGCCCAACAATCCCCCACATTAATAGAAATGACTCTAAACATTTGAAACAAAAGGACTTTGACTGACTCGACTAGACTAGACACGACTCGACTAGACTAGACAGACTTTCGAGACTAGACAGACTTTCGAGAGTATGCGAAGATGTAACTATATCTGAGAGGTAGCGTGTTTCAGCTTTGAACCAATCATTTTTAATATCTGTCGAGTTTACTTGGCTAGGAGGTGAACATGATGTCTTGAACCACCCAGACTTTGATGTAAACCTAGACAACAGGTATAGCATAGCTACATTTTCTCGTAGAACTATGTTCTCTATTGTGTTCATTTTGGCCTTGAACTTTCCTGGTTTTTCGTGAGTGAACTTGGAGAATATAGCCTTACTTTCTTTCTCCTAGAAACGGCCCCATTTCACACTCATTAGGTGATCTGTCATGAGTTTCCTTTCAGAAGTATCCTGTTATACTCCACTATGACGAAACTATGAAATCATTAAAAGCCCAATGCTTATCCTTATCACATACAGGTAGCACTGTTTATCATCCTAGGAACTGGGCACATACAGTGCTCTTTCTGATTCAGCTTAATTTAGTTGTCCCTTTGAACCTACTTCTTGGGATCGCCAGTCACGTAGGTGGGGTTTCCATCAAACCTCCTCTTAATTTACAGGCTTTAGGCCCATTCCTCTTGATGACTTTACCACTTGATCACGTGACAATCCTTTAGTAAATGGATCCGCTAGATTGTCATTTGATTTTATGTAATCTATGGTGATTACTCCTGTTGAGATCAAGTGTCTAATGGTTTTATGTCGTCTTCTAATATGACGAGATTTACCATTATAGAGATTATTCAGTGCTCTAGCTATAGCCGACTGGCTATCACAGTGTATACGAAGAGCTTACACTGGTTTCTCCCACATCGGTATATCTTCCAACAAGTTCCGAAGCCATTCTGCTTCCTCTACGGCTTTGTCTAGCGCTATGAACTCAGATTCCATGGTTGATCTGCCCAACAAAGTTTGTTTGGAAGATTTCCAGGACACAGCTGCACCTACCAGCGTAAATACATAGCCACTCGTAGATTTTGAGTTTGTGGAGTCGGATATCCAATTTGCATAGCTATATCCTTCCAAAATTGCCGGTTCTTTGCCATAGTGCAGACCATAATTTTGTGTATAACGTAAGTAATTTAATACTCTTGTTATAGCTTTCCATTGATTATGTCCTGGATTACTGGTGTAGCGACTAAGTACGTTTACTGAGTGCGCTAAATCGGGTCTAGTACAATTTGTTAAGTACATCAGACTTCCGATCACCCTTGCATATTCTACTTGTGACACCGCTTCGCCTGAATTTTTAGTCAGATGAAGTTGGGGGTCAACTGGAGTTTTTGCCGTCCCATTAGAATATGCTTTAAATCTTTCAAGTATCTTTGCAGCATAATGAGCTTGAGACAAGATAATTCCTTCAGAATTTCTAATTATCTTAATTCCTACAATCACGTCCGCAAGTCCCATATCTTTCATGTCAAATTTTTGACTAAGCATGGTCTTAGTCTGATTGATCATGTCTTTATTACTCCCAATAATGAGCATGTCATCTACATACAAACATAGCAAGACATACCCATTTGGCGTACTTTTGGCATAGATACACTTGTCACATTCATTTATTGAGAATCCGTTTGACATCATTATGTTGTCAAATTTCTCATGCCATTGTTTTGGAGCTTGTTTAAGTCCGTATAATGACTTCACAAGTCTACAGACTTTGTGTTCTTGTCCTGGGATGACAAAACCTTCATGTTGTTTCATGTAAATCTCCTCTTCTTAATCACCATTTAGAAAGGCAGTTTTTACATCCATTTGATGGATTTCCAGGTCTCTTAATGCTGAAATTCCTATCAGCATTCTTATAGAGGTTATTCTCGTCACCAGAGAATAGGTGTCAAAGAAATCCAAACCTTCTTTTTGTCGAAAACCTTGCACCACCAACCTGGCCTTTTATTTATCAATTAATCCATCAGTTTTTAGCTTGGTTTTAAAAATCCATTTACACCCTAGTGCTTTAAACCCTTGGGGTAGATCGGTTATCTCGCATGTATGGTTTTGCATAATGGAGTCGATCTCACTATTGACGGCTTCCTTCCAGAAAGGTCCATCTTGTGTAGACATGGCTTCTGCAAATGTTCTTGGTTCGTTCTCTAAGAGAATAACCATCATGAAATCATCGACAAAAGATTTTTCCTTACGAGCTCTTTTACTGCGTCTAGGTTCATCTTCAGGATGTTCTTCGTCCTCTTGGACTGAAGTACCAGAGGTGCTTGCCTCATTTTCGTCTCTTTGATCACGTGTCCGTTTTGGGTACGATGTATCCTTGCAAGGGAACACATTTTCGAAGAACGACGCATTGCGTGATTCCATTATTGTATTAACATGGATATCTGGTATCTCTGATTTATATACCAAGAACCGATAGGCACTACTATTGTGTGCATATCCAATGAAAATACAGTCCACAGTTTTTGGTCCTACTGTGACCTTTTTCGGAGGTGGTATGGCTACTTTTGCTAGGCACCTCCACACTTGGAGGTATTTGTACGAAGGTACAATACCTTTCCAAAGTTCATAGGGTGTTTTACCCGTTACTTTGTGTGGAATTTTGTTGAGGATATAATTTGTAGTAAGCAACGCTTCCCCCCACATGTTCTGGGCTAACCCAGATTTTTGCAACATGGCATTCATCATTTCTTTTAGAGTTCGATTTTTTCGTTCCGCAACTCCATTAGATTCTGGTGAATAAGGAGCAGTCGTTTGGTGGATAATCCCATGTTCTAGACAAAAAGTATTAAACCTACCATCGTACTCTTCCCCTCTGTCGCTTCTGACTATTTTAATAGTCTTACTCAGTTGATTCTCAACTTCTAATTTAAATTCCTTAAACTTTTCCAAAACTTCGTCTTTGCTTTTTAGCAAATAAACATAACAATACTTCGTGTGATCATCTATAAATGTCACAAAATATTTTTTCCCACCTCTAGTTGGAACAGATTTTAAGTCACATAAATCTGTGTGAATTAAACCTAAAGGTGTGTTTGTTCTTTCGACATGGGGTGATGGTGTTTTAGTGAGTTTGGCCTGTATGCACACTTCACATTTTTCTTTACTCATTTTGCATTTAGATATTAGGTTCATATTCATCAAACGATTTATTGATTTATAATTCACATGTCCCAATCTTTCATGCCAAATATTAAAAGACTCAAGCAAGTAAGCAACTGAATTCTTATTCATTTCAACATCGGTTACAATAGTTTCTGGATCAACATCTGAAACAACATTTGCAACATTCTTATTCTTAGAGCTACTTGCTTCACCTTTGTCACCCTTGACAACCGCCTGGACGCACATCTTCACAAGTCCTTCCTTGACGTATCCCTTTCCAAGGTACATGCCAAACTTCTTCAGAATGAGGTTGTCAGCCTCAAAGATCACAGCAAATTTGTCCTTGCTTAGGAGGGTGCCGGAAATCAGGTTCTTCCGCATATCTGGGACATGTTTCACATTCTGGAGTGTGAGTTCTTGTCCCGAGGTCAAACGTAGAACCACCTTCCCCATTCCAGCAATCTTGGAGAACACTGTGTTACCCATGAAGAGCTGTGACTCTGCCTTGCTCTTCTAATAGGTGCTGAACATCGCCCTATCGTTGCATATGTGAGTTGTGGCACCAGTGTCGTACCACCATTCACTTGGATTGTCTTCCACCATGTTGACCTCAGTCACCACAGCACAAAGGTCCCCTTCAGTGAGGTTGGCTTGGAGCTGCAAGGTCTTGACTTTGCTGCGACAATCAGTGGCCTTGTGACCATTCTTACCGCAATAGTGGCATTTGCCCTTAAAAAACTTCTTCTCAGATGGTTCAGCGGCACCTTTCTTCTTGAAGTTCTTGGCCGTTGGCTTCAAAGGAGAAGTAGCAATGGCCTTGCCTTTGCCTTCGTCATTGGCCTTCCCTTTGTGAACAGCCACATTCACAGTGTGCTCACGGAACTGGATCCCGTTTGCAGTCCGGTTTGCAGTCCGGTTTCTGTCCTCGGTGTTTAACCTCTGAATCAAATCTTCCAGACTCATCTCCTTCGTCTTGTGCTTGAGGTAGTTCTTGAAGTCGATCCAACCCGGAGGAAGCTTCTCGATGAAACTGTTCACCGTGAAGATTTCACAGATAGACATTCCCTCAGCAGCAACTTCTTGACATATTCGTTGGAATGCCTCCACTTGTTCCATGATGGGTTTGGTGTCCACCATCATCAACTGAAGAAGAAGAAGAAGAAGAAGAAGAAGAAGAAGAAGAAGAAGAAGAAGAAGAAGAAGAAGAAGAAGAAGAAGAAGAAGAAGAAGAAGAAGAAGAAGAAGAAGAAGAAGAAGAAGAAGAAGAAGAAGAAGAAGAAGAAGAAGAAGAAGAAGAAGAAGAAGAAGAAGAAGAAGAAGAAGAAGAAGAAGAAGAAGAAGAAGAAGAAGAAGAAGAAGAAGAAGAAGAAGAAGAAGAAGAAGAAGAAGAAGAAGAAGAAGAAGAAGAAGAAGAAGAAGAAGAAGAAGAAGAAGAAGAAGAAGAAGAAGAAGAAGAAGAAGAAGAAGAAGAAGAAGAAGAAGAAGAAGAAGAAGAAGAAGAAGAAGAAGAAGAAGAAGAAGAAGAAGAAGAAGAAGAAGAAGAAGAAGAAGAAGAAGAAGAAGAAGAAGAAGAAGAAGAAGAAGAAGAAGAAGAAGAAGAAGAAGAAGAAGAAGAAGAAGAAGAAGAAGAAGAAGAAGAAGAAGAAGAAGAAGAAGAAGAAGAAGAAGAAGAAGAAGAAGAAGAAGAAGAAGAAGAAGAAGAAGACCACGAAACCACAAAACCGTCAGAAATCCGTCGGAAATTCCAGATGGATTTCCGACGGTTTTGTGGTTTCACGTGTCTCGTTCTAAGGTTTAGTCTGACATATAACTAGACAAGCCGAAAAAGAAAATCCGTCAGAAATCGGTTGGAATTCCATCAGAAATTCGTCGGAAAATTTCCTATGGAATCGTCAATTTTCATGTTTATCGGAAATACGTCACAAATCCGTCGGAATTTACCGACGGATTTATATTCCGTCTAAAATTCCTTCAGTTTTGCAGTAAATTTCTTGTAGTGTACAGGTACCTTAGATGTGTACAATGGTTTAGGAGAAATTACATCCACATGGAGCTTAACAATGGATCGAACAGAGAAAGTAACAAGAACTGAACACATCATGTTGATCAAGGAGAAACCACCAAATGCCTCACCACCAATAAAAATCCGAGGTAATTATCTAGACTCTTAAAACAGAATGAATGCTAATTTGCTTTCTCTTAGTGCAGATTGTAAAATTTTGAGGTCAAGAACTTTTCAAGAGAGAGGATATGATACGCCCATCCTAACCAAACCATCTCATGAGAAAACCAATCCAGCTATCACGTGTACCAAACTAAATCCAACACCACGTTCTTTTATCATGATAATTTCAAGCACCGAACATTCCAAGGATCTTATTCAGGTAAGTATCTCTTTGTCTGAAATTGTTTCTCATAATTCAAAGGCTGTGAGTATGAATATATTATCTCCAGAAATCATTGAGAAAAAGTTAGTTTTATTCAAGGAATGTTTGGAATCAAAATCTTGTCTTAGGATGCAAGAAAAAGAAGAACTTGATAAGACTAATGATTTGATGTAATCTGATACATGTTTTCCTGTTTATTGTGACTCCATGACTTTGATCATACACTTGCTCTTTTCCAAAAGTGTTTACAACTTTGCAGGAATAAAAGAGGAGCCACCGGACTCAAAAATTATCTCATCCAATTGCTTTGTGAGGACATGAATTGGAGATGTTTTCATGCAGAATAAGAAACCCCTTCCTTACTTTATAATGATCTTTGAGGTTGGAGAACGAGTATGGACACCGAGGATTGATGGTTCATTTCACCTAACATGAAGAATCATCAACAATGCCTATCAACTTGATCTCCGAGGTAAGCATCCCATGATGTTACTCTTTGATGGTTCTAACTTAGTGTTGTTTGTGGCAGGTCAAACAGATTTGATGGACCAAGTGGTTTTCCAGAAATTTGTTTTTTAATGAGGTTTGTGGATCTCATGTACTCCTATGCCATTTACTAAGCCTATCCATTGAGGTCCATCACCCATATCATATTTATCTCTTTTCTTTTATCTCATTTTGAATTTGAAAACTCTGTGTTTAATGCATGCTTGGTCCGAGTGTTGATTTCCGAGGCCTGTCTCGTAAATCAGCTACTCTTTAATTCTCTCTTCTCTCTATCTCGCCTCCTTTTCTTTTTATTGAATCTGAGGCTCATTGTAATCTTCATATTTTATTTTATTCTCAAACTCTTTTAAATAAAGATTATTGATCCTTTTTCGTGTGTCGAATCTCGATCTCTTAAGACTTATCACAAGGTCTTCTGTAACTTTTTGTGCGTCTATCAATCCATTTTACCTCTTTCTTTGCTTGTGTGTCGAGCCTAGATTGAGATCGTTGTCCATAACTTCACGGTTTCAAAATTAGGGTGTGATTCCTAATCGGAATCCCATCACATCTAGTGGCTAAGGTGAGTGTGTGATCTGCATAACCATAGTTATTTTTTCATGCTTCATATAACATGTACGTGTAGATCTTCTTGCTTATAATTGAATAAGTAAAGACATTTTTATGCTTGCATGTTGAGTAGATTTTTGATATGCATGATTTTGGTGTTTGATGATAATGTTATGTTATTCGACTCTTACTAATAGCCCTTTTATCACCCACCAATGATATTGGTCGGATCCGCCCCTATTATCGCCTGGAGATGTGTAGGACCTTCGGTTCAGTATTCCAATATCGAAGTGTTTCCAGTATTTAGTTATAGAATTAGTTATGACTACCATCTATGATTATGCCTTTTTGTTTGCTGGCAGCTTTGTGATCACATTAGTATTGTATAAAACAGTGATTTGATAGTTCATTTCAAGTGTTGGCAATTGGGATGGATTTATGTCAGTCTAAGGAATACATTGTGTGTTGTCAAACCATATTTCTAAGCATGTAGTGGATAAGCCAGATGTGTGGTTTCTTAGGATCGAATAGCTAAATGTTTGAGAATATCCAGATGGTTTTCTTTTTCACTTATTGGATTATTGTAATTCGATTACCCTCATCTTAAACTAAAGTAAATAAACAAGACACCCAATTGACTGAAGTCATATTCGATTTTCATTCGCACTTTCGGATCCGCAACCGAGAGACGTAAAAGATGCATGATTGTGGATTTTTCATAAAATGATAGAAAAAGACATGTAATCTTTTGTCTATTGTAATATGACTGATGTTTAGTTTATTTAAATAAAATTTGGTAAAAAAACTATTGAATGCAAGTTCTAAAATTTCATGTGGGTTTTCATATTTTGTTCTATTTTTAATGTAATGCGCACGTAATTGTGGGTTTACAGAGAATAGTTTAAGCTTTGAAATTTTTAAAAATCTAAAATCAATAAATTACCCTATTAATGGAACGAAATTGTTTAAAAGTATATGTACATTAGAGTTCTGAATTTATAATTTTTACAAAATCCATAATTTAAATGATATTTATGAACCTATAAATTAAAAATAAATATATAAAAGAATATATTTTTCAGAAATAACTAACATATAATCTACAAATTACCATGTTTAGGTAACATTTAAAACTTAAGATAATTGTTGAAAAAAATGAAGATAATTGTAAGTAATTAAGTATAAGTTAATGTAAAAACATTAAGACAAAATAATTAAAATTTGTGCATATGCGTGGGAATTAGCCTAATTGATTATAAATTTTGGTATCTAGAAGTTGCATATGCATGGGAGTTTCATAAATTTCTCAATGTCCACTTGAATGAAACTTCCATGAATTTCGCCTTCCAATCTTTGATGTCTCGCAGCCAATTGTGTACAAAAAAGTTCCTCTCGTTTCCGTTGACAAAATCTGCGAGAGTTCAATTAGTTAAATAAGTTATTCAAAGAAGTTAAATAAATACAGTATTGACTCCTTTGTTTTAGGTGTGTTTTTAGCTTCAGATCCTTGGGTGACTCCTTTTGTTGCTTTGGGATTCTCTTCTGTCTAGTCTCATTTGCGAATATTGTATCCCTTTGCTATTGTTTCTTTGTGGGTATGACAGTGTTAGTCATATACTACACTGGTCTTATCAATCTTTTAGCGATAACTTTGGTGTTTGTAATTTGACCATTTATTATCAAAAATATTCAGGTGACAAAAAAAAAATACAGTATTGACTTGGTTAAAAAGTTAAAGAAACCTTCTTGGGAAGTGATGTTTAACCATGGTATTAGAGAGATTAAAGAAATTGTCTCTGCTGCTTTGTGTGTAGGTTTCTCAATTGTAACTCTGTCAAAATTCTTCAGCGTTTCTAAAGTTTTTACATATATAAATGCTGCAATAAAATAACGATATTGTTTTATATTATAGGGGAAAGTCAAGATCAGACCTTAGGTATCGACATCTACAAGCAGTTCCACAAGGCTCTAGGAGAACATCTTATATAATAAAGTAAGGTTACAATTATATGGAGCTACGAGAAGCAGGCACGTGTTCCTTACCAATTTGAGGCTTTTGCCCTTCTCTAATTTCTTTTTTTATATATATATTTTTTTCTTTCTAACCAATCATTTTAGCTACTGTAAATTGAAAATATTATTTTAAAAAACTTCCGAAAAATCAAATCACGTTGCCTCAAACTCTTAATCTCTATAAAAATTTGAAGATAGACTTTTAAACCAAATACTTTAATTTCGAAGAAACAAAATTCAAACCACGTTGACTCAAACTCTTAATCTCTACAAATTTTTAAAAATAGGCTTTCAAATCAAAACTTTTAATTTCATAGAAACATAGATTAAATAAAACTACCACAATAAATCTAATATAAATTAAAAATAAATATATATATATATATATATATATTTTTTAAATACTTCCCAAAAATCAAACCACATAGACTCATTTATTGTAGAAGTGGATTATTTTCATATTAATATCAATTTTAGAGTAATAATAATATTAATTTTTAAAGAAATAACTATGAAAACTTAAATATTATGTGATTTGAAATACTAAAGTTAGTAACAAATGTGTAATAGTATTTAAATATTTATGGAGAAAAATTATGAATAAAATAGTTGGATTACAAAGAAAAATAGACTAATAATATAAGAATAATATGAAACCATTACTATAATACTAAAACAATGAACAAAAATATGAAAAATTGAACAATAAAACCAACATTAAATATTAAATATGTATATTAAAACAATTAAACCCGCGCAGCGTGTGGGACTTACCCTAGTTTAATATATACAGGAGGAGTCAGCCTTCGCAATCCTGTATATATTAGCCCCGATATTCAATTGGTGGGATATTGAGAACAAACTCATATCAAATGATTTTCATCCATCAAATTTTTTGATCGCATCAAGACAACGTTGACCAACGCCGGGTTTACATGTCAGCTTATGATTCGAGCAATAACAGCTAAACCGCTGCCTACAAAAATATATTGGGAGGATATGGAGGATCCAAGTAATTAGAGTGATATTGATAAGTTATTGGTTCAAGAAGGTGATGTGACCAAAAAGGTAGTTTTAAATACTTTTGTTTTTGCATTTTGCATTCACATGAGAATTGAGAATGACCAATTTTCTTGGATATCAAACAAGATAAAAGATGAAAAGCAGCCAATATAAAGATGATATTAATGCAACAAAGACCAGCCATAATGACCATTTCTGGTGCAATGTGTGTACATATATCATATTTTTCTTCTTAGAATAGTTAATTTGTGTTTACAAGTTGTGTAGATATGTTCATAGGCAGCATATGATCTCTATGTTTTCAAAAAAAAACATAGGTTAATGAGATAAATTTTCATTAATGTTAGCTGTTTACTTTTCATTGGCCTTAATTTATCAAAATTTCTCTGCTTAGAGTAGTTTATTTTTCTACACAAATTTTAAATCTGTTTAAGGAAAATATCTCATCTCTCTTTGTGACTCATATGGAGTTATTTGTACAAACTTAGATATTATTGAAAGTCAAAAATAATTATTATCAATAAACTTAGGTGATTATTGATAGGCACATAATAAGTTCTAAAACAATTGCAGAAATTTGCTGGAAATCACTATCCTCTGATCTTGTTGTAGATACATCACTATCTATAATGTTCAAATATGAAGTGTCTCTTGGAGATGCTCTTAGAAATTTAACTTAGGGTGAAAAAATAAATAATGTTTATCACTTTTATTCGATTTACAGATGGTAGTAGGGGTGGGTACGGATTGAATATCCAAAAAGTTTATGGTATGTGGATATGAAAAATAACTATCTGGATATAGATCCATCATTATTCACGGGATACTCGGATTCGCCCAAAGTAGCTAAAAATATTAAAATTATTTATAAAAAATTTATAAAAAAAAAATATATTGAATAGAAAATATCATATTTCTAATTAATTTTTATAAAAATTTTATAACATATTTGCTATGTAATGTCTAAAAATACACAAATGTTTCCAATAGATTTTTTTGGTGATAATTTGGCAAACATTAAATATAGTTTATAATATATATATAAAAGTTATACATATATTTAAAATAAAAACTATATATAAAAATGGATCCGGATCTTCAAATTAAAATATCTGGATCCAGAGATTCTAAATATTATATTTTCCGGATTGGATCGGTGTAGATTTCAAATCGGATTTTGAATCCCAAATATTTTCCTCACCTCTAGATGGTAGTATTATATGCAGTTTGTGGTAATGTCAGAGAGTTTAAACAATGATATAAGTTTCAATTTGTTTCTTCTCATAATGTGAAACTGTTTTCTGTCCTAAAAACAAGGATGAAAGGAAATGCCATTAATTGAGTTGTGTTGAAATTTCAAAGAGAACCCCACAAGTTTGTACTTTGTTATCTAATTAAAAGATGGAGACAAAAACACCAAGTTTTTTCATGGGAGTGTGAGGAAAAGAAGAGCACAAAACACAATTCCAGCTCTTGTAAACTCAAGTGGTGTTGAACAATTTTCAGAAGGTACAAAAGGAGAGATTGCGGTGGAGTATTTTCTATCTCTCTTCATGTCTTCTAAACTGGCGCATGCTACAGATCTCCTTACCGGTATGACACCGCGTGTAACGGAGGCAATGAATAGAGAATTGACAAAACCGGTAACAAATGAAGAAATTCGTGAAGCTGATTTTGGGATAAAGAGTAGTAAAGCTCCAGGTGCCGATGGTATGAAGGGGTTATTTTTTCAGTCATATTGGGACATTGTGGGTGAACAAGTGATAAAAGAAGTCAAAGGTTTCTTTAAAGACGGGTATTTTACCGGAGGAGTGGAATTTTCTCAGATTTGTCTACTTCTGAAGGTGACTAATACGACTAAGATGACTGACCTACGGCCCATAATTCTTTGTTCTGTGTCCTATAAGATTCTATCACGCATGATAAGTAAGAGGTTGAAGCGGTTTCTACCAGATATTGTTTCGGAAACCCAAGGAGCTTTTGTTACTGGTAGGCTTATCTCTGATAATATTTTGGTTGCCCACGAGATGGTGCATGCTTCGAAAACAAATCCAAGGTGTAATGCAGAGTTTATGGCTCTTAAAACTGATATGTCGAAGGCATATGATCGTGTAGAGTGAGTTTTCTTGGAAGAGCTGTTCAAAAGGTTAGGTTTTGCTGAGGTTTGAATAAAGTGGATTATGAAACAGTTACGTACTCGGTTCTTAATGGTAGATCTCACGGGTTTATCAAACCAGAACGTTGAATTTCGGCAATACGACCCACTTTCACCATTTATTTTTATCTTATGTGCGGAGGCACTAGTTCACATTATGAAGAAAGCTGAGGACGAAGGAAGAATTTCTGGGATGAGGTTAACAAAAAGTGCCCTTTAGTACAAGAATTACTCTTTGCCGATGATAGTTTGTTTCTTTGCCGAGCCTCTTTTAAAGAAGCAAATGAAATTATATGGTGTTTGAAGCTATTTGGTGAAGTTTTGGGACACGAGATTAATTTTATGAAATCCTCAATTACGTTTTGAGAAAAGATTGATCCTATTATGAGACATATTTTAGGTCTATACATGGGTATCATCACTAATGAAGGAGATGCAGGGAGATATTTGAGCTTGCCTGAGTGTTTAAGTGGGTCCAAAAGAGAGCTTTTAGCGTTTATAACTGATAGACTAAAGTCTCGCTTAAGTGGTTGGTATCCTAAGACGCTTTCTTTGGGAGGGAAGGAAGTTTTGCTTAAATATGTGGCTTTGGCGCTCCCGGTATATGCTATGTCGTGCTTTAAGCTTACTAAGTTTCAATGTCAAAAGATAACACGTGCGATGTCGAGCTTTTGGTGGAATAATGTTGAAAACAAGAAGAAGTTCCATTGGGTGGCTTGGGAGAAAATGTGTAAGCCTAAAATGGATGGAGGTTAAGGTTTTCGTGATATAAGTAATTTTAACCAAGCTTTGCTCGCTAATAGGCATGGAGACTGTTGTCGGACCCTCAATCTCTTTTGGCTAGGCTTTACAAGGCAAGATATTATGCAAAAAAAGGATTTCTTGATGCAGCAACAGGAACAAGACCTTCATATGCTTGGAGGAGTATACTATTTGGCCGAGAATTGTTATCATGTGGTGTTATGAAGTTGATAGGTAATGGACTTAATACTCGTGTCTGGTTGAATGAGTGGGTTTTTGATGAAAGACCAAGGAGACTTTTTAATAAGGAAACAAAAATAAATTTACGTTTACAAGTCTCAGATCTTATCTCCATTGAAGGGTCGGGGAAATTGGATCGGTTAAAGAACTGTTCTTACCTGCAGATGTTAATAGAATCATATCGTTTCCTTCAAACATTGGTATGGAAGACGCTTGGATTTGGGCATATATGAAGTGAAACGACTGCACTTTTTTTTTTTTTTACACAAGCAATTACTCAATACTTAACGCCCATACATTTAATATTCTCCGAGCAATTACAAACACAACGATAGAATTCAATTTATACACCCGACCATGAAGGTCAACAGTTCTACCAGTTCTAGCAATCCTACGAAAGCTACAAAAACTGCAAAACTACCGGGTCCTAATCATCTCCTCCTCACCGCCTCGATTCCACGATCACGCCTTATCTTTACCTTCATTGACAAAAGTGATGCATCAACAGTTGCTAAACCAAACACTGAGTGAGATTGATCCTCCCAACAACAGGTTATGTGAAAGCACCACACAATCAAACAACCACAACAACATGAAATAATAACACCACATATTACTTCAACCAATCAGCTAACCATGCAAAACTCATGAAAAGCTAATCAAACACAGCCATGACTAACCACCTAGCAATTCCAAACCTCAAGAAATGCTAAAAACACAAGTCTGCTTCACAAAACTCAAGTCTGCTCAAGTTTGCTTCACAAACACACAAGTCTGCTTCACAAAACTCAAGTCTACTCAAGTCTGCTTCACAAACACACAAGTCTGCTTCACAAAACTCAAGTCTACTCAAGTCTACTTTACAAAACTCAAGTCTACTCAAGTCTGCTTCATAAACACACAAGTCTGCTTCACAAAACTCAAGTCTACTCAAGTCTGATTCACAAACACAAAAGTCTACTCAAGTCTGCTTCACAAACACACATCAAACAACAAGGGAAAAACTCCCACAAGTCATGGAATCACCACGAAACCATAACACACACACTTCAAAGAGAACCCCACAAGTTTGTACTTTGTTATCTAATTAAAAGATGGAGACAAAAACACCAAGTTTTTTCATGGGAGTGTGAGGAAAAGAAGAGCACAAAACACAATTCCAGCTCTTGTAAACTCAAGTGGCGTTGAACAATTTTCAGAAGGTACAAAAGGAGAGATTGCGGTGGAGTATTTTCTATCTCTCTTCATGTCTTCTAAACTGGCGCATGCTACAGATCTCCTTACCGGTATGACACCGCGTGTAACGGAGGCAATGAATAGAGAATTGACAAAACCGGTAACAAATGAAGAAATTCGTGAAGCTGATTTTGGGATAAAGAGTAGTAAAGCTCCAGGTGCCGATGGTATGAAGGGGTTATTTTTTCAGTCATATTGGGACATTGTGGGTGAACAAGTGATAAAAGAAGTCAAAGGTTTCTTTAAAGACGGGTATTTTACCGGAGGAGTGGAATTTTCTCAGATTTGTCTACTTCTGAAGGTGACTAATACGACTAAGATGACTGACCTACGGCCCATAATTCTTTGTTCTGTGTCCTATAAGATTCTATCACGCATGATAAGTAAGAGGTTGAAGCGGTTTCTACCAGATATTGTTTCGGAAACCCAAGGAGCTTTTGTTACTGGTAGGCTTATCTCTGATAATATTTTGGTTGCCCACGAGATGGTGCATGCTTCGAAAACAAATTCAAGGTGTAATGCAGAGTTTATGGCTCTTAAAACTGATATGTCGAAGGCATATGATCGTGTAGAGTGAGTTTTCTTGGAAGAGCTGTTCAAAAGGTTAGGTTTTGCTGAGGTTTGAATAAAGTGGATTATGAAACAGTTACGTACTTCGGTTCTTAATGGTAGATCTCACGGGTTTATCAAACCAGAACGTTGAATTTCGGCAATACGACCCACTTTCACCATTTATTTTTATCTTATGTGCGGAGGCACTAGTTCACATTATGAAGAAAGCTGAGGACGAAGGAAGAATTTCTGGGATGAGGTTAACAAAAAGTGCCCTTTAGTACAAGAATTACTCTTTGCCGATGATAGTTTGTTTCTTTGCCGAGCCTCTTTTAAAGAAGCAAATGAAATTATATGGTGTTTGAAGCTATTTGGTGAAGTTTTGGGACACGAGATTAATTTTATGAAATCCTCAATTACGTTTTGAGAAAAGATTGATCCTATTATGAGACATATTTTAGGTCTATACATGGGTATCATCACTAATGAAGGAGATGCAGGGAGATATTTGAGCTTGCCTCGAGTGTTTAAGTGGGTCCAAAAGAGAGCTTTTTAGCGTTTATAACTGATAGACTAAAGTCTCGCTTAAGTGGTTGGTATCCTAAGACGCTTTTTTTGGGAGGGAAGGAAGTTTTGCTTAAATATGTGGCTTTGGCGCCCGGTATATGCTATGTCGTGCTTTAAGCTTACTAAGTTTCAATGTCAAAAGATAACACGTCGCGATGTCGAGCTTTTGGTGGAATAATGTTGAAAACAAGAAGAAGTTCCATTGGGTGGCTTGGGAGAAAATGTGTAAGCCTAAAATGGATGGAGGTTAAGGTTTTCGTGATATAAGTAATTTTAACCAAGCTTTGCTCGCTAATAGGCATGGAGACTGTTGTCGGACCCTCAATCTCTTTTGGCTAGCCTTTACAAGGCAAGATATTATGCAAAAAAAGGATTTCTTGATGCAGCAACAGGAACAAGACCTTCATATGCTTGGAGGAGTATACTATTTGGCCGAGAATTGTTATCATGTGGTGTTATGAAGTTGATAGGTAATGGACTTAATACTCGTGTCTGGTTGAATGAGTGGGTTTTTGATGAAAGACCAAGGAGACTTTTTAATAAGGAAACAAAAATAAATTTACGTTTACAAGTCTCAGATCTTATCTCCATTGAAGGGTCGGGGAATTGGATCGGTTAAAGAACTGTTCTTACCTGCAGATGTTAATAGAATCATATCGTTTCCTTCAAACATTGGTATGGAAGACGCTTGGATTTGGGCATATATGAAGTGAAACGACTGCACTTTTTTTTTTTTTTACACAAGCAATTACTCAATACTTAACGCCCATACATTTAATATTCTCCGAGCAATTACAAACACAACGATAGAATTCAATTTATACACCCGACCATGAAGGTCAACAGTTCTACCAGTTCTAGCAATCCTACGAAAGCTACAAAAACTGCAAAACTACCGGGTCCTAATCATCTCCTCCTCACCGCCTCGATTCCACGATCACGCCTTATCTTTACCTTCATTGACAAAAGTGATGCATCAACAGTTGCTAAACCAAACACTGAGTGAGATTGATCCTCCCAACAACAGGTTATGTGAAAGCACCACACAATCAAACAACCACAACAACATGAAATAATAACACCACATATTACTTCAACCAATCAGCTAACCATGCAAAACTCATGAAAAGCTAATCAAACACAGCCATGACTAACCACCTAGCAATTCCAAACCTCAAGAAATGCTAAAAACTCAAGTCTACTCAAGTCTGCTCAAGTTTGCTTCACAAACACACAAGTCTGCTTCACAAAACTCAAGTCTACTCAAGTCTGCTTCACAAACACACAAGTCTGCTTCACAAAACTCAAGTCTACTCAAGTCTGCTTTACAAAACTCAAGTCTACTCAAGTCTGCTTCATAAACACACAAGTCTACTTCACAAAACTCAAGTCTACTCAAGTCTGATTCACAAACACAAAAGTCTACTCAAGTCTGCTTCACAAACATACATCAAACAACAAGGGAAAAACTCCCACAAGTCATGGAATCACCACGAAACCACAACACACACACTTCACAAATCAAGCACAAGAATACAATTCAAGGCTTAACAAGGTACAACAAGCAACAAACCATGCTTCTCTAACAACCACAAGCTTAGCAAATACCTACTAAAGCTCCACAATAACCCATGGAATTCACCAAGAACCCATGAAAATCACAACACCAAATCAAGCATAAGAACTCACAATCAAAGCTTAACAAGGCACAACAAGCAACAACCATGCTTCTCTAACAACCACAAGCTTAGCAAACACCTACTAAAGCTCAACAATGACCCATGGAATTCACCAAGAACCCATGAAAATCACAACACCAAATCAAGCATAAGAACTCACAATCAAAGCTTAACAAGGCACAACAAGCACAAATCTATGGTTCCCTAACCACCACAAGCTTAGCAAACCCTAGCTAAAGCTCCCCACATAACCAAGAGGCTTCCAAGCATCCTAGCAACACTACAATGCCTATCACAATCCCACAAGCCCCCACACAAGGCTTAATATTAACCTTTGGTCACAAACTCACCTTAGAATGGATAGATCTATGCTTAGATGGACTCTCCAAGCTGAAGAAAGACCTCTCCTTTCTCCTCCAAGCTCACGCCAAACCCTAGGCTCCAACCACTCTCTTTTCCAAGCTCCACAAGTTTCACACTCACAATATCCAAACTTCTCACAAACTCTCAAACCTTTTTCTCTCTTTTTCTCTCTTCTCCAAGCTCTCACTCAAGCACACAAGCTCTCTCTCTCTCAACCACAAAAATGGCGAGCTCAAGGTGGAGAGGAAGAAGAAGAAGTAAAAATTGATTTTGCCACTTACTTGAGAAAAACACCTCAACTTTCAAATCGACTTATGACACCCCCGGAATAAATCTAAATTAATTATTTCGGTGATAAAGGATGGAAGATATTCGGTGAAGAGTGGTAGTGGGTGCTTTTCGAAACCAGCTCTCGGTGCTTTGCCTCTGTAGCATCCCCGATCCTCAATAAGATTGGCGGTTACAACTTAGTCCGAGAATAAGTGGAAGAATTTTTGGACTACGTAAAAGAAGTATTGGATCATCGGAGGATTCAATACTATAAGGAGAAAGACGGGAAAATAACAGAAGGAAGCTACCAAAGATAAACGCCGAACGTTAGGTCAGACAGCTGAACAGTAGCTCGGACAACTGAATGGTAGCTCCGACAGCTGGACGGTAGTTCAGTCTGCTGGTCGGTAGCTCGGTCAGCTGGTCGGTAGCTCAATCAGCTGGGTGGATTGAGTGGAAGCTGGACCTGCTGGAATACTAGCTAGGTGGGTCAGCTAGCTACAGATGGACTGAGATGGTTACCGGGCAAAGGTCCGAATGGACACATCCAAGGTGCGTCTGAGTAACTACCAGACTGTTACCGAAAATATATTGAATCCGCATTTCGGTTCCAATAACCGTTCCACTCGAGGAAAACTATAAAAATGGCCGTCTGGACTCGATTTCGACACAGAAAATACACAGGAAATTATGGGTAACTGATCAGAAACTCCCGAAAAGGTCTGAATGGACACATCCAAGGTGCGTCTGAGTAACTACCAGACTGTTACCGAAAATATATTGAATCCGCATTTCGGTTCCAATAACCGTTCCACTCGAGGAAAACTATAAAAATGGCCGTCTGGACTCGATTTCGACACAGAAAACACACAGGAAATTATGGGTAACTGATCAGAAACTCCCGAAAATAAAAGATTGAAAGAAATACTAAGGAAAGAAAGGATCGAGAGCGAGTATCGGTGCCGAAAGAAGGATTCGGTGATCTAAGGGAAACCAGTCCAGAATCCAAACCGATCTATGTGATCAAGGTGAGTACGATTGTCGTGACTTTGTGCTCAGATTCGTAACTCGGGGATTAAGTCTAGAAAAGACTAAGGGGTTCATGGGATATGATTGAATATGGTGTAACCGTCATATTAATCATATGCATTCATTCGACTCTTTGTTAAGGAATTACGGAAATACTTATGTTATGATTGACTTTCAGGAAAAGAAGGTGATCGTAGGAAAGATGTGGCTTAGGCGCGATGTCTCAAGGCCGGAAAGATGGGTGGTGGTGACCGGGTAGTTAGGATCGAACACTTGTAATAGCTTATATGCAAAAACTCACATGTTGTATCGAATCCTTATGTTAAATAAATAAAGTATCCAGTTTATCTCTTTATCTCTTTATCTCTAATGTTGTTATATACTCTAATATTGAATTATGGAATAACCTCAAAATGACTTGTTAAATAATCAGACCTTAAAAATAAATAAGTATCAAAAGGATTTGTTCCGGACTTAGATAAATTCGGGACGGGTCCTTACAACCTCCATCACCAAAAGTGGTGCGGTTAAATAAATTAAATTAAAAGCCATTGCGAGGATGGTTAAACCTATTAATGTATGGATTTCTTTCTGTGGGCAAGAGAAACCTATCAATGTATGAAGGGTCAAATATATTAACGAATTATAGCTGAGGATATTTTTTACTAAAACAATAGTTGATGGTTTAAAAATGGATGGGACGACCAAAGTTGAAGAGTTTTTTCATTAAATTTCCTATCTGAAAAGCAACCATAACTTATTAGTATCAATGATATCTGCATCACAACAAATAACATAGATCCTCTTAATCCTTCTACAGCCTTACACCACCATTATTTAATTCAACAAGTACATATCAAAGCAACTTAGGAAGCAACAATAAAGATGCATTTTATTATATACTCCATAAAACACAACATACATGGTAAAACGCTTTCGGTGAATGAGAACACAACCAGATATTCTTGTATCCATATCATAAGTACACCAGTATGTCTTGGTCACACATATGATCTGGGGTGATTGATGAAGTTGTGGCTAAAACCAATTAATCATCTTCAAATGGGATATCATCTTCGCGTGCAAGTACCCAACTTGATTTTTCACCATCTTCTTTTGAAATCCATATAGCCATGTAGCCAAAATGTAGAACAGCCACTTATTGAGATTCTTACAAAATGATCAACAGATAATAATTAGTGATTTTGATATCCATCATGATGTAAGTATAAAGATAAATAACCGAATCGACAATTATTAAAAATTGGTAGATTCGTGTATGGCCCATTTTCATAAAATTTAATATGTTCATGGCAAGCCTAAATAGATGTTTTTTTTTCTATTTATAGAGAAACCCATTTTCATGAATAAAATATAGATTTCGAGTTGAGTAAAAAATTAGAGAGGAATTTTTTCTTTCAAGATGTGATATCTTGATATTGTAGTTCTAAGTTCATTGTGTGAAAATCCTTTGAATTAGATTTTATCAAGTTGTATCAAAGGCTTTGCCATAACCTTTGTAGTTACTAGTAATTTCAAAGAGTGACCTTAGTCCAGTTGAAGAGTCTCCATCGATTCCTCTCTATTTTATCACACATCCACTTGGATCTGTTGAGAATGACCTTAGTCTTTCACCATCCTTCATCACCTTAGGCTCTATCACCACGATCACTGACAATTAAAACCCATATATAGGGAATATAGTAAAGCAAATAAAGAATTAGCCAATGTTTCTTGGATGATTTTGGTTAGATTGATGGTGGTCACCGTGAACACGACAACATGTTTTCATCATGATCAACATGTTTTCTAGTCATTTCCATGCCTAACTAGTGTTTATAACTTTGAAAGAGATATGACATGCTTAGAGAACTCAAAATAAACTCAAAGTCGTCCAAGACAAAATACGGTATGGAAACTAATGGTATTTATAAATAGTGAACAAAACACATGTTTACAAGTAGATATCCGTTACAATCATTCTAAGCCAACAAAAAATTTTGAATCCAGCTTAAAATAGTTATTTATACATTACAACTACATTAACTACAAAGTTACACTTAACTTTATACAAATTAAAACAAACTAAAAGGAAAAGTTCTTAAAAAAAAAAAAAAACCACCATTGGATTTGGTAGTCAATTACTTAATTTTTATCTTTGTGGTTGTTCATCCAAACCCTAAAACTCTTCCGATTCACTCCAATCTCTACACAAAACTCATCAACTTCATTTCTTCTCTCAGGACTCATCTTCCACTGTAGCTTCTCCGCATAATCCCTCATTTTCTCCGTCTGCTCCGCCGTATACTTCGTCTTCAACCTCTTCACTCTCCCAACCTCCTTCTCCTCAACCAAATCACCACCGTCAGATCGATCTACACCAATCCGATCTCCTCCCTTCTTCTTCCCTCCGTCACCGTAAGGTGAACAAAAGATCTGACGATACTGATATGGTGAAATCTTGAGCATTTCAAGAACCGTCTCAGTACCACCATCAATAATCGATTCTTCCTTGTGGAAGCTTCGGTGACAACCGCATGCGACGCACTTTAAAGAATCTTCGTCTCCGGCGGTGGTGGTGTTAACGAACTCGCCGCAGCCGTCGTAAGTGGTGATTCCGAGACAAGGAGCTTGATTCTTCCTGCATTCGCCGTAGCGTACTTTGTGAGTGACTCTGAAGAGTGATTCAAATCCAGGTGATGGCGCGTGAGGAGGACGCGTGGGTTTTGTTTTCCGCTTTGGAGGATAATGAACGTGGTCACCAGTTTCACGGCAAATGGGTTTGACGTTACGGCGTCGTTTTGGTTTCTCTTGTTTCCTCGGTTCTATCTCATCCATTGGTGATGATGACGAAGAAGAAGAACAGAGAAATTGGGTACAGTGGAGAGAGAGTGTTTCTGACTTGTAAGAGAAGAGTCGATACTTTTTAGGCTGGGGTGGAATATTTAGATTAGTTTGGTCTGGAAGAAGAATTCTCACAGAACCGAAAATTAAAGTTGGGTTTCGGAAGTGTCGAATTCGTATTGGTTTAGGTTACGAAAATTATTGCCGCATTTGAATACAAAATTTTTGGTATTTTCAAAACTTCGTGGTTAATTTTAATTAGATGGATAAACCAAAAGGTAATAATGGGCAAGCTCAGTAAGAGATAAACCGAAGCCTTGGTTCGACCGCTTCGGTTTACTTCGGTAATGCTCATAATCAACATGATATTAAATTACCAATTCCAATCTATAAAAGTATAGTCAGACACAAATTAAAGTAGCAAAAACTTATCCATAGTGTATCAAATCATGAATACACCCAACATTCAAAGACGAAGAATGTACCTATGTGCTTGCCAACACTTCCTTTAGAAGTTTCTCAGTCAATTCTTTGGGCAGACCCATCACACTATCTGTTGTCCCAACCTGATACAACAATACAAACCTAGTTCAAAATTCATTCTACAGCCAAAGTTGTATCAAATGACAAGATTTACAAAACCATAAGATCATTTTTTTGCAGCGTTTATTTGTTATCCTCTATGATGATGAAGGAATTGGACTCTAGACTAATGTTATGGTTCGAATTATATTAGAATAAACAAGGCAAGGCAAGGAATCTAACCACTTCTTTAACGAGTGGCAATATTAGAGGATGCTCGATTAGGAGTGCACCAGCCACCTTAAGCACCATGCCTTCCTCAATCTACTCATCAACATAGCCTTAACTTAGTATAAGCAATATTTGATATGGTGATATATATCTTAAACTAACACCAATCAATTCTCACCAGTTTCTCGATAACCTCCTCCGGTATTTCATTGAAATAGATCTGTCAAGAAGTTTACATTATCAGCTGGTGCTATACATTTCATAAAATTGTAAAATCACAAGTAAAAAAATGTTTACCTCCACTCTATCGACGCCTCCTTTTCTGAATCCTGTTTTGAGATTTGTCACAACCACAGAACTTACTGTTGCTGTGTGTCCATTGGAATAGCCTGTGTTTTGAATTATTAGAAATTTGACCTGAAGCCTTGAGTTGTAGTTAACAAGGAAGATCATGTGCTTACCTCTTATGTACTCCCTTGCTTCTTCCACACTTGAGGGTTTCTCTCTGACAGCATCTTCATAGACGACCACCTGCATACCATTCAAACACATTAAACCCAAGTCTCTTTTAGACTCTCCAGTCTCCACTATCACCAAAATACCACTTATGTTCTAAGAATGCCCCATCATTTGTTTATCAATTCCTATAAACTACCAACCAACATACAACTTATACAACCTTAGCTCTTTGGACTCTTTTCAATCACTAACCTAACCTAAAATGATTGTCAATGACAGCTAGCTAGTTGAGAATATCAAAGTAAAGTTTCCAGACTCAAAAAAAAACATATAAAGAACAGTACTTGGTCACAAGTAATAAGTAAGGTCGACTTATCCTGCTCTATGTTGTCATCATCAGGGATTCGCTGCATGATTGCTTCAGCCTGGGAAAAAAATTCGCCAGTTTATTAAAGTGTTTGATGAAGAAAAGTGTTACATAAAACCCCTTTGGTCGTATAGTGGCCTAATATAAAATACAAAAACTCTGAGATGAACCAGATTGTAACCTTCCTCCAGAACATGAATCAAAAAGAGGAGCTACAAAACATGTGATATCATGTAGGCAGAGCATAAAGATTTAAATTGCATTTCTAAAGAAAACGCAATGCAGAAGATAAACAAGGAAAATCAAGTCAAAACCTAGAGAAGCACACATAATAGCCTGAGAGTAAGACTATTGAGGACCCTAATATCTAAGGATACTTCTGTTACTGGCCTAAATAGAGCTTAGCTTATTAAGAAAGTGTTTCACCAAGAAGATGATGCATCCCCAGAAACAAAAATGGAACTTGGTGATAGAAGATAGAGACTATCTAATAAATTAGCTAAACCAAAAACTACATACTGTATCCGATGTAATCAAAACAATCGGTTGCTCCTCATCTTCACATTCAGTAGTTTGTAGACTCAACACAATAGCATCAGCCTGTGATGCAGTTTATAAATAAATGAACAAGAAACAAACATAAGTTTTTTTCCTCATTTAAACTTAACAAAGCTAACAATATATAAATCCAAGAAACATGAACCATACAAGAAAAATATGACATAGTTAAGCATTCTTTAGCCTAATCACGATTACATATCGCAAATAACAATAGCTTACAAATATTTTTTTGGTTCTAAATTTTTTACCTTTGCCTCAGCTAAAGCCAATACCAACTCTTCAGGTTTCTCCTTGCGGATGCTTTTCTCATCAATATCAGCACTCTACATAAACCAATTTGAATTCTATAACCCAGATACACAAATGCAATCTTTGAGTTGTTCAAAGGAACAAGAAACGAGATATTACCATGAGAGTGAATTGGTATCCCATATCTGTTAATATCTGACGTCGAGCAATCGAAGAAGATCCCAAAATTAGCTGCATACAAAATTGATACCAAGATTAGCTTTTTTAACAAATACATTCAAAGTATAAGAAAAAAGAACAATTTTTAAACAATTCTGGAGAGTTAAAAGTTCGAAATATTGCATAAAATTGAACGCAGAAACAGTTCATAAGTGGAATTCAATGAGGATGGGCAAATGAAAAGAAGCGGACCTTGAAGTGAGGACGATTCGTTTCCATTTTTCTTGATGCTGAAATTGAATATTGCTATTGAACAGAGCTAAAATCTGACTGAACTGGTGTGGAGGCACTCGAGCAATAGAGAAGGGTTTTGGTTTTCGAATTCTTGGAAAGTTTGTTTTGTTCCATTAACTTCACTAAATTTCATTAGTACTAGCTCTTCTGGTGGGCAAAATAGCTAAACCAAATGAAATTCATCAAAACTAAACCAAAATCGGATTTTAAAATAACATAATGATCTAAAAAAAAAGTGTTCTTATATCGAATTATTTGAATTTGAAGCTAACCAAACCATTTAACCAAAATCCACAAAAACTTTAATATATTTAATTAAATATAAAAATACATTTAAATAAACAAAAAAATTATAATATTATTAGATTAATTAAAATTAGTTCATTTATTTTTATTTCTGTTATAAACATTGGTCCAAAACCAAACCCAACAAAAACCAAGAATTGTATAATATTTTCTTACCAAACTTCTTATATATTAATTTGTTTTAATTTAAACTCGAATAATTTAAACCGAACCAAATTAAATAACCGAATATCTTCTCCTATCTTAGGGCTTAGACTAATAGTATAATGTACAATTAAACCTTCATGTAACATAAGATTGGTAAATAAGGGAAATTGAGGTATTTTGCATTTAATATAGGAGAGTAACGTAACTATGGGTGGGCATAATTATTTTCTAGTGGGAAGAAACGATTTGTTAGCAGAAATATGAAGAAGATAGTGACGTGATTCCTCCCATATTATATTTTAACTAATGTTCCAAAAATTGCTAGGCGCTAGTCGGGCGGCAAGGGTGGGCCTAACGCCTAAACAATAAATCAGAGATTAAACGGGAATTAATCGAGGATTAGTTTTATAGTTTTAAGACTATTTTAATGCTTTTAAAATATATTAATCTATTATAATTAAATTTTTCTATAATATTGTTTTTAAAATTGCAATAAACACATAAAAACATATTTTAAAAAAAAATTTATGATTTTCATTAAAATTTTGAAGATAAGTTATTGTAAAACATTCAAAATCTCAATCTAAATGTCTGAATAACAAAAAAAAAATTCACTGCGGCGAAGGTATGATTAATAAGGGCGAGGTGGCTAAGACTAAGGTAATCGAACTAGGCGAAGATTTTTAGAACATGGATTTTAACTAATCTTTATGCGCTTATCTAATTTGTGTCTACACTTAAACCTCCATGAAAAAATGTTAAATTGGCAATATAGCAGCATTTTGCATATACAACGTGAAATTTAATTAGGTGAGTATCATCACGAACAAAACTTGGTGTCTTTTATCTTTTCCTTTCGGTGCCATCACTAGTTTAGGTAGTAGAATTGTGTCATGGCCAGATTTTTTCTTATAGTTGAATTATTATTTTGGCCGAGATAGAGAGGTTTGTCATTCAACATCTCTATATAATTATATGAGCAATGTTAAAACCAAAATGACCTTACATTTACATTTACATGGGATATTACAACAAATACCATTAGAGAATCTTTTTAATTTTTTCAAATTTTATTAATAATCATAATAATTTCTAATTTAATTAATCAATTTCCTAATAAATAGCACACAAAATCCGTATATAGATATTTTCAATTTAAGTATGTTTATTTTTATTTAGTATCTCCTAAATAAAAATATTTTTTTATTTAGTATTTAAACAATATAATATTTAATGTTTTTAAATAAATTCATCAAGGATACAACAATAATCACAAAATTAATATAATTAAATAAAAAAATTAAAATAATATTTTGAACAATTATTACATTCCACAAAAAAAATTAAACTCAATTTCTCTTTCATATTAATTATGGCCGGAAATTAAAAATTAATTTTAGTACCATCCAACTTTAAATCATCCGAATTTTTAAATATTCTAACTTATATAATAGGTCAGGACGGGTCAGAGCAGATAAAAATTGGTTGAGACGGATCATGACGGATCTCAGATCAAATTTCTAATCATTGATAATAATTGATATATTGGAATAAATAAAATAATTGTGGATTTTTTGAATAATGTGAAAATATATATAACACCACTTAAATTTTATAACAAAATTAGATTATAATTTAACTTATTAAATAAATTTGTCAACAAATATAACATCGCACATAATTATATATTAGTCATTTTAATTAATACAACAAAACTCATATATAATAATAATAATAATAAAATAAAATAAATAAGATACTAAAAACATACCATAAATCTAATTTAAAACACTAATAATAATTTTTGACAATATAAACTAACAAAGTATGGAGTATATATTTTCTCGCGCTGCACAACACGGGTTACTATCTAGTTTAGCCAACTATTAGAGCATGTTCATTAGGAGATACTCAAGAGAGTTTCTCAAAAAAATTAAAATAATGTTTTAAAATAAAAGAAAAATGGCCAGTAAAACAGAGACATATTTGGAGGGGGTCTCTTGCGAAATGAGAGACTTTCTCAATAGTACCACTCTGCATATTTCAAGTTTGGGATGTCTTCCGACTAGTACTAACGGGTAGCCAGACCGCCTGCATTAATGGACTATCAGATAAACCATTATTTTTGAAAATTGGAGAGACTCACATGAATCTCTACTATTGGAGATGCTCTAAGTTCTCCTTGGTTTCTTTTTCTCACCCCTACTCCAAGTTTACACTTTCTTCTTACCTCTTCCTTTTGGCCCACACCGCTTCCATTTTGCCGTCTGCTTTGAAAGTTCAAGTAAAGCCATCCAAATGTAAATTTTGAATTGGCGAGGTCACCTTCTTGACTGTATGTCACAAAGGTATAATAGCCATTAACCTGCATGACCCTAAGAGTACCAGTAAGATTAATGTTTTGATAACATTGCACTACAAGAAAACATGTGTATTTTGGACCACCATTTTTGACAAATAATATTGGTCAGAAATTTTTGACTATTTTTCAACTATTTTCTGATAAATTTGAGCATCATCGGAAAGTGGTCAAAATATAGTCTTAAATTTGTCGGAAAAATTCCGACTAATTTCCGACTATAAAAAAAACTTTTGACTAATTTTTGACTATACATATCGATTTATTAAAAAAATCAATTAATTAATTAATATTAGTCAGAAAATTTCTGACTAATTTTTTACTAATACTTCCTCCATTCCTAATTGATCATATTTCTAGAATTTTTACACATATTAAGAAAACACATTAAAAGTTGATTATAAATGCATCACTTTTGTCATTAACAACTTCCAATAATTCTAAACTAATAATATTCAATTATGTTTCTTGAAATTTATAATTTATCATCAATAACTAATTAAACATGCATAAAAAACCTAAAAATATGATCTTTTTAAAACAATTTGTTTTCCTAGAAATAGGATCAATAAGGAACGGAAGGAGTATTAATTAGTTTAATTAATTAATTTCTTTTATAACAAATTGATATATATATATAGTCAGAAATTAGTCGGAATTCTTTTTTTTGTATAGTCAGAAATTAGTCAGAATATTTCCGACCAATTTCTGACCAACTTATTTTTCTATATAACTCACACGATTCTTTCTTCCAAAATCACTTCTAATTTTCAAACATCTATCTACATCCTCTCTATAATCTCTCTAAACTCTCTAAAATCTATCTAATTTGTCAAACATCAATTTAAAAATTTTAAATCTCCAAAACGTTATAAAATCTGACCAAACATTCAACCGATTAAGATATTAATTTCAATTTTTAAAAAATATTTCCATATTTAATGATTTGTTAATATAAAACTTTTATTTCTTATAAACCTCATATATAAATTCAATGAACCAATAATATTAGTTTTGATAACTGTAATGTTTTAAAATATATATATATATATATATATATATTTTCTGACTAATATTAATTAATTAATTAATTTTTTTTATATTCGATATATTGTTTGTCGGAAGTTAGTTGAAAATTTCGGACTAATTTCCGACTATTTTGTTTTGTCGGAAAATTTTTCACTATTTTCCGATTAAAATATTTTTCCGAGATTCGTATTCCAACTAATTTAGGATTGTCAGAAAATGGTCAGAATCTATGGTTTCCTACTAAATTCTGGCTAAATCCTCTGTCAGAAATGGACATTTTTTCTTGTAGTGTTAAAATACAAAAAGATAATTCATTGAACTATCAAGTATTCTAAGGTGGAATTTTATCAAATTTGTACATAAGGTGTCAAACAAGTTATATGATGAAAAAAAAACAATTTGACACATCAAGGCTTGATCAAGCCAACAATTTCTTACGAGTTTTTGAACTTTAAATTTTTTAAAAATTAGTTTTATATAACTACTACCAATTACTCTCAACTTCTTATTAAAAAAAGATTCAGAATGTATGTAAAACATCTCACATGAAAAAAACAAAATTTAATCATGCATCAATTCATTTTGTATAGCTTCCTCTATCTTTAAAATGTTCATTCTAAATTTATGATAACATGAAGATGAATAACACAAAATAATATAATCTTATTTCTCAGTTTTTTAATTTTTACATATGTAATATGTTGTCAAATATATATATATATATATATATATATATATAGCTTGATAGTCCAAAGATCCGAGTGTAAGAGATTCCACAAATTATTACACATAATTCTTATAAAACTTGTTCATAAACAACTGTTATAACTACCTTATACTTACAACACTAGAAAATATGTTAATTTGCAACAAAATCAAATTTTCAACAAAATCCATTGTTTAAATATCAAATGTTTGCAAATTTGTTACACTTATTTTTAAATCTTATTTGTTAAAGTATTCTAAACTTTGAAAAAAAAATGCAACTAACTTCATTGAATACTATTGCTAAATGTTGCAACATAAAATTTGTTCAAACATTTACAACATTATTATTGTACTCCATTGTACGAATTATATATATATATATATATATGAATGTTGTGCTGTAGATACAATTTTACTGGTGAATCTTGATAATAGAGAATCAAACTATAAATGAATGTTCTATTATAGATACAGTTTTGTTGGTTAATCTTGATAGTGAAGAAACAAACTTTAGTAACATCTGTCAAATGTCAAATGATAGTGAAGCAGAAGGCATGGAGAACCCTCCACTCAATCTTCACAGCTTGCAAATCTCATTGATAAAAACATTCATAACAAATTGTCATCTATCTGGGACGGTGGGGATATGCGATACAACAACGGGCTGGAACAATGGTTTGCTACTAGATGATGTTTCCACAACATTAGATTCGTCAATTTCTTTTAAAACATTTTCTGCACCAACTTTCAAATTTGGACGCACTTGATGTAAAAACGATTTTTTTTGGGTTGAATATAATTTAACATTCTTTTCAAAAAAAATATGTTATTGAGTTAATGCTCTAATTCACATCTTGTCTAGGTACGGTGTGAACAAGTTAAACTGGAGAAATGATCCTCACGCATCCAAGGATTACAAGTGGGATAGTGTTAACTACAAGTGCATATACAATAAGCCACCTAAGATAATTTATTTGTCTGTATAGTTGTGTTGATTGCTCTTCTTTTAATGATTTTTAATGTATATACACGATGGCAGTTGCAAAAGTAAGTGACGTCTCTCTCATTTGTGAAAGTATAATCACAAGTATATAAGGAATAAAGACATAACGTTTCCAATAAGTCAACATAACAGAAACCATCGATCAAAGAGAAGAGAAAGAGAGAAAGGATTTGATTTATTATCCATCAAAGAAATCATTAGGGAAAGAGGTCAAAGGGAGGAGAAAATCAGTTGGAGACTTGGTCACATTCTGAATCCAATCAAGCATGGATCAAGGTTAATGTTTCTTCTTCTATATAAAAAATTATGTGTGGTTGAATTAAATTTAGAGATCTTGGGATTAAGATTTCATAATGGAAAACATTAAGGATAAATATCTACATGTCAACATGTGGTATCAGAGCCATTCTAGATTTGTTTAATTCACCATTTAAATGAATTAGACATGTTTGAAAATTGTAATAACTACGGCAACAAAAATCTAGATTAATTAATTAAAATGCAAACGTTTTCTGAAAAATGAAATACGGCATATTCAATTTTCAGTTATTGTTGCCATTGTTTGAAAAGTCAAGATCATTAATGGTTTCTAGTGATGATTGTCTAAGTAATTGGGTTAATTTGATTTGGTATATACACGTAAAGCTTGTGTATAATTACAACAGTTATGAATTTACATTAAGTCACGTAAATTCATAAAATAATAGTGGATTCATTAATAATTGCAATTCCGCTGCATTTTCTATGTTTGATTAAGAGTTGGCTAATTGTGTTATGAAATATTAACACAATACAAATGCGGTATATTGAATCAATGATTTTGTATGATTTTAATTTTTATTCAAATCTTCCCTTATTGGATTAGTGATTCTCTAAAAAGCAATAAAATCCTACCTTATTGGATTGATCATTTACGCAAATGTTTTAAAATTTTGCCTTATTGGAAAATAAGGATTTCATAGAATTTATATATCAAAAATCATTTGGAATGATTTGAGGAACAAGTTATAGTTATAAAAACATTGAATTCAAATACCACCTCATATGATGATATTTCAATAAAAACCAAAAAAAAAATCAGAAAAAACTCCATCAGAACATAAACTACTTTTCAACGGTTCACCTTCTTCTTCTTGACAAAGCCCTAACAACAACCCCCATATGTATCCTCCTCTTCTTCTTAATATTGTATGACTTTATTTTCTATGGTTTACTACAGTATTGAAGAAGATAAATTCAAACATATCTTATAATAAAAACGTCCCTAGAAATATTAAATAAATATCAAGTATATGTTGGAACGTAAAAAAATATTTTATTCGGTGGAAATGTAAACAACACAGTATTGAAAGAGCCACCACCATTGATGTGATTAGTCAAGGTTGAAAACAAAACAATATATGAATTTTTAATTTTTACAAATTCTTTTTAATTTTTACAAATTCTTTTTAATTTTTAATTTGTAACATCTCAAATGTCTCAAATTTTCTATTAATCACCTTTAAGATTAGTAACAGAGAATCTACAAAATTGGCTTAAATCATTTAAAAATTTCAAATATCCTCAAATCTTTTAAAATTTTAAATTAATCAAAATCATTGATCCAATATGTCCCCATATTTTGTATCCAGTAAAGTTTTAATGTTTATGTTGTATATAATATGTTAATCACCAAAGTGACCTTGTTATATTGCATATAAACATTAGAAAATAAAAGTTTTTATTAATTGATCATGATTAAAGAGTTGCTAAAAATGACATGATAGTTTGATTGATCAATTATTTTATTATCTATATTCTTGGAGATCACCCAAAGGTGGATCATTGGATATAGTTAATAATATGAAAAGGATTACTCGTATTTCACTATAGTCAATAGTATGTATACCCAAAGGTAACATGCTTATTTGATTTATGTGCGTGATTTGATTAATTGTTAAAGTATAAAATTTAGCATCGATGAAAGTGTGTGTGTTTAAGTATTGCCCAAAGATTGCTTGACCACATGTTATAAAGTTTAAGCCTAGCTCGTAGAATCTGTATTAAAGTCTCAAAGCATTGATGGGTAAGTATGTATAAATGTTTGCAGCTTCATCAAATTTGTTTGCATCATAAAGTATAATGGACTGAATTATGAGGAGTGGTCTGAACAGATCCGGTTCACACTGGATGTAATGGCATTGGACCATGCAATACTCATGGATGAGGAATGCTCAACCATTACAGTAGATAGCTCTGAATTGAAAAGTCTCATTATGAGATTTGGGAGCGATCTAACATGCTGAGTTTGAACCTTACGAGAATGACGATGGTGGAAAGTATTAAGCCATATATGCTTTAGATAGAAAAAGCAAGGGAATTCATAGAGAAAATTAAGGAGCGTTCTTAATCGGATTTGGCTGATAAGTCAAATGTAGGGAGCCTCATGAATGAGCTATATCTACGAAAAGTTTGACTGGTCTCATTCAATCCATGATCATGTGATGCACATATCTAAAGTCAAACCAAGTATAAAAGACAAAAAAGGAGGATAAGACTTTCATGAAAGAACCTGAAAGTTAAATTCATAAGGTGAAGAGCTGTTTCTTTTGCAAGGAAATGAGGCTTGGTTTAATAAGAAAAGTAAGCAACATATTTATGTTTGCTCTGAATTAAACCATATCAAAGTGCCTAAAATACTTGGGGGCTACATAGTGATGCTACTACTCATGTGTCTTATATTAAGCAGATATTTAGTTTGATTCAGCCTGTAAGAGAAGATGAATAACACTTGTTCATGGAAAAAATGATGAAGGCACGGATTGAAGGCATTGAGACTTATAGATTGATCTTAGATACAGGGTGTCGTGTAGATCTTGAAGTATGTCTCTATGTCCTGAATGTGCTAGAAATCTTGTTTCCGTAAGTAAATTGGGCAATTTAAGTTTTGATTTCAAGGTTGGACATGGTGTTTTCTCATTGTACTGAAATGATTACTTTTATGGTAGTTGTACATTGTTTGATTCACTTTACAGGTTTAATCTTGATGCAAAATTTTCTGAATCCTTGTTTAATATTGAAATCAAGGCATTAAGCATAGTGCATCTAATGAAAATTCTGCTTACTTATGGCATCAAAGACTAGGTCACATATATCCAAAGAAAGAATTATGAGGTTGGTAAAGGATAAAATCCTTCCTCACTTGGATCTTCTTGACTTAGATCTATGTTTGGATTGCATTAAAGGAAATCATACTAAACATATTGTAAAGAAACCGGCCACAAGAAGCACTCAGCTACTTGAGATAATACTCACCGATATTTGTGGCCCATTTGATGCTCCGTCTTGGAGTGGTGAATAGTACTTCAACTGGAAAAAGGAAAATCAAAAGATGAATACAATTCCTAACGTACACTGATTTGAACTCAACTGGAAAAAGGAAAATCAAAAGATGAATATACAATTCCAAAATGACACATAAATCAAATAGCAGCACATCCCAATCTAATTCACTTCTCTAATCGCGCCGATTTCAAATATAAGAGAAAGTACAAAACTTTTGCCGGTCTAAAATATTAAAAAAACTTACAGTCTTCAAATCCAGAACCATCATCTGCCTCTGCTTCATAGTCGGTAACATACGGGGAAAAAGTGTTTGATTGCTGAACAGGCACAGCCAACTGAGGGGAAGGAGACCGCAATGGTTGATCCCACTCATTAATATCTTGAGAGTTCTTGTTATATGAAATTTGTGTAGCAGCTACATGTACAAGTGCTGCTTCCTTTGCAACCTTTAACTGAGAAAATAAAGAGAAATCAGGCACAACTTCTAATAAAAAAATTTATTTTGTATAACTTAACCGAGACAACACTGAATTATCATTATCCATTTATTATACGAAATCATTATTCACAACATTATCTTTTGAAAGAAAGTCTACAGTGTACTCTTGACACATGTACGAGTATATATATCCATTTTTTCCAATAGATATATAGTTTGATTATAGAGAGTGAGTACTGAGTAGTACTTACAATGGAAGCATAACTCATCTTTGATTTTTCACCAACAAGTTCTTCTGCTGGTGCAGCTCGAACTTCATCAACTGCAACTTCATCCCTAGGTGTTTCCTCAATCGCAACTTCATCCTCATAGTCTTCTTGCTGATGTTGATGTTGTTCCTCTTGCAGATTGTACTTGTTAACAAGATCATCTTTGATTTGGACTGCATTCGCGTAATCTTTTGTGTAACGCCCGTGTTCTGGAAAATTAATTAATTTAATTAATTTGGAAATTCTTTCGAGTTTATGAACCTTAGACAAGTCTCGAAAAATTAATTATGGGGTTGAAATAATTAATTTAGATTTGTTCCGGGGGTGTCATAAATCAGATTGAAAGTATGGAGTTTTTCTCAAACAAAAAGACAAAATCAAGTTTGCTTCTTCTTCTTCTTCTCCTTGTTGAGCTCTCCATTTGTGGTGAAGGGAGAGAGAGTTCTTGAGCTGTGGGCTTAGAGAGAAAGAAGAGAGAAGAAGAAGAGAAAGGTTGGGAAGGCTTAAAGAAGCTTGGTTCTTGTGAGTTCTTGTGAGTGTGAAGCTTGTGGAGCTTGGGAAAAGAAGTGGCTGGAGCCTAGGGTTTGGGCTGAGCTTGGCGTGGGGCTAGGGAAGAGAAGAGAGGTCTTCTTGAGCTTGGGGAGTTCATCCTAGGCAAGATCCTTCCATTTTTTTAAGGTGAGTTTGTGACCAAAGGTTAATATTAAGCCTTGTGTGGGGGTTTGTGGTGTTGTGATTTTTCATGGGTTCTTGGTGAATTCCATGGGTTATTGGGGAGCTTTAGCTAGATTTTGTTAAGCTTGTGGTTGTTAGAGAAGCATGGTTGTTGCTTGTTATGCCTTGTTAAGCTTTGATTATGAGTTTCTTATGCTTGATGTGGTGTTGTGATTTTCATGGGTCCTTGGTGAATTTCATGGGTCATTGTAGAGCTTTAGTAGGTGTTTGCTAAGTTTGTGGTTGTTAGAAAAGCATGGTTGTTGCTTGTTATGCCTTGCTAAGCTTTGATTGTGAGTTTCTTATGCTTGATGTGGTGTTGTGATTTTCATGGGTTCTTGGTGAATTCCATGGGTCATTGTGGAGTTTTAGTAGGTGTTTGCTAAGCTTGTGGTTGTTAGAGAAACATGGTTGTTGCTTGTTATGCCTTGTTAAGCTTTGATTGTGAATTTCTTATGCTTGATATGGTGTTGTGATTTTCATTGGTTCTTGGTGAATTCCATGGGTTAGTGTGGAGCTTTAGTAGGTATTTGCTAAGCTTGTGGTTGTTGCTTGCTATTGAGTGCCTTTTCATGGTGTTTTGAATAGGAATTGATAGGGTTGCAGTTGTGATTATTTTCATGAGCGAATTTAATTGAGTAGAAATTAATTCGTGTTGTGATTGATTTCTTGTGTTGTGGTTGTGTGAATTTGCGTATGGCTTTCATATAATATGTTGTTGGGAGGATCAATCTCACTCAGCGTTTGGTTTACCAAATGTTGATGCATCACTTTTGTCGATGCATGTAAAGAGAAGGTGTGATAGTGGAATCAAGGCGATGAGGGGAGGATGATTAGGACTCGTAGTTTTGTTTTTTTATCGTTTCCGCTGTGTTGTTAGAACTGAATGTTTAACGTTTATGAAATGTTAAATATTAGCAAAAAAAAAAAAAAAGTGCGGTTGTTACATCTTGCCTCTTGCTCCAGAACATAGTCAGAAAGATATCACTCTGAATCAGTTGAAATAAAACATTACAAATCCATTCTTATCTTCCTTTTGATCATATTTCAAACGTTTAAATATGTTTCTGTTATGAGTTCTGTATAACATAAAACTACATTTACTTTTCTTTCTGGTAATTTAGATCATGGTAAACAAAACCATGTAGAACGTGGGTAATGTAGATCACTTTATTAGTATTGTTATGTATAGAATTCTATACTTGTTTAAGTTGTTTTTGATTATACATAAATCAAAGATGTAATATAAATCACACGATTTACATTTCTTGTGGTTTGAGTATATATACGAAAAAAATGAGCAACATGCACCAACATTATATGCTATTTTTCTGGGACTAAAGAAAGAAAATGCCTTGAAGTTTAATATTGCTTGTTGATGAGTACTTTAATAGTTTTAAGAAGTTCAGTCCCTCTAGACTCTGTTCATAATTTTGTTCAGAATTTGGGAAATAACTCATATTTTTCTTTTGAAAAAATATTAATGGTATTTTTAAAGAGATAAAATGATAAATGTATAAACAATTCAGATTTAAATCTGATAAAATGTATGTTGTTGATAGAAAGAAGAAACTGGGTATGTTCTGGAGCAAGATGCAAGAGAAGCAGCAATAACAAGAACATTTAGATATTCCAAATGTTTTTCTTTATGCTTTGTTAACAAAAATTGATTGGCTGATAAAAAACATTATGCTCTTTTAAATACCAATCAAGCCCTAAATTTGAAGACATAAACCGTATTTTTCCTTATTTAATGTATCAGTAATATCTTATGAATACTGATTTTCCTTATTTAATGTTTCAAGAATATCTTATCACATCCCTATATTTACTCATAAACAACCAATATACAAATAATAACTCACGATTCTTTCTAAATTAAAAAATTCTCTACCCTACCAATCTAAATTCTATATTCTCTTTACCCATTCCACTAACTAATTATATATTTGCTACCTACCATCAGTCCACTAACTGACCAACAAATAACACATTTCTCTTCAAACACACCGTATAAGAAAAAACAAATCAGAGACAATGAAAAAGAGTGTTGTTGAAAATACCTGTGACAATGCGGATGATCGGAAGATGCTCATCATCTTCTTCTTCTCTTGTTCTCAATTTGCAGTAGGGTTCGTCGAATACAGTCAAAGAAATCGCCAAATGATTGTGGAAATTGGATTGACTTTTCTATATTAAATCTTTTTTTTGTAGGGCCTATATTAATTCTTCTTTTTTGGGCCTCTGTTTTATTAATTGACATATTATATTGGCCCTTTTGGCTATGTTTTTATGTATTTTTCCTTTTAGACTTAATAATATATATATATATAATGAAATAATTAATCTCTAATAATTAGGATGAAAAACAAATAATAAAAAAAATATGTAACCAATAACAATACAACACATGTCTTACTCTTTTTCTTACCAAATAAATCATTCTAAGCATCCAATAAAAAATCGTGATTTTCTCTTTCATCTACTAGAGTCAACATGTTGAATTAAATCAACACCAAATAATCCACCTCATTTCAACACCTAAATTCAACACCTTCATAGCACTTATTCAACTTGAATTTTTAATTCAACACCTCTATTGTAAATAGTCTTATGAACCCCCTTGAAGGCAATTAGTGAATCTAATTTTTAACAATTTCCCCAACTAATTAACCACCAATTATTTTAACCATTCTATTTATTTTAAAAATATAAAATAAATACAGTTCCAAAGAAAAAAACATTAATTAAAAACATATACTTTTAAAAAATCAACAAAAAATTAAAAAAAAAACATTAAATAATAAAAATCAACAAACTTTAAAAAAATCAAATTGGTTTCTAAATAACTTTAATAAAAAAATCTAAATAACACTACTAACACATATCTACTACACTATTAAAAAAGAGTCACTTTAAGAGGGTATTGCCAAACACTCCAAATAAGTAAATTTTAAAAAATTAAGATTAAACATGTTTCCAAACACTTTCACTAATGAGATTTTATCAGCTATGCATCCAAACACTATTAAATAATAAATAATTTATCACAATCATTATAATCAAACATAATTATTTCCTTATCTAATATTTCGATTTTAATAATATGAATTATGATTCTCCTATCATTTTTGTTTGATCTTATTTTTAAATTATTTTAAATTATTATATAATACATAAAATTAATAAAAGTTTAGATTTTTTCTACATGTGTTATGATTCGAATTTTTATAAACAGACATATATTAGGAAAAAGAATGGTAGAGGTGTCGAATTGATCAATATCTTACATCGGTAGAGGTGTCAATCGGATCAGTGACACACGGGATATGAACAAGTAAATCCACCATGAACATGTATGAACATATAATTTTATGCCCATTAAAAACTGGACATCATGAACAATACCCATAGTGGACCGCGGTTTCAGTGGACTTTGTCCGCGGATTGAAGGGTCTACTGGCATACTACCAATCTATATATCTATATTCTATATCTACTACACTATTAAAAATAGTCACTTTAAGGAGGTATTTCCAAAAACCCATATTAAAACAAATAAACCAGGATTATTGTTATAAGAGTATCCAAACAAATAAAAATAATAATATTATGGAAACTAACATTGATTTTAATTTGTCTAAAATCTATCTACATAATTTAAATTAATGTATTGGAAAAATAATTATGACTCTCATTTCACATTTATTTCAAAAATAGATCAGTTTTTGGCAGAAAAATTATAATTTTTTAGTTTGGCAGAACGTATTTATAATATGCAGGAAAAATACGAGATCGAGTTTTTTGGTGGGAAATGGATCGAAAAATTAAATTTGATTCTCATTTCACCTTTATTTGATCTTATTTCCCAGTTATTTTAAATTATTATATAATATAATGCATATAAATAATAATAATAATTAATATTTTCTACATGTGTTGTGATTCGAATACAATTGTAGCAGGAAAATTACATATCCACTTTTGGCACGAAATTTGCAAATTATTTATTTTGGTAAAAAATTTTGGATATGCAATTCATTACAAAAAATTTAGAGTCGAGTTTTTTTTTTGTGGAGAACATATCAGTTTTTGGCGGGAAAATTGTAAATTTCTTATTGAGGAAAAATAATTATGATTCTCATTTCATATTAATATCAAAAATGGATCAGTTTTTGGCGAGAAAATTATAATTTGTTTAGTTTGGCAGAACGGATTTACAATACGCTACAAAAAATACGAGATCGAGTTTTTTGGTGGGAAACAGATTCGAAAAATAAATTTGATTCTCATTTCACCTTGATTTGATCTTATTTTCAAATTATTTTGAATTATTATATAATATAATGCATATAAATAATAATAAAATTAATATTTTCTACATATGTTGTGATTTGAATACATTTTTAGCAGGAAATTTACATATCCACTTTTGGCAGGAAACTAGCAAATTATTCATTTTTGTGAAAAATTATGGATATGCAATTCATTAAAAATTATAGAATCGAGTATTTTTTTTTTTTTGGGAACATATCAGTTTTTGGTGAGAAAATTGAAAATTTTTTATCTTGGCAAAACAAATTTGCAGTTTGTTAAAAACATATAAGTTTTTGTTTTGCGGGAAAGTTTTAAATTATTCATTTTGATAGAAAATTACGGATTTGAAGTCTACTACACTATTAAAAAGAGTCACTTTAAGGGGGTGTTTCCAAACACACATATTAAAACAAATAAATGAGAATTTATGTTATAAGTGTATCCAAACAGATTAAAACAATAATATTGTAGAAACTAACATTGATTTTAATTTTCCTAAAATATATCTACATAATTTAAATCAATGTATTGAAAAAATAATTATGATTCCCATTTCACATTTATTTCAAAAACAGATCAGTTTTTAGCAGAAAAATTGTAAAAATTTTAGTTTCGCAAAGAGATTTGCAATATGCTAGAAAAAATACGAGATCAAGTTTTTTGGTGGGAAACGGATTGGGAAAATAAATTTGATTCTCGTTTTACCTTTATTTGATCTTATTTTCAAGTTATTTTGAATTATTATATAATATAATGCATATAATTAATAAAAAAATAATATTTTCTACATATGTTGTGATTCAAATATTTTTTTGCGGGGAAAATACAGATCCATTTTTGGCGGGAAATTTACAAATTATTTATTTTGGTAAAAAATTATAGATATGCAGTTCATTAAAAATATTATATAGTCGAGTGTTTTTTTGTGGGGAACGGATCAGTTTTTTTGCGGAAAAAATGTAAATTTTTTATTTTGACAAAACAGATTTAGAGTTTGTTAGAAACATATCAGTTTTTTTTTGCGAGAAATTTTCAAACTATTCATTTTGATGGAAAATTACGGATTTTCAGTTTATTAAGAAAATTACAGAGTCGAGTTTTTTTTTGCAAGAACCGGATCAATTTTGGTGGGAAAATTAATTATACATAAGATTGACAATTGTATTGGTTTTCATTTAGTTAGGATTTTTTTGAATTTTGATTAATTTAATATCTAATTCGTAGGATTTGTTCTAAATATTTTTAATGAGAGTAAACAACACCATTTAGTTGGCGTAGGTTTGATTCAAATAACATAAATTTGATATTGCTAAATGGAAATAAAAAAATTTCATGTTTAAAGCATGTTAAAAATATTATAAACAATAAATAAATAAACAAAACTACAAAAATATATTAAACGGAAAATTATATTCATAAACATTATAAAAATAAAATAAAATTATACGAACAAAATAAAAATATTTATACATATCAAATAACGAAAAAACTATAATTTATACTAAAATAATTGACCCGCAGTGTACCGCGGGTACGAATCTAGTTACTTTCTTATTTTATCATAGGTAAATTGATCACATCCAATTAACAAAAACTATTTCATTTGGTATGTTTAATTAAATGAAAGATTTATTAAATTCAAATTAAAATTAATTTCAAATGCCTAATTCAAACATAACTTTGATTATGAAATTTAATTCACATTTAACATTATTATTGATTCCTCTCTTAAATTTATTTCATTTTTTGCCGTTTAGAAATTTGACTACTTTAATTCCTCTAATTTTAGCCATTCGGTTAATATTCGATTTCTCATATATTTAGTTCATATTCTATTTTGTTTCGGAAAATCTTACATTTTCAATTTAAAAAGGACCACCCAATAATTATTAAAAAAGAAAATTCCACAAAAATACACCAACTATTTATCGATTTCATAAAAATACACAAACTTTATGGATATCCAAAACAATTCATGAATTAATTTTTTCTTCCATTATAATACACAAACTTTTATATTGTATCCATTTAATAATTAAGGTTTGACAAAAAAGTAAAATCTATATATTTTTAAATTAAAATAAAAATCTTATGATTAAAAACTATTTTATAAAAAATTAAAAAAACCTACAATATGTCTTTAAATAAAAATTAAACATGTAAAATTTTGAATTCATAAATAAAAATCAAAAAACAAATAAAACTTCTAATAATTTTTTAAAAACATTTAAAGTTAAAATATGAATATTTTAATTCATAAAATTTCAGTAATAAAGTTACCATTATTTTGAAAATAACATATTGAAATTGTGTGTATATATCACTTTAGGATCTATCACCACGATCACTGATAATTAAAACCCATACATATATAGGGAATATAGTAAAGTAAATAAAGAAGTAGCCAAGATTTCTCTAATGGTTTAACAAACAAAAAAAACAAAAAATTTATCCAATGGTGTCTTGGAGTATTTTGGTTATATTGATCGTGGTCACCGTCAACACTACACCATGTTTTCATCATGATCAAGATCAGCTCACTTTTTTTTATCTATGGTCATGTTTTATAGTCCTTTTCATGCCCAACTACTTTTTATACTTTGAAAGATAAAACATGCTAAATGCATCTCCAAGGGAACTCTCTATAACTTTAAATATAAAGTTTTTGACACTCCAACCGGAACTCCAAAATTTCAAATTTTGTAATATTGAATAGTGACACTCCAAATATAGAGTATCACTATTCAAATATTCAAATTTGAAGTTTTATTGTTTTATATGTACTTCAGTCCTTACAATTATATATTATATATATCATCTTATTAATTTTATTTCTTTTATCATTTTAGTCCAGAAAATTTTATACTTCACACATATTTCATATATACTTTTATAAATTTAGTTTTACATATAAATTTAAGTATTTTTAAAAAAATAATAAAATATCCAATTATGTATGGGAGAAAAATATCACTTCAAAAAATATCCGATTTTAATATAAGAAATAAGAAAAATATCTGATTTAAATAATTTTTAGCTCATAATCTACATATCAGAAATAAAGAAACTCATTTATCATTTCAAAATGCATTAATTGATCATATATGGGAGAATTATGGAAATAGTTTTAGTGAGTAATTTGATATTTTATTTGTAATTTTTTGGTTTATGTATTTTTATTATTATTAATATGTAATTTTACATTATAATGTAATGTTTTGTTTATTAAATATTTTTGTAATATTTTTTAATGTATATTTTATTTGTTTATAAAAGTTTTATGACATTATATGAGGACTATAATGTAAATTACAAATAGTTTTAAAGTTAGATTTGAAGTTTTACCATTGGAGACAAACACATAGAAACTTGAAATATGAAATGTCTCTTGCAAATGCTCTTAGAGAACTAAAAATGAACTCAAAGTAGTCTAGACAAAATGTAATGTAAACTAATGGTATTTATAAATGGAGATCAAAACCCATGTTTACAAGTAGATTAATCCGTTCCATCCGTTACAATCATTCTAAGCTAACATTTAGAATGCTAAAGAGCTCATGTTAGTTCTTTGCATTTTGGCCATTTGGAGACAAGGACAACATACAAGGGAAAGGGATGAGCGTTGCAGTAAATTTCAAAATCCAAATTCAAGTAGTTATTTATACATTACGATCATATTACAAAGTTACGCTGGGAAAAAAAAAAAAAAAAAAAAAAAAACTAAAAGGAAAAGATCTTAAAAAAAAAAAACACCATTTGATTTGGATTTGGTAGTCATAATCACTTAATTTTTATCTTTGTGATTGTTCATCCAAACCCTAAAACTCTTCCGATTCACTCCAATCTCTACACAAAACTCATCAACTTCATTTCTTCTCTCAGGACTCATCTTCTACTGTAGCTTCTCCGCATAATCCCTCATTTTCTCCGTCTGCTCCGCCGTATACTTCGTCTTCAACCTCTTCACTCTCCCAACCTCCTTCTCCTCAACCAAATCACCACCGTCAGATCGATCTACACCAATCCGATCTCCTCCCTTCTTCTTCCCTCCGTCACCGTAAGGTGAACAAAAGATCTGACGATACTGATATGGTGAAATCTTGAGCATTTCAAGAACCGTCTCAGTACCACCATCAATAATCGATTCTTCCTTCTGGAAGCTTCGGTGACAACCGCATGCGACGCACTTTAAAGAATCTTCGTCTCCGGTGGTGGTGGTGTTAACGAACTCGCCGCAGCCGTCGTAAGTGGTGATTCCGATACAAGGAGCTTGATTCTTCCTGCATTCGCCGTAGCGTACTTTGTGAGTGACTCTGAAGAGTGATTCAAATCCAGGTGATGGCGCGTGAGGAGGACGCGTGTGTTTTGTTTTGCGTTTTGGAGGATAATGAACATGGTCACCAGTTTCACGGCAAATGGGTTTGACGTTACGGCGTCGTTTTGATTTTTCTTCTTCCTCGGTTTGATCTCATCCATTGGTAATGATGAAGAAGAAGCAGAGAGAGTAAATGGGTACAGACTTACAATGGAGAGAGTTCTTGTGATTTGTAAGTGAAGAGTCACTTTCGATACTTTTTAGGCTGGTGTGGACTAGGTAGCACGGAAACTTTGTTTAACGTCCGCTTCCCGTTTCGAAATTGGAATCGGAATAGGAATCAGAATCGGAATCGGAAGCTCTTGGAAGCTTTTGGAATTTCGCTTCCATGTCGTTTCCAAAAATACTCTTATAAAAACGTGTTGGAAGCTTGCGCTTCTGTTTTAGAAGCTTACGCTTCCGGTTTAATAACTATTATTTTTTATATATTTTATATTTGAAAAAATCAAAAACTAATATAGTAATTTTGTGATTATGCGGAACTTTACTTTGAAAAATTATTTGAATCATATGCGAAATGTTGAAAGTGATTAATTTGATTAGTTGAATAAGATTGTTTCGAAAAATTTGAATATGACATTTTTTCTTTTGAAAACATTGAATTATAACGAATATGATGATCTCAAATTAAAATGATTTTAGTTAAATTGTGCAAAAATGAAGTACTGAATTTATGTTATTCATAGCAAATTTTTAATTATATATTATATAAATGTATTGAATTTATGTTAATAATAATATTTTTTAATATTTTATAATGTTTAAGTATATATATATGCTTGTATGTGTATACGCTTCCAACACGTACCCAATTCCTAATTTTTTTTTAAAAGTCGCTTCTACGTTTCCAAACGCTTACGCTTCCGCGTACCCGCTTCTGATTCAATGCGACCTAGGGTGTGGAATATTTAGATTAGTGCCTATTCATAATTTTTCCTTTTTCCGACTAAACTTGTGTTAATTAACCCAAAATCAACAAGGTTCGGTTTAGGTGGAAGTTTGGTCTGGAAGAAGAATTCTCACAAAACCGAAATTAAAGTTGGGTTTCGGAAGTGTCAAATTTGTATTGGTTTAGGTTACGAAAATTATTGCCGCATTTGAATACAAAATTTTGGTTTTTTTTTTTCAAAACTTCGTGGTTAATTTTAGTTAGATGTTTAAACCAAAAGGTAATAATGGGCACGCTCAAAGATAAACCGAAACTTTGGTTCGACCGATTCGGTTAACTTCGGTAATGCTCAGAATCAACATGATATTAAATTACCAATTCCAATCTAAAAGTATAGCCAGACACAAATGATACAAGCAAAAACTTATCCATAGTGTCTCAAATCATGAATACACCCAACATTCAAAGACGAAGAATGTACCTATGTGCTTGCCAATACTTCCTTTAGAAGTTTCTCAGTCAATTCTTTGGGCAGACTCATCACACTATCTGTTGTCCCAACCTGATACAACAATACAACCTAATTCAAAATTCATTCTACAGCCAAAGTGGTATAAAAGGACAAGATTTACAAAACAATAAGATAATCTTTTTGTTGATGAAGGAATAGGACTCTAGACTCGAATCCAAGTAAAGTCATGTTATGGTTGGAATGATATTAGAATAAACAAGACAAGGCAAGGCAAGGAATCTAACCACTTCCTTAACACGTGAAAATATTAGAGGATGCTAGATTAGGAGTGCACCAGCCACCTTAAGCACCATGCCTTCCTCAATCTACTCATCAACATATCCTTAACTTAGTATAAGCAATATTTAATATATATCATAAACTAACACTAACTAATTCTCACCAGTTTTTCGATAATCTCCTCCGGTATTTCATTGAAATAGATCTGTCAAGAAGTTTACATCATCAGCTGGTGCTATACATTTCAAAAATTGTAAAAATCACAAGTAAAAATATGGTTACCTCCACTCTATCAACACCTCCTTTTCTGAATCCTGTTTTGAGATTTGTCACAACCACGGAACTCACTGTCGCTGTGTGTCCCTTGGAATAGCCTATGTTTTGAATTTAAATAATTGAACTTAAGCCTTGATTGTGTAGTAAACAAGGAAGACTATGTGAACTTACTTACCTCTAATGTACTCCCTTGCTTCTTCCACACTTGAGGGTTTCTCTCTGACAGCATCTTCATAGACTACCACCTTCACATATCATTCACCAACATGAAACACAAGTCTGTCATTAAAATATTAACTATCACCAAAATACCACTTATGTTCTAAGAATGCCCCATCTTTTGTTTTTCAATTCCTAGAAACTACCGAACCAACTAATAATTTTATACAACCTTAGCTCTTTGGACTACTTGTAAGTTGTAACGACTAACTCAAGCTTAAAATGGTTGTCAATAACAGCTAGCTAGTTGAGAATATCAAAGTAAAGTTTCAACAAACTCAGAAAATTCATATGAAGAACAACAGTACTTGGTCACAAGTAATAAGTAAAGTCGACTTATCCTCCTCTATGTTCTCATCATCAGGGATCCTCTGCATGATTGCTTCTGCCTGGGGAAAAAATTCGCCAGTTTATTAAAGTGTCTGATGAAGAAAAGTGTTAAATACCTTTTAACAAAACATACCTTTTACATTTTTCTCTGAAATTTTTGAAATATATTATTAACAACAAATATTTAATTTAATAAATTTGCTTATATTTTATTTGTTTAAAATTTTAGAAATCCATCCATCGGATGAGTTCTAATCTAGTAATTGATATATTCGGGTTTATAATTGTAATATTAGGTGATTAGCTTATATCAAATTTAAATATAATTAATATTTTTTGGTGTATAATAGTATTCCCAATATTTGAGTATCCATTTGGTTTTTGATTTGTTTGTGGTTCTTCGGGAATAGGAGTTTAGGACTTAGGGGTATGAATTTTAACCGAACCGAACTGAACCAACCGAACTCAACCCGATCCAAACCGAACCAAAGTCTACATCTAAACCATTTGGTTAGATTTCTTCTCAACCCGAATGGTTCTGTTCAAACCGAACCAAACCGATAAACCAATGTATTTATTTTATTAATTAATTAAAAATGTTAAAAATATTTATGTAATCTTAATTTCTTAGGTAAAGTAATACTTTTAGTTTAAATTTCAATTTTATTAGTTTATTCTTCATGGTTTATTAACTTTATTTCTTAAATGTTTTATTTGAATTTTGAACTTTGAAATATTGATCTTTTAATTTCTGATTGTTAATGTTTCCATATATTAATGACAATAAATTTAATTTTTTTAATTGATTTGTTTTCCTCAACCGGACTTAAACCGAATCAAACTAGAACCAAACCGAACCAAACCAAACCGAATATAAACCAAACCGAATACAAACCAAACCAACATATTTTTGGTTAAGTTTGGTTAGAGTTTTCTTAAAATTGAAATAACCGAACCGAACCGAATCGAACCTAAACTTAAACCGAAAAGGCCCACCCCTATTAGGACCCATCAAGTATTTTGTAAATTTCGAATAAGATTTTCCATGGCTAACATTAACAAGCTAAGATTCCGCGTATTGTGCCTAGGTCTAGTCTTAGTGTGAGGGTTACAAAATGAAGTAAATTAAGAGCTACTGTGTCAGATCTTTCCATATTCGCATCCTGGCGTATTTGAAACCAAAGAGGTAGACTTTTCCCAGATATGCTTATCCGAGAGATTGATCCAATTGATGCTGAACACAACAGAAGTTATGAGATTCGAGACCTAATTCGTGCAAACGTTTTTATGAACTCTGTTAGTTGTTGTCTGAAATCTCACTAGGTGTTTGTTTTTATGAACGTACTTGTGTTTTCTATTCAAAGATTTCACTCAGCAATCTTGTTCTCTGTTCGAAGTCATATCTGAACATAACGATTTCTTAAGATCATCTAAAGCTTATCACAACAAGTTATGCAATAATAGCTACTAGATAGAATCAAGATCGAGTACAGGACACTGAAAGCAAAAAAGAAAATCCACAACTTGACAATCACAATGCAAACATGTATTTTGTAGTCTTTATTTTATTTTGGGATATCATAGCTTGAACGAATAATTTGGAACAATCCAAATCATTTGAAGAAGGATTGAGTTTAAAACAGGAAACCAGTCGCAGAGAAATTCAAAGAAGTCACTAGGAAGCATATAACCTGAGGAAAAGCAGACAGCAGCTGGAAAAAAGATAAAAGGTTGACAAGAAAGAGTTAGAGAAGCTAAGAGTCTTGTACTATGTTCAATAGGTGGATATGGATTAGGGTTTCATACCTTAATTATTATGAGTATTCTGCATAACCTGAATGATTGAAGCCACTGTCTGGATGAGAGTCATCAACAACAGTAACACTGCAGCGACAGAAGCCGTTCCTATCCACAGGTTACCAAAATAGACCCGCTTCAGGATGGCCTTTGACCTTTGGTATCGGTTTGTATAGTGAGTGTTGACTTGAGCAGCTATATCATAATAGCAAGAGCCACCAGTGATGATGCCCACATTAAGCTTATTAACCATCTCTGCCACCAAACTATGTTGCCCGATCCAGTTTTTTATTATCCCTTACAAAAAAAAAAAAAAACAAAACCACTTCGTATCAATAAATATACTTATGGATATAGATCTATCAGATAAAAGGGTTACCTTTTTCAACAAGCAAGTCGACATCTTTATCAGTATCGATGAGGTGTTTCAAGAAACTGATGTAGTTACATACATAGGCTTCTTTAGGGTAGTGGCATTGTTCAAGCGCAATTACATTTCTCAATTCCATCTCAGTTCGATCCTCAATTAAAAGACAAGGGATCTTCAAACAACCGTTCTCGAATCTCACATCTAACGATAACTTGTTTTCTACAGCCTCGAATTTCACTCCCCCACTATATAGCTTATCCGCATTATACATATGGCGGACATGCTTGTAATTCCCTCGAGTAAGCTCTTTAAGTGTTTCAGTGCCGGCACACCTGTTCAAATCAGTGAAATGGCTGAACTTTGAGTTGCTATCAATCTTACCAACGAGTCCAAAATAGCTGATGATTACTTGGCGGAATGTGTAGCCCTGAAACATTTTTGGAACTCTTGTATGGAAGAGTTTGTTGAGGATGAAGTAAGGAAGCTGGTTCTCAAGAAAGATGAGATCGCTCCTGACTGTGTACGTAAGACCAGGCTGGTCTATGAGAGGATCCCCTGTTTTTCCTTGTGGTTGGTCGAAAGCCATCAAAATGAACTGTAGTACGAAAACACAGTCCCGTAGGATCATTTCCACGAACTCTGGAGATTTAATCCAAGCTGTTGATTCTGAGTAGCATTCCCTGATTTTCACTTCGTCCTCTTTGATTATTCTTCTATATATAGCGAGATCCCCAACCTCTTGCTTAAATTTTTCTAGGTAAATCTTCTTATGCTCTTCCAGGTTTAAGTAGCCCATTGACTTTTTGTCTGTGATATCTCCAAGAGATTTCAAAGCTTGAGATTTTAAAGAATGGTTAAGAGGTCCAAGAAGGACTAATTGAGGTGTATATGCTTCGGGATTCACTTGACGAAGGTAGTCTGGGACTCTGTAGATGCTGCAATCATCGGGATTAGTAAGAAACCGCCACATCCCAGGATAGTCCGTTGACTTTGTGCTTGACTCGGATTTGTTGCTTGTTTCCGGCTTTTTAGAATCCATACTCCAGAACCTGCATGGGCTTTTACAATAAATTAAGTGAAAGAACCAAGAGATCCATGTGAAAAAAAACAGTCAGAGGAGAAAGGAGAAACAAAAAAGAAAGAAGAAAAACTTACCTTTGAAATTCACTCTTGGGAGAAGAAAGAGACGTATGGCCGTGTCAAAGCTGAAACCATGAGCTTTCTCTCTGCTTTTCTGTTTATTTATGGACTGATCGATAATAAAAATATTATTGGCTGAATGCAATAAGTGACTGAAAAAATTATATAAAAGAAACTGTGAAGAGAGTGACTCAGATCTTATATAATAAGAAAGACTGATTTGTTCTTTGTTTCTCTTAGAATCGTGACTTATATGTGGCCACGGGCAGCCCTTAGGACATAGCGGGTCATGACAAATTTGGGGCCAGACGGAAAAAAATTAACTAACATTTAATTTTTACAGTATAGAAAATTATTTTTCAATTATTTAATAGAAGAAAAAAAATTTAAGTTTCGACAAATTAAAGTTTTTAAAAAAACTAAAATAATATCTTTAAAAAATAACAATAATTTAAAGCTTATCAAAACAATATTTCTTACATTTTTCATATCGTTTTTAAAATCATTCGTCAAACTATGTAAAAATATATATCAAAATTGATCTCTCTTCTCTCTTTAATAGAGAAAACAAAAAAAAAAAAAAAAAAAAAAAAAAAAAAAAAAAAAAAAATTAAAAAAAAAAAAAATAAAAATAAAATTTATTTTTTTTTTTTTTTTTTTTTTTTTTTTTTTTTTTTTTAAAAATTAAATAATTAAATTAAATTTTTTTTATTACATTACAGGTTTCTAGCCCATACTTTCTCAGAATGGATCTCTTAGTTTAGAGAATGACATACGTCTTATTTTTTTTCTCTTAGAAATTGATTCATTTCCTTGGTATTACAAGTTCACAACTAAAAAATTAAAGTCTAAAATTTAAATGATTAACTAAAATTTAAGATTATTTCTGTGATCGTATATGATATTTCCGGGAACTTTTTGTTCTTAGTAAAATACTAAAATTTATTTTAAAATATTGTAATTATTTTTTTTAATCTAGATCAATATCATGATTATCTTTTTTTATTTAATTATTTTTTTGAGTAGCAAAGTAGTCTATGTTTTAGGAATTTTTGTTTGTTTTAAATTATTTAATTTGTTCATATTTCAATGCAACTTTTTTATCCTCGTAACTGTAAAAACACATATTCAGAAATACTTTAAATAAAAGTTAATACTTTAAATAAAAGTTAATATTTTTATTCAGAAATTCAAGCCAATATTTTAAATAAAAGTTAATACTTTTATTTTAAGTTATTAGTTTTATTATTAACTATTTTTCATAAATGATGTTTTGTACTTTTTTGTCGTCTATTACATCATTATTATTAGGAAAGAACGACAACATGCGCCAAACAAAAGAAAAAATAAAATAAAAGAAAACTACGCCGTTTTTAAACTTCTTGGCTTAAAACAAATTCAAAGAAAATTAACTAAGGACTCAAGAAAATCTAGCCGAGAAAAAAGCTTCAAGTAGAACCTGAAAAAAAACTAATAACGAATTCACACGACTTACCGTAGCGCGGGTGAGATTCATCATCGAGTAGTCCATGTAGGTGCTTCCTCGTGCATGTTTCCTTCCGTTGGATAAGCTTCTATTGACAGCTTTGATGATGGAAATTTGATCCAAGCTTCAGTGCTCGAGTGAAGTCCTTTGTGTGTGATGTTGACGTGGTCTCTCGTGTATCAGACTTAACATTACCCAGAACGAGTGAGTCTTCGTGTTCCAATTATTGCTCCGCTTGTTCTTTGACGATTCTGCCTCGACCAGATGCTTCTACATGCTTGATTTGCGGGCTAAACTTTTAGCTTAGCAATTTTTCCCGAGTGAATTTTCTTGTTGGCCCTGATGTCGCTTTCTCTGTAATACTCTGTGTGCTCTCAAGGTTTTCAGCTATCTTATGATATGCTCGTTCTTCCTACAATTTTTCTTGATAAATAGCATTTAAATATAGGTTTTCACGAGGGATTTCGAGGCTTACCTCATGTGTACGAGTAGTTGGGTCGCTGGTCAAGTAAGCTCCATGTTTTTCAATGGCAGACTCGTCTGGTAGCGTTTAATGGAATGTCTATGAAGACCTTCCCATGAACATATGGTAATTAGTTTTGCCTAATTTGATCCTCAGAAGTTTGGCATCATATGAAGACCTTCATGTGCAGCAAATCCAGAGATCTTGTTGTCTATGGAAGCTAGAAGAGTCAGAATTTACCTCAGACAAGAATCTAAGCAATCTATCCAGCCGTGTGGAAGATACAACCCGAAGAGTGTGAAGATATGTCCAGACCTGCCAGAAGCAGTGTGGTCGTTCTTGAGCCTCTTGGCCACACTGGCCATAAGGCACGTGGCCGTTCCTTGGCCTATTCCACAGACCGGTCACAGCCCCCGTTTAATCGTTGTGTACTTGCAGTTTATTTGCTGTGCACTTGCAGTTTAATCATTGTGTTTTAAGGGAAAACCTGACATACCATCAAGTTTTTGTTTACAAGTCTAAGAATTAGAGTAACGTCTAGGACATTTTGTTTTTGATTTTTTCTTTTGGTTTTTATTGTTTCAGGAAACATTGATGATGGATCTCGACGCTCTTCCCGAAAATTTTTACAACCTCACACTTGTGCAGCTGATGACACAGTATCAAGCCACGGACGGAGACACCTCCGAACCACTATGTAGCTCGATGCATGGAGCTCTCTAAGGCCACTCTCTAGCTCGACGCATGGAGCTCTCTAGGACCCATCGAGTATTTTGAAAATTTCTAATAAGACATGCCATCGCTAACATTAACATGCTAAGATTCCGTGTATTTTTTGCCTAGGTCTAGTGTAATGGTTACAAAATAAAGTTAATGAAGAGCTTTATCCTCATTCCTCACACAATTTACAAACAATTTAACCCAAATTTGGCAAGCGTATAAATACCACGTAGGCGGGTACACATATCTTAGCTTGTTAATGTTAGCCATGGCAAGTCTTATCCCCATTTCTCAACCTCTCTTCACTTCAAACACTAAACCTCAAACACCAATCGCCACCGCTCAAACCTCCGATCTCCCACCGCGAATTCTCTCCCGTAGAGACACCATTCTCTTCTCCTCCGCCGCTTCTCTTTTCCTCTCACTCTCTCCAACCAATCCAGCTTACGCCTTCTCCTTAGGAATCTGTACATACATCACAACTTCTTAACTCTTCGTTTACATTTTCATCTCCAATTTCTGATTTTTTTTTGAAAAACCCTAATTTCTTCTACACAGCAGGACCTAAAGAATGGCTTAAAGATCAGAAGAAGAAGTCATCAAGATTCTTACTTGCTCCCATTGATGCATCTCGTGAAGCTCTTCGCTCTGCTTATCTTTCGCTTGATAAAGAATCTGAATATACGGATAAAGATTTGGAGAATCTTCAGAATCTGTTTAAGACTTCAGCTAGAGATTGTGTTCCTAAAGAGAGAAGCTCTCTTGTGGATTTTCAATCTAAAACCGGAGTTGAGGTTTAGATTAATCTTCTCTTCTTCTTCTGTTATCAAATTGATCTCAAAGTTTTGGTTTTTATTATCTGCCCTTCTTCTTATTTTATCAAATTGATCTTAAAGTTTTGGTTTTTACAATCTTCTCTTTTCTTTTGATATCAAATTGATCTTAAAGTTTTGGTTTTTACAATCTTCTGATATCAAATTGATCTTAAAGTTTTGGTTTTTATAATCGTTTCTTCTTCTTCTGATATGAAATTGATCTTAAAGTTTTTGTTTTTTAAATATGGAAATTGTGATGTTTCAGGTTTGTACATTTAAGCTTGTTGTGAAGAATGCTGCTTCATTACTAGATGATAAGGATCCACTTAAATTGGAAGCTGAGAACATACTCAATGACCTCGTTAGGTATATATGCTACTGTGATTCTACAGATATGCTACAATTTTCAACTTTTTTGTTGAAATGTAGAACTTTATTCAAAAAAAGTACCTCTTTTGAAAATTAATTGTTAGACTCTGTTTGAGAATAATTGGAAATGAAGTTTGAAACAGAGCTGAATTAGAGAGGTTTTGAGTTTTGTGAAACGATCCAATGCGAGGTTTGATTATATGCTTCAGTATAATTGGTTTATGTGTAAGAAGAAGAATGTATGGTTACTGAATCAGAGCAATGTAATGCAAATGCTGTGGTATGGTTATTGCTCTTTCCTATGGTTTGTAAATTCCGCAGTTTATATATATCGCAGGTCGTTTGGTTCCCTCATCGTGTTGACGAATGGTAGTGATATGAATCTTCCTTCTGATAGGTTAGTGTTTCCTTAAAATATTGAAGACTATTAAGTGATCCTGTTTCTTCATGTGCCCTTTGTTAATTCGATCTCTCATGTTACTAAAGCAGGTTAAATGTTTAACTTGTTTTCAGAAAAAAGATTGCAGATGCAGTTATGGAAGCTATCTCTTATCTTGACAAATTTGAGAAAGGTGTTAAGGACTGCCTTGAGATCTGATATGAAGAAGTCTACTTGTCTCTTCTTGAAGACCGAATCGAAGCAATGTGAACTCGTTATGGCTGCTTAAGTGTCGAAATGAGTGGCATCGCATTTATATCTATAATCAGATGCTTCATTCATCACTTCAAATCGTTTGAATTAACAGTTATGTTTCTTCCCTTTTAGTTTTCAAGCAGATGAAAAGTTGAACTTTTGAGTTAAGAATATAGTGAATTGTTCATATCAATGGTTTTATACATTAAATTACAAATAATCTCCTACACAATTTCTGTAGTGTGAAAGACTCATAAATATATGTTCTACAAAAGCGTGCAGTGCCACATGCACCTCTGGAATAAGCTTACAAGCTCACTATAGTTCTCCACGAGATTATCTTAAGGCGGTGAACCAGAAGCCTCGACCAAATACAAGCGGCAGCACGGTGTTCCATCATCTGGATGGATCTGTGCAGTTCTTGGTAGTTGAAGAAGTTTGTTAAAGAGATTCAATGGATTGTGCAACAGACCGAAATTCGCATCTGGATCACCAATTTGTGAAAGCTTGACATTAGAGAACCCCAAAGATGGTAAGAGCTGCTCAGGCCAGTCACTGTAAAAGTCGAACACAGAGTTCGGGAGCGTAGCTGACGGTTTGTTCATGAAATCCGCCAAGAGAACGGTGCTGGTTACCGCACATTTCTCAGCTATGAGCTTCAGAACTTGCATTGCCTCTGTGTGAGACAGGTAATAGAGAATACCTTCAAGAACCCATACAGTGTTAACCTCTGGTAAAAAACCCGATTTCGTAAGCTTGTCGAACCAATCGTTGTCTCTGATATCAATCGCTACTCTGACTAGTGATTTCGCCGTCATCTTAAGCTCTTCTCTGGATTTGACTGCAGCTTCAACTAGGCTCGCTTTGACTTGCAAGACATCGGAAAAATCAACTTCGAATACTTCACTTTTGTTCAAACAGTTTAGCCTGTATGATCTTGCATCCATTCCTGAAAATTCATTTACAACATTCTATGTTGGCTACTAAATCTTCATATATATCAAGTAATCGCACAAATATATCGAAAAATGTATAAACCGGGGAAACCAAACCTGCACCGAGTATAACAACTTGTGCTGCATCACCATGGAAAGAATCCAAAGCAGCTTGAATCCTTGTATCAAACCAGAGGGTTCTAACAGCTAGAATCACACCAGAGACCTCTCGAGCATTGTTAACCCGGTCATTTTGAATCTTTATGTGTAAATTTCTCAAATGTGTCTCACCAGCAAACAAATGAGCAAGAGGATCATGAATAACATGTTTCCATAAAGCTCTTCCTGCAGCTGTTTGACAAGCAGACTTTTGAAGATAATCCCACTCACTTTGAATACTCATATGCAATTTCTTCACGCCTTCGCTCTGTAAAACGTCGGGAATCACCAGTTCTTCTTCGATATCTGGCCATGTTGCTGATGATTTTTCTTCTACTTGTTCTTCTTGTGGCTTTTGCTTTTCTGTTTCAGACATTGTTTTCTTTCTTGTTCTCTTTTGAACCAAGAATGTTTTTGTTTTGATATATAATGAAAGAATGTGAGAAAAATTAGTGTTGTTGTGTCGTAAGAGATAAGAAAAGAGAACCACACATAAAAACAAAGGCTTAGAAGCAAAAGCATACGTTCTTCTCTGTGTAACCACTGGCCTTTCTTTTCATGTTAAAAGAGCAAATGAGTGGCTCCACATTCAAGTTGTCACTTTTATTATTTTTCTCTTCCAATTTTCATTTTATACTTAAATGATTTTGACCAACTAAATCTAGAGCTTGAGTGTCCACTAGTTTTTTTAAAAAGGTTTATTTATTAATCCAACAAAAACTATATGCATTTATGGACGCTTCAATCTAAGAGTACAATTATTTTGTCTTAAGGTAAAAAGATTTTGGGAAATGTTTTGATGTTGTTTGATGGAGTATTATCATTCTCATGTGTTAAGATCATGATGTTCAATTTGTCAAGTTTTCAACTTTTTATACCCATTACCAAACAAAAAAAGGTTTCAACTTTTGTGGAAAACTAGATTATTAGTTTATTACAATAATAATGATAATATAATTTATGACATACTCATGTTTTTAATAAAAGACTATTTTTTGTAGTCAATAAAAGACTATTTATGCATAAAAGGATAAGTATTTTTTTTTCTTTTTTTAGAAGGTTTCAAACCCACTGGTAAAACCCAAAATTATTAGTTTAAGATCCTTTCCAAATAATTTATTCCAAAAAAAAAAAAAAATCCATGTCCAAATGGCGCTTGAGTCAACTCAAGAGACACAACTTCTCTTTTTTTTTTTGGAGGGCTTTATGCTCACACCACTGGACAAAGCACTACCTGACTATGTCTAAAATTAGAAGTTTGAATTCCATAAAAAAAAAAAACTGACTTATATTATATGCATTTATTTATTTTGATGAAAATTATATGCATTTATTCTCTGCCCGTAAAAACTACTGTCAATATCACAATATGCATTAGAATTCCAATCTGTCTTCAAGATGGTTAGTTGGTTACTAACAAAACTTTGGCCAAACTTTTTGCCACCACCATTATTTTTTATTACTAACAAATAAATAAATAAGAATAATTGCATCGCCAAACGTTTATTAGACAGTCTCCTTATCATGACACCAAGATTAACTAAAAAACAACCAATCATACTTCAATCTATTAGAAAAAGAATAGTCTATTTTTCTAACTAGAAATATTATTCAAGACAGTAAAGAATCATAACGATTCTTATAAAATTATGGAATTTAACCTTTTTCAAATCTAAATACCTGAATCAAACTGTTTCAAAAGTTCCCATATCCACATCATGGTGTTTTCGAAAGCAAAGAGTCTAACCAATGAGGTAGACTTTTCCCAGCTCTGCTTATCCGAGAGATTGATCGAATAGATGTTGAACAAAACAGAAGTTATGAACTCCAGTAGATTCGAGACTTAATTCGGGCTAACGTTTTTATGAACTCTGTTTGTTTCTGTCTGAAATTTCACTAGGTGTTTGTTTTTATGAACATTTACTTGTGTGTTCTATTCAAAGATTTTACACAGTAATCTTGTTCTTTGTTCCCAGTCATATCTCTGAACATGAAGATTTTAACATCATCTAAAGCTTATCATAACTGAGTTTTGCAATAATAAGATAAAATCAAGATCGAGTACAATCAAATATAAGTAAAAAAAATATCCACAACTTCACAATCAGGAAAAATAGATAAAAAAAACCCTTACTTTTTTCAAAAACATTAAAAAAACCCATCTTTTTATGGGTTTTTTTTAACCCTCACCTTTTAATAAGTGGTGAAATAAATCCTAGCTATTATAAAAAATAAGTACATCATTATATTCAATTAGAAATAAATAAATAAATTTTGGTTTATTAATTATTTTTCTAAATTTGAGTTTGTGATTTATGTTTCTCAAAATTGAGTTTTTTAACAAAAATATTATTATAGACTAGCACATTCCGTGTTTTGATTTGAATTTGTTCAAATTTTTCTTTTTGAATAACTAACTAAAAATAGTTAATATTAGTCGCTTTTTGAATATTTATATTTTAAATATATTTAAATTAAAAATAGTTTGGTGTAGAAGTTTATGTACTTTTATAATAAGAAAAATAATGTTTTTTGTTTTCATGTTAATAAGTTTGTGTGACGAACCAAATAAATATTTATTAACATAAATTCATATTCAATTCAACATTTATTAACATATTCAGATGATTTTATTTTTTCATATTTGTATTTTTTTTAATTTAAATCTATTTACATAGGTAAGATTTTCTCTGAATCTATGTCGTTTGTTTGGTTCTTAAAATTTACAAATAGCAAATACAATAAATATTTTTAATTTTTATTTGTTTTCAAACTTTTCAAACTTTTCTTGATTTTTGTTTAACTGCGAATAGATATGTACATAATATATTTTATTATTTCTTTTGTCAGTCATGGTCTTTTTCTTAAACAACAGTTATTCTTCTTAACATTTATATCACTCTATTTTTATTTGTAAATGACCATTCCCATAATTTTCCTTTCATACTTCTTGTAATTTTTATTTATTTTAAAATAATTGTCATTTACTTTTTCCTTTCTATTTTTTTGAAATAAAAATATACATGTACATAAGATATGTTAATATTGCTTTTGCTGGTGTTAATATTTCTTAAGCTATCACTTACTCTCTAATATTTTTGGATTTTTTATTTTTTTCTAAATTGATTTAGTACATTACTATTTTTCTAATTTTGATTTAACATATGGAACATTTTAACATATACAACAGTTTTCATAATTTTAATTTATTTACGGCAATGGTTTTATAATTTGAAATAAAAAAACACATATTTATGATTATCCACTGAAAAAGATTTCATGCATACAAGTTTTACGAAAATAAATATCCTAAAATATAGTAATATCCTAATAATATTGATGGTTTATGTTAATAGAATAATTAAATTCTTATGAAATGAAATTTATTGAATATGAATTTTATGAATTTGACTATAATATCAAAATAAATTGTATCGAGTATTATCAAATATAAATTTTATGTTAATAAATTTTTATTTTGTTTAGTCACATAAACTTATTAACATGAAAACAAACAGAAAAATTATCTTCTTACGAAAGTATATAAATTTTCACACCAAAATATTTTTAATTTAAATACATAAAATTAAGATATATTTAAAATATAACTTAAAAATATTTCAAAAAACAATATTCTTAATTACTTTTAGCTAGTTATTCAAAAGAAAAAGTTCAAACAAATTCAAAACAAAACATGAAATGTGCTTATCTATAATACTATTTTAGTTAAAAAACTTAATTTTGGGGAAAAAATCACAAACTCAAATTTCTTAAAATAAATCCTAAATCAAAATTTATTTATTTCTATTTTAATATAATGATGTACTTATTTTTTTGATAATACTTAGGATTTATTTCACCATTTATTAAAAGGTGAGGATTTAAAAACCTACAAAAAAGATGAAATTTTTTTTAATGTTTAAAAAAAAGGTGAGGATTTTTTTACCCATTTTTCCTCACAATCACAATGAAACATGCATTTTGATAGAAAAGTTAAGAGCTATAAATAAATAGTGTTGTAGTATAATAGAAGAGCTTAGAGACACTATGTTCAGTAGGTGGATGTGGATTAGGGTTTCATACCTTACTTCTTATGGAGCATTCTACACAGCCTGAATGATTGAAGCCACCGTCTGTATGAGAGTCATCAACAACAGTAACATGGCAGCGACAGTAGCCGTTCCTATCCACATGTTACCAAAATAGACCCGTTTCAGGATGGCCTTTGACCTTTGGTAAGGGTTTGTATAGTAAGCGTTGACTTGTGCTGCTTAATCATAATAGTAAGAGCCATCGGCGACGATGCCCACATTAAGCTTATTCACCATGTCCGCCACCAAACTGTGTTGCCCAATCCAGTTTTTTATAATCCCTTACAAAAAAAAAAACCAAAACCACCACGTATCACTATAAACACATATGGATATAGACATAAAAGATAAAACGGCTACCTTTTTCAACAAGCAAGTCGACATCTTAATCAGTATCGATGAGGTAATCCATGAACTCGATGTAGTTACATACATGGGCTTCTTTAGGGTAGTGGCATTGTTCAAGCGCCATATATTACATTTCTAAATTCCATCTCAAATCCATCATCAATCGAGAGATGAGGCATCTTCAAACAACCGTTCTCGAATCTCACATTTAACGATAACATGTTTTCTACAGCCTCAAATTTCACTCCCCCACTACATAGCTTATCCGCATTATACATATGGTCGACTTGCTCGTAATTCCCTAGAGTAAGCTCTTTAAGTGTTTCAGTGTAGGCACACCTAGACAAATCAGTGAAATGGCTGAACTTTGAGTTGGTATCGATCTTACCATTGAGTCCAAAATAGATGATGATTAATTCGCGGAATGAGCGGCCCCGACAAACTCTTGTATGGAAGAGTTTGTTGAGGATGAAGTAAGGATATGCTTACTTCTGAGGACTAACTGAGGTGTATATGCTTCGGGATTTACTTTACGAATGGAATTTGGGACTCTGTAGATGCTGCAATAATCAGGATTAGTAAGAAACCGCCATTTCCCAGGATAGTCCGTTGACATTGTGCTTGATTCGGAATGGTTGCTTGTTTCAGGCATGTTTGAATCCATAATTGAGAACCTGAGCTTTTACAGTGAATTAAGTGAAAGAACTAAGAGATCCGAGTGACAAAACACATGCATGCATAGGATAAAAGAAGAAAGAAAGACGACAAACTTACGTTCTAAATTCACTCTTGGGAGAAGAAAGAGATGTGTAAAAGCGGAAACCATGACTTTTTCTACGCTTTTCGTTTTCTATATATTTATGCTATGATCCATTAAGAAATCGTGAAGAGTAGTGATCTAGATCTTTTTTATATACATAAAAGATCTTTTTTTGGTTTTTAATTTCTCCTAGAAGCATGACTTATAAATTAACAACCTAATACTGCGGAACATTATTTTGATATCTTCGAATTTCATTTGATTCCTTTATTAAGTATTGCAATTTGGTAAGAAAGAAAATATAGATTGGCATTTGTCAATTTCAGTTTTAACAACAGACTCGCATAATCTCATCAGTCTCTCCGATAATGTACTCTCCTCTCCGATAATTTCAGTTGAAGGAAAAAGGGGGCCCATATTTGCTAGTTTTCTTTTTTTCATACAATTTTTTAAAAAGATAAATTTTTAAGATACCTTCAATTTTATTAAAATTTTGAACACTATACTATGATTTACAAGTATAGTGTAACATATATTTTAGGGAGAGTTGGATAACTATCTTATTTTTATTAAAAATTTTGAATATTATATTTAATTTTATGTAGTTTCAAAAATATTTTTTTTACGATAAACAAAAGACCAAATTATCTTTATTTATTATTTATTTAATTACAAAATAAAAATTTTCATTTTAAATAATACAATTAAAATCTAATTTTAGTATATATTATACTTATTATAGTTAATTTTAGTAGAAAAAAATGAGAAATTCTGACACTCACTGGAGTTTTTGGTCCAAGAATACAAAGAAAGTTTATGTCAACTATACCATTTACACATAAATGACTACTCTATCCTCACTAAAACCAAGATTAACATGACACCAAGATTGGTGTCATGAAAATATAGATTGGCATTTCTCCTTATCATGACACCAAGATTAACTAAAACCAAGCAATCATACTTCAATCTATTAGAAAAATAATAGTCTATTTTTCTAACTAGAAATATTATTCAAGACAGTAAAGAATCATAACGATTCTTATAAAATTAGGGAATTTAACCTTTTCAAATTTAATTACCTGAATCAAACACATGGATTATATAGAATTAAATGTAAAGAAGATGCAGAGAATTCATCCCATCTCCTGCATATATATCTTAGCAATTAGCATTAACATTTTTCATGATGAATACAATGCTAAACTCTCTACCACAAATGTTTAAGGGCGTGATGTTTAGCGGGTATGGCTAAGTGGTAATGTTTTAAACAAAATCAGTTAAATTAGTACAAAACTAGTTTGGCTTAACGTGATAAGGAATCGTAAGAACACCGGTCGAAAGGGTAATGATAAGGATAATGGTGCAGGAAATGGAGTTAAAAGAAGATGTGTTAGCCATTGTAGCACCAGTCACCACCTCCAGGCGTTTATAGCTGATTTTTTTTAGTAGTTTGCGGTTCTAGTGGTGGAGCCGTTGCATAGTGTTAATTGGCTGAAATATATAGCTCAATTTGTTTTTCTGTTCCTGATACGATTTAAGATTTTTGTGTTTTGGTTTAATAGGTTTCTTTTTTGTATTGTCTTTTGGGAGTTTTCCTAACATGGATTAAGGTTTTTGTATTTTTCTTTTTAATTATGTTTAAGTCGGTTTGTATGAGTATATGTATAAGAAGCTTTTATGAACTTCCAACAATTAATGTAATTTTCTAAGAGAGATTTGGATTAAAAGTAAGTTTTGCTTTAATCTCTTTCTACTTTCAAGTGTTAGCAATGGGTCCGATTATAAGATCTAAGTCTAACGCTTTTGCTAGGTCCACATTAGCAAGATCATTGGCATCACAGGTGAAGCAGGTGCGATTACTTGGTATCTAGTGCTCACTGCTCCACTACTGTTTCAAATGTTCCCATATTCACATCATGGCGTAATCGAAACCAAAGATGTAGACTCTTCCCAGCTCTGCTTATCCGAGAGATTAATCCAATTGATGCTGCACGCAACAAAAGTTATGAACTCTGTTTGTTTTTGTGAACCTTTTTATGAACGTAGTTGTGTGTTATATTTAAAGTTTTTACACAGCAATCTTGTTATCTGTTCGAAGTCATATCTGAACATAACGATTTTTTAAGATCATCCAAAGCTTGTCATAACTGAGTTATGGAATAATAAGATAGAATCAATAAACTATCAGTAAAAAAAACTCCACAACTTTACAATCACAATGCAAACATGTATTTAGTAATCTTTATTATAATTTGGGATATCATAAAAGAAAGCTTGGACAAATTAATTAGAAAAAATCCAAATTACTTGAAGAACGATTGAGCTTAAAACAGGAAACCAACTGAAGAGAAATGGAAAGAAGTCTCTAAGAAGCAAGCGATTGATAGGTGCTTGGAAGCATATTATAACCGGAGAAAGAAAGGTCCAAAGAGGATGAAGAAGAAGTTAATAATCAGTTGACAGTCGCTGGAATAAGCTAAATGGATAAAAAGAAAGAGTTATTGTGAGAATTATCTTGAAATTCTGTTCAATAGGTTGATGGATTAGGGTATCATACCTTATACTTGTTATGGATCATTCAACACAACCTGCATGATTGAAGCCACTGTCTGGATGAGAGTCATCAGCAATAGTAACACGGTAGCGACAGTAGCCGTTCCTATCCACATGTTACCAAAATAGACCCGCTTCAGGATGGCCTTTGACCTTAATTTGGTAAGGGTTTGTATAGTAAGCGTTGACTTGTGCTGCTAAATCATAATAGTAAGAGCCATCGGCGACGATGCCCACATTAAGCTTATTCACCATGTCCGTCTGCCACCAAACTGTGTTGCCCAATCCAGTTTTTTATTATCCCTTACAAAACAAACCACATATCTCTATAAATACATATGAATATAGATATATATAGAAGATAAAACGGCTACCTTTTTCAACAAGCTAGTCGACGTCTTTATCCGTATCAATGAGGTAATCGATGTAGGGTAGTGGGATTGTTCAAGTGCCATTACATTTCTAAATTCCATTTCAAATCCATCATCAATCGAGAGATGAGGCAACCGTTCTCGAATCTCACATTTAATGAACTGTTAAAACATTGACATTCTTTCTACAACCTCAAATTTCACTCCCCCATTAACTAGCTTATCCGCGTTTCGACGAGCCAAACTTCCTTTAAACGAGCCACTCAACGCTCAAATGATGATGCTTTGGATACAATTGACGAGCGTAGAGATCATGCATTGATTCGACTCCAAAATTACCATCAAGCAGTGATGCAGGGAGCTTATCTTTTTATAAATGGTTTTGTTATTTCTTTAAATTGTTAGTTTTCCTTTTCTTTTGGTGTTTTGATAAGTCGGTTAACCTTAGAGATAGATATCCAATCTCATTAGGTTTAGGACTTGGGAGTTCTTATATATAGAGTTTCTCTCTTGCTTTGTAGAACTCAACTTTTGATCATTGAATTTATAAACAAGAGCTTCTTCTCTTAATCCTTATTACGGCTAGAACAACACGTTCTCAACGGAATAAGAAGACTTCGTCTCTCGGGCATTCGCAGAATCAACGAGATCGTTGTGTTATCGTAGCTTAGCTACATCAGTTGGTATCAGATTTCAGCGCTTTAATTTCTCAATTAAGGCTCGATCCATTCGCTTTCACTTTCAAAAATCATGCCTCCATGCAGGAACATTGACGAACAGCAGGACGAGTTCCGTCAAACTTTGGAAAACTTCACCGCCGGACTTCATGATGCGTTACAGCACGCAGTCGAGAATGCTTTAACAACAGTATTACAGCGTCACCAGCAAGACAGTGGCATTCCGGCAGAGATTGATCATGACTCCGACGGAGAAATTTATGAGAACTTGTTCGGTGTCCCGGTACGACAAGAACCAGAACGGCATATCCGTCCCCGACGAAACAATGGCGAAAATCAGCCAGTTTTTCCTCGATGGGATGTGGGATTCAAGTTGGATATTCCAGAATTTTCGGGTGGCATCAAACCAGAGGAATTCATCGACTGGCTTAATGTGGTGGAAGAGATCCTCAGCTTTAAGAAGGTTCCAGATGATTCACGAGTGTCATTGGTTGCTACACGATTCAAAGGACGTGCGATGGTCTGGTGGATTCAACTCAAGGAAGCTCGTCGTCGCTCTGGAAAATCTAAGATTGACTCATGGGAAAAATTAAAGAAACATATGCGTCGTGGTTTTCTTCCGTATAACTACGAGAGAACCTTGTACACCAAGTTACAGAATTTGAGACAAGGCCCCCGAACTGTTGACGAATATGCTACTGATTTCTTTGAATTAGTGGTTCGTGCTAATATTCTCGAAATAGAGGAACAACTCGTCTCTCGATTCATTGGTGGTCTCCGTTCGCAGCTTCAAATTCCGCTACAACAATTCAACCCAACTTCAGTTTTCGAAGCGCATCAACGAGCGTTAGGTATGGAGATTCAGTATCGTCAGAACTGGGCTGCAAATTCACGGAATCGTGCGTCGGCGCATCAGAGTAGTGAAACTAATAACAGTGCTCAGCAAGATTCTACATCGTCTCCTGCAGCAGCACCACGAACGGGAGCACCTATCGATTCCATTGCGGCTTCACGTCCACCACGAACCAGCGCTTTGCGTTGTTATACATGTGGTGAGAATGGCCATCGCCAGACGGCTTGCCCAAATCAGACACGGCGTGGGTTGATTACATAAGACGGCGAATTTGATGATGAACCTCGTTTTGATGAGTATCACTCAGACTCAAACCAAGACCAGAATATTGATTTTATCAGTGGAAATACAGGGAGTGGAGCACTAAGTCTTATTATTCGCCGTAACTGTTTGCTACCACGGTCGGATAATGAGTCTTGGCTTCGCACGGCGCTGTTTTGTTCGACATGCACCATCAAAGGGAAGATTTGCAAATTAATTATTGACTCAGGTAGTTGCACAAACGTCGTGTCCGAAAACGCAGTTGGTAAGTTGGGCTTAACACCAACCCCACATCCGTCGCCATATAAGCTAGCTTGGCTCAACAATGGCACTGATCTTTGGGTATCTCGACAAGCAGTAGTCGAATTTTCAATTGGATCATATAAAGACTCTGTTAACTGTGATGTTCTTCCCATGGATGCGTGTCATCTACTATTGGGGCGCCCTTGGCAATTTGATCGAGATGCTGGTCATCGAGGAAAAGCAAATACGTATAACTTTTCTTTTGGTGGCCACTCAATTACATTACAATCATCGAAACTCGTACCTCCTCCTGCGACATTACCCACTCCAAAGTCATTGCTAATCCTTCCTAAAGCAGAATTCGAAGCACAAGTAAGTGAATCAGATTATGTTTGTGCATTGATCACTTCCCCTGTTTCTGCCGCATCAAATTTTTAGGTTCCACCGGCCTTTGCCGAGTTATTACAGAAATTTCACGATGTCTTTCCTGCGGATTTACCATTGGGATTACCATCATTACGGGACATTCAGCATCATATTGATCTGGTGCCTAATGCGGTGTTGCCTAACCGTCCTCACTATCGCATGAGTCTTCAAGAAGACGATGAGCTACGCCGTCAAGTGGAGGACCTTTTAAGCAAAGCACATGTACGAGAAAGTCTTAGTCCTACTGCGGTTCCAGCACTACTCATTCCTAAGAAGGAAGGGACTTGGAGGATGTGTGTGGATAGTCGTGCTATTAATAAAATTACGGTTCATTAACATTTTCCTATTCCGCGCTTGGACGACTTGTTGGATCAGATTGGACAGGCATCTGTATTCACCAAATTGGATTTGAAGAGCGGTTACCATCACATTCGAATTCGCCCCGGTGATGAATGGAAAATGGCATTTAAAACGCGTGAAGGTCTTTTTGAGTGGTTGGTGATGCCGTTTGGCCTTTCTAACGCGCCCAATACGTTTATGCGCGTAATGAATCAAGCTCTTCGACCTTTTATTGGTAAGTTTGTGGTGGTGTATTTTGATGATATCTTGGTGTTTAGTGCTGATTTACAAGCACATCTTCAACACTTAGAATCAGTTCTCCTTATACTACGACGAGAACAACTATTTGCGGCTCGTCAAAAGTGTGTCTTTGGCTCGGAACAAGTCTTATTTTTAGGATACATTGTCTCCAGCCGCGGGTTAGAGGTTGATCCTAGCAAAGTCGAAGCTATCAAGTCTTGGCCTACACCTAAGTCTATAAGTGATGTGCGGAGTTTTCATGGTCTCGCCTCATTTTATCGACGTTTTGTCCATCACTTTAGTAACATTACGGCACCTCTTACTGACTGTATGAAGGGTTCCACGTTTAGTTGGACTACGGAAGCAAACACAGCATTTGAAACCATCAAATCGAAGCTCACGTCAACTCAAATCTTGGCGTTACCCAATTTTTCGGTGGTCTTTGAACTTCATTGTGATGCGTGTAAGTTGGGTATTGGTGCGGTTTTAAGTCAACATGGGCGGCCGGTGGCATTCTATAGTGAGAAGATTGCAGGTTCTCGTGCTCGATACAGTACTTATGATGTTGAATTTTATGCCATTGTTCAAGCCATCAAACATTGGCGGTATTATCTTTTTCATCAAGAATTCATACTCTATACGGATCATGATGCATTGAAGCGTTTGGGTAGTCAAGATAAGATTTCTGCGAGACATGCTTCTTGGATTGCTTTCCTTCAACAGTTTACATTCGTCATTAAGCATCAGTCGGGTCGTACAAATAAAGTCGCAGACGCTTTAAGTCGGCGTCACTCTCTCCTTGCTTCTCTCAGTGTTTCCGTCCCTGGGTTTGCAATTTTTGTTGAACTTTATCAACATGATTCATTCTTTGGGAGTATTTGGGCAGACTTAAAGGCTGGTCTTCGTTCAGACTTGGTCATGACCGATGGGTTTTTGTTTCATCACAATCGTCTATGCGTTCCAGAATGTAGTTTGTACCTTAAGCTTATTACCGAACTTCATGGTGAAGGACATGTGGGGCGTGATCGGACATTTTTGTTGGTTTCTGATTCTTATTTTTGGCCAACACTCAGGCGTGATGTTACTCGTTTTGTGGCTCGTTGCGTGATCTGTCAAAAATCCAAGGGTCATGCGTCTAACAATGGTCTTTACATGCCGCTTCCAGTACCGACACAGCCATGGATAGACATAAGCATGGATTTTGTCTTAGGCTTACCTCGTACACAATGCGGTAACGATTCCATCTTTGTGGTTGTTGATCGTTTCTCTAAAATGGCACACTTTATTCCTTGTAAGAAGACTACCGATGCGGTTCAAGTTGGGATATTGTTCTTCCGTGAAGTGTACAAGCTCCATGGTTTGCCATGTTCTATTGTCTCAGATAAGGACTCTCGTTTTCTCAGTCACTTTTGGTGTTCCCTTTGGCGTCTCCTTCGGACTAGTCTTGATATGAGTTCGGCGTATCACCCTCAATCTGAAGTTACAAATCGATCATTAGGTGATATGCTTCGTTGTTTGGTTGGCGATAACGTTAGGTCGTGGGGTTCTATTTTGTGCCAAGCCGAGTTTGCTCACAATCGTGCAGTGAATCACAGTACCAAGTTCAGTCCTTTTCGAGTGGTTTATGGCGTTGTTCCACGGGGTCCGACTGATTTAAGTCTTGCTCCGGATGCGTCTCGTGACCATGGACAAGCAATGGATTTTGTTGCTGACCTTTCTTTTCTCCATAATCAGGTACACGACAACCTTGCAGCTGCTTCCGCGAAGTATAAGACTGATGCAGATCGTCATCGCCGTGATGTGCATTTCCAAGTGGGTGATTTTGTTTGGGCTGTTTTAACACGGGAGTGTTTCCCACCCGGTACCTATAACAAGTTGAAGTCTCGTAAGATAGGTCCTTTGGAGGTTTTGGAGAAAATTAATGCCAACGCTTATCGACTTCGTCTACCTACAGATATTCATTGTTCAGATGTGTTTAATGTCAAACATTTGGTTTCCTATGTCACTAAGGATGACATCCAAGATTCGAGGTCGAATCTTCTTTTACCCCAGGTGACCTGATGCATGGAGCTTATCTTCAATTGGTTTTGGTTTTCCTTTTTATAACTGGTTTTGCTATTTCTTTAAATTGTTAGTTTTCCTTTTCTTTTGGTGTTTTGATAAGTCGGTTAACCTTAGAGATAGATATCCAATCTCATTAGGTTTAGGACTTGGGAGTTCTTATATATAGAGTTTCTCTCTTGCTTTGTAGAACTCAACTTTTGATCATTGAATTGATAAACAAGAGCTTCTTCTCTTAATCTTTATTACGGCTAGAACAACATGTTCTCAACGGAATAAGAAGACTTCGTCTCTCGGGCATTCGCAGAATCAACGAGATCGTTGTGTTATCGTAGCTTAGCTACATCAAGCAGCTACACGTTATTATAATTAAAAATCAAGAATCATCCTTTAAAGATAGGTGATCTTGTACTTCGGTGGGTATTCAAGAATACAAAAGAAGAAGACGTTGGAAAACTTGGAAATAATTGGGAAAGTCCTTATCAAGTAACAGACGTAGTTTGCAATGGTGTATATCGACTGGCGAACCATGAAAGTGAACATGTTCGGCGTCCTTGGAATATTCTTAACCTAAAGAGGTTCTATATTTTAAAAGTTCTCTTCATGTAAATTAAACTACGATTTGGCTTAATCCCTATTCGTGAGACGCCGCACTTTTTTTTTTTTAACATGCAATTACTTAATAATTAAACGCCAATACATTTAAATATTCTCCAAGTAATTAACATTCAATAAGCAACAACGACCACACATGGTCAACAGTTCTACCGGTTCTAGCAATCCTACGAAAGCTACAAAACCTAAAACTACTGGTTCTAATCATCCTCACCCTCCTCGCCTCGAGATTCCATGATCACGCCTTATCTTTACCTGCATCGACAAAAGTGATGCATCAACATTTGGTAAACCAAACGTTGAGTGAGATTGATCCTCCCAACAACAGGTTATATGAAAGCCCACGCAATTTAAACAACCACACCAACACAAATTAATTACACCACATTTTACTTCAAACAATCAGCTAAACATGCAACCTCATGTAAAGCTAATCAAACATATCCATGACTAACCACCTAGCAATTCACAACAACAAGAAGTGCTAAAAAAAACACAAGTCACAGAACAACAGGGTCAATCGGCCACACTCTATCGACCAACACCATTGATACTCCCTATCAACCACACTCTATCGACCACACCTAGTCGATAACCATCCTAAAAACCATTTGAAGAAACTCATCGACTTACCTATTGATCAACCCGGTTGATACACCCTATCGACCATGCTCTATCGACCACACCTGGGCGATAAGCACTAGGAAAAGTGTCCAGCAGGATTTATCGACCTTGCTCTATCGACTTGCCCTAGTCGATACACCCTATCGACCTCGCTCTATCGACCACACCTGGTCGTTAGGTACCCCGAATTCCCAATTTTACAACATAGCCTTGACACAACCAAAACACACACCAAGCAAGGCAATACCACACCAAGCAACTAGGGAAACACTCCCAACAAGCCATGGAATCACCAAGAAACCACAACACACACAATCACCAAGCAAGCATAAGAACTCACAAACAAAGCTTAACAAGGCACACCAAGCATAAATCCATGGTTCTCTAACCACCACAAGCTTAGCAAACTCTAGCTAAAGCTCCATAAGTGACCACAAGGCTTCTAAGCAACATAGGAACACCCCAAAGCTTAGCACAACCCCACAAGCCCCCACACATGGCTTAATATTAACCTTTGGTCACAACTCACCCTAGAATGGATGGATATAAGCTTAGATGGACTTCCCAAGCTCAAGAAAGATCTCTCTTCCTCCTCCAAGCTCCACGCCACAAAGCCTCACCCCAATCCTTCCTTTTTCCAAGCTTCACAAGCTTTTCTGACCCTTGATCTCGCAAGATCCAAGCTCCTCACAAGCTCTCCAAGCCTCTCTCTCTTATTCTCTCTTCTCCAAGCTCACTCTCAAGCTCCAAAGCTTTCTCTTGCAGCCACAAATGGCGACAAAGAGAAGAAAAGAAGGACAAGAAGCCAATTTGGCTTTTGCCACTTGTTTGACAAAACCCCACAACTTTCGAAAATTATTAATGACACCCCCGGAATAAATCTAAATTAATTATTTCAACCCCATAATTGATTTCTCGAGACTTGTCTAAGGTTTATAAACTCGAAAGAATTTCCAAATTAATTAAATTAATTAATTTCTGGAACACAAACTGATATTATCATGGAGATTACCAAGGAAGATCTAGAAAAGACATTTCTCATACCCACTGTACCAGTGGCAAGAGAAGGTTTTAATGAGGCAAATGGGTCACTCTAATCCATCTAAGTCCACAAGAGTTAACCAAACTTTACAAGAGTTCACCAGACTTTACAAGAGTTCACCAGAGTTTACAAGAGTTCACCAGAGTTCACAAGAGTTCACAAGAGTTCACAAGAGTCCACAAGAGAAAGAGATAAGAAAATCAATGAAGCACTTAGCGGGCTGATTCAAAAGCTTATGGAGAAGAAGAATATTCAGAATTAATTTAGAGATGTTAATTATCAAGTCCAGCCCATTTTAGGCCTACTTACAAGTCAAAGAAGCCCAAAAGAAGTCACTAAATTTTTAAGTCAAAGAGAGTGACGAAAATAAGTTCAAGAGTCACTCTAGATGCATGCATGGGGGAGTCCAAGGGTTGAATCCACATTCAACTTACTATCTTTATTTTATTTTAGTTCCAAGACAATTTATTATTAACTTGGCTTTGTTTTCAAGTTTTCTTTTCTTTATATTCATGTAATCTCATTTGAGAATAATAATCCATCTTTTTATCAAACACTTTGAGAGTTATTCTCTTTTGTTCTTCGTGAGCATTTCGATCCTTGGTGTGTAATATCCATTGATCAAAACTTGATCCGTCTTAGTGCGTTATATCGAAGAGGTCTTGTCGATTGTTTGTTGTGTTATATCCATTCAATCAACCTTGAATTCGTCTTAGTGTGTCATATCTAAGGGATTCAAGTTGGGGTAAATCAGAAGCTGTTCCGTAACTTCTGTGTGACCTTTCGATCCACCACTACCTTGTCCTTTGAAGATCTTCTCTTCTTAGTTCTAAGGCTTATCCATCTATCTTGCCAACTCTAGAGTGACGAATCCTTGGAAGGATCGCATCACAGACGTTACAATTCCCCCCCCACTAACATAAGATTCGTCCTCGAATCTTACACTACCGTTCATCTCTAAGAAACCGTTTATCTCCAATGAACCCTAATCGTCACAACGATTACTTAACCTTTGACCAACCCGGCCAACGTAACACACACACGAGGTTTTCCACCACCCTCCGAGGCTTTACACTAATTCTCGACCATCACGACTAACACACGAGATTAACTACGAATCTCTGAGGTTTCCACACTACCTCCTGACCAACACGGCCAACTTACACACACACATGTACATGCATGTACATCTGAGTTCCCTAACTAACCTCTGAGGTTTCCCACTCAGTCACATTGCTTACGACACCGCATCATCATATGTGCTTATTGCTCACTCACACACCAAACTCCAATACCCAAGACACCGCATCATCTACGAGTTTTGAGCATCTGCCATACCCGGCAGGAGATCCCCCATACCTCGCAAGGTATCTACCATACCAAAGCACCAAGACACCACAACATCTTCGAGTTCTGAGTACCTACCATACCACTCCACCCGGGGTAATATAACCTATAAGAGTCTCGATATCCCATACCACCCAATTCTGGCCAATATACCCTACGTCTAGGATATACACCTTATGATTTTGGGTACATCGCCAGTCGCACTCTCAAGACACGCAGTCCTTCAAGCTATCGGCACTAGAGGAACAAGTCCTCTCATCGAGCAATAAGTCACACATCTATAAGCACCTCGACTGAACTACCTCCCATGATCCATGTAAATCCTCACAAGGTAACACCGGCATCACCCATATTCCGTACCCGGAATATCTACCGTGTATAACCAATAACCAGGTTATCGCACCTATACCCAGTCACTTTGGGTACACCATAATCTTTTTCCGATTATACACCAAGCTTTTAAATTCTCATAAAAACTTTCCATGACACCCGTGCCATCAGCAATAAAAACTACCATCTTATTACTCACATGCATTATCGCTTTTTAACACCAAAACGAAATACATAACCATGACTCCCAAAGTCATCAATAATAAGAAATACTCATCTAATTAAACAATCATAATGTAACATCGTTATTCACAACAAAAATACAAAATGAAAACACATAGCATACAACTACACATCGAAACTGGAACCTCTCGATGGAACTAAAGACGTAACTTGATTCAGGAACCACTTCTGGAACCTCGTTTCCATTCTAGCCTCTGGCTCCCAAATTTTCTTCTGCACCCCGTCACAGTCTCACAGAACTCGCATCATCAGAATCTTCTTCCGACGAATCTCCTTGACCCTCCGTTCGAGAACTCTCAAAGCTCTCACCTCAACGGTCATATTGGGCTGGAGATCTGAAGGAATCTCAGCCAATACCTTGTCACCCCTATGTAAGCACTTCTTCAGCATCGACACATGGAAGACCTTATGAAATGCCTGCATAATCTCGGGTAACTCCAACCGATATGCTACCGGTCCAACACGCTCTACAATCTGGAACGGCCCCATATATCTCAGACTCAACTTAGTCACAGTAATGGACCTGTTTGGACCTCTCAGCAAAACCATCTTGAGATACACTCTATCTCCTACCTCAAACACAATCTCTTTCCGCCTCTTATCAGCATAACTCTTTTGCCGATCCTGGGCTTCTTTCATATTCAACTTCAAAACCCAGATCCTCTCCGTGGTTTCCTGAACAAAACTCACACCCAATGTGCTCCTCTCCCCCACTTGGGTCTAACACAAAGGTGTACGACATGGCTTCCCATATGAAGCCTCATATGGAGCCATCCCAATACTCGCCTGGTAGCTATTGTTATATGCAAACTCTACCAAGCTCAAGTGATCCACCTAATGACCACCCCAATCCAGCACGCACATCCTCAACAAATCCTCCAGAGTGTGGATGGTCCTCTCGGACTGCCCATATGTCTGAGGTTGATAAGCCCTACTCATGTGCACCCTCATGCCCATCTCCACCTGAAACGCATTCTAGAACTCAGATGTGAACTTAGGATTCCGGTCTAAGACAATGCTCAGTGGTACTCCATATAGTAAGTCTCACAATCTCCTACATGTACTTTCTAGCCAATGCTGCAAACCCATCGGTCTTCTTAATGGCCAGAAAATGCGCACACTTGGTCAATCGATCAACGATGACCCAAATAGCATCCTTGGTATGAGAAACTGGTAAGCTCACCACAAAATCAATCATGAGCATGTCCCACTTCCACTCTGGAATGGGTAAACTCCGCAACAAACCACTCGGGTCCTGGTGCTCTGCCTTCACCAACTGGCACATGTTGCACTCCGCAACTCAGTTAACAACATCCTTCTTTATCCTCCTGACGCATCGATATGCACTACGTAAGGCTCGCCCAGATTAGGCAACGCCAATACTGGAGTACTAGTCAACAAGGCCTTCAGTTTTGCAAAACTCTCCTCACACTCCGAGGACTACACGAAAGGAACATCCTTCCCTGTCAGCTTCGTCATAGACTTAGCAAAACTTGCGAAACTCTTAATGAAACGTCGATAATGGCCCAAACCTTCTCTAGATCCACCGAAACCCCCTCCGCAGAGATAACGTAACCCAGAAAACCAATATCTCGCTGCCAGAAGTTACACTAACTCAACTTAGCAAACAACTTCTGTTCTCGCAGCTTCCCAAAAACCACATGCAGATGCACTTCATGCTCCTCCAGGCTCTTCGAATATACCAAGATATCATCGATAAAGATGATCACAAACTCATCCAGATACTCCTAAAAAATGTTGTTCATCAATCTCATAAATATAGCTGGTGCATTTGTCAACCCAAATGACATGACTACAAACTCGTAGTGGCCATAACGAGATCTGAAAGCCATCTTCCAGATATCTACCTCATCGATAGGAATCTGATAATATCCTGATGCTAAGTCAATCTTGGAGAACCAAGTAGCCCCTCTTAACTGATCCAATAACTCATCAATCCGAGGAAGAGGATACCTGTTCTTCACTGTGACTCGGTTAAGTCCCCACTAGTCAATGCACAACCAAAAACTCCTGTCATTCTTCTTCACAAACAACACCGATGCTCCCCACAGTGAAGTACTCGGGGGAATATACCCCTTAGTCATCAATTCCTCCAGCTGATTCTTCAGCTCTACCATCTCTGCTGGAGCCATCCTATAAAGAGTCTTGGATATCGGTGTCATCCCCGGTTCTAACTCAATCGTAAAAGGATCCGACCAAGATGGTGGTAACCCCTGCAACGACTGGAACACATCCTGGAACTCTCGAACCACTCGAATATCCTAAACCTTAGCCTCTCCAACGGCCTCCGGTAAGGAAATGGTAGCCAAATACACCTCACAACCCCTCCCGATCATACGCTCGGCATGCATAACTAAGATCTCGAGACTCCCGGAAGTCGGTCTCACCCCTTATACACCAACCTCCCCTTACCTCTGTCAAACTCGACACACCCTCGGTGACAATCTAGATGCGCTCTGAACTTCTCGAGCCAATCCATGCCCAAAATAACATCGTACAGCTCCACGGAGCAGATAATCAAATCAGTAAGCATAGACTCTCCCGCTACCTGAACATCCACGTCTCTAACCCGACCGTGAATCATCTGGAGCTTCCCTTCAACAACCTCCACAAAACCCAAACTCACACTGAGCTCGCTTCGAACATTAGCCTTCTCGGCCAACTCTGGAGTGACGAAGCAATGTGATACTCCCGTGTCAAACAATACATGACACTCAACACCCCCAACAAACAAGGTCCCTGCACATATACATGTGCCGAGAACCTTAACACCCCAACAAGCAACCAATTCCTCAACACATAATTAAACTTAGATGAATCTAAGAAAATACCTATGATCGGCCTAGAACTCGGCTCTCCGGACTCAACGATGGAATACACTCGAGGCGCTGCTGCCACTGGCCTAGCGGGCTGCACCACTTTGGCCTCACTCTGCCGCATCTTGGGACACTGAGGTCTAATATGCCCCACCTCCTTGCAGTGAAAACACACCCGAGAATCCACTCGTACTCTGCCTTTCTTAGGACAGCTCTCAACTCTGTGATCCATTCTTCCTGTAACGCCCGTGTTCCAGAAAATTAATTAATTTAATTAATTTGGAATTCTTTCGAGTTTATGAACCTTAGACAAGTCTCGAGAAATTAATTATTGGGTTGAAATAATTAATTTAGATTCGTTCCGGGGGTGTCATAAATTGTTTCGAAAGTTTCAGAGTTTTTCTCAAAGTTGGAAAAGTTTTTGGTTGACTTTTCTTCTTCTTCTTCTTCGTGACTTTGCCATTTTTTTTGGCTGAGTGAAAAAGCTTGAGAGCTTGGCGTGAGAGGAGAGAAGAGAGAAAGAAGAGAGAGAAGAGAGAAAAGCTTGTGAGAAGCTTGTTTCCTTGTGGTTTCCTTGTGTGTGTGAGCTTGTGAGCTTGGAGGAAAAGAGTGGCTGAAGCTTGAGAGCTTGCCGTGAGGTTGGCCTGAGTTGGTGAGAGCTTGGCGTGGCCTAGGGGAGCAAGAGGAAGAGTGTAGAGAGTTCCTAGAGCTTGGATCTTGAAAGATCAAAGGGATGGAGAGGCAGAACTGTCAGAGTCCGGTGGAGTAGAGTTCCGATCTAGAAATTCGTTGTCAAAGGTAACGAAATTTTATGGGTTTGTAGGTGAGACTTATATCTAGATGTGGCCTTTTGCGGATATTGATTTGAGTCAATTTTCTAGGAGTTATCTGCGATTTCCTGGACTGTTCTGCTGAAGTCGCGATTTGGACCAGCGTGTGTTCAAAGAGAGATCGCGAGTGAACCTGCCGTCAGATTGTCACAGAATTTTGTGGGTACTTCAGGAAATCTAGGGAAAGCTTGTTTCGTGATGTCGTTTTGAAAGTGGATGGTTAGATCTCGTTTCGTGATCCCATCTTTCAGACCGAGTTTCTGTGTGTTTTTCTAGAATTTTACTTTGGGGTTAAATGTTGCTTTTGGTTGGCTGTAGGGGGAGTTGAGCTTGGGAAAGTCTACCTAAGCTTAGATCCATCCTTAACTAAGGTGAGTTTGGACCAAAGGTTATCAAGTAAGCTTGTGTGGGGCTTAGGGAGTTGATTTCTCTTGTTGGTGGTTTTCGATTTCTTTGGTGTGTTTGGTGGTGTGATTTCTAGTGTTGTGATTTTTAGAGATCATTGATTTCATGCTTGTGATGCTTGTTCGAGCTTGGATTGTGAGAATCTAGGCTTGTGTTGTTGATGGTGATTTGTGTGGTTTCTTTGATGATTCCCATTTTTCCTTGGTGATTTCTTGGTGGCACTTGTTAAGCTTTAGTGTGTGGTTGCTAAGCTTGTAGTGTTAGCGAACCTTGGAATTATGATTGTTATACCTTGTTAAGCTTTAGTTGTGACTTCTATGGCTTGATTTTGGTGTTGGTGGCTTCCGATTTTCTTGGGGAATTTTGGGGAGCTTTTGTGAAGCGTTAGTGATGATTTACTAAGCTTCGGTGGTTAGAGAACCACAGTTAGGTTGTTGTTGTACCTTGAAATCTTGATTGCGATCATGTTGCTTTGCTTGGTACATTGTGTTGTTCCGAGTTTCTTGGTGAAATTTATGGGAACTTGAGAAGCGCTAGTAAGTGTTTTACTAAGCTTTGGTGGTTAGAGAACCACTGTTAGGTTGTTGTTGTACCTTGAAAGCTTGATTGCGATCATGTTGATTTGCTTGGTACATTGTGTTATTCCGAGTTTCTTGGTGAAATTCATGGGAACTTGAGAAGCGTTAGTAAGTGTTTTACTAAGCTTCTGGTGGTTAGTGAACCACGTTTAGTTGATGTTTATGCCTTGAAAGGTTGATTGCGATCTTGTTGCTTTGCTTGGTGTTTTGGGTGTATTTTGGATTCTTGAGGACTTCGTTACTTGCGGGAAGTGTTTTCCTTGTTGCTGCGCGTGTAGTATTGCCTTGCTTGTTTCCTTTTCATGGTGTTGATTAGGAATTGTTAAGTTGTGGATTATTCTCATGTGTGATTTTAATCTTATTAGAAATTGATGTGGTGTTATTGATTTTCTGTTGTTGTGGTTATTTGTTTGCGTGTGTCTTACATATGACCTGTTGTTGGGAGGATCAATCTCACTCAACATTTGGTTTACCAAATATTGATGCATCACTTTTGTCGATGCAGGTAAAGATAATGTGTGATTGTGGAATCAAAGGCGTTGAGAGGAGGATGATTAGGACTTGTGGTTTTGCTATTTTTGTTGTTCCACTGTGCTGTTAGAACTGATAGCTTTTGGTTATTGGCGAGTTTACCGCAGGTTGTATTTAAATGTTTAATGTTTATTATTGCAAAAAAAAAGGTGCGGTCGTCACACTCCCACACCCGAAGCAACCCTGACCACGCAGACTGCCTCTCGAAGCCTCGATCCTAACCGGTTAAACGTCTCCTGAGGGAAATACTTGGAGTTAAACTCCTCCACAAAATCCACCCAAGCCATCTCGGCCTGAACTCTCCGGGCTAACACACCCCTCCACCAGAGATGCGCATCACCCTCCAGATAATGGACCGCAATGTCCACTTGGTATCCCACGGGACACCTACTCGAGAGGAAATTCCTCTCTACCCTCCTCAACCACGCATCAGCGTCCTTAGGATTATCACCTCCAGTGAAAAACCCCGTGCCTATCCTCTGCATCTGCTCCATCATTTTGAGGTAGGATGGGAGCTCCTCAGCAACCACAGCTGCAACCTGAGGCTGAACCTCCACAACCACTGGTGGTACCATAGGAGCCTTAGCTGGTACTCTCTCTGGTAACCGCTCTAACAACACTATCAAGAGATCAGCAAGACGATCATTTTGGGCCTGAGCATCACCCGCTGCTAAACTCACAGCACCTGCTGCTATACCCGCAGCACCCGCTGGAACACCAGCCACACCGGTACTCACATCGGCGATACTCGCAGACCCAACCTGACTCGCATGCGACTCAACGACCCGCTCCTCCACCACACGACCATGACCTCTACCCTAGCCTTGGCCTCCACCACGCCCTCTAGCCATCTGCACTTCAAAGAACAGTGACTAAGAAATGCTAAAACACAATTATCGCAATAAAGATAACTCACAGTGGAATCCCCACAAGGCTCGAAGAGTATGATTCTATGACCCCATGCAACACCCAATATTTCTTAGAACCACATAGGCTCCTAGAACCGTATGGGCTCTGATACCAAAATGAGACGACCACACTCTTTTTTTTAACATGGAATTACTTAATAATTAATTGCCTATACATTTAAATATTCTCCAAGTAATTAACATTCAACAAGCCACAACGACCACGCATGGTCAACAGTTTTACAGGTTCTAGCAATCCTACGAAAGCTACAAAACTTAAAACTACCAGTCCTAATCTTCATTCCCCTCTTTGCCTCGATTCCATGATCACGCCTAATCTTTACCTGAATTGACATTTGGTAAACCAAACGTTGAGTGAGATTGATCCTCCCATCAACAGGTTATGTGAAAGCCCACACAATTCAAACAACCACACCAACACGAATTAATAACACCATGTTTTACTTCAAACAATCAGCTAAACATGCAACCTTATGCAAAGCTAATCAAACATATCCATGACTAACCACCTAGAAATTCACAATAACAAGAAGTGCTAAAAAACAACACAAGTCACTGAACAACAGGGTCAATCGACCAACACCATTGATACTCCCTATTGACCACACCCTATCGACCACACCTGGTCGATAGCCACTATCGACCATGCTCTATCGACTACATCTAGTCGATAGCCATCCTATAAATCATCTGAAGAAATTCATCGACTTACTTATCGATCAACCCGGTCGATACACCCTATTGACCATGCTCTATCGACCTGCCCTAGTCGATATTCCCTATCGACCTGCTCTAGTTGATATACCCTATCGATCTCGCTCTATAGACCACACCTGGTCGATAGGCACCCCAAATTCCCAACTCTACAACTTAGCCTTGACAGAACCCTAAGGCCAAACCTCTAAACCACACCACACACCAAGCAAGGCAATACCACACCAAGCAACTAGGGTAATACTCCCAACAAGCCATGGAATCACTAAGAAACAACAACACACACAATCCCCAAGCAAGCATAAGAACTCACAAACAAAGCTTAACAAGGCAGAACAATCACAAATCCATGATTTTCTGTTGTTGTGGTTATTTGTTTGTGTGTGTCTTACATATGACCTGTTGTTGGGTAGATCAATCTCACTCAATATTTGGTTTACAAAATGTTGATGCATCACTTTTGTCGATGCAGGTAAAGATAAGGTGCTGTTAGAACTGATAGCTTTTGGTTATTGGCGAGTTTACCGCAGGTTGTATTTGAATGTTTAATGTTTATTATTGCAAAAAAAAAAGGTTCGGTCCTTAAAGTTTGGTATCAGAGCTGATACGGTTCTAGGATAGAATGTGTGGTAGTTACGGTTTTAGAATCATCCTCTTCGAGCCTTGTGCGATTCCATGGTAAGTTATCTTTATTGTGATGATTGTGTTTTAGTGTCCTTAGTCTTTGTTTTTGTGAGTGCAGTTAGCTAGAGGGCGTGGTAGAGGCCGTGGCCGTGGCTGGGGTCGTATTGTGGAGGAGCGGGTCAAGGATTCGCTTGCGAGTCAGGTGGGGTCTGACGGTGTGTCTGGTATGTGTGCTGGAGTAGTAGTTGTTCCAAATGGTGCTGCGGGTACACCTGCGGGTATAGTAGCGGGTGCTGCGGGAGTGGCAGCGGGTGATATTCAGGCTCCTATTGATCGCTTGGCTGATCTCTTGACGATGTTGTTCAAGCGGTTACCAGAGAGGGTACCGGCTCAGGCTTCTATGGCTCCGGTGGGTGTTGAGGTTCAGCCTCGGGTAGCAGCTATGGTTGCTGAGGAGCTCCCATTCTACCTTAGGATGATAGAGCATATCCAGAGGATAGGCACGAGGTTTTTTCCTGTAGGTGCTAATCCTGAGGACGCTGATGCGTGGTTGAGGAAGTTAGAAAGGAATTTCCTCTCGATTAGGTGTCCCGCGGGATACTGAGTGGACATTCAGGTCCTATATCTGGAGGGTGATGCACATCTCTGGTGGAATGGTATGGAAGCCCGGAGAGCTCAGGCTGAGATGGCTTGGGCGGATTTTGTGGAGGAGTTTAACTCTCCTCAGGAGGTGTTCAACCGGTTAGAGTTGAGGCTTGCAAGATTGACTCAAGGGAATCGGTCGGTACGTGAGTATGAGATGGCATTCAACCAGCTCGGGTCTTTTGTTAGATGAGCGGTTGAGAGTGAGTTGTTTGCTAGATGAGCAGGTGTAGAAACAGAAGTTGTTTGCTAGATGAGCAGGTGCACCTTCTGGCAGCGGGAGTTTGGTTTTCTGGGTCATGTTATCTCCGTGGAGGGAGTTTCAGTTGATCCAGAGAAGAGTCCCTAGAGTTGGAAAGTTCTGGAGTAAGTCTGGAGAGTCCCAAGAGAGTTGGGAGAGGTCCGAAAGACTGAACCATGAGTGGTATGATTTAGGGGCTGTATAGCCTAGTCTGGGAAGTTTCTAGAAAGGAAAGATTTAGGGGGGGTTCCAAGTGTTACTCGAGAGATAAGATTCCGGGAAATAAGTGGGGAGTAGTGCGACTCGCCAAAGCTTATGGGATCCAAGGAAGATTGCTCGGTAACGTGGTGTTAACCGCTGTGGTGAGAGGTGGTGTATATGATTGCGGTAATCATGTAAAGTAGCCAAAGCTGATAAGTATTCTCGGAGCGGGAGATGCTCTAGAGTCTTATGCTGGTATCCAAGTGTTGGATATGTCCGGAGTTGACCTGAGGTATTGGTCATTTGAAAACGCGATATTCTGAGTTGGGAATGTGTTGTGTGTGAGCATGACATCGCGATGTTATGCAGGGATCACATGAGCGAATGTGAATTCCGGAGGTCGTTGGTGTTCATTCTCGTGACCGGTGAGTGGGTCGGTTGGGCAGCGATGCGTTGAATCGTTGTGTCGCTTTTGGCTTGGAAGAAGCCGATATCGAGGTGTGAGCTTCGAGAGTGGACCACTTCTAATGGGGGAGTAATAAAACGTGGGTTTGTATTTTATTGCTGGTGGCTGGTGAATGCCATGTCATTAATCGTAAGGGAACGAGAGAGTTCCGGAAACGATTAAAATCTCTCGAATGGGATTTTAGAGTTCTAAAACTTTATGTAGTGAAAAGGATAAGAAGTAATGAAACTAATACCCTAAGCACAATACTAAAATCCTGAGTTTTTAATCAATTGATAGTATAGTAAAGTGTCAATCCATCGGGTGAATGAAATTAGCAAAAAAGATGAGATCATTAACATTTAATTCTAGCCAAATTTATAGAAGTTGTTTGTGAATACTAACAGTCCTAAATGATGCAATAGATAAATAAACTTAACTAGACCCTAGAAATGCTAAAGTCTGTCAGCCTTTAACAAGTCACGGAATTAACAGTGAATAATAAATTAAGCAATAGAAATAAATGATAGAACTAAGATTAAAACTATGGAAAACGATAAAGATCCCAGTGAGTGGAGTCATAGGGTAATCTACACTTAAATCTACTATGGGTGTTGAAAATCTAAACTGAGGGTGAATCCCTTGACGACGGATCTCACTTCCAACCCAACCCACTGTCGTGGTGATGGATCTGAAGATCTAGCCTACTAGAGCTTAGAGGTCCAGTTACTGCAGATCTTGCACTAAGGATCGATCCGTCAAATCTAAGAAAGACTCATAACAAGTGAGTAGTTGGGTCGTGACGTAAATCAATATCTGATGCACCGACTCTCACGCTATTGTGCCTTAATCCCTAAAAAAAGTAGATCTGATGGTTCAAGGCACGTTTGATACTCATGAAATCACCTACGATCATGCTCTAATTGGCCAGAAAAGAGCAAGCATTAAAATCACTAACCCAAGAGGGATCTAAAGCCGAATCTACGAACAATCAACAAAAACCCATAGAGATTGAGTGAGATCACCCTAATCCATCTCCGAGATCATCATTAAAGTCCAAAGCCTAAAAAGGTTTAAACTCGTCATAGACGATCCGATGAACAGAGATTCCAGAAAAAAAAACAGTAACGATAAACTCGATCTATTAAAGTTACAAAGAGTTGCAAAAATTCGAATCAAAATCTAAAAATAAACTAGAGAGAGAAAACTAAGAGAGATAAGCTAAATATACTAAAAGCGACGCAGAATTAAAAAGTGTTAAAAAATTCGCTTCCTGAGTTATCATTAACCTTGGTATTTTTACAAGCGAATTAGGGTTAATGAACGTCTCGCTATAAATCGCGGAATTTTGTCTAGGCGTTGCTCTCCACTCGACCGAGCAGTCGAGTGGACTAGTCGAGTAGCTTGCATCGAGTCTTTATCTGCGTAACTTAATCGAGTGGCTTGAGCTTCCTGGGCAGTCTTCACTTGTATGGCTTCCAGTTACTCGAGTAGGCACTCCTTGCAGAAATCCTCACGTTGCTTCATAGCCTGAGAGGTCACACGAGTGATGACTCCTTGCAGCTCTAAGTACCTGAAAATACCACATGTATGCAAAATGGATGCAAACTAATGCAAAGTGACTAAATATCCTAAATGTCAAATAAATGCAATAAGTGATAAGAGTAATGCCTAAAACCTATGCTAAGTTGCAATAAAACAATAGTAAAAACATGCCAAAATGCAATGTTATCAAACTCTCCCAAACTTATCCTTTGCTTGCCCTCAAGCAAATAGAAAGAATAAGATGAAATGAGTAGGGTTGAAAGTGGAGACTCGGAACCTAGCAAACTAAGCAAACCTCTGAAGTCAACACCACAGTTAATAGTTCTAGCATGCAAATCACAACAGTTTTACTTAAAAGCTTTAGCCATACTCATCACATAGAATTCAACACTAAGACTCAGCCAAAACAAGCATTCAAAGTAAACTATCCCTTTAACATTGATTAAACGCGAACTGGTGGATCATGATATGCAATAACTAAAACTCATTTGGCTGAGGGACAAGTTTTAAGAGATTATAATGATCTCTTCTTCCTCTGGTTTAAGCGCAAGTATCAGGATCTCTCAAAGAAGTGATTGAGCTTTAGCAGAAAGCTAAAGGTAGGATAGCCAACTGATGCATACAAGGATAGAATCTTATCTACCCATAAGACAACTATGCTCTCAACCCCTAGCCTCACATAAAATCTCAAAACTACTCAATCTTTTTCTTTTCCCTTGGTCCTTTTGGTTCTAAGGAGTGGAAATTTCTTTACAAAGGTGGAATCTAGCGGATCTAGGTTTTAAACTTTCTTAAACTTTGATTTAAGGCTTGGACTTGAGTGGTTCACTCGAGCAGTTCACTTGAGTGCTCTACTTGGACTCAGTTTCTTTTCTTTTTAACTATACTGAGCTTAACTTTTCATTTTATTTTCATACTTCCAGATCCTTTACTAGACCAAACAGTCTTATACTTATTCCCAACTCCTTAGAAACTTTTTCATATATATATATATATATATATATATATATATTTCTCTTTTCACTCTTTCTTTTATGCTCACACTCTCACCAACCCAGGACAATGATTCCCTATAACTATACTAACTCAAAAATCGTGAGCTAGACTCTACATGGGATACTATCCTTGTCGGCACAAACCTAGCACTTCCTACCAAGCTCAATCAGAATGTAAAAGACCTCACACACACAAGAGTGATTTAATGGTCTGAAAGAAGTCATGGTTTTGGTATGGTGAAACTGCTCTAAAGGTGAGAGGAGCTACTTGGATTAGCAAGAGTGGTAAAAGGTGAAAGAAAATCCAATTATTTTGAGGTATCCATGAGTTTTACGTTTTAGAGCATATCATGATAATTAAGTTTCAAAATTAAGGTTCAAATTCATAGGGATAGATTTACAAGTTACATCAAGTTTTTAACCAAATGAGAGTGCTAAGTTCAATTCCAAGCAAGGTGCAACCTTTTGTTTCAAACTAAGGTGAATGCATAAGACAACTTGTAATTAAGGCACTGAAATCATATGTTTGGTTATTAAGCTTTAATCGGTTTAACTCATCATCATCCCTTATGCTAAATGCAACAATCCTAAGCAAATGCAACTACATGACACTCTGTTTTTGTGAAATCATTTTCTAAAATATTTCAAAATTTTATGGGTTTTAGATGCACATAGATGGATGAAAATTTTGAATAAGAAAACAAGGTAAACATGTCAAATACATCTCTTAGACACTCCCCCAAACTTAAATTACACAGTCCCTTGTGTAATAAAAATTTAAAGGAAAGCCTAAGAGATTTAAAAACAAAGAAAAACAAAAATATGCTATGGTATTTACAAGGGTAAGGGTGTGGGACCTCATTGGCGGCTGGAGAAGTAGGAGTCGAGGTAGTCATCCATGGAATCGTGGATGTACGAGGACTCGGCTGGCTGACTCGAGTGACTAGGTCGAGTGAGCTTCCTTGAAGGTCTACATCGAGTGAGGCGGTTTGGGTCTGATTGATATTCTTCATCAACAGCTGGACGTCGGATGGTAGGTCATCTCTGAGCCGACTGGAGTAGTCTACTCGAGTGAACCGGTCGAGTGGATTGAGAGAGAGGCTGTTCATCTTCTTCTGAAGTTGGGGTTTGGATATAAACCCTTCTCTCCCCATGCATGTCTTCAACTGAGGATTGACATCTTGGTTGACTCGAGCTTGCGTGGCGTTGGTGATGGGTGAAGGAGTGAGTCCTTGCTAAGCTTCTTGCATCGTGTGGAGGGTAAACGGATGGTTAGGGTCGCTGACTAATTTGCAATTCCCTAACACTTGTTGTCAGGTCGTTCACCGCTGAGGTAAGTTCTTTGATCTTGCCTTTAAGTTTCTTGATGGTCTTGTCTTGCCATTTAGACCATTGTCTAGATAAGGTCAACTTCTTACTCACCATTCCCAAGTTGGTGCAAACTTCCTCATCAAAATCATACCTCTCAGGCTCAGGAATAGATTCCTTCACTTCCGCCACAACATCTCTATGGACTCTAGTCATGTAAAGGAGGTGAAGAGGTGGGACAAAATCAACGCTCTCTCCTTCAGTGAGCTTTGGCATTTCTTGCAATGGTAGGAGGACTTTGGCTTTCTTCATCAGGGGGTGCGAGAAGTTGTAGACATATTGGTCATCAACCATACTCGGGCTTAGTATGCAAGAGCTTTGAAGATGAGCGATGTCTAACCATTGAGGTTCAGACTCGTCACTCATGGTTAGGTCTATCCCACAAGCGAGTAAAATGGGCGTTACCAATCCCCCTATGGTGATGTCTCCTTCTTTGTTCATCCTGTGGAGTTTAGAAGCATATGTCTTGTATGAGGTAAGATTTGTGACTAGGATTTCAGCATTCCCAGCACTATTCCTATATCCTTTCATGATAATCCCATTTTCCATATCCTCAGACGAAGCATATAGAATGAATTCTTTCAGAGCTGAATCCATCATTTGCAGTTCTTCGTCATTAACCGCACTGGTATTTTTATTAGCAAAAATGTACTTAGCACGATTCGGTGGAAATACCACAAAGATGGATTCCTTATGTCGGAGCTCTTCACCTGAGAAGTCTTGAAGGGTATTCTTCCTCTCAGAGTTTTCCACAACTTCATAAGCTCAGTGTTGCTGTAGTCTAGCTTTATTCCCGAACCTTCCTCAAATTTAAACAATGCGTTGATCTGCTTGAAACTCAGTGTATGAGTGATCTCATCCACCTTGAAGTAGATAAACTTGTGACTGCCATCCGTAATCATGCTCCTATGGTCAGCGTATGAAGCGACCTTCATAGTTGACAGAAATTGGAGTGTCTCGTTCTGGTAAGCAGGGAAGTGGTAGGTCATGAGGAATTGGAGATTGGCTGCTCTGAGTAGGCTTGTCACCTCTTCTGTGATTCCCAGGGCTTCCATTGTCGCGAGATGAGGATATCTTGTTCCGTGAAACCTCATTGACTTTAGGGCCGTAATGGAGTTATCTTCTGTTTCCTCTGATGTAATGGTTGTTGCTCCTTTGTTCCTTCTTTCTATCTCTCTTTCAATAACTTCTTCAGACTCGCTCTCCGTGACAGCTCTAGAGCTCTGACCACTTCTCCCTTCCTCGTCATGGAAGCCTTGCATAGTCTGGGCTTCGTTGTCATGAGATTCATCTTCTAAGGTAGGGATTGCTCTCCTAGCTCGCATCATGTTTCGTGCTATGGTTGTAGCTGATGTTTGCCCTGTTTTCTGGACAAATTAATATCTTCTAGACATGATGACTCAAGAATCTTTCGGAATGAATTCAAAGATGTCTTTCAGACCTACATAAAAGTTTTCGTGAGAAGAGCTTCTAAACGAGGTCCGAAATGAGAAAGGGAAAAAGTGTGACTTTAATCAACTTCGAGCACTGTAGTGGAGTAGGTGTAGTAGGGAGGAATGGATAAGGTTAGATGAACGGCCAAGATTTAAAGTTTAGATTTCATAGATTTTCAGATAGAACCTGGGCCACTCGACCATGGGGTCGAGTGGTTTACTCGAATCCTGTGTTCGAGTGATGTACTCGACTGCTGTGGGATTTCCTTGTCTCGACCTCACCAAGCTTCCTGAGACATCAAAACACTAAATAGAAAATATTAAAATACCGAAAATTAAGAAAACTTAAAATGAAAAATATTTACAGGGATAATCATGGGATTTCCTCCCAAGTGAGCTTGTTTTAAGTCTCTTAGCTTGACTTTCATTTGTTAGGCTTGCCTAACATCACCCACATCGAGTGGGGTGTCGTGCGGTATGCTTGATTATCTATATATGGTTTGACTCTCTGTCCATTCACAGTGAATTCTCTGCCTTCAAGGTCCAACAAGGTGATTGCTCCATATGGTAACACTTCTTTTATGCGGAATGAACCTGACCACCTTCAACTTGCCAGGAAAAAGTTTGAGTCTGGAATTGAATAGTAACACCTGATCTTCTGCGGTGAAATCTTTTTGCTGGATCATTTTGTCATGGAAAGCTTTTGTTATTTTCTTATAAACCTTTGAGCTTTCGTATGCATCAAGCCTTATTTCCTCTAACTCGTGCAAAGTTACCTTCCTCTTTTCTTGAGCTGATAAGAGGTCAAGATTTAACATTTTTGTAGCCCAGAGTGCTTTGTACTCTAACTCCACAGGCAGATGGCAATATTTTCCATATAGTAGCTGAAAAGGAGTTCGTCTTATAGGGGTCTTGTATGCTGTCCTGTCAGCCCACAGAGCATCATCAAGTTTAGATGCCCAGTCTCTTTTCGAAGTTCCCACCACTTTGGCTAAAATTGCTTTGATCTGCTTATTTGACACTTCGACTTGACCACTTGTCTGAAGGTGATAAGGTGTTGCAACCTTATGTCTCACCCCATACTTTTTCAAAAGATTTTCAAATTGCTTATTGATGAAATGGGATCCTCCATCACTTATCACAACTCTGGCAACTCCAAACCTGGGGAATATGATTGATTTTAACATCTTTAGGACAACCTTAGCGTCGTTGGTTGGTGATGCTATTGCTTCGACCCATTTGGAGACATAGTCAACTCCTACCAAGATGTAGCTGTTTCCATGAGATGGGGGGTTGAAAGTACCTATGAAATCAATTCCCCAACAATCAAATACATCCACCTCCAAGATTGGATTCTGAGGCATCTCATTTCTCTTGCTTATATTACCCATCCTATGGCATGGGTCACATTGAGTAATGAAATTCTTCGTGTCTTTAAACATCGTTGGCCACCATAGACCTGCTTGAAGGATTTTCTGAGTTGTCTTGAAAGTGGCAAAGTGCCCTCCGTACGTGGAACCGTGACAATGTTCAAGGACTCCTCTAACTTCTTCTTCAGCAATGCATCTTCTGAACACACTATCTGCCCCACTTTTGTAAAGGTAAGGTTCATCCTAGAAAGAGTGATTTGCATCTCTATATAGCTTTTTCCTAGCAATGGCACCAAGGTGCATAGGTTTATGGCCGGTTGCCTTATAATTTGCTAAGTCTACGTACCAGGGTGAATTATAGTGATTTACTCGAGTGAGTTACTCGAGTGAACTACTCGAGTGGCTATGTCGAGTCACGTGTTGAGTTAAACTTCCTACAGACATAATCTGTTCTTCAGGCATGGAGTCATTTACTGGTGTCGGACTATCAATTCGCATTCTGGAGAGATGGTCTGCTACTCCATTCTCGATACCCTTTTTGTCAACTATCTCCAAGTCATATTCTTGCATAAGGAGGATCCATCTAAGAAGTCTTGGTTTAGTGTCCTTCTTGGCATAGATATGACGTAGTGCAGCATGATCCCTGTATACTGTTACCTTTTGATCCACCAAATAACTTCTAAACTTCTCTATGGCAAACACGACAACGAGCATCTCTTTCTCCGTTGTTGCATATCTCCGCTGAGTTTCATCTAAGGTTCTGCTTGCATAATGGATAACATGCAATTTCTTATCGATTCGCTGACCCAAAACTGCTCCTACTGCATAGTCTGAAGCGTCACACATTATCTCAAATGGATAACTCCAGTTTGGGGCTTGGACGATTGGGGCTGATACTAAAGCTTCTTTAATCATGTTGAAAGCCTTCAAACAGTCAGCGTCGAAAATGAATTCGGTCTCTTTGCACGGTAGTCGTGTGAGGGGTCTTGCTAGCTTAGAAAAGTTCTTCATGAATCTTCGGTAGAACCCAGCATGGCTTAGGAAACTCCTAACATCTTTGACTGTCCTTGGAGGTTGCAGTTGCATCATTACTTCAACGTTTTCTCTATCCACCTCAATGCCCTTCTTCGAGATCTTATGTCCGAGGACAATCCCTTCCGTCACCAGGAAGTGGCATTTTTCCCAATTCAGAACAAGATTTGATTCTTCGCACCTAGCTAAGACTTTGCTAAGGTTGGATAAACATGAGGAGAAGGAAGAACCATAGACGGAAAAATCGTCGATGAATACCTCTACCATCTCCTCTATCAAATCCGAGAATATTGAGATCATGCACCTTTGAAAAGTCGCAGGTGCATTGCATAACCGAAATGGCATTCTCCTATAGGCGAAAGTCCAATAAGGACAAGTAAACGTGGTCTTTTCTTGATCATTAGGGTGTATGGGAATTTGAAAAAAACCACTGTATCCATCAAGGAAACAGTAGTATAGATGGTTGGCAAGTCTTTCAAGCATTTAGTCTATGAATGGCAATGGGAAATGATCCTTCCTAGATGCAGCATTTAACTTCCTATAATCGATGCACATGCGATGACCTATTATTGTTCTAGTCGGAATCAATTCATCTTTATCAGTTTTAACTACAGTGATTCCTCCTTTCTTAGGCACACAATACAGAGGGGATACCCAAGTACTGTCGGAGATTGGATAGATTATCCCAGCATGCAAGAGTTTAATGATTTCTTTTTTTACTACTTCTTTAAGGTTGGGGTTTAGATGTCTCTAGTGCTCTACACTAGTGTGTGTTTCATTTTCAAGATGGATTCTATGCGTACATAGAGAAGGTGAAATTCCTTTTATATCATCAAGAGAGTAACCTATAGCTTTTCTAAATTTCCTCAACTCGTTCAGCAAAAGGCTTAATTCTTCAGGTTTCAACTTATTATTCACTATTATGGGATAAGTGTCATTTTTACCTAGGAAAGCGTACCTTAACCCTTCTGGAAGTGGCTTGAGTTTGATAGTCGGTGCTTTAAGTTTAGACAACTCGGATGGTTTGATGTTGTGTGACTCGGGTGGGCAATCGAGTGAGTCAATTAATTGTTGTTTCCTCTGAGCCGACTCGAGTAGCCTACTCGATTGCATCGATAGAGTGACTTCCTCGAGTGCTGTGATTTCCCTAGTGTTTCGACTGTATCTTCTGCTCCTGCTCGTTGAGGTGTATTTAGAATTCCTTCATAAAAAGATGCCTCAGGATGTACATGCCTTCCTCCACTATACGTAGTCAAGGCTGTCTTCAAGTGATCCTTTTCAACTATCTCTTCAAAGAATTCTTCTGCCAAGTCCTCTATCTCTCTTATTCCAAATACTTGAATGTGAGGTTGCTTAATTGCGTTCTTGATATTGAATTGTATAACTTCTTTTCCTAACTTTAGATCAATGGTGCCATTCTTCACATCAATCAATGCTCCAGCAGTTGCCAAGAATGGTCTTCCCAGAATCAGTGGGTCTTGGGGTTCCTCGTTCATTTCGAGAACCACGAAGTCAGTAGGAACTTCGATGTGCCCTATTATAACGGGAAGATCTTTTAGCAACCCATGTGGATGACGGACAGATCGATCTGCTAATACTAGGGAGATATTGATGGGAGAAAATCTGGTATACCCTAGTCTTTTTGCAACAGATAGCGGCATGAGGCTTACTGATGCTTCTAGGTCACACAAGCAGTTTTTGAAAGTGAGAGCATCAATTGAGCATGGTAGCGTGAAGGAGCTTGGATCCTGAAGCTTTTCCTTGCATAAAATCTGCTTCTATATGATGGCGCTGCATTGAAGGGTGAGAAATACCATATCATGAATTTCTTTGGTTTTCTCCTTCACTAAATCTTTCAAATATTTCTGAGCTGGAGGTATAAGCATTAGAGCTTCCAGAAGAGGTATCTGAAGTTCAACATCTTTTAAATGTTTCTCAAAGAGTTTTTTTATATTTATCTGCCTGATGCTTCTTGTTTCTCCCTGGGAAAGGTAATGGAAGTATATAAGCGCGCAAGTCATCAGGATTGCCTTTTTCCTTGGACTTCATAAGAATATCTTTAGGAGTCGAGACCGCTCGACCTGCCACTCGAGTAGTTGACTTGAGTGGTGGTTCTATTGGTGCTTGTGTCTTCTCGTGATAATCACCCTCCCCCTCCTAGATCTCACTGTCCTCATGGATAGAAATAGGGTCACGTGGTGGTAGTGTTTTTCCATTTCGCAGTGTGATCGCACTAATCTTCTGGTCTGGTAGGGGTGTAGTTACGGTTAGACTGGTATGAGTAGAATGGACCAGTGTGCGCAATGACTGTTGTTCGGTGTAGAGGTTGCTGAGTTGTTGCTTAATATCAAGATTCTGCTGCTGAAGATCAAGAGTTTGCTTCGTAGAAGCAATAACGGCTTGGTCTTGACTATGTATGAGTTGTTGTAATAACATCTTGATGTCGCCATCTGGTGCAACTGGTGCTGGAGGTGGCTGAGATTTGAGTAACATCATATCAACCTTTGCGTGAAAAATCTGAATATCTGATCTGCCATCGACCTCGAATGCATGAACATTCTAAATACCTCGTCTGTATTCCTCATTGGAAATACTGTCTGATGTTGCTAAGTTTTCTACCAATATCTAACCAGCTTGTGCTTCAGCGCTTAAGAAATTCCCATTGCTACCAGTGTCAAGGCACATCCTGACCATGGGTGAGACGCCACGGTATATTATGCAGAGTAATGATGCTTTGGAGAAACCGTGGTGTGGACACTTCATGAGATAACTATTGAATCGGTCCCAAGCGTCATATAAAGTTTCATCCAACTTCTGGTGAAATGTGGATATCGCATGCCGAAACATCGCCGTTCGTTGGATTGAGAAGAACTTGGTAAGGAACGAAGCCTTACAGGATTCCCAGGTGGTGATAGATCCTGGTGGGAGAGAGTTTTCCCAGGTAGTGGCTTTATCCACTAAGGAGAATGGGAACACTCTTAGCTTGTATCCATCTTCAGTAATCCCGCGGATCCTTGCGAGGCTGCAGATTCGTTCAAAGACATCTTGATGTTCAAGAGGGTCTTCAGATGCCCACCCGTGAAACCTGTTGTTTGAAACCATGGAAATGATGCCCTCAGAGATTTTGAAATCAGCATCTGCTTCTAGAGAAGCTATTCCACGTCTCTTTGGAGTGTGAAATGGTGTCTCGTGTGAGACTATTGATGTAGCCATGGAAAGTTGTGATACAATCGACTAGGTGACCCGGGTAGATAACTCGAGTTATAGGGGTACCTAAATAGAAAGAAGTGTACCAGAATTAGTAACAGGATAGAATGTAAAAGAACTGGTTGAAAATTCTAAATCACCCAATGAAATTCTAGTTGAAAATCTAAACTCAGGGTGAATCCCTTGACGATGGATCTCACTTCCAACCCAACCCATTGTCGTGGTGATGGATCTGAAGATCTAGCCTACTCAAGCCTAGAGGTCCAGTTACTACAGATTTTGCACTAAGGATCGATCCGTCAAAGCCAAGAAAGACTCATAACAAGTGAGTAGTTGGGTCATGATGTAAATCAACATCTGATGCACCGACTCTCATGCAAAAGTAGATCTGATGGTTCAAGGCACTTTTGATGCTCATGAAGTCACCTACGATCATGCTCTAATTGGCCAGAAAAGAGCAAGCATTAAAATCACTAACCCATGAGGGATCTAAAGCCGAATCTACGAACAATCAACAAAAACCCATAGAGATCGAGTGAGATCACCCTAATCCATCTCCGAAATCCCTAAATTCACTACTCACATATCGCGATCATCATTAAAGTCCAAAGCCTAAAAAGGTTTGAACTCATCATAGACGATCCGATGAACAGAGATTCCAGAAAAAAAACAGTAACGATAAACTCGATCTATTAAAGTTACAAAGAGTTGCAAAAATCTGAATCAAAATCTGAATCAAAATCTAAAGATAAACAAGTGAGAGAAAACTAAGAGAGATAAGCTAAATCTTCTAAAAGCGGCGCAGAATAAAAAGGTTTTAAAAAATTTGCTTCCCGAGTTATCATTAACTTTGGTATTTTTACAAGAGAATTAGGGTTAATGAACGTCTCGCTATAAATCGCAGAATCTTATCGAGGCATTGCTCTCCACTCGACCGAGCAGTCGAGTAGACTAGTCGAGTAGCTTGCATCGAGTCTTTATCTGCGTAACTCAATCGAGTGGCTTGAGCTTCCTGGGCAGTCTTCACTTGTATGGCTTCCAGTCACTCGAGTAGGCACTCCTTGCAGAAATCCTCATGTTGCTTCATAGCCTGAGAGGTCACACGAGTGATGACTCCTTGCAGCTCCAAGTACCTGAAAGTACCACATGTATGCAAAATGCATGCAAACTAATGCAAAGAGACTAAATATCCTAAATGTCAAATAAATGCAATAAGTGATAAGAGTAATGCCTAAAACCTATGCTAAGTTGCAATAAAACAATAGTAAAAACATGCCAAAATGCAATGTTATCAAGTTCTGAGGTTGATATCCAAAGTGATCGGATAGCTCAAGTTAAGATTCAGAGGTTCTGAATCAGAGTTGTGTTTTTCTCAAAGATATTCGTCGGAAAAAGATTTCGAGGATGCTAGTCCTGTGGGACTGTGTCGGCGTACAGGAAGAATTTGGGGAGCTAGAGGCTAAAATGGAATGAGGTTCCAGGAGTGGTTCCGGGAGTGGTTCCGGAAGCAAGCTGAGGCTTGAGGTTCCATTAGCGGGTTCCAGTTTCAGGATGGTAGCTGAGTGCTACAAGTGTTTATTTTGTATTTTTCCGTTGGGTATAACGGTGTTACATTATGAGGTTTAATAAGATGTGTAGTTCTTATTATTGATGACTTTGGGAGTCATAGTTGCGTTTCACTTTGGTGTTAAGAAGCGGTAATGCATGTGAGTAATAGGATGGATGACTCTTATTACTGATGGCACGAGTGTCATGGAGAAGTTTTTGATGAAGTTCCAAAAACTTGAGTGGTTCGTGGGCATTGCGATGTTGTATACAGACCAGCAGACACCCATAGTGGTTGGGAGGTTCTGTAGAGGCATGAGGTGTGATTTGTGGACATAGCGATGTCGTATACAGATCACGGGAGGCAGTATCGGTCAGATATGCTCATAGATGGTTAGACTTGATTGCTCTAAGGACGTGTAGGTCCTGAACTACTCTTTGGGGGATGGGCCCTTATCTAGATCCTCAAAGTGTACCAATCACTCGAAGGACTGTGTGGCCTGAGAGTGGAGAGGTACGAGCATGAGTTGAGAGCAATGTATGTATAAGACATGGCGATGAGCATAGGGACTGAGAGTAGACCTCAAAAGTTGTTAGTGTTGATCTCATGTGTGTTGTCGATACGGATCCAGTTAGGCTTATTCGAGGAAACGAGTCAATCGATAGGACCAGGGGACCCATGGAGCTGTTCTGTGTGGATTGGAAGGTACGGGTGTATGGTACTTGTTTGTTTTATTACGTTCATATTAACGATTAACTGCACAAAATGGTTAAGTGGTGAAGCTGGTCTGGCTTAAGTCGTCTTGATAAATTTCTCTAAAGCAAGCTAACAATGGGAGGAACGAGAGGGACAATATGCGTACAGTGTTACGTTGTCCAGACTGGCTAAGGTTTTAGCTGGTGATGACTGTGTATGTAATGAGATACCTGAAGTGATAGGGTATAGGTGCGATAGCCGGGTTGTGGTTATGCACGGCAGATATTCCAGGTGTGGAATATGGGTGATGCCATTGTTGCCTTGCAAGGATTTACACGGATCATGGGAGGTAGTTCAGTCGAGATGCTTATAGATATATGTGATTTATTGCTCGTTGAGAGGACTGGTAATGTATCCAGACTCGTGTGGAGTATAGCCAAGAGTGATATGAGATACCATGGATTCAAAAGGTATATAACCGAGAGTGATATACGATACAGTAGATTCATAAGGTTTATAACCTAGACGTATGTTATATTGCCCAGAATTGAGGGGTAAAAGTATATCGGAGACTCAGGAAGGTTATATGGCCTAGAATTGAGAGGTATGTGATATCAGAGACTCATGAGGGTTATATTGCCCCGAGGAGAGTGGTACGGCAGATACCCAGTGCTCGGAGATGCTGCAGTGTCTTGGGTGCTGTGGTATGGATAATATCTTGCAAGATATTGTAGATATCCGGAGGGATATGGCAGATACCCAGAACTCGTAGATGCTGCAGTGTCTTGGGTGCTGTGGTATGGTTTATATCTTGCGAGGTATAGAAGATATCCTGTGGGGTATGTTAGAGCCTACAGTTCGGAGATGTTGCGGTGTCTTGAGCCCTGGGATGAGCAATAAGTACATATGATGCTGCGATGGCAGTAAGCATAAGGACTGATTGGGAAACCTCAGAGGTTAGTTATGGGCCTCGTGGTACATGCGTGTACTTGTGTGTGTGTGTGTGTGTTGGCCAGGTTTTGGCCAAGGTTTAAGCAATCGTTGCGACGATTCAGCTTCATTGAAGATGAACGGTTCATAAGAGATAAACGGTAGCGTGTACATGGTTGGGTGTGCGTGTTGTGTTGACCGGGCTGGTCAAGAGGTTGTGTGGAAACCTCAGAGATTAGTGCTTAATCTCGTGTGTGGGTCGTGTAGGTCAGGAGATAGTGTGAAGCCTCAGAGGTTGGAGGTAGACCTCTTTTGTTTATGCGTTTGCATGTGTGTGCATAGTTCGGTTAAGTTGTTTAGGGAGCAAGTCAAACGGCTTGACCAGGCGATTCATTAAGCTGTTCAATGTGGTGAATCAGAAATTAGGGGCGTATGGAACTTGTTTGTTTTATTACTTCTGTAATAACGACTCGCTGCGAAGATCGGTTAAGTGGTCACGTAGGCCTAGTTTAGTTGTTTGATAAAGTTCTCGGAAGCAAGCTAATGCTGGAAAGATCGCAAGAAGTGTGTGTTGGCCGGCTGGGTCAAAGGTTGAGTAATCGTTGCGACGATTAAGGTTCATGGGAGATGAACAGTTCATTGGAGATGAACGGTAACGTAAATTCGAAGTCGAATCTATGTTAGTGGGGGAGAATTGTAACGCCCGTGTTTCGGAAAATTAATTAATTTAATTAGTTCAGAATTCTTTCGAGTTTATGAACCTTAGACAAGTCTCGAGAAATTAATTATTGAGTTGAAATAGTTAATTTAGATTCGTTCCGGGGGTATCATAAATTGTTTCGAAAGTTTCGAGGTTTTTCTCAAAGTTGGAAAAGTTTTTGGTTGACTTTTCTTATTCTTCTTCTTCGTGAATTTGCCATTTTTTTGGCTGAGTGAAAAAGCTTGAGAGCTTGGCGTGAGAGGAGAGAAGAGAGAAAGAAGAGAGAGAAGAGAGAAAAGCTTGTGAGAAGCTTGTTTCCTTGTGTTTTCCTTGTGTGTGTGAGCTTGTGAGCTTGGAGGAAAAGAGTGGTTGAAGCTTGAGAGCATGCCGTGAGGTTGGGATGAGTTGGTGAGAGCTTGGCGTGGCCTAGGGGAGCAAGAGGAAGAGTGGAGAGAGTTCCTAGAGCTTGGATCTTGAAAGATCAAAGGGAGGGAGAGGCAGAACTGTCAGAGTCCGGTGGAGTAGAGTTCCGACCTAGAAATTCGTTGTCAACGGTAACGAAATTTTATGGGTTTGTAGGTAAGACTTATATCTAGATGTGGCCTTTTGCGGATATTGATTTGAGTCCATATTCTAGGAGTTATCTGCGATTTCCTGGACTGTTCTGCTGCAGTCGCGATTTCGACCAGCGTGTGTTCATAGAGAGATCGCGAGTGAACCTACCGTCGGATCGTCACAGAATATTGTTGGTAGCTTCAGGACATCTAGGGAAAGCTTTTCACCGGTGGGTTTCGAAAGTGGACGGTTAGATCTCGTTTCGTGATCCCATCTTTCAGACCGAGTTTCTGTGTGTTTTTCCAGAATTTTACTTTGGGGTTAAATGTTGCTTTTGGTTGGCTGTAGGGGAAGTTGAGCTTGGGAAATTCTACCTAAGCTTAAATCCATCCTTAGCTAAGGTGAGTTGGGACCAAAAGTTATCAAGTAAGCTTGTGTGGAGCTTAGGGAGTTGATTTCTCTTGTTGGTGGTTTCCGATTTCTTTGGTGTGTTTGGTGGTGTGATTTCTAGTGTTGTGATGTTTAGAGATCATTGATTTCATGCTTGTGATGCTTGTTCGAGCTTGGATTGTGAGAATCTAGGCTTGTGTTGTTGATGGTGATTTGTGTGGTTTCTTTGATGATTCCCATTTTTCTTTGGTGATTTCTTGGTGGCACTTGTTAAGCTTTAGTGTGTGGTTGCTAAGCTTGTAGTGTTAGAGAACCTTGGAATTGTGATTGTTATGCCTTGTTAAGCTTGAGTTGTGAGTTCTATGGCTTGATTTTAGTGTTGGTGGCTTCTGATTTTCTTCGGGAATTTCGGGGAGCTTTTGTGAAGTGTTAGTGATGATTTACTAAGCTTCGGTGATTAGAGAACCACAGTTAGGTTGTTGTTGTACCTTGAAAGCTTGATTGCGATCATGTTGCTTTGCTTGGCACATTGTGTTGTTCCGAGTTTCTTGGTGAAATTCATGGGAACTTGAGAAGCGTTAGTAAGTGTTTTACTATGTTTTGGTGGTTAGAGAACCACGGTTAGGTTGTTGTTGTACCTTGAAAGCTTGATTGCGATCATGTTGATTTGCTTGGTACATTGTGTTGTTCCAATTTTTTTGGTGAAATTCATGGGAACTTGAAAAGCGTTAATAAGTGTTTTACTAAGCTTCTGGTGGTTAGTGAACCACGTTTAGTTGCTGTTTATGCCTTGAAAGGTTGATTGCGATCATGTTGCTTTGCTTGGTGTTTTGGGTGTGTTTTGGATTCTTGAGGATTCCGTGACTTACGGGAAGTGTTTCCCTTGTTGCTGGGCGTGTAGTATTGCCTTGCTTGTTTCCTTTTCATGGTGTTGATTAGGAATTGTTAAGTTGTGGATTATTCTCATGTGTGATTTTAATCTTGTTAGAAATTGATGTGGTATTATTGATTTTCTGTTGTTGTGGTTATTTGTTTGCGTGTGTCTTACATATGACCTATTGTTGGGAGGATCAATCTCACTCAACATTTGGTTTACCAAATGTTGATGCATCACTTTTGTCGATGCAGGTAAAGATAATGTGTGATCGTGGAATCAAAGGCGTTGAGAGGAGGATGATTAGAACTTGTGGTTTTGCTATTTTTGTTGTTCCGCTGTGCTGTTAGAACTAATAGCTTTTGGTTATTAGCGAGTTTACCGCAGGTTGTATTTGAATGTTTAATATTTATTATTGTAAAAAAAAGGTGTGGTCGTCACACTCCCACACCCGAAGCAACCCTGACCACCCCGACTGCCTCTCGAAGCTTCGACCCTAACCGGTTAAACGCCTCCTGAGGGAAATACTTGGAGTTAAACTCCTCCACAAAATCCACCCAAGCCATCTCGGCCTGAACTCTCCGGGCTGACACACCCCTCTACCAGAGATGCGCATCACCCTCCAGATAATAGACCACAATGTCCACTAGGTATCCCACGGGACACCAACTCAAGATGAAATTCCTCTCTACCCTCCTCAACCATGCATCAGCGTCCTTAGGATTATCACCTCCAGGGAAAAACCCCGTGCCTATCCTCTGCATCTGCTCCATCATCCTGAGGTAGGATGGGAGCTCCTCAGCAACCACAGCTACAACCTGAGGCTGAACCTCCACAACCACTGGTGGTACCATAGGAGCCTTAGCTGGTACTCTCTCTGGTAACCGCTCTAACAACACTGTCAAGAGATCAGCAAGACGATCATCTCGGGCCTGAGCATCACCCGCTGCTAAACTCGCAGCACCTGCTGCTATACACGCAGCACCCGCTGGAACACCAGCCACACCGGTACTCACACCGGCCATACTCGCAGACCCAACCTGACTCGCATGCGACTCATCGACCAACTCCTCCACCACACGACCACAACTTCTACCCCGGCCATGGCCTCCACCACGCCCTTTAGCCATCTGCACTTCAAAGAACAGGGACTAAGAAATGCTAAAACATAATCATCACAATAAAGATAACTCATTTTGGAATCCCCACAAGGCTCGAAGAGGATGATTCTATGACCCCATGCAACACCCAATATTTCTTAGAACCACATAGGCTCCTAGAACCGTATGGGCTCTGATACCAAGATGAGCCGACCACACTCTTTTTTTTAACATGGAATTACATAATAATTAATTGCCTATAGATTTAAATATTCTCCAAGTAATTAACATTCAACAAGCAACAACGACCACGCATGGTCAACAGTTTTACAGGTTCTAGCAATCCTACGAAAGCTACAAAACTTAAAACTACCAGTCCTAATCTTCCTCTCCCTCCTCGCCTCGATTCCATGATCACGCCTTATCTTTACCTGAATCGACATTTGGTAAACCAAACGTTGAGTGAGATTGATCCTCCCATCAACAGGTTATGTGAAAGCCCACGCAATTCAAACAACCACACCAACACGAATTAATAACACCACGTTTTACTTCAAACAATCAGCTAAACATGCAACCTTATGCAAAGCTAATCAAACATATCCATGACTAACCACCTAGAAATTCACAACAACAAGAAGTGCTAAAAACAACACAAGTCACTGAACCACAGGGTCAATCGACCAACACCATTGATACTCCCTATCGACCACACCCTATCGACCACACCTGGTCGATAGCCACTATCGACCACGCTCTATCGACCACATCTAGTCGATAGCCATCCTAAAAAACCATCTGAAGAAATTCATCGACTTACCTATCGATCAACTCGGTCGATACACCCTATTAAACATGCTCTATTGACCACACCTGGTCGATAGGCACCCCGAATTCCCAACTCTACAACTTAGCCTTGACAGAACCCTAAGGCCAAACCTCTAAACCACAATAAAAACTAACACCAAGCAAGGCAATACCACACCAAGCAACTAGGGAAATACTCCCAACAAGCCATGGAATCACCAAGAAACCACAACACACACAATCACCTAGCAAGCATAAGAACTCACAAACAAAGCTTAACAAGGCAGAACAAGCACAAATCCATGGTTCTCTAACTCTAGCTAAAGCTCCACAAGTGACCACAAGGCTTCTAAGCAACCTAGAAACACCCCAAAGCTTAACACAACCCCACAAGCCGCCACACATGGCTTAATGTTAACTTTTGGTCACAACTCACCTTAGGATGGATGGATCTAAGCTTAGATGGACTCTCCAAGCTCAAGAAATATCTCTCTTCCTCCTCCAAGCTCCACACCACAAAGCCTCACTCCAATCGTTCCTTTTTCCAAGCTTCACAAGCTTCTCTCACCCTTGATCTCGCAAGATCCAAGCTCCTCACAAGCTCTCCAAGCCTCTCTCTCTTCTTCTCTCTTCTCCAAGCTCACTCTCAAGCTCCAAAGCTTTCTCTTTCAGCCACAAATGGCGACAAGGAGAAGAAAAGAAGGAGAAGAAGCCAATTTGGCTTTTGCCACTTATTTAAGAAAAACCCCACAACTTTTGAAACGATTTATGACACCCCCGGAACAAATCTAAATTAACTATTTCAACTCCATAATTAATTTTTCGAGACTTTTCTAAGGTTCATAAACTCGAAAGAATTTCCAAATTAATTAAATTAATTAATTTCTAGAACACGGGCGCTACAATTCGGGTATGTAAGTAACCCACTCTTGCGGGCACATCTATTCAATAAATACTCCCTTTGTTTCACTTTATTTGTAGTTTTAGGGGTTTTGTTTTGTTACAAAATAAGTGTTCTTTTGTATTTCCAATAGAGATGTTTGCCAAAATTTCCAAAATTTCTAATTGTGTCCTTAATGTTTTAATATCTTGACTAATGAAAAAATATATTTATTAAGGGTAAAACACAAAAATTAATTGTTTTCTTAAAAAGTGTGAAAAACCTAAAATTACAAATAAAATGAAACATAGGGAGTATTGTTTATTGCGAAAGACATCACTAAGTTCTCTGGAACAAATAGATAAAATAAAGCTCAATCAAGAGCGTACAAAGAAAAAACCTTAAACAAATAGATATATGATATCATAAATATATTCCCGGTGAGTTTTAAAGAATAATGTTTTGAACATCATCAAAACTCTATAGGAGTTATTTCGAATATAAAACCTTAGAAGACAAAATTGTCTTAGGTATTCCAATTGAATATCTATCAAAGAGATTTTATACTAAGCACCTCCAAAGAGGATGTGTGCTCACTTTGTGCATTATAATAATCCAAACGCATCAAGAAATTCTTGCGTCATTATAAATAAATCCTCATCTGGATTTGTGATAATTGATGTATATATTTATGATTGATGATGCAAGAACTCATATAAAACAAGAGTTCAAAATAAAAGATCTTGGAAAGATAAATTTTTATCTCAAGCTCTGAATAGAGCATTTCAAGGATGATATATATATATACCTCTGAATAGAGCATTTCCATTTATATATATATATATATATATATATATGTATCGATCAAATTATACTAAAAGGATCGTAAATGCTTTATTATGGATAAAACATGTCCTTGAATACTCAAATGGTCAATAGATCTTTGAATATTGAAGAAGATCCATTCAGACTATGGATTAAGCGAATTCTTGAGTACTCTAATAGTCAATAAATCTCTGAATATTGAAGAAAATTCATTCAGACCTTGTCAAGATAACAAGGATGTACTATGTCCCGAAGTACTTTATATTTATACTATCGGTGGATTTTTATATCTTGCAAATTTTTTTAAACAAGAAATAGTATTTGCTACTAATTTTCTTGCAGGATATAACTCATCCTCAACATGTATATATTGAGATGAGATAAAGATATCCTCCATTATCTTCAAGGTATGATTGACTAAGAATTATTTTATTTTAAAAACCTCCGAGTCTGGTCTAATTGGTTTTGCAGATGCAAGATTCATCAGATTTGTATAAAGCTGGATTCCAAACTGGATGTGTTTTCACCATTAGAAGAAATGCAGTCTCGTGACATTTATAAAACAGATTTTGTTCGCCACTTCTCCAAATGATGATGAAGTCGTTGTGTCGCCCAAATCAAAGAAGGAGATATCAAGAGCAACATGACAAAATAGACTTTTTCAAGTTCTATTTACAAAGATTCTCCCCACTCCAACATTCGAAAGAAAATTTCATATCATCAGTATGCATCTCTAGAAGATGATACTTCGAGGGGGAGAAATATGAAATCATGCGTGGCTGCACTCTTTTTTCTTTATAATAGTTTTTATTCCACTGGATGTTTCTATGATAAGGTTTTTAACGAGGCAGCAAATAACATGTAGAAGATATACATCAAAATAATATATTACCGTAAAGGTCTTTAACTCTTCTAAAATTATTACTGATAAAATCAAGAGAAATGAAGACTATTAAGATCATCTATGAGACTCTTAAAAGAAAATATTATACCAATTTTTTTTAGGAGGAGATTACGTTAGTGTACTTTTTTTTTGTTATAGTTTTTATCCTAATGGATTTTATTATGATAAAGTTTTAAACGAAACAATACGTAATACTCCAAAAAATATTGCAACATTTTTAATGGATAATTAAGAAAAAGTGTTGTAATAAAAGATAATTATCCATTAAAATATTTGACTAAACCGACATAAGTTACCGACTCAAATAACTTGGTCAGCAAGTTTATTACTTGTATAAATAGATGGCCTTATTTGATGTAATAGATACTACTCCCTCCATTTAAAAATAAGTGACGTTTTAGAGTTAATTTTTTGTTGAAAATTAAGTGACGTTTTAAGTTTTCAAGGTAAATATTAGCTAATAGTTATAGTTCTGTCTCTTATATATTAATATATTAATCAATAAAAAAAATTGATAAGCTACATTAATTAGGGGTAATATATAAAATTTAATGGTTTTCTTAATATGTGTGAAATCATCTAAAATGATACTTATTTATAAACAGAGATAGTATAACATTAATAAAATCAGATCCACCTTCCTACATGTCTCTCTCCTTTACTATTTACTTACATATTATTTCTTTGTTTATTTATTTTTTTATTTTATGATTTTTTTATTTTTTTATTATTCAACAAAGCTCAATTTTTCAAGTTTTCAATTTTTTTTTTTTAATATTATGTTAAATTATATTCAAAGAAAACAACGTTTGTACATCAAGTGCATCAATATGATTGAATGGGAAAATCAGAACATGGTTAATTTAAACGGTTGAAAAACTGGTGCCTCATTAAAACCCAACTATTGAAAACCCTTTTGGGACAAAACCATAGTCGGGAAAAAGAGTACATCATGTTTTCCAACGATGCTGATGACGTTTTCAATAATGCAGAAGATGTTTGCCAACGATACTGTTGCTGAGAGTGGAGCTTGTTGATGGTGACTGGGAGAAGCTTCATGAGTTCCTCGTGGAAAACCACAACTGAAGAGAGCCTTGTAGCTTTGGATTCGAGATTGTGGAGCATCTATTACGAACTTGTTTGTCCAGCATTTTTACCATGACTGTCCCTGACAGTGGAAGATCACCATGTCGCCTTCCATTTCGTTCCCGCCATAGTTAGTAGACCATTGCTTGGAGTATGTAACGAGTGAGGAATAATATTTCCGGCTCCAGTGTTGTGTCAACAATAAGGTGTAATAGCTGAGACCAAACTGTTGTGAACCAACTTGTCAATAAACCACCAACTATTTCCTTCCAAACTTTGGCCGAATAGTCACATAAAAATAATAAACGCTGTTGCATTTCCAGTGGACACCCACATAGAACACATGAAACTCTGGCCCCAACGTTCCAAGTTGCCATTTGATCTCTAGTTGTCAGCATGTGATGGATAACTAGCCACAAAAACATTAAAAATTTAGGGAGCATGTGATGGATAACTAGCCACAAAAACATTGAAAATTTAGGGATATAATGGGTGAACTAAATACCTGAAGACTAGAATTTACTCCCTCTTTCCTTCAAATTTGATTTTCTAATATTCTTTCTTGTTCCATAAAACTTGATTTTTTTTTATTTTTCTCTACACTTTTTATCGATGAATTTTATACTTCAAAAAGTATTGATTGAAAATATTTAAACTAATTAAATTATTGTTGGTTCGCAGTTATTAGAAATTGTTTAGTGTTGGAGAATAATGCAGATACAATTAATTTGTTTTTTAATATCGGTGATTTTATAAGTCATCTTTTAAAGACAGACAGTGTCAGTATGTGATACTCATCTTTTGAAAAAAAATTATATATGCATAAAAATGATAGTGTTTAAATTCAAGAGGTTCCAATTCCGAAGTGGGGTATGTTGCCCAAATCCGTCACCCCTACAGTATGGTTGTATTGTCAATATGCATTAGCATTGCAATCAGTATTACTCCTTCTCTTTATAAATAAATGTTATTTTAGATGATTTTGAAAATGATTAAATTTTATATTTTACCATTAACTAATGTAGTCTATCAATTTTTTATTAGTCAATATATTGATACATAAGGAAGAAAACTGTAACTATCAACTAACGTTTGTCTTGAAAACTTAAAATATCACCTAATTTTAAACAAAAAAATAATTCTAAAACGTCACTTATTTCTAAACGGAGAGAGTATTAAACTATTAATTATGGTTACCAACAAAACTTTGACCAAAATGTTTGTAACCACCATTATTTTTTGTTAATAACAAATTATTTTTGATTAATAAAAAAATCAATATAGTATCGCCAGACGTTTATTAGACTAAATAAATACAGAATAAATTCTCATTATCATGACACCAAGATTAATTAAAAAAAATAAACAATCATACTTCACTCTATGTGAATAATAGTCAATATTTCTTTCTTTTATCTAAGAATATATTAATCAAGATTGTAGAATCACAAAAGTTTCTAATAAAGTTTGAGAATTTATGTTTACTCCCCCTGCTTGAGACACATCCTTTGACAAAAACGTTAGATATTGTAATTTATCACTCATTTACCAACTTACATAACGGAAATGACATTATGGGAGAAGGAACAAAAGAGAGTGTGATACACCGAAGGTGCCTGGAGACTTTTGATCATTCGTTTTGGATGAACATTTTCCGAGTTAGTTTCAACTCCATACCTGTAGGAATAGGAACCGAACAATCAAACACCTACCAACTCATGCTTAAACAACTAAATTAAAATACCTACATTATTACTACTAACAAGGAAAAACTTAATAGATGGCCAGAGATTGATGAAGGAATATCTTCGCAAGTTGAAATAGATCCTACGTAACTTTCAGTTTACTGATCTACTTAACTTGATAAATATATCAAGTCATCAATCTTGGTCATTTCTCAGCTATTAAAACTTTAAATAAATTAGAGTTGCGCAACTGACTTTAACCAATCATTTACCGGAGCAGAATTTATTGAACAGTAGGATTTTTCTTAAACCAACTATATACTTTTTTCGGTTGTTTCATGAGGAGAGTCATATATCTTTTCTTTGATGGATTCTTTGAGAGGATTTCCACGAATATAGGTTGTACCGTAGATGTTTTGACTTCTTGGTATTGGAGTATGATGATATTGTTTCGGAAGCGCTTTCGATTCGCTGTGCATCTTAGCATCTTTGTATGACACTTTTCCTGAGTTGCTTATCCCTTGGGATACGTCAGCTTTGAAAGGAGATGATTTTGAAGAGCTGGCTCACTGATTAACACTTGAGGTAGGGTGGTATAATATTCTTTCGTTTCTGAAGGCTTCATTTGGCTTGCTTGGTTCAGTCCTTATTACACAAACAGCTCTTCCTATTTCTTCTTCCTCCATGAAAATGCAGTTGTAGTCCACATCTTGAATGAACCTGGATAGATCAGTATACAGATCCATTTTGGCAACCCACATAGTGGAGAACACAGTAGGTTCTGGATGGCATTTTTTCAATTTCCAGAGATGTTTGATTTGTCCCTCTGCTTTGAAGCACATAGGTCTGTTATGGCCAGTTTTCCCGCAGAAACTGCATTCCACAGCTGTTGTAATCCTTTCATGTTGAAGAGATGACCATTTGTGATTCCGATTACTCGGATGTTTTCTGAACACCTCTTGTTTGAGATAGGGATCCTCTTTGACTTCAATCATGATTCTTCTATCAACAGACGGTGTGACCGATACGGGTTGAGGTCTCAAGCCGTTGTTAGAGTCTGAGCTTCGTACAAACTTAATGGTTTTGCCAACTTCTTCATTGTCTCTAGAGTTGTCATGCTTGAAGCCAAGACCATAGTTTTGTGTATCAGTTTTTCCCATAGATAGAATTTTATCAAGATTGGAAGATCCACTGTTTAGCATCTTGATTTTCTTGTGTTGATCATTCAGATTGCTTTCAAGACGAATGGACCTTTCGCTTTCTTTAGCAAACATCTCTTGAAGCCATTCTATTATTTCTTGAGAATCTTCAAGATAGGTGACAAGTGAATCTTCTTTGCATATGACCTCATCCATTTCTTCTTGTAGGTGACAAGTTTCAAGTTTTCACTTGTAAGATTTTTATTTTATCACTGCTCAATTTTACCCAGGTATCGTATAGGACACGATATTCAGCTTTTGGATCAATCTCTCCTTCATCTTCAGAGTTTGACGTGACTTGTTCATCATATTCTTCCATTCCTATGAAGGCCACGAAGTTTAGCATGTCTTCTTCTTCTTCATCTGACTCTGATTCACTAAGACTTAAGAAAGATTTGTCTTTTCCTTTCTTGAGATTTGGACATTCTTCCTTAGAGTGACTATTTCCTTTGCACTCAGAACACTTCATTTCATTTCTCTTTGTCACAGGACATTCGGGTTTGATATAGTCAAACCCATTGCAGTCATAGCATTGAATTTCTCGGCGTCTTCCAGACCTTTCTCCATCACCACTTTAGTTTCTAGCCCCAGAGTTTTCTGTCCTTCACTTCTGAATTTTTGATTTCCATTTCTGTATTGACCATCTTCTACTTTCTTCAGAGCTCTTTGAAAATTTCTTGCAAGAAGAGCAATACTGTCCTTAATCTCAGTAATCTTAGTTTCCTTTTTCTTCAGCTTGGAACGCAATCCCTTGAGAACTTGTATTATTCTTTTTCTTATCTTGATTGACTTCCATTTCCTCAGCCTTCAAGATCCCCACGAGTTCTTCATATTTTATGGAGTTTGAGTTTCCAGAGACCCTGATCACTGCTTTATGTGAAGTGAAATTTGCTGGCAGACAACGAAGTAGTTTTTTCACCAGTTTGGGTTCTTTATATGTTTTCCCAAGAACCTCAGCTTCATTAACAATCACACTTATCTTTGAACTGAAGTGAACAATCGTTTCTTCTAGGTCCATCTTTAGATTCTCAAAGTCAGAGGCCAATTGGTCAAGCCTGGTTCTTTTTACGCTTGTGGTTCCCTCAAGGGAATTTTGAAGAATGTTACATGCTTGTTTGGCAGATTTGCATCCTTGAATGAGTTTGAACTCATCTTCATCAACGCCTCCAAAGATAGCATTCAAGGCACGGGCATTGAATTTAGACAGATTCTTTTCTTCAATAGACCAACTGCTTTTTGGCTTGAGGATCTTCTTGTTTTCTCCCGTTAAAAGCAGTCCAGACATCTTCTCCTTGAGATCGAATGAGTTGAGTCATGCGAACTTTCCAGTAGCCATATCTCTTCGTATCAAGCATGGTTGATTTATTTCCTCCGATGACCAAGATCTAACCAGAGTTAGAGAATTACTCAGATTCGGTTTTCCGCTCTGATACCAATTGTAAAAACATAGATTATACAAACAATAGAACTTTTCCTTTTAGAAATCTTAATGAACTTCACATACACACAAATATGTTTAGACACTCAAAGTTACACAATATCACACAGTGATTTGTTGCTGAACTGATTTCCATACTAAGCTTACTTCTCTAACAAGATATTTTTAACATTTATCTCTTAAAGAAAAACACTCTCCCCCTCTCTTTCTAAATCGTAGAAAAGATGGATTAACATTCACACATAACAACCTCTTTTTAAAGTATCTTCGTCTTGTCTTTCAAGCATCTTTTGGACCATCGGTTCCTTCAGTCTTTTCTTTAATTAATGATCCTTACACCAGTTGCTTACTTCTTTTCTAACTTTCCTTAAAACAAGGAACAATTAATTACTTCTCGATTAATGATAACATCGTATTTTTACCCACTTTAGCCATTGTTTTCTAATGGTTTTATGAAAAAATTGGTATGATTTCAAGGCTAAATAGGGTATTATAGAGTGTTGTTAGTGTCAAAGAGATTTTACAGGTTTTAAAGGAATAAGGACAAAAAATGAGCAAAAATGAGCAAAACCCGTTTTAAGGCAGTTTCAGAGCATAAGAAGTTTGTCCATATTTGAAGACCTTCCCATGAACCAAATTTGAAGTTCTCTATATCCATCGAAATCTGGAAGAGTCAAAATTCACATGGACAATAATCAAAGCAATCCATTCAACCGTTTGGAAGATGCATCCCAAAGAGTGAAAATATGTCGACTGAAGCCAAATACTCAATTACCTCGGTCACAAGGCCTCGTGACCAAGGCCTGGCCTCTTGTGCACCTTGGTCACACCTACCAGTGACCGAGGCCTGGCTCTCTGCCTCCACACTTAACCAAAACGATGAGTTTCACCACAAAAGACCTAAAACTGACTTTCTACATCCCAAGACCTATAAATACTCTTTTAACCTAATATTTTGGGTGGCACTTCATGTGCCTCCAAATATAATAGAGACGAGATCTGACCACCTTTGAAGCCCTCTCACCGCCGTTGCACCACTGAAGAAGTTTCGTCTACTTTGTATCACAGAGAAGATCTCTAAACCCTTTCCCATACTCTTATTTTTATGCAATCTATTATCCATATGGTTTTGCTTTGCTTGAATATGTTTGAGTAGTTCTCTTGTTGGGTTTAATGGGTTTTCAAAGGGGATTCATGGATTACTAAACTAGTTTGTTAGATCTGTGGTATTTTGGTTTATTGTTCTTCATATTGGTTTACATGTTCTAGTTATTGTTTGAACAGCATGCTAGTCATTGTTTTAGGAGGTTTAACTTTCCAAAAGTTTGATAATTCTCCTATCTAATCTTGATGAACAGGGCACCATAACATGCGGAAATAGAGTTATGGAGTTTTGTTGTGGACATTGAATTTGGATTGTTTATGCATGTTTAACATCTTGATTATCTGCGGAAATAGAGTAATTTAGGTTGTTTAGACATTTATTGGTTCTACGGGAGTAGGCTAGTTGCATTAATTGAAATTTGAGTTCTTAAGCATAATTAACTGAAAATTCCCTATTTGATTTCCTTGCATATGTTGATCCATGATACCCTGAGAATTCCCTGAAGGCCAACACTTCGTTTATTGATATTTACATTGATTTTTCGTTCACCATTGAAACCAAAACAAACCCCCATATATTTTGTCTTAGCCATATTCTTCTCTAACAAACTCATCGTGTAGCTTATTAGTCTATGTTGGATCGATACCTTAAGTACTACAATCGATTTGGCTGCGCACTTGCAGTTTTAGCAATGTGTTGTTTGAGGAAAACCTGACACACATCAAGTTTTTGGCGCCGTTTCTGGGGACTAATTAAGTTGCTCACGAGTTTAAGACAAGGATATCGTCTAAGACCCTTCACTTTTACTTTCAAATTTTTTAGTTTTATTTTTCAGTTTTACTTTGATATTCCTCTTTTTTTATTTTCAGATACTTTTAAGCTCAAATAGAAAATCAAAACCATGACCCAGGAGAGCTTGGCAATCCACCACCAAGGAGGACGATCAAGGAGTCGCTGGAGTCTTCAACAACCATGTGCACGTCCTAGCTGAGGATGGAACTCACGAGCAGGGTTACCTAAACCCAATGGCTCGGACAATTGGAGAATTCAATGTTCTTGACAACTATATTCAAGACCTTTCACCAATTCAGCCACCAACACCGCATGAGAATAATATCGAGATCAGCCCTCGTATGATTGATTTGGTGAAGCAAAATCAATACCATGGTAATGCTAAGGAGAACCCAATAGACCATATTGAGACTTTCGAGGAGCTATGAGGCGCTTTCAGAGCAGATGAGGAATCTACAAACTACATGAAGTGCAAGCTTTTCTCATTTTCCCTTGAGAACAAAGCAAAGAAGTGGTTAAGATCTCTGCCTCCAGCATCAATCACGACTTGGAAGCAGTGTAAAGCAACTTTCCTTAACAAGTTCTACACTTAATCTCGAACTAACCTCTTTAGGAACAAGATATGAGCATTTAGACAAGGAGCTACGGAGTCTTTCTATGACGCATGGGAGCGATTCAAAGACTATGAGATGGACTGCCCTCATCATGGGTATAGGAACTGAATGCAAACAGTAAATTAAACTAATAAGCAATGAGCAAATGAGATGTCAAATCAAGTGATCAAATCAGGAAAACAAAAGAAACAAAGAAACAAAGTAAAGGAACAAAAGCAATGAACCACTCGATCAGTATGGTCAAGTAGTGAGGTTGAGTAGAGGTGTGAAGCAACTAAAATCACAAAATCAAGCAACTAACAAACGTTTAAAGCAATAGGAAGGCAATCGGGTTCAAAGGGATGGACTAATGGACTAAGAGGTCACCTTGAGTAACCGGGGTATTCAATTAACACAATCAATTAAGAGGATGATCTCTAGATAGAGAATCTATTAAACAATCAAACCCACTTTCGTGGTGGATGATCTAGAGTTCAATGACTCAGCATATCCGATTTTGCTAGAGTCAAGCCATTGAACAAGCATTGGAAACCGATTCTCTAAGCTTCAAGTATCATGATACAAACACATCATTCAAGTCTACTATCCACTGGCTAGTGTAACTAAGCCTCTGGAAATAGATGGATCAAACAATTTCAAACACTTTCATGAAGAAACTATCTAACATAATATTCAAATTAATCAGAGATGAAAAAGCATTAAGAACTCTAACCCAGAAGGGATTCTAATCAAATCAACACTCAAATACCCAGATAACACAAGATCAATCCTAATTTAATCCATCCCTAATCACCCTAAGAAGACTACTCAGAGATTAAACACATCATAAGATATATAAACCCATAAATCTCTAAATCTGACATGTGTTGTTAATCAGACTGAGATGAACAGGTTTGAAGAAATTAATAATTGCAAATACTGATTATATTAGAAGATAAAAGGATTACAAAAGAGTTTGATGGAGAACAAGAGACAGAGTAATCATGAGGCAAAGAGAGAGTTAAGAAGCTAAATAATTCGTGGATGCCTTAATAAGGGTTTTACAATGGGTATATATATATATATATATAAAGTAATATGTACTCTCTTCTCATGAGGCAACATCATTTTTCTCATATTCTAAAATTTTGACACATCATCAATGATTTCTTTATTATTTACATTTTAATTATCATAATAGCTAGCATTATTTAATATAATAAATTAAAAAGAATTTGAAAAGTTATTTTTTTAGAAAAATGATCTAAAACACTTTAATTTAATAGTTTTACTCTTATTAGATTTATTCATATAGTTTAGAAAACTATTTAAAATAAATCAAACAACTAATAATGTTATTATAATTTATGAATTTAAATTAAAGAGTTTCATATTTATGTTTAATAAATTAAATTTTGTACTTATAAAGTTTATAAAACTATTTAAATAAAATGAAAGTATTAATATCTGTTATTATAAGTTATGCACTTAAATTAAAGAGTTTCATGTTTATAAATAATAGATTAAATTATGTATACATTAAATAAATAAATATTATGACCTATAATTTAAAATAATTAATAAGGATTAGTTCAAAGAACTGTACATAAATTTAAAAATAAATTTCTTAATTTCATAAATTTAATTTTATAATTAGAAAAATATTTAATTTAATTTGCCTATCAGAAATCGAACGAGCGAGGATTCTTTCAATAGTGAAATACTTACAGAAGCTTCTAGAAGTTTGAATAAAAAATTCAAAACTTTTAAAGAGCATTTGAAAATGCATATTATGAAATATATGTTGTGTTATCCCAAAACGTTAACATGTTCAAACTAATTTTTGATAGAAAAAAATGAGTTATTGATGGAGATAATAAAGATTATGTTCAAAACATGCGAACATGTTATATATGGTTCAATCTTTTGCATCGATGAGAGAAATAGAGATAGTATGAGTGGAACTTAGAAACATATAAGGCCTTTTGGGGGAAATAGTTCAATGTTGTTGGTTATCTATGTAATGCAGATCATAGTTTAATTTTATTGTGTTGATGAGGAAACAATATAGAACGAGAGAGAAAGAGAATGTTTGTATTTTGAAAACATATCAAACGTTTATGAATATAAACCAATATCTAAAACATCTAACTCAATTTTTGAAAAGGAGAAATGTAAGCATTGGTTGTTCTCTAACATAATTTTTGATGTTTCGTCCTTTTATATATGCGATATTCAAGACCTACATAGGGATATAGATTTCGAGACTGAATGTATAGATGGTTGGATTAGTTGAGTCGTGTGTAGCTGTGAGTATCCAATATAGGCAGTTGTATTGTGCTTTTGGATGAAGTGATTTAAAGGCTAAAAGTTTATGAATTCAAAATATATTTTAAAAATTGAATTTTTATAAATATAATTTAATATTATACATATGTTGTCTATAAATTTTATTTTATTAAGTACATATAAATACATATTGGTGAAAGTTTTATTAATAAATGATAATATAAATTCCACGCGAAGCGCGGCTCACCCACTAGTTTATAGTAAAGGACAAAGTTTTTAATAAGACAAATTAACTTCCAGGAAATCCGGAGAGAGCCACTAGACATGTGAGGTCGAGTGGTGTGCGAGTCGAGTAGAGGTCTTGGACTCAGAGCACTTGGTCGAGTTCAGTGGTTGAGTGGTGTGGCCATCATCTCCTTTCACCTGCTTGTGAGAGTCTTTATGATTCAAATCCAATCATCAGCTCCATAAGTCTCCAAAACACCATTTAGTACCTGCAAAACAACCCAAAGTATACATATGTATGCAATGCAAATGCAAAAGATGCAAGGAATGGTGTAAACATGATGCAAATGCAACTTAAAAAGGTGATAAATGCAACCTAAAAACATGTAAAATACATACATATCAACTTCCCCAAACTTAGACTTTGCTTGTCCTCAAGAAAATGTGCAAAAACAAGTAGGAGGAGAGGTTTGAAAATGGGAACTCAGAACCAATGCAGACTAACTAAGCCTATAATCCCAATGTCACAGTTTTAAGTTCTAAGTATGGCTTAACTCTCTGTCCATTGACTGCAAATTCCTTACCTTCTGTAGTTAGAAGAGTAATGGCTCCATAAGGCAACACTTCCTTAATACATAATGGTTCTGACCATCTTGACTTCAACTTCCCTGGAAAGAGCTTGAGTCTTGAATTGAACAGAAACACTTGATCACCTGCCTTGAAGTTCTTTGGTTTGATCTTCTTATCATGGAAGGCTTTTGTCCTTTCCTTGTATACCTTTGAGCTGTCAAATGCTTCCAGTCTGATCTCTTCTAACTCATGTAGGTTCATTTCCCTTTTTTCCTTAGCAGATTTTAGATCTAGGTTAAGTAGTTTGGTGGCCCATAGAGCTTTGTATTCAATCTCCATCGGTAAGTGACATGCTTTACCATAGAGAAGCTGGAATGGTGTTCTTCCTATTGGAGTTTTAAAGCAGTCTTGTATGCCCAAAGTGTGTCATCAAGTTTGGCTGCCTAGTCTCTTTTTGAAGTTATTACCACCTTAATCAAAATGGCTTTGATTTTCTTGTTTGAGACTTCCACTTGCCACTAGTCTGAGGGTGATATAGTGTAGCTACCTTGTGCTTAACTCCATGTTTCTTCAGAAGGTTCTCAAACACCTTGTTAATAAAGTGTGATCCTCCATCACTTATTACCACACTTGGTATACCAAACCTGGGGAATATGATGTGTTTAAACAGCCTTAAGACCACTTTGGCATCATTTGTTGGGGAAGCTACCATCTCGACCTATTTGAACACATAATCTACAGCGACAAGGATATACTTATTTCCAGAAGGTGGATTGAATGGACCCATAAAGTCTATACCCCACACATCAAACACCTCAATCTCCAAATTAGAATTCTGTGGCATCTCGTTTCTTCTCCCAATGTTGCGCATTCTCTGACATGCATCACACTTAGAGATGAATTCATAGGCAACTTTAAACATCGTTGGCCACCAAAAACCGGCTTGTAATATCTTATGGACTATCTTAAAGGCTGCAAAGTATCCCTCGTAGGTGGACCCATGGCAATGCTCTAAAACTCCACTCACATTTTCTTTTTCTTATGAGATGCATCTCCTGAATAAGCTGTCTACACCTCTTTTGTACAGATACGGGTCATCCCATAAATAGTGATTGACGTCCCTAAAGAATTTCTTCTTCCTGTAAGAGTCTAGATCATTATGATCCTTCCCTATAGCTTTGTAATTGACTGTATCTGTATACCAAGGAAGTCTCTCTGATAAAGCACTCAAGTATTTTATGGAAGTTCCAGAGCTACTACAATCTGACCAGACTCTTACAGACATCAATTGCTCCTCTGGCATTGAATCATCAATGGGGATAGCATCCTCAATTCTCATTCTGGACAAATGATCAGCCACCCCATTCTCTATTCCTTTTTTGTCCACAATCTCCATGTCAAATTCCTGGAGTAAAAGAATCCACCTCAATAGCCTTGGCTTTGTATATTTCTTAGCATATATATATATATATCTCAATGCTGCATGGTCAGTATAGACTATCACTTTTAACCCCACTAGGTAGCTTCTGAACTTTTCGAAGGTGAATACCACGGCTAGCAATTCCTTCTCAATGGTGGCATATCTTCCTTGTGTATCATCCAGTATCTTGCTGGCATAATAGATCACATAGAGCTTCTTGTCTATCCTTTTCCCTAACACAGCACCTATAGCATAGTCTGAGGCATCACATATGATCTCAAAAGGGTAATCCTAGTTTGGTGCTTGAACTATAGGGGCTGAGACTAAGGCTTCCTTGATCTGGTGGAAGGACTTCAAACATTCTGAATCAAAATCGAATTCAGTCTCCTTGCATAGCAGCCTTGTCAGTGGTCTTGCAACCTTTGAGAAATCCTTAATGAATCTCCTATAAAAGCCAGGATGTCCTAGGAAGCTCCTGACATCTTTCAGTCTTAGGAGGTTGCAGTTGCATCATTATTTTGACTTTTGCCTGATCAACCTCTATTCTCTTCTCAGATATCTTATGCCCCAAAACTATCCCGTCTGTCACCACGAAATGGCACTTCTTCTAGTTAAGAACAAGGTTTGTTTCCTTACACCAAGCTAAAACCTTACAGAGGTTAGACAAACAGGAAGTGAAAGAGGATCCATAGATAGAGAAGTCATCCATAAACACTTAAACCATTTCCTCAATCAAATATGAAAAGATGGAGGTCATACACCTTTGAAAGGTTTCTGGTGCATTGCATGTACCAAAAGGCATCCTCCTGTACGCAAATGTCCCATAAGGGTATGTAAACGTGGTTTTCTCTTGATTATTGGGGTGGATGGGTTTCTAGAAGAAACCACTGTATCCATCTAGGAAACAGTAGAAAGGGTGGTTTGCTAATCGCTCTAACATCTGGTCAATGAAAAACAAGGGAAAATGATCTTTCTTAGAAGTTTAGTTTCCTATAATCTATACATATACGATGACCAGTGATGGTTCTCGTAGGTATGAGCTCTTCCTTATCATTTTTAATCACAGTTATGCCTCCCTTTTTAGGAAGACAATGTACAGAGGAGACCCCTATGCTATCAGAAATTGGGTAAATGATACCAGCATCTAGCAACTTAAGGATCTCCTTCTTAACCACTTATTTCAAATTAGGGTTCAACCTCCTCTGATGTTCTGTACTAGACTTTTCTTCATTCTCAAGATGAATCCTATAAGTGCATAAGCTGGGTGAGATTCCCTTGATATCATCAAGGGAGTATCCTATTGCTTTTCTAAACCTTTTCAACTCAGATAACAATGCATGTAACTCATCAGGCCTTAGTTTATCATTTACTGTCACAGGGTAAGTAGAGTTAGGACCTAGGAAAGCGTATCTTAGCCCATTTGGAAATGGTTTTAGATCCACCTTGGGAGCTTTTAGTTCAGACCAGTCCTCGCACACAGACTTGTCAGACTCGACCTCGTGATCGAGTGCCTTGGTCGAGTTAGTTGCCTGAGCTGAGGTGCTTTTGTCCTCTAGTGCTGCTACAGTTCCTGTGTTTGCTCCAACCAAGTCTTCAAATGCTTCCAGGTCCTCTACTATCTTGCTTGAATCTATTAACACCCCATACTTTGAAGTTTCACTATGAAGGTATCCATCTTGATCACCTTTAGTCAAGGCTATTTGTAGATGATCATCCTTTACCAGTTCTTCTAATACTTCCTCAGTAAACTGGTCCATCTCTTCTACTCTGAACAACTGGCCTCCTATGGTGGGTTTCTTCATGGACTTGTTGATGTCAAAGTTCATTATTACATTCTTTCCCATCTTAAGGTCTATCTTCCCATTCCTAACATCTATCATGGCTCCAACAGTTGCTAAGAATGGTCTTCCTAGAATTAGAGGGTCTCTTGGTTCTTCATCCATTTCTAGAACCACAAAGTCTGTAGGCACCTCTACATGTCCAATTCAAACTGGTACATCTTCCAGAAGACCATGAGGCAACCTGATAGATCTGTCAGCTAGGACTATAGAGATCTTACTGGGTTTGTACTTGGTAAAGCCTAATCATTGTGCAACTGAAAGGGGCATGAGGTTGAATGATGCTCCTAGATCACAAAGACAATTTCTAAAGATGAGAGGTCCTAGTGAGCAAGGTAATGTGAAGGACCATGGAGCTTTCAGCTTCTCTTGAACAATTATGTTCTTCTGAATAATTGCACTGCATTCATGTGTTAGTACCACTATTCCTTGTACTTCCTTAATCCTTTTCATAACCAGATCTTTTAAGAATTTCTGAGCTGGGGGTATAAGCATAAATGCATCCAATAGTGGCATCTGGAGTTCCACTTCTTCCAAGTGTTTTGCGAAAAGAGCTTTATACTTTGCCACCAGTTGCTTTTTGAATCTACCAGGAAATGGTAATAGAGATACATAAGGTGGTGGTTCATAAGGTGTTTCCTTCTCCTTTGGCTTCTTAGGTTTGCTTGCAGCAGTGGCTTTAACTTGATCACTTACTCGAGTGGGTTTATCGAGTTCAGCTTCAGGTACATGTTCATCAGTTTGAGCTTTGCTTTGGTCTATCTCCTCTTCATCCTGAATATCACTGTCCTCTGTGATACTAGGTGCACCTTCTCTAGTGGGAAGCTGTTTGCCATTGCGTAGTGTAATGGCATGAGCATATTCATTTGAATGAATTATGGTTTTTGATGAAAGTTGTCCTGTATGGATAGTAGATGAGGTGGATGTTCTGTTACTTTCCATGAACTGTATCTTGTTGTTGAACTACTCTATCTTGGTATTTAGATCTTGGAAAGTATAGTCCATCTTGTTGGTTATTTTAGCAAACTTTTGTGCTGTTGCCAAAGCACCCTTCTCCTGACTAGTAATTATCTGTTGGAACATGCCTTTGAAGTCAACATCAGGAGATGGTGTGGGCTGTGGTTGCGTGTATTATTGGGGATTGTAGTTGTAAGGATGAAAGAACTGTTGTTGTAAATATCCATGTGTATTGTTCCTGGAGAATATGTTGGTGTGCTGCCTATTGCTCAGATTGCCCTTGTTGTAAACACCTTTATTTTGTACATAGCTGACATCTTCTAAGTGCATATCCTCCCCATCCTGAACTTGGCACTAGTAATCCTCAGAAACAGAGTGGACATGCTTGTGCTGAGTCTTCAATAGCTTATCCAACTTCTCATTCAAAGCTTGAATATCCTTCATGTGGGACTCATTAGTATGATCACATCCTCTGATAGATCTTTCATACTCATGATTGTAGCTTCCATCAGATTGTGCTAGGTTTTCTACCAATTCTCATTCAGCTTCTACCTCTTTAGTAAGGAAGTTACCATTACTAGCAGTGTCTAGTAGCATCTTGATAGTTGGTAAGAATCCTCGGTATAATGTACTGAGCAGACTGTCTGAACTGAAACCATGTTGTGGGCATTTGAATGTGTAACTTTGGAATCTCTCCCAGGCATCAGAAAATGATTCTCCATTCCTCTGTGTGGAGCTTGATATCTCATTCCAGATCCGTGTTGTCCTTGAACTGGAGAAGAATTTGGTGAGGAAAGATTTCTTACAGTCTTCCCATGATGTTATAGAGCCAGGTGATAGATTCCTTTCCCATTGTTGTGCCTTGTCTCCAAGTGAAAATGGGAACCGTCTGAGCTTAAAGTTATCTTCACTAACTCCTGTGGCAACCGCGCCAAATTGAAACATATATTTTTAGTATCTTTTCAATCATTGTAGTACATTGAGATGTCAATCCATAATGGGTGTAATGTACTAGCAATCAAGATGCATCAAAGCATTTTAAGTCAAGCCAAATCAAAGATGAAGTTTTAAACTATCAACCTAAATAAACTGAATTCAAACAGTCAAGTAAACTAATAAGCAATGAGAAAATGAGATGTCAAGTCAAGTGATCAAAGCAGGAAAACAAAAGAAACAAAGAAACAAAAAAACAAAGAAAAAGAACAGAAGCAATGAACCACTCGATCAATATGGTCGAGTGGTGAGGTCGAGTAGAGGTGTGAAGCAACTAAAATCACAAAATCAAGCAACTAACAAACGTTTAAAGCAATAGGAAGGCAATCGGGTTCAAAGGGATGGACTAATGGACTAAGATGTCACCTTGAGTAACCTGGGTATTCAATTAACACAACCAATTAAGAGGATGATCCCTAGACAGAGAATCTCTTAAACAATCAAACCACTTTTGTGGTGGATGATCTCGAGTTCAATGACCCAGCATATCCGATTTTGCTAGAGTCAAGCCATTGAACAAGCATTGGAAACCGATTCTCTAAAGTCAGAAAAGCTTCCTAACAAGAGCTTCAAGTATCATGATACACACGCATCATTCAAGTCTACTATCCACTGACTAGTGTAACTAAGCCTCTAGAAATAGATGGATCAAACAATTTCAAACACTTTCATGGAGAAACTATCAAATATCATATTCAAATTGATCAGAGATGAAAAGCATTAAGAACTCTAACCCAGAAGGGATTCTAATCAAATCAACACTCAAATACCCAGATAACACAAGATCAATCCTAATATAATCCATCCCTAATCACCCTAAGATGACTACTCAGAGATTAAACACATTATAAAATATTCAAACCCAGAAATCTCTAAATCTGACATATGTTGTTAATCAGACTGAGATGAACAGGTTTGAAGAGATAAATAATTGCAAATACTGATTATATTAAAAGATAAAAGGAATACAAAAGAGTTTGATGAAGAACAAGAGAGAGAGAGTAATCAGGAGGCAGAGAGAGAGTTAAGAGGATAAATAATTCGTGGATGCCCTAATAACAATTTTACAAGGGGTATTTATACTAAAGGACAAAGTTTTAATAAGACAAATTAAATTCCAAGAAATCCGGAGAGAGCCACTCGACCTGTGAGGTTGAGTGGTGTGGCCATCATCTCCTTTCAGCTGCTTGTGAGAGTCTTTATGATCCAAATCCAATCATCAGCTCCATAAGTCTCCAAAACACCATTTAGTATCTGCAAAACAACCCAAAGTATGCATATGTATGCAATGCAAATGTAAAAGACCCTAAGACTTCTAAATGAGTAAAAGATGCAAGGAATGGTGTAAACATGATGCAACTGCCTCTTAAAGAGGTGATAAATGCAACCTAAAGCATGTAAAATACACACATATCAGTGATGACAATCACAAAGGAGTGTAGTGCCATAATACAGAACCGAGGACCTCGGAAGCTAGGAGATCCAGGGAGCTTTGTTCTACCTTGTACAATTGGAGTAGAAACTTTTGACCGGTCTCTCTGTGATTCAGGATCGAGTACTAACATGATGTCATACTTGGTAGCACATCGCCTAGGGAATCTCTAATTCAAGCCAACAAAAATTTCATTAGTGCTAGCAGACAGATCGATCGTACGCCCGATAGGTAATCTCGTCGATATTTAAGTTTAAATTGGAGAATGTTGTATACCTACAGATTTTGTTGTTCTAGACCTTGAAAGGGAACCTAAGGATCCTTTGATCCTTGGTCGCCCCTTTCTCTCTACACCTGGAGCCATCATAGATGTTTCTAAAGGGAAAATCAATCTTCACTTGGAAAATTTGGTCATGAAGTTTGATATGAACGAAGCGTTAAAGCAACCTACATTCCATGGCGAGGTATTTTCGATTGATAAGATAGATGAGGTCACTAATGAGGTTTATGAAGAAATTATGTTGGGAAACCCTATGGAGATAGCTTTGATGGAAGCTATAGATGAATTTAACCCCCTCGAAGACATGACAGATTTAAATTAGCGAATGCTTGCAAGACAACCCCATTCGGCCTTGTGCAAAATCTGTTGGTGGAAGTAGGAGGCTGTCTTGTTCCATCTAATTTTCATATTGTAGAGATGAGTGGCAGCTCCCAGATGCCATTGCTTTTTGGGAACACATTCCTTGTAACAATGGGAGCAATTATCGACTATCCCAAAGGGCGAGTTTCTTTCTGCAAAATCAAGAAGAGAGTCTTCTATCCTGCAGTCCCTACACGTAACTCTCATCATGTGACTATTCCCAATGAATAGAAGCTTTTCATAGGTACTGGAGATGACATAGGGAAGCCCCAGGATTTTCCAAAAAATTCTCGAAGCATCGGAGCAAAAGGAGTTATCAAACCGACAGATTCTGGTAACAAGAGTGTTTTAGGCCACAAAGATTCGACTTTGCCTTCTCAATGGGGCACTGAGAACGTGGTTAAAGATTTCCTTCTCATTTAGGCACATCCTAAGGCACCTCCAAGATCAACCACGTTTGGTTTTCCATGGTTCAGAAACTTCGCAAACTACCTAGCAGCAGAGATAGAACCTCCTGAATTCTTTGGTTACAAGAAGAAAAAGTTTTTACGTGAGGTAAGAAGATACTACTGGGAAGAGCCTTATTTATACAAGAAGTGTCCTGACTCAATGTTTAGAAGATGCATTACGGAAGAAGAAGTTCCAAGTATTCTCTTTGCTTGTCATGGATCAGATTATGTTGGACACTTTGCCACTTTCAAAACAGTTTCTAAGGTATTACAAGCTGGTTTTTGGTGGCCAACCATGTCTATGGACGCCCATGAATTTATATCTAAGTGTGATGCTTGCCAACGACAAGGGAACATCGACAAAAGAAATGAGATGCCGCAAAACTTCATACAAGAGGTTGAAGTTTTTGATGTTTGGAGAATCGACTTCATGGGTCCTTTTCCTTCGTCTCATGGAAACAAATACATCCTTGTTGCTGTTGACTACGTGTCTAAGTGGTGGCAGCCATTTCCAGCCCCACAAATGAGGCAAAAGTGGTTATAAAGATGTTCAAGTCGATCATCTTTCCAAGATTTGGTGTTCCACGAGTTGTGACTAGCGATGGAGGTTCCCACTTCATCAACAAAGTGTTTGAGAATTTTTTGAAGAAATATGGAGTGGGACACAAGGTTGCTATACCTTATCACCCTCAGACCAGTGGGAAAATGGAAGTCTCCAACAGAGAAATCAAAAGGATCTTGCAGAAAAAAGTGGGAAAAACAAGGAAGAATTGGTCGGTAAGGCTCGATGATACTCTATGGGTATATAGAACTGCATTCAAAACTCCTCTAGGTACCACTACTTTTCACTTTGTCTATGGAAAACCATGTCATCTTCCAGTAGAGTTAGAATACAAGGCTGAATGGGCGGTAAAGAAGTTGAACTATGACATCAAACCAGCAGCTGAGAGATGTTTGATTCAATTGAATGAGCTGGAGGAAATTTGTTTTAATGCCTACGAGAACTCAAGGATCTATAAGGAAAGAGCTAAGGCGTATCATGACAAGAAGATTGTTGCAAAGGAGTTTTCACCAAATGACCAGGTTCTACTCTTCAACTCACGTTTGAAACTCTTTCCTGGAAAACTCAAATCGCGTTGGTCTGGACCATTCAAGATTAAGGAAGTAAAACCATATGGTGCTGTGGTACTTCATAATCATGATGGAGGTGAATTCACCGTCAATGGATAATGTCTTAAGCAATATCTCGCAGACGTGGAAGAAGAATTAAGAGATCCAATTTCCCTAGATGATCTGCCTCAAGCCTAATCGGCTACCAAAGTCTAGCCAAAGACTTTAAACAAGCGCGCTTAGTGGAAGGCAACCCATTTGTATGTTTCCTTTTACCCTTATATTTGAAATTCCCTTTTGCTTTTGATCTTTGCATTTTTTGTTTCAGGTTATTCATAAAACAAGAAAAGAAAATAGAAAATCAGAAAACAGAAAATCAGAAAAAGAAGAAAGAAGGTCAACCTAGGTCACAAGGGCCTGTGACCAAAGTGCCAAGAAGGCCAGACTTCGGTCACGAGGGACTGTGACCGAGGTTTGAGGAATTTTCGGGAAATTTCTTTGGTTCAATAGATCTTTGATCTTATGGAGCATTCCAGAGCTGGCAACTCAATCCCAAAGAACTACACCCATTTTTCCAACATCAACCACCACCACCACTCTATCTTTACTTAATTCTTTCTATTATTTGATTTTATGCAAATTATTGATGGTTTTTAGGATTTGGTCTCAGGAAAGATGCATCTAGAAAGCTCTTCAACAAGAATTCAATGGACTCAAACCAAGTTCATTCGATGTCAAGCAACAAAAAGAAAGAAATATCGGTTAGTCACCAACAGTCCAATTCAAGGTGACATTGTTCTTAAACCCAACTCTTTCTTTGTGATTTTTCATCCTCTACTCTTTCTTATTTTCCCACCGGGGACGGTATAATTTAAGTCTGGGGGGGGGGAAGGATTTTCATCCTCTATTAATGTTGTTTTCTATTTTGTTGACTTGAGTCCCACTTTTTTCCGCTTTTTACATTGATGATTTTCCATTGTTTTTATCGAGTCAAAAAATTTTGTTTTATTGAGTCCAAATTTTGTTGGAAATAATGACCTTTTGATATGATGAATCGACCTCATATATGTTCTAATTAATTCCCTAAGGAAAATTTTTGCAGAGTTTGCGATGAACGAATAATACCTAGAGTCTCAACGCATGACCTCTCCCCCTGAAGTTTCTTCTTACTCTGATCACTGTTTGATTCCATTTTATTTGAACCTTAATATTGACTTTAATTATTTCTCATCGGAGGTATTAGATCAGGGAAACGAGCAGCACATTGAGGACTTTTTATCCCTTTTATCACTCTCTGCTGATCCTGAATGGCCACTCACTTTTAGTAGTTCACTTTTACACCATAAATTTCTTTTCAGACCTTATATCAATCTCTTTCTCCTTCTCGTTTGGCAGATATGCGCAGAACGCGAGAGTAGAAATTTGTGACAAAGTCTTCCAACCACTTGAGATGGAGACTTCGGAGTTTAAAAGAAGAGATGATTTCAATTTTGTCTAGAAGCTATCTTGCCTCGGAAATTCAACATCAAAAGGTACCTATTTCATGCTTTTAGACTTGTAAATTTACCTACCGTTTTCCCTTTCAAAAGAAAAAGAAAATAAAAAGAAAAGAAAAGTAAAAGAAAAATAAAAGAAAAGAAAAGAAAAAGAAAAGAAAAGAAAAGAAAAGAAAAAAGAGAATAATGAAAGAAAGGAAATGGTTACAAAATAAATTCTCCTAGCACAGATAATCCCGAGGAAGATGCTTATAAAGAAAAGAAGATATGAAGTTGTTTTCAGAGAACCCCACAGAAAAATCTAACTCTAGGGGAATCAAAAGAAGAAAAAGAAGAAAAGGAGCAAGGTGTTACATGAAGAAGTGGTTGGAAACTGTGAACAACAATGGGTTTATACTCTCTTGCGGCTCTGCGACATAGTTGCACTCTCGAGTCCCTGGTAAGCCCTAAACACTTTAACTCCACTTAAACACCAAAAGCCCTTTCATACCAAGCGCCGTCTACCCTGAATGATGTTTTCCGATGAGAAATCCACGCCACCTCTTTAATGAATGTAGGAAGTTAACTGAAGTGAATACTAAGCTCTCTTGCAGGTTTGAGATTAATGGATCGGAGTTGGAAATGTTGTGAGTCTATAGTGAGAAAGTTTTGATGTGAATCTTTATTCTATCAATTCCGCAGGTTATCTATATGGACATGGTCTCTGATCATAGGAGAGTTTCCGTGATTTTCAAACCTCTCCACCGGATTTAGCTTTTTGTTTGCTTGAGGACAAGCAAAGTTTAAGTCTGGTAGAGTTGATAACATCGTATTTTTACCCACTTTACTCATTGTTTTCTTATGGTTTTATGAAGAGATTGGTATGATTTCAAGGCTAAATAGGCTATTATAGAGTATTGTTAGTGTCAAAGAGGTTTCACAAGTTTTAAAGGAATAAGGACAAAAAGGAGCAAAAAAGAGCAAAACTCGTTTTAAGGCAGTTTCAGAGCATCAAAAATTTGTCAATATTTGTAGACCTTCCCGTGAACAAAATTTGGATTTATCTATATACATGAAAAGCTGGAAGAGTCAAAATTCACATGGGACAAGAATCAAAGCAATCAATTCAGTCGTTTGGAAGATGCATCCCGAAGAGTGAAGACATGTCGGCTGAAGCCAAATGCTCCATTACCTCGGTCACAAGGCCTCGTGACTGAGGCCTTGCCTCTTGTGCACCTCGGTCACACCTACCCATGACTGAGGCCTGGCCTCTTGTGCACCTCGGTCACACCTACCCGTGCCCGAGGCCTGGCCTCTTGTGCACCTCGGTCACACCTACCCGTGACCGAGGCCTGGCCCCCTGCTTCCACACTTAACCAAAACGACGAGTTTTGCCACAAAAGCCCTAAAACCGACTTTCTACACCCCATGACCTATAAATACTCTTTTAACCTAATATTTTTGGTGTCACTTCGTGTGCCTCCAAAGATCAACAACAGAGATCTCCAGGAGATATAGTGACGAGATCTGACTGCCTTTGAAGCCCTCTCACCGCCATTGCACCACTGAAGCTGCCGCCTTGTTTTCTAGCCTTTTCTCTTCTCTTCTCTTTGTTTTCTACTTGTATAAGGGAGAAGTTTAGCCTACTTTGTATCACAGAGAAGATCTCTAAACCCTTTCTTATACTCTTATTTTTTATGGAATATATTATCCATATGGTTTTGCTTTGCTTGAGTATGTGTGAGTAGTTCTCTTGTTGGGTTTAAGAGGTTTTCAAAAGGGATTCATGGCTTACTAAACTAGGTTGTTAGATCTGTGGTATTTTGGTTTATTGTTCTTCATATTGGTTTACATGTTCTAGTTATTGTTTGAACGGCAAGCTAGTCATTGTTTTAGGAGGTTTAACTTTCCGAAAGCTTGATAATTCTCTTATCAAATCTTGATGAACAAGGCGCCATAACCTGCGGAAATAGAGTTATGGAGTTTTGTTGTGGACATTGAATTTGGATTGTTTATGCATGTTTAACATTTTGATTACCTGCGGAAATAGAGTAATTTAGGTTGTTTAGACATTTATTGGTTCTACGGGAGTATGCTAGTTGCATTAATCGAAATTTGAGTTCTTGAGCATAATTAACTGAAAATTCCCTATTTGATTTCCTTGCATATTTTGATTCATGATATCCTGAGAATTCCCTGAAGGCCAACACTTCGTTTATTGATATTTACATTGATTTTTTGTTCACCATTGAAACCAAAACAAACCCCCTTTATCATTTCCTTTTGTAATCATTATACAGAAGATCTTTTGACCTGATGGCATAGCTTCATAGGATGAAAGCTGTCCTTTATTATTTACCTTTTGTAGTCTTTATACCGAAGATCTTGTGGCATAGCTTTTTGGACATGGACAGCTTAGCTTCCTAGGATATGGGCTGAAATTTATCATTTACCTTTTAACATCTCTTGATTACCGACGTCAAGAGATGTTTTACTGTTTGAGTCTTACGCCGGCGGATATACCTTTTTGTTGACATGCTTTCTTGTCGATGTTCTTTGCGAAGGACCATGTCCTTACTGATGCTTTGTCTTGATGAAATAGGATTTTCCTTAGAGATATTCTGTTTTACACAGGTTCGCACCGAGATATCGTCTGCTCACAATACTATCACCACATCAGCACTTTTTCCACATCATACATATAATAAAAATAGAGAGTTAAAAAAAAAAAACCCAAAACAACGTTTCAACGTTCTTTCAGCTTCCACTCCCTCTATTCTTTTTAAAATCTCTGATAACTCTAAAGAAGCGTGAAAATGAAACGTTTAAGGTTTGCCACTAAAGTTTCTCACTTATTTTCTCTGTGACTGTGTCTTAGTTTTTTTTTTTTTTTTAAGTTTCTCCATCAAGCACCTGAAGAAACTAAACGATGAAGCACAAAGTCTCCAATCTCCATCTTCAATAGAGTAATAATATCTCTTAAATGAATTATATTTCTCAGCATATCTTTTTACGCTCCCGGAGCCATTTTCCCCTACAGGTTTCAAGTTTCTTCTTTTGTCTTTGTTTCTCCACCACTAATTTTAAACTCTTTCTTTTCTATTGTTTCTTAGATTTTCCCTAATGGTATTTGTTTTTTGGGCAATTGGGGATTTTTGGGTTTCAGATCTTTGGCTCTGTCGTCATATGCTGGCAGTTAGCTAATTCCATAGCATCGTCGTGATCATGAACTTCAGATTATATCAGACGATTGTGCTCATAATAAAGTATGGTTCTTGATTCATTTTAGTAGAATCAGTGTTTGATAAATTCAATAGTTAGACTAGTTAAGGGAATCATGCATCTAAGTAGCTCAGTTTTAATGATGACTCGCAGTTTTTAAGAGTTTGATCGAATGGTTTTACCTCTGAATTTTGAAGATAAGTTGTGATGATTGATTTTCTGTAGACTATAGACTTTGTTTCATAGAGATTTGGGTTTTATGCTGAAAAGTTCTTATGTCTCTTCATCTGATTTGTTCAACTCTACAGACCAAAATATATTAACATTTTATCAGATATAATAGGTACTACCTAGAAGGCTAAAACTTCATCAAAGTGGCCCAGGTAACGAATAATAACGCCTTATTATCATACTTGTTCTAATGTTGGAACTTTTTCTATAAATCAATGGCCGATCTAATTGATTATAGTAGTAGACCAGTTACATGTATTATGTATAGGATCCAGGGAGAGGCAAAGAAGAAGGATGCTTTAAGTTTAGGGGAATTTTTTTTATTTTGGATTTCTTTGAAAATTTAGACAAAGAACGAAGAAGTTTTTAAGCAGTAAAGGTACCCAATTGGAAATAAATTTTCCAAGAGATACATTTTTAGTATTTTTACATTAAGTTTATATATATTAATTGTTGCTATTTAGACCTGCTTTAACATCTACAAAGACTATCAATCTGCTTATGTTCTACACAGGGTTCATTGTTGTTCTTTTATTTTACAATTCATAGTAATTATTATATATAATCTTTAAAAGTAGAAAAATTAAGATGAAAAACATGCAAGAGGAAATTAAACTTCCGCACATATGCGTGGGTACTCACCTAGTACATATAATAGGAGAGTTCTCTTTCCATCTAAAGTGTCCACATCACCATAATAATTTAATTATTATAATTGATGATAGTTTATAGATACTAAACAAAACAGGTTTAGGGAGGACCTTTACAATTATAAGCGCAAGCACAAGTCGTCAATGACATACATATGCTTCGTGCATTTCTGTGTTTCGTATTACATAAAAGATAACACTCGTTTTCGTCACAGCGTACTGGATCTACATAATAATCATGACATATTTCATCTCCTTGAGTCTCCTTTATCATCCCTAATGCAAAACACAATTTTTTTCAATTGTTGCAATAAACTAAAACTGTGATGACCAAAAAATCCAATCCAATCAAAGAAAAGAAACGAGCGGAAAATTTTTAGGTGTAAAGCAAACCTAGAACAAGGACGACCATGAAGATACCAAGAGCAATGGTGGTTTTAGTCATCTTTTAAGATGCAATAAGAATGACAAATTTTAATAAAAAGTACTAGTGAATATCATCCAGACACACACATATATATATGTATATATATATATATATTATAAAACTAGAAAACAAAAAAGGCAACTAGGATTAAGGAAAGATATATGAATGAAAGTGAAACAGATTTCAAGATAATAAATATTAATAATATTGTATCATACATAAACATAAGTTGGAAAATAATTAACTATACTTTATTAGATGATAGAAACTAAATATATATAGGATTGAATACAAAAAAATAAACTTATTTAATTTATTTTTAAACGGAAATCCCTACTGTTTCAAAAATTCTTTCTAGAAAACCCTGTTTGTAAATAATTTTTTGAAAGTAATCACCCATATATATCAAGAAATCTACAATTGGAAGGACAAAAATGAGATTAGGAAAGATATCTAGTATTTGATTAAAAGTGAAAAAGATCAGAAACCACAACTAGTAATACATTCGATCCTACATAAACAAATATTGGAAAAAATCAACAATCATTAATGAGATACACCATAAATCTGAATACGAAAAATTGGAAGGACAAAAATATGATTAGAAAAGATATCTATTATTTGATTAAAAGTGAAAAAAAGATCAGAAGGTCAGATACCAGAACTAGTAATATTCGATCCTACATAAACAAATATTGGAAAAAATCAGCAATCATTAGATACACCTTGAATCTGAATACAAAAATGAAAAATGTGTAGATCTTATCTCTTTTTTTTCTCTTGATTTTAGTTTAGATATTATAATTTATAACAATATCTCAATTTTAATGGAAATAAATTTGATTTTTGTTTCTTTTGGGCAAAGTGAGAATTGAGAAATCAGAAACGGTGAGTAAAAGTTTGTCATGTGCAAAATTAGATATCAAACTTTTGTTGATTCACAAAAAATCTCTAAACTATTAAAATTAAAATACAAATAAGTTATTCATGTATCCAAATAATTTCTAATTAATTCTCTATTCTTTACAATCGTTACAACCAAAGACAATTATTTTCTTATCTAATATTGTGATTTAATACAGTAGAACCTCATACTCGATAAATTAATAAACATGATAAAATAATAAAATTTTCTGGTCCTAAATCGAACCAATGTAAAAATTAACAAAATTTGATAAAATAATAAGATAATAATTTTTTTGAAATTTCTATGTAAATATATGGTCCCATTAGTATTGTAAATTAATAATCATGTATATAATATATATATATATATATTAATGTATGTTTTAGTGTTTTTATCATTAGTAAATTATTGTATCAAACACTTATTGTGTTGTATTTCAAACTATTGAACTGTGGTATTGTCTATTATTTTGTCATCAAAATAGCCAAAACAATTTATATGTTTTTATCTTCTAAATATGCATCATTATTATTTTTAGAGTTTCATCTATTGTTAAAATAGAAAAATTGAAGTAAGTAATCATAATTTTATATTTATGTATAAAATTTTCATAGTTAATTTGTCAATAGATTTTGTTATTTATCATTTAAACAAAAAATCTTCTTAATATTAAATGATCAAGTCAAAAACTACACATTTATAACATTCAAAACATTAATTTTATGTAGATTAAATAATTTTAATTTATATTTTTGTAAAATTTTAAGACGAAATTTTAAATTATAATTTTTCTTAAAATTATTCTCTCGTTAAATTAATAAATATTCATTTATAGATAAATAAATATCACCATAAATTAATAAAATATCAAAGTCTCAACATTATTAATTTATAGAGGTTTTACTGTAGTATGAATTATGATTCACCTACTATATTTTTATCTTCTTTTTAAATTATTTTCAATGATTATATAACATATATAATTAATAAAATTTAAGATTTTTTTTTCCTGCAAATGTTGTGTTTTAATTGTTTTTAAACAGACATATACTATTCAATCGATGAACAAAACATGTTGTGTTCAATGTGTCAGATCGGCTATTTTAGACAATGATTCAAAATCATATTATAAAAATAAAAAAACTGATTCCAAATAAAAATGAGCATGAAGTTTGACTTATCAAACATTCAATTTTAAATATTTTATTCGGTTTAATCCGGTTCTTCATTTGAACATTTAAACTTTTAAAATATTATTAATATCTAAACTTTTAAAAAGTTTCAAAATAATATAAATATTTAAACTTTAAAATATCTCAAATATTATATATATATATATATACACTTTCTTATTAATTTACATAGACATATTTTTTGTTTAAATATTAAGTCAGCAAAATAATTGATTTAAATAACAAGTACGTTAAATATATATATATATATTAATATGTTTGTTTAGAAACAGTTATACAGTCTCTATTCCCCTATGAAATCTTAAATTAAATTAATTAACTTAAAGTAAAATACAATAATTTTAATTTTGTTGATCAAAATTAGGGATCATATTGTTTGATATATGCATTGATCAATAAATTGGTGTTTAAAATAATATGTCTAACTGACTAATTCTGGTCGATTGGACATTGAGGGGATTGCCTACCACTAAACATTATTTTTTAATTTGTTTACTTCGGCTAGTAATATTTGATCACGGAACAATGTGAATTTTGTTGTTTTGTTTTTCTGCATTGTAGAGAATTTATAAATAACGGTTTTTAACTTTGAAAGTAATACAGATTAATGCAATGTCGCCAGATTTACTATACTAACTGCGGCTCAGGATCAAAGTACGATACAAAAAATATATATATATATATAATTATAAAGTACATAAAATAAATTAAATTAAAAACTATTATTACATTATTTTGTTAACTAACGAACCAAAATTATGAAAATATTTTCAAATATGTGTTCAAGAATTTGCTCTAAATTATTTCAATGATAATAAAAAACGTGATTGTTTTGGCGTATATTTTAATCAAACAATGTAAATTTCCTATTACTACATAGAAACACTACAATTCGATGATGAAACCACATTAAATATATTATAAATATTTATACTATAAAAATACATATATATATATATATATTTGTATTTAAAAATTTTTGTTTTAACTTTCCATGTGCAATTTTAATTAACATATTTTGTCTTTACTGTTTATAATTAACATATATATATATATATTAAACGAACAAAATAAAAGTATTTATAAATATTAAAAATTAAAATTAATAAGAAATATTTATGAAAACAATTGATCTGCTGTAATCTTGTTGTATTTATACACATAGTAGGATCGGATTCACACGTACGTGGGAGATTATATTTGTAAAATTATTATTTTTAGAAAATATTATTTGATATTTAAATTTAAGATGTAATATAGCTGTAAATGTTAAGTGATGCTACATGTATATATTCTACATTAATCAAAATATTTCTAACACTTTGATTAGGATTGTTAAATCAAACTTAGATACGGTGTTAATTTAGGTTATTTTAGTATATAACTTAAACATGTATATTTTGGAACGGAAAACCGCCGTGTCTTGTATCAATCCAAAATATTTTTTTCTAAAATCTGTCTCTTTTAAATAATTACCTGTTCCAAATTTTTTATTATAAGAGAATGGGTAAAGGTTAGATAGAATACATGTATTTCTTGTTTGATTATTTAATTTTTATAAAATTAATAAAAATAATCCAAATGTTTAAATTTCTCAAAAAAAAAAAATTAAAAACATTAGTTTATTAGTGATAACATCGTACTTTTACCCACTTAAGGCATTGTTTTCTTATGGTTTTATGAAGATATTAGTATGATTTTAAGGCTAAGTAAGCTATTATCTAGTATTTTTAGTGTCAAAGAGGTTTTAAAGGTTTTAAAAGAAAAAGAACAAAAAAGGAGCAAAAATGAACAAAACCCGTTTTAAGACAGTTTCAGAGCATCATAAGTTTGGTAAGATTACAAAGCCTTTCCGTGAACCAAATTTGAATTTTTTATATCCATGAAAAGCTAGAAGAGTCAAGATTTACATGGGACAAGAATCAAGGCAATCCATTCAGCCGTTGGGAAGATGCATCTCAAAGAATGAAGACATATTGACAGAAGCCAAATGCTCCACCACCTCGGTCACAAGGCCTTGTCACCGTGGTCTGGCCTCTTGGGAACCCCGGTCACACCTACTCGTGACCGAGGTCCGGCCCCCTTCCCTCCACATCCATCAAAATGATGAGTTTGCCCTAAAAGCCTAGAAAACGATTTTTTTATGCCTAGAAGAGTATTGTGTTATAATATGCGTAAGTTGAGTTATAGGACTTTACGAACCATAATAGAACTTGTATTTCATGCTTGGATATATGCATCATTGCCTGCGTAAGTTGATTACTGGAGCATATAGACTTTAGACAATTGATATTGTGATTTACATATCTCTTGTGCATCCGTGTTTCGTAGTTCATGAACACCCATATCATAGAATCTTCCTGTTTGATTTCCTATGGATACATTCGAACCATGAGACCCTGAGAACTCCCTACAGCCCAATATTTCGTTTTATTGATATTTACTTTGCATTTACTTTACTGCTTGTTTTCGTGACAAACCATAAACCAAAACTCCCTGTATTGTTTTGTCTTAGCCATATTTATCTCCAATAAACTCGTTGCGTGATTCATAGGTCTCTGTGGGATCAATAACATTAAGTACTACAATAGTTTTGCTGTGCACTTGCAGCTTGTCAATTGTCTGTTGAGGAAAACTTGTGGACAAACTTACACAACATCAAGTTTTTGGCGCCGTTGCCGGGGATATATTGAATTGCTTTTGAGTTTGGACTTAAATATAAGTCTTAGACGCTTTATTTTTCAGCTTGCTTTGATATTTTCAGTTCTATTTTCAGGTACCATCGAGTCTAGCTCAAATGGAGAACCAACACCATGTTCTAGGAGACCTTGACGATCCACCACCTCGGAGAGATGATCATGAGCTTGCTGGAAACAATGGAGTATACTATCAGGATCAGCTGGATCCATTCACCAAGAAGATTGCTGAGTATGACACTCCCGACCAACACTTTCAAAGCGGATCCACGTTTCAACCGATGAGACCGCAGCAAGAAGAATTCAAGATCAGCCCTCGAGTCATCATTCTAGTGAAGGAGAACCAATATCATGGTTTTCCTACAGAGCACCCAATGGATCATATACAGAGCTTTGAAGCAATATGTGATGCCACCAGTACCAATGAAGACTCTAAAAGCTACTTGAAGTGCACTTTAGTCTCGTTTTCACTTGGAGACAAGGCGAGTAAATGGTGGTAGTCTCTACCTCAGTCATCAATCTCGACTTGGGAAGCTTGTAAGAGTGCTTTTATAAACTACTTTTAGACCAAATTTCGTTCCAATCTCTTAAGGGACAAGCAAGGGTTTCGACAAGGAGCCAAAAAATCTATTTTTGATGCATGGGAGCAATTTCAAGATTATGAGAGAGACTGTCTTCATCATGGTTACACCAATGGTAACATGATGAACACATTCTATAGAGGAATTTATGGTGAGTATCAAAAGTCACTTGATGTTGCGAGCAATGGAGACTTTTCTACAAAACTATTGAAGATGCCCGTACTTTGATCACTAATCTTGCTGGGAGCGATAGCTACAGATCCAACCATCATAAACTACCCAACTCGGATGAGGAATCAGCTACATCCACTGAGTTTAAGGTACTTACAAACTCTATGAATCAAATGGCCAAGAGCATTGAGAGATTGGTTTGAATTCATGAAGGAAGAGAAGAGTTAAATGATCAAGAAGAAGATGTGAATTACATCGGACAGACGAGAAGTTACCAAGGAAGATACCCCAAAAGGAACTTCGGAGATCGTGATTACAATAGAAGAAATTTTTGACAAAGAGCTACATTCACCGATGTTCAAGGATTTCAAAGAGGATATCACAATGTTAATCTACAAGATCAGCATTCAATCTTTGGAGACTTTATGGATCAATTGGCAGCTAGCCACTAGAGTTTTACAGAAGGTATCAACAGGAAAGTTGACAACATCTACAAAGAACTCAATGGTAAAATCGAATCCCTCTCATCTGAACTTAAGTCTGTTGATGCGAATGATAGAGAAACAAATTTTGCTATTGGAAAGTCTATGGAGAGAGATGCTCAGTTGAAAGCTATCACTCTAAGGAGTGGCATGGATTACAAGGAACCAGATTATCCTAAGGACTATGCAGAGAAGGAGAGAAGAGAAGCCGAACCCGTAATAATCCTAGAAGAAGAAGAACCCGAGAAGGAAGAAGAACTAATACGTGAACTCACCAAAACGTATATATCAACCTAAGGTACCATATCCTGGTCCCCCAAAGTTTTTGAAGAAAGCAAAGGAGATGAATAAGCTTAAGGAGATAATCGGCCAACTGTCGGTGAGATTATCTTTCATTGAAGCTTGTGCGATGATTCTACCTCTCAGGAAGTATATGAAGAGTATCTTGACAAACAACATTTTCTTGGATGATGTAGTGATGATGATTACCCATGAGTGTAGTGCCATACTACAGAACAAGAAGCGATTTGATCCCGGTAGTTTTGTCTTGTTCTACGAGATCAAGACTGAAGTATTCAAGCGTGCCCTTTGTGATTTGGGATCAAGCATCAACATGATGACTCTTACAGTGGCAAACCATCTTGGTTACAACACCTTCAAGCTAACAAGGATCTCATTAGTCCTTGCTGACCGTTCTATCCGAAAACCAGTCGAAGTTCTCATTGATGTGCCACTTGTCATTGGTGGATGCGAAATCCCTACAGATTTTGTTGTTTTAGAGTTTGAGAAGGAACCAAAGGACCCCATGATCTTAGGTCGCTCATTCCTCTCTACAGCTGGAGCTCTCATTGATGTTCCTAATTTAACCTAAAACCCTAGAAAACGATTCTTTATGCCTCAAGACCTATATATACTCAGTTAAACCTAAAAGAAGGGTGTGCATCCTTGGTGAATCCCTGTGCCTCCATTGTGCTTCATCCCTCACTTCATCACTTCCGTTCCATGCCCTAGCAGAACCCTCATCGCCGCCACAAGCCGTCGAGCCCTCTTCATCACTTTGTAGCGGCCGAAGACACCATCACCTCTCTCTAGCCTTGTTTCATCTATTGTCTCTGTTTCCTACTTGTATAATGGAGAAGTTTCATTTACTTTGTATCTCAGAGAAGATCTCTAAACCCTTTTCTCATATTCGATTGTTTAAGCAATCTCTTATTCATATGGTTTTGCTTTGCTTGAATATGTGTGAGTAGTTTTTTTGTTGGGTATAAGGGTTTTCAAAGGGATCATCGTTTCAATTGTTTAGGTTGTTAGATCTGGGAATCATTCATCATTGTTTTTCTATTTAGGTTTTTTCTTAATGCATATTGCTTGAGTAGCTACTTGTAATTGATGTTTGGCGATTCACACATCAAAAGTATTGTGATTTAGTTTGCATTAGCCTAGAAGAGTATTGTGTTATAACCTGCGTAAGTTGAGTTATAGGACTTTACGAACCATAATCGAACTTATATTTCATACTTGGATATATACATCATTGTTTGCGTAAGTTGAGTACTGGAGCATATAGATTTTAGACAATTGATATTGTGATTTACATATCTCTTGTGAAACACACAAGGAAAGTGAAACTTTCGAGTAGTGGATATCTGACAATTACTTGCATAAGGCATCTTAGTATTACTTAGGCGAAGCGCATTATCTAATTGTAAAAGGGCCAAGTGTTGATCCAGGGCACGAACACAAACAGTGGGGCCAAACAAGTAAATGGTAACGGAATTTAGTTGTGATACCTACACTTACTTAGCTATTAAGCTAAGCTCAAATATGTTTCTAGCGGTTAAATTTGGTTAGAATCTGAGTTATAGAGTGAATGTTGTAATATAAAAGCACTTATTTCATGTATTTAAAAAGAAAAAACCTTCATGTGTTTTTTGTTTTATTCTTTATCACGAACTTACATTGGTCCAAACCAAAAAGAGAGTACTGTATTTGTGTCTTTTTGCGATTTAAATTTTGAAAAAAACTTACACTGACCTTTACAATGTCGGTCGTTTTCTACATCTATATATATAGATTACCCAGTTCTACTCGAGGGTTCTTTGTAATAAATAAGTCAGAGAGCATTCAAATACAAAAGAAGAACAACAAAAAGTCCAGCCAATGGCAGCTTCTGTTTATCCATTAATCTTACTCTTCTTCTCATGTTTACATCTATCAAGTAAGGTTATTTTCCAAAACCCATTTACATTTTCATCACTTTTATATATATAAAAACAAACTATCAACAAATCTGATTCGTCCACATATACCAAAACAGAATCCCAACCGTTCATCGGAGTAAACTACGGCTTAGTCGCCAACAACCTCCCACCTCCATCAGCATCAGTAAAGCTTCTTCAATCCACAACTATCCAAAAAGTCCGACTTTACGGATCCGACCCGGGTTTGATCAAAGCCCTCGCAAACACAGGAATCGAAATCGTCATTGGAACATCAGACAGCGACGTACCCGGTTTAGCATCCGACCCGAGTTTCGCCAAAACCTGGGTGGAAACAAATGTTGTTCCTTATTATCCAGCGAGCAAGATCATTCTCATAACCATTGGGAACGAAGTCACAACCTTTGGTGACATTGATCTCATGTCACAGCTTTTACCGGCTATGAAAAATCTCCAAAATACCCTCGAGGCTGCGTCGCTTGGTGGCCGAAAAATTAAGGTTACGACGGTACATGTAAAGTGGGTTGTTGCTCGTTCAAATCCTCCGTCGACCGCGCTGTTTAAACAGGAACATGCTGATATCTTGAAAGGATTGTTAGAGTTTAATAGACAAAAACTTCATGTTCACAATAATTCAATAAGTAATTATTTCGTTAAGTATATTAATTAAATATGTAACGAGGCCATAGTTTAGTAGTTCTTTTTTTTTTTGTTTAAAGATAAGATTTAACTTTTTTTCTTGGAGTTTTTGCTTGTAAAATTTTGGTTAAAGAGTTTGGCAAAGTTTTCTACGTCAAAGGACACCAAGTTAGTGGAAGGAAGAAAATTGATATAAATTTTGCAAATATAGATTCTTCTTTGTTAAGAAAGAAAAAAATGAATACAAAAATGTGATTTATGACATTTAAGGAAAAAAAATACGTACGATAATAATAAATCTGTTTTGTGGTTTACGGTGGTAAATTTTGGCTTTGTGTAGGTTGATGCGGTGCATTCAGCTATGAGTGCCATATATGGGGTTCAAGGACGTAGAGATAATGATAGCTGAGACTGGATGGCCGTACAAGGGAGGCGTGAGTGAAGTTGGTGCGACAATTGAAAATGCTAGAGCTTACAATAAAAACCTCATCGCTCATTTGAAATCCATGGCCGGGACGCCGTTGATGCCTGGGAAAGTGATCGACACATACTTGTTGGCTTTCTATGACGAGAATTTGAAGCCTGGTAAAGAGTCTGAACGCGCCTACGGTTTGTTCAAACCTGATCTAACCATGAATTATGATATCGGACTCACCGGGACTACTAATAACCAAACGGAAGTTCACAATTCCATGCCGCGCTCTGCCTCTCTTGCTCACATATGCCATTCTCTATCAATTTCAACAACGATGTTGTTTGTTTATGTTTTGTATGCGTTGATCATATAGTTTGTGAAGTCTTCTCATCAATCTCCAAGATGTGAAATGTTAATCATATTTTATACACTTCTCACTAATGTTAATCATATAATATAATTCTATGATCGGGTGTTGCATTTGTAACTATCTCAGTGTATACTGTTATTAACATCATTATTAGTAAAATAAAATAATTAGTGGTAGTTAGTTGACAGGCGCACGTTAATGTAAGAATATAATTAATTCTTGCCATGTATGTGATTTTATAGTTAGTTGTTTTATTATTAGGATTGTTATATTTAATTAAATATTTGGTAATTAATAGAATTGGTTATTAAAGAGTTAAATTCTTAATAAATTTAAAGGATAATAAGAAGACAAGTGGTTATGATTATAAGAGAACAAGTATTAAGCTACATATCATGCTTAGGATAAAACTTGGAGACAAAACTATGAATAAGATTTGTGTCCAAGCTAAAGAACCAAAGCTAGACATTTGTCCTCACATTTGTCACAATTGCCTTCATTTCTACTTTGATAGATGGTTGAGATTAAATTAAAAGAACAAACCCTAATGAGGAATAACACTACAAGAAAAATACCGTAAAACTGACGGCCAATTCTGTCGGAAATCCGTCGGACTTGGCAAAATCCGTCTGTTTTTACCGTCGGTTCTATCTCGTAGGAAATAAAAGCTACGTCGGAAATCCGTCGGAACTTCCGACGGAATACCGAAATCAGGATTCCGTCGGAAATCCGTCGGTGTTCTGTCGGTTTTAAACCGATGGAAAACTGACAGATTTTTGATATTTATAAACCGACGGATCTAAAACCGACAGATTTCCGACAGATCTAAAACCGACGGAATTCCGATGGCGTTAAAACTGACAGATTTCTGATGGATTTCCGATATTTAAATACCGACGGACATCCGACGGATATAAAACCGACGGACATCCGACGGATATAAAACCGACGGAATTCCGACGGATGAAAAACCGACAGATTTCCGATGGAATTGTTTAATTTTTTTTAATTATACAATCGAATTTTTAAAAATAAATTTTTAAATTTTGTTTTCTAATATAAATTAAAATGAAAGAAATAATAATTATAAAATAATGCAATAATTCAAATAAAAATTCAATAGTTATAAAATAATTCAAATAAAAAACAAAAAAAACTAAAACAAACTAAAACTACGATGGCGGGAATCGGGAAAAGAATTCCTCCATGCGTTGCTGCAATGCCAGGTGATCCGCCTCCAATTTGCGGGTTCTCTCGCGTTCCGCTTCTTGTTGGAGGCGATCCGCTTCTCGATCTTCTGCGAGGTGTTGCAGCTGCGTCTTCAGGGTGTCCATCTCAGCGTCTCGTTGTGCGAGCTGTGCCCTAAGATCGGGAGAATCGCCGTAGAAACGCGAAGTTGCAGAAGAAGATCCGTCGTCCGGAAGACCAAATACACGACCTTTGGTCTTCGGAGTACACTGTGGTAAGAAACAAAAACTTTGTTAAAAATTAGAAATTACAAAAAAACGATTTAAATATATATTTTACTTACGTCATAGACGAATTCGTTAATCTTCTCGAATGGAACTTTGGTCATTGGAGGCGTTCCTTTGGTGAGTGGCTGAGAAAGGAGGTAGTCGTCCTTCATCTTCGTGACATTGTCAATGATCTCCCGATCCAGCGGATCTTGGATTTCATGGGTCTTCCTGCTGGTATGAGCATCCTTGAGCAATCTGAGAGCGGAAGGTTGGACACCGTCTTCCCGAAACTACAAAAATGAAAATTTAGTAAAAAATAAAATTATAAAACTAAAATAACAATATTTTAATTAAATAAGAAACTTACCAGTTGTTTGGTCAGTGTGACCAAACTAACCGCTCCTAGATTGTGCGTCGCCTTGCCTCTTCCTCTGCGATCGCTGTTTCGGCACGCAGAATGAGTTGTGGAGCTTGTCTTGCTCGGTTCTTCACTCCAATAAGTGCATAACCCGCTCCATAGGCTCGGGTTGGAAACCAACTCCCTTGGGACATCATTCTTGTGCCACTTCTCCTTCCACTCGTTCAGCTTCCATGAATACATTCTCGCTGCTTTTCTATCGAAGCATCGTCTAACCGTGGCAGTCATGTGGCTGTCCCAATTAAATTCTTGCTGCAAATCAAAAATTAAATTAAAATAAACTATATTTAATAAAAGTAAAACAATTTAAAATATGAGGTACTTACCGCAAATTGGCAAAACCACAATTTCTGATCCGCCATCGGCATTTGGTTGTACGTCGGGTACGGATGCCGAAGCATTCCATTGAGCATCGGCTACTACATTCTCCTTACCTTTCTTGTACTTAATGACGTACGAAAATGTCTCAATGAATTCAACCCACTTGGCGTGTCTCTTGTTCAGCTTTTGTTGTCCGTTGAGATGCTTGAGAGACTCATGATCTGTGTGGATAACAAACTCCTTGGGCCAAAGATAATGTTGCCAAGTTTGCAAAGCCCTAACAAGCACATAGAGCTCTTTATCGTAAGTCGGGTAATTGAGTGTGGCGCCTCCAAGCTTTTCACTAAAGTAAGCTATGGGCTTCATCTCCTGCATAAGAACAGCACCAATACCAATTCCTGAGGCATCACATTCAATTTCAAAGTTTTTATCGAAATTAGGAAGAGATAAAACCGGGGCATGTGTTAGCTTCTCTTTCAAGGTTTGAAATGCATTTTCTTGAGCTTGTTCCCACTTGAATCCGACATTCTTCTTGATAACCTCCGCGAGTGGGGCGGCTAAAGTGTTGAAGTCTTTAACAAACCTCCTGTAGGCTGGTTTGTTGGGAAGAGACGCTCCGGGTATGAAATCGATTTGGTGTTCAATGCCACGGATTGGCGGCAAACCTTGGGGAGGTTCTTCCGGGAAAACATCTTGGAACTTCTGTAAAAGAAACTGAATTGTGCTAGGAATTTTCTGCACAGTTTGGTTAGTTTTAAGACATTCTTTAAACAAAAAAAGGAGGGATGAGGAATAACTCCCTGGTTAAGCGTGTTCCTAAGGTTGGCCGGTACTTTGAGCTTGGCTTCGGAAGTGGGTTTACTTTTCTTCAAGGCTATTTGATCTAGATGAACTTCTTGAGGAGTTAAAGGTACAAGGATGTTCTTTCTGCCTTTAAACTCAAACGAATATCTGTTTGTAAATCCATCATGCATTACTCTCCGATCAGATTGCCAAGGTCTTCCAAGCAAGATATGTCCAGCATCCATTGGTAAAATATCACATAAGACCTCATCTTCATATTTTCCTATAGACAAAGGAACTATGACCTGGTTCTTGACTTCCAATTCTCCCTCATCATTAAGCCACTGCAACTTATACGGCTTCTCTTAGTGATTGTGAGTCCGAGCTTATCAACCATAGACTGGCTGGCAACGTTGGTACAGCTACCACCGTCAATCACTAGACTGCAGACTTTGTTTTGAACTAGGCAACGAGTGTGGAAGAGGTTTTCTCTTTGCTCATTTTCTCGGCCTGAATGTGTACGCTAAGGGTTCTTCTAGTGACTAAAAGTTGTCCGAATTCCGGCATTCTAAGTGGTTCCTCTAAAGGTTCAGGTTCTGAATGATCTTCTTCTGAGTCTATCTCGCCGTTGTTCCTAATAACTATGGTTCTCTGATTGGAGCATGAACGGGAGTAGTGGCCGAAACCTTTGCACTTAAAACACTGAATTTCTCTAGCTTTGGTGCTTGATCCTTGATCAATTCCCTTGAGTGGAGACTCGTCTATCTTGGGTTTGGTAAGCGGTTTGCAATCCTTAGGCTTGTAATCTTTGCTGAACTTGGTAGATTTGTATCCGGTCCTAGAGCTCTTCCTCTTAAGTTGTTTTTCAAACATGATAGCTTTATGGAGAAGCTCTTCTAGCTCGACATAATGATGTACTTCCAGCTTTTCAATGATATCTTTGTCAAGACCTCCCATGAATCTGGCCATAGTAGCTTCATTGTCTTCTTGAATATCGGCTCTAAGTAACAAGGTTTCCATTTCTTTGAAATAATCTTCAACGGATCTACTTCCTTGAGACAAATTCCGAAGCCTAAGGTGAAGTTCTCTGTGGTAGTGACTAGGTACGAACCTTTTCCTCATAATGATCTTTAGTTGGGTCCAAGTCTCAACCGGTATATCTCCAGCCCTTCTTCTAGACGTCACCAACTGATCCCACCAACTTAGAGCATAATCCTTGAATGCGGTTGGGGCGAGTCTGACCTTAATCTCTTGAGTAAACTCCCGGCAATCAAAGATAATTTCAACCCTCTTTTCCCACTCAAGATATTCTTCAGGTTTACTGGTTCCATGGAAAAATGGAATTTCTATCTTCACACCGGCTAAAGGATCTCGAGTAATGGGTTGGTTATTTCTAACAGTTTGATCTTCTCTTGGCTGTCTTCTTCGAGGACGATTTGATCGAGAAGTCTGACTGTAGTAATGCTCAGCATCAGAAGATCGTAGGTTCCTCCTAAGTTGTTCTTCCATAACAGGTTGTTGATGTTCTCGGAATCGGTTGTTGATGGACCTTTCTAAATCGGCTTTCATATTGGCCATGCTCTCAACCATCATTGCTTTGAAGGATTCCATAAGTTGCTTGTTGGAGTTGGAAGACTCTTGTTCATCATGGCTAGTCCCCGCCATGGTACCTTTTCAGATCCCAACAAGTAAACTAGTAAAATGTTCAAACACAACAAGAGAAACAAAACTTATCTTGGCAAGAAACCCTAATCAACAGTTTGACTTGATCAATCAGAATAAAATGTCATATCACGTTCAAAAATTCCAGAGACAATTTTAACAAATACTAGACTCAATCATGGTTTCAATGCAACAAACTTCACGATTTTAGGATAAACCAATGATTTTAAACAATTCTAGAAAGTTAACACGAAAATAACTGTTCAAATTCCGATAACCTCTAAATGTGACTGTTCGACAAAATCAACTTCGAAAAATTATCAAAACATGTTCAAAAATTCTAGAATCAATTTTAAAAAATACTAGACTCTTTTTTGAAGCAGATTCAATAGATTTCACGATTTTATCAGACAAGATGAATTTATGAAAATTCCAAAAGTCAGTAGACAAAACAGATCGGAATGTGAAAAGGTATAACAGATCAGAAGAGATACAACCTGGCGTGGAGTCAGCTCTGATACCACTTGATATGATCCTAGGTGAGGAGAAAGTCCCTGAATGCTCTCCAAGAGGTTGTGATGATCGGTGACAAGGTGAGTGATGCGGAAGAGATGAAAGGTGAAGAACAATGAGTAGGATCCGATGAGTCTTGGGGGGATTGTTGCGAAACTTCCAAAGGGGATGATGAACCTTTGGACTTTCAGGCTTGTTCTATACATGGGTGAAGACCCTAGACGTGGTGAACAAGGGGTGGATCGAAGTGAAACTTCCTAGGAGTTGTGAAAGACCCTAAGACTATCGAACTTGCTTTGGGTGAGGATGAAGATCTGATCACAATAAGCAAGGAATGATCAAACAGGATTCAGAGAGTTTGAGAATGTGAAAAGATGTTTTATAAATCACAAATGAAGCATTACAAGAGTTTAAATCAGCCAAAGAGTAAAGGAGAGAATCTCGAAAATGACATAACATTAAAAACAAAGTTTGACAAAGAAAATAACTCTTCAAGTCTTCAAGTTTCGGCTGAATCTCTTTATTGGACTTGGGCTGCTTCATTTGGATAAGAGATAGAGGTGGGCTTAAGCTTTATCAAGAGGCTGATGAGTGAGTGATATGGCTTACCTCATTAAAAACCTTATTTGGAAAACCCAATGGGACAAAACCAAATGAAGGTAAAAAGAGTGTAAGTCATATCACCTCTCTTGATAAATGTTTAGGTGGCTTGGATCACAACCAATGTGGCTGGATTAGCACACACCAAACTGCCCGAGATGGTGTTGAGGAGATGTTGCAAAGTGGTCTTGAGCTTCTCTTGTTTAGACCGAGTGATAGGACCCGGAGAAATGCATAAATCTTCAGCTCCTTGTAGCTCTGGTTCAAGCTGTTTCCTTTGATCCTCATTGCCGTCTCCATGTTGCATTGGTTCCTCCTCCTTGATAGCCATAGTCATATCATGAATCCAATCAAAAAATTTTGTTTTCTTTGCTGCTTCTAACCGGTATAATGGAAATGGACATTGACCATTTGGGAGCACTTCAAGAAAACCTCGATCGCAATATGCTGGCAAGTCTAATCTAGATTTCATATTGTCTTTCGTCTTCCCTTGGACGTTTAAGACAGTGTTCATGATGTTCTCAAAGAATTCTTCTCAACGTGCATCACATCAAGATTATGCCGCAATAAATGGTTCTTCCAGTAAGGCAAATCCCAAAATATGTCCTTCTTGTGCCAGCTATGAAATTCACCGACACCATAAATAGGTTCATGTCCATTACCCCCACAATAAGGAGTCATCTCAGCACCAAAATCACTCAACTGCTCCAATAAAGTCTCACCGTCTATCTCAGGCGGTGGACCATCAAAACTTTCCTACTCTTCGTACACATTGTTCTCGAACGACGATACGGTTGATCACTCGGTAAAAACCTTCTATGACAATCAAACCAACAACTTTTTCTGCCGTGCTTCAGTTGGAATGCATCAGTGTTGTCTTGGCAATACGGACACGATAATCTCCCATGTGTTGTCCATCCAGATAACATATCATATGCTGGAAAATCGCTTATGGTCTACATAAGCACCGCACGCATCTTAAAGTTTTGCTGGGTTGAAACATCGTACGCTTCTACACCATACTCCCATAGCATTTGTAACTCATAGATCAATGGCTGGAGGAATATATCAAGTGATCTCTTCGGATGCTCTGGGCCGGGAACAAGAATCGAGAGATATAAAAACTCTCTACGCATGCACAGAGATGGAGGCAAATTGTAAGGGGTTACAATTACGGGCCATAACGAATACTTCCTTCCATGCTTCCCAAATGGGTTAAAACCATTTGTACATAACCCGAGGTACACATTCCTTCGCTCATTTGCAAAATCCGGATACAATGATTGAAAATGTTTCCAAGCTTCTGCGTCTGAAGGATGTGTAATATCTCCATCTTGATGATGTTCTGCATGCCATCTCATTGGCTCTGCCGTGCGCTGAGAAGTATATAACCTCTTCAACCTCTCTGTTATTGGTAAATACCACATACGTTTATATGGAATTTGAATTCTGCCACTACTTTCCTGATACCGTGGTTTACGACAAAATCAACATCTTTTGCGGTTTTCATCTTCTCTCCAATATAGCATACAGTTTTCGATGCACACATCTATTACCTTATACGGTAAACCAAGACCAGATACAAGTTTTTGTACCTCATAGTATGATCTGGGTAAAAGATTATCTTCTGGCAATAAATCTTTCGCCCAATCTGTTATCGCATCAACGCACTCCTCTGCCAAATTGTTATCCGTCTTAATCGTCATCAATCTACTTGCAGATGATAAAGGTGAATGACCTTCTTTACACCCTTTATATAGTGGCTGCTTTGCAGCATCTAACATATCAAAAAGTCTTCTTGCTTCTACATTAGGTTCTTCGAACCTATCCCTTTCTTCACCACTAAACTCGACATTCTCTCTAAACGCATCATTCACCATCTGCACGCTCCCTACACCTACATCTACTTCCGTGCTACCTCCTAAACAATCTAAGACAGTTGGTTCACTAGTACTACCATACTCAACATTTGTTTCTCCATGTAAATACCATATCTTGTAACCCGGCGTAAACCCATTACTATACAAATGATGCCAAACTATCTCTATCGCAACATTACGAGAATTCCTACAAATTGAACATGGACATTTTAACTTACCTAATTTTTGAACACACGGTTGCTTTCCCGCCACTTCCATGAACTCGTATATGCCTCGTGCATACTCCTCGTTCAAGTTGTTCATCTCCGGATCCATCAATGGTTCATCCATCCATGATCGAAAATATCTAGACATATTTTTCACTTTTTTTTTAGAATTCGTATTAAGTAAACAGGAAATGAGAGAGAGATATGAAATTAAGCTTGTTGTGTAATGGGATGGAGGAAGGGAGAAACATATATATAACCTCGTTTCTGTCGGATTTCCATCGGAAATCCATCGGTTTACAATGGTAAATTCAATGGCTACATTAACGTTGATATTATCCGACATATTTCCAGAAGCCGTCGGAAATCCGTCAGAATATAACGGCATCGATATCCGTCGAAAATCCGTCGGAATATAACGGCATGGATGTCCGTCGGAAATTCCATCGGAAATCCGTCGGAATTTTCCGACGGCAATAGTTCCGTCAGAAATTTCCGACGGATTTCCAACGGATTCCTAGAATTTTCAAATCTCGGGAATCTATCGGGAAGCCGTCGATTTTTTCTGACAGAATTATTGTCCATCAAAAATTCCGTCGGTTTTGCGGTAGATTTCTTGTAGTGTAAGGTCTTCTTCCCTCTTATAAATAGATGTTTTTCTCCATCACAAATCATCATGAAAGAAATAAACAAAAACAACACTTAAAGAGAAAAAGGTTTGTAGGAAAAGGGAGAGAAAGTTTATCTCCTAATTAAAAATCTAAGAGTTTTATTTCAAATTTACATACTATTAATCAAGAAAGTTTCAAAGAACCATTCAAGTAAGCATGATTTCTACAATGAGTAGAGGTATTACTCTAATCCTCTTTATGACCTTAAGGTTTGAATTATTTAAGTTAATGTGTTATTTAAATTTGAAGCCTAATTAAAGCTTGTTATATCTCTAAATTGCAGCATCATTTCCCGCTAGTTTGTCATCTATGGTCTCAACTGTTCCGATCTTCATGAGAACCAACTTCTCAGAATAGAAAGAGAAAGAGAAAGTTCACATTAGGAGTACTAGATATGGATTTGGCACTTCGTGAAGAAGAACCATATCCATTAACTATAATTAGTACTGAGGAAGAAAAGGCTATCCATAAAGCTTGGGACCCTTTCAGATCAATTATAATGCAATTGATGAAAGGTGGACATCTAATGAATTGGCTAATAAACTAGTCTAAGAGGTGGCTAGACTTGGTCGTGAAGGTATTGAAGTTGCCCATTATGTTCAAGGAGTTGGACCTAAAGTTGGGAAAAAGCATCAAAAGAGCCATCAAAGAGCACCATCCAAATTAAATGATTCCGATCAAGCTAATCCGAAGAAAAAGGCAAAGAAAGATTACAGATGCAACTTTTGTAAAAAGGTTGGCCACTTTTAGAAAGATTGCACTAAAAGAAGAGAATGGTTCAAAAAGAAAAGTAATCATGTTCCGTAAACTTTTTCGAATCTAATCTTACTAATGTTTCTTCTAAAACTTGGTGGATTGATAGCGGTGCTAATGTATATGTAACAAATTTCGTACAGGGATTCCTTAAGTTCCCGACCATAAATTCAAGTGAAAACTACTTATTGATGGGAAATCGAGACAAGGCGCCAGTTGAAGCTATTGGCACCTATAGTCTCATTATGGATAGTGGATTTTGTCTAGATTTATATCAGACTCTTTATGTTCCATCTATTTCCCGTAATTTAGTTTCTGTAAGCAAACTTGATTTGGTTACTTTTAAATCTACTCAAGGAGATGGTTGTTTTAATATATTTCTGAACTCTAATCGAATTGGCTCTGGAATATTAGTTGATGGTCTTTATATGTTAAAACTAGATGATCAACCTTATGAGACACATCTCTCCTTACATAGTGAAAGTAGACTTAAAAACAAAACATGTACTAATGACTCATATTTCTTGTGGCATAAAAAGATTAGGACATATTTCCTATGAAATAATCAAAAGATTGGTAAAAGATAGAGTAATTCCAAATCTTGATTTTACCAATAATAAACACATGTTTAGATTACATTAAGGGTAAGTGCAGGGCATTGTTTTTTGTAGAGAGTAGAGAGAAGAAGAAGGAACTCTGCTCCAAGGAACGAAGCTCGAAACAATTATTTTGGGCTAAGAAGTCCCTAAGAAAACAGATCTCACCAAGTTTCTAAACCTTGTTATGGAAAGTTTTTTCAAAATCTGAACAAAGCTTGAAGAAACCCGGTGGTCCATAGGGTGGAGTTGGTTCTCAGGCAAGGTTAACCATGGAGGAGATAGGCAGAGGAGGAGTTCTGACCACACTAACAGAGTCTGCAACCATGATATCCTACATGAACACTGCTGCAGTCTCATATGTTCACCCTGTTTAATAACAGGGAAGAATCTTCATAACTCAGTCTAAGAGACTAGTTAAGAATATTTCACACCCTTGAGGTGAAGAACAGTACGTCTACTTTAATTTCTTTTTTAAAGTCTCACCTGTGGTGAAGATGTCGTGGTCCCTAGCTCAGTAAAGGTACATTGGTGTAGGTTCTTCTTTGCTGAATTTATTGTTCGTACCTACAGTTAAGTTGGGAATAGGAGTGCAGTTAAAGCTAGGTACCAACTTTGGAGAGTAATTTAAAGACTTATCTGGGACAAGTAGAAGCCATGACTGACAGAATACCTTACCTTGAGAAAGGAAAATGAGCTATCTACCAGAGCCATACTCCTAGGATTTCCAGAGTAAGGGCCCCAGCTTTTGACAACTCTGAGCTGCTAAGAAGACATGCCCTCATTCTTGTAGGACGTATCACCAACCCACAACAGAGAATCTGGTCCTTGACCCCCTTCCTCTCAGACCTGTGGAGAACATCCAAGAGAGCAATAGGAACAGATCTAGGTCAAGGCTTATTCCAGTTCAAGTTTGCTAATGAGGCGGATGTTAACCTGGTACTGGAAAATAGACCCTACCATTTCGCAAAATGGATGATTATTTTGCAAAAATGAGAACCAACAGAGGAACGCAGTTTCCCTTCTCAAATACCCTTCTGGATAAGTGATGCGAATCCGGTGAGGATGACGCACTCCCAATCACACCAGAGAGAAGTCACTGGGTTGATCTTGGACTAGGCTCGACACACAAGCAAAGAACAAGAGAGAATGGATCGAATGATGCCACACAAAGCCGCGGAAAAGCAATGTGATAAGTCTAAGAGATTCAGATTCGACAAACAAAAATGATTCAATTATCTAACTGAAAAGATTTTAGAATAAAAATATAGATAAGAGTACAATGGAGTCTCAGCATCAATATAAATAGAAGGAGGCGAGATTAGAGAGAGGATATGAAATAAAGAGTGTGTGTTTAGGAGACATGCCTCGGTAAACAACACTCGGACCATGAAACATTAAAAGACAGTTTGAATTCAAAATAAAATAGAAAGATAAGAGATAGGTGACGCCCATAATGTCTTCTAAATGGGCCTAGATGAATCAGTCTTAGCAAGTGACAAATGTGAGACATGAAACCCACAAACCTCATTAAAAACGTTCTCTCGGAAAACCACTTGGGAAAAAACGAAGAGTAAGGGAAAAAGAGTGTTAGTGTGTTTCATGGTGACTTGCCAAACTCCTTGTGCATGAACCTTGACCAGAGAAGTCTTGGTATCATCTTTATAGCTCAAGTGATCCTCTTGAGTCATTGCTTGGCGGAGCAAGACTCTAAAAGCTTGGTGATATTTCATTGTTCGAGGGCAAGTCATGGGTCTGATAAGTGCTTTCCATGCTCTTTTAGCTCTGTGCTCGTCCATTACTTCATTTCCCATCCATGCTCCATGCTCCAAGTCCTTAGAGCTCTCTAGAATCATATCATCCTCCCCCAGTTGAAAAGGATTTGTCCTCAAATCTGTTTGATCTGCAATGAAAGGAAGAAGAGAATAAGTAACTTTGAATAGGGAAATTTCTTATACTTACCTCGGAGAAAGGTGTTGTCGTCGCTGATCCTTTTGATTATTGTGAATAGGCCACCAATCTTTGGTGTTGGGTTGAACCTCTCTTCAGCTGGGACTCGTTCTTTTTGCCAATAATTTCTCACGGATTCTCCAACTTCAAAGATCATTCGGAAATAAGCAAGGGGTTTCTTGTCTTGCATCAAATCAACTCCAATTCCAGTCCTCATAAAGCAATTTGATGAGAGAACTTATATGTCTGGTGGATCCTCTTTTGTACCTGTAATGTTTTCAACACTTTTGGCAAAGAACAAGTGCATTAAAACAATCATAAAATTAAGATAAACATGTTTCAACCTGAATCCACGTATGACCTAAATTTTCCTCAATGATTTCTAGATATAAAAATCTCATGTTCACAATCCTTAAATCATGAGAAACAGACTGAAAAGAGTTACTAACCTGAATATGAGCATTCGTGTGTTCGATGTTAGTAATCAACTTGGTAAAAGAAAATGGTGTTTGATCAGGGGGCTCTTCTTGCATTAGGGCATTATTGGTGACCAATTCATCCCTTCTAGAGATAAATTTACACAATGAGAGGTCTCCTGGTCGCCATTGATAAGCTTGAAATGAACAAAATGATGAGAGATCCTTTTTAAGCTCAATGAAGAATATGTAAAGTGAAGTGATCCAAATCTCGTGTAGAACAGTCCTTGGACGTCCTAGATAGTCTCCTGGTCTCCAAATATGGTTTTGAGAATCATCACGGATGGATGGAGTCATGATGGTGTTAAGCTTCTTGCTTTTATCCAGTGAACTTTCATCACCAAAAACGCCATATTCCTCATATACTTCCCTTAGGTGATGTTCCTCCACGTTCTTATGATATACCAAAATATGTTCAGTGTAAACTACCACAAACTTTCCAACAAAGTTGTGTAGTTTCTGATTCTTCAGCCTCTTAAAATTACTTGGTGTATTAGACAAACCAAACATCATGACAAGCCATTCAAACAGTTCGCTCCTTTTCTTGAATGTTGTCTTCCATTCATCATATTTCTTCATTCCGTTATATCCAAAGTCAAGAAAATACTCATCACTCAATTTCTCAAAATCTGGAAATTCCTCCCTTGCATTTGATTTCAGAAACTCCAAGATCAAAACTTTGACACACTTCTCTGGCTTCTCAAATGCCGAATCTCCAAAAATAAAATCCACTTCTTCTGATTTCTTTGGATTATAAAGTAATCTCATATCAGAACCATGATTTTGCAACTTCCAACAATTATACAACCACATGTGCCTTTAGTCCATTGCATCTTGAAACTCACAATCATATGGATCTGTCAACAGCTTCTTATCCCCATAATCTACTTCTTCCAGCAACTTAAAATCCAAAATATAAGGATCAGGTGTAGGGGACAAGGTATACCTTCTTGGTTGTGCAAATGCTTCATCATCACCATTTTCAACAGGAAATGAAGTCTCGATGTCTTTTGATACCTCCTCTTGAATTATGCACTCAGACTGAATAATCTGCTCCTACTGCACTTCTTCAACCATAGTAACTAAATGTGAATCATCTTGAATTTCCAACAATTCTTCTTTAGCAGGCTGCTCTAAATGCTCTTTGGACAAATCAGAAACAACTTCTTCTTCCTCTGAAGTTATATCTCCATTATCCCAAATTGTCTTAATCTTTTTGTTAAAACACTCATTAGCATAATGACCCATGCCTTTGCACTTGAAACACTTAACATCATGAGTTCTGGTTGCATCCTCTTTAGCTTTGCCTTTGTTATCAGTAGATAATGGTGTTTCAGATTTTTGGTTTGCTTCTGAATAGCTTCCTTTTCCAGAACTGGTCTTTTTGATTAGTGATTTCAGTTCCTCTTCAATCTCCTGAATCTCTTCAAAATCTGGAAACCCCACTTTGATGTCTCCTTCACGATGATGCTTCTGCTGTACTCCTCTCTTTCTCTCGTGTTCCATAACCTCATAATCAAAATCTGAACAATCAGAAAAATGTCCACCTCTAGAAGATGAATGATCATCATCTACTCTTTTTCTCCTTAACAGCTCACGGTGATAATGACTAGGAATGTATCTCTTCCGTATAATGGCCTTCATTTCTGTCCATGACTCTACAGGATATTCTCCATTGTGCCGTCGTGATTTAACTAGCTGATCCCGCCAGCTGAGAGCATAGTCACAAAACGCTGCAGCAGCAACTCTTACTCGGTTGATCTCTGTGTAGTGCTGAACCTTGAAAACAAGTTCAATCTTCTTTTCCCATTCTAAATATGCATCTGGATCATTTTTCCCGTGGAATGGTAAAATCTTAGGTTTGAGACCTCCACGATTATCTTTGTGACGACCGCACTTTTTTTTTTTAACCAGAAATATAATTAAACATTTATAATACAATCCAACAAACATATAAAAGACCACGAAGGTCAACAGTTCTACCGGTTCTAGCAATCCTACGAAAGCTACAAAAACCACAAAACTACCGGTTCTAATCATCCCCTCCTCACTGCCTCGATTCCACGATCACGTCTTATCTTTACCTGCATCGACAAAAGTGATGCATCAACATTTGGTAAACCAAACGCTGAGTGAGATTGATCCTTCCAACAACAGGCTATCAAAAAGCACCAAAAAATTTTTAATAACCAAGACCACACAAAGAATTAATTAACACCAATTAAAACTTCCTACGACAAAATAGCAATTCCAAACCAAGAAAATCTAAAACAACAGCAGGAATAGTAAACACACTTCCACAGCATGAATAATACCCACTTTCACAGTATGAATAGTAAACACGCTTTCACAACATGAATAGAACCCACTTTCACAGCATGAATAGTAAACACGCTTTCACAGCATGAAACCAAGGTTCTCTAAACATCACAAGCATAGAAACACCTCCAAGGCTTCACCAAAAAAAATGGAAACCAACCAAAAGAAATCAAACTCCCCAAGCCCCCACACAAGCTTAAATGATAACCTTTGGTCCCAACTCACCTTAGGCAAGGATGGATCTAGCTTCTTATGGACTCCCCAAGCTCAAGAAAGACCACACCTCCTCCTCAAAAGCCACGCCAAAACTCAGCTCCAACCCACTCTTTTCCAAGCTTCCTAAGCTTCACAAACTCTTGATCCTTCAAGATCCAAGCTCAAAGAACTCTTTTCTCTCTTCTTCTCTCTTCTCTAAGCTCACTCCCAAGCTCTAAAGCTTTCTCTTTCAGCCACCAATGGTGACAATGAGAAGAAAAGAAGGAGAAGAAAAAGCCAAATTGGCTTTTGCCACTTCTTTGAGAAAAACCCCACAACTTTCTATTCGATTTATGACACCCCCGGAACAAATCTAAATTAATTATTTCAACTTCATAATTAATTCAACCTCATAATTAATTCCTCGAGACTTATCTAAGGTTCATAAACTCGAAAAATTTCCCAATTAAGTAAATAAATTAATTAATTTTCGGGACGCGGGCTTTACAATTCTCCCCCACTAACATAAGATTCGTCCTCAAATCTTACGTTACTGTTCATCTCGAATGAACTGTTCATCTCCAATGAACCTTAATCGTCACAACGATTACTCAAACCTTGGCAACCCCGGCCAATACACACTTCTTTGCGAGCTTTCTGGCATTAGCTTGCTTCTGAGAACTTTATCAAAGCAACTAAACCAGGCCTACATGACCACCTAACCAAAACATGCACATAACCAGGTACACGCATGTACGCATAAGGTTCACCACCAACCTCTGAGGTTTTTTCCACTTAGTCACTATGCTTATGACCCCGCAGCATCACATGTACTTTATTGCTCACCCCAGCGCTCAAGACACCGCAGCCTCTCCGAGCTGTGGGCATCAGCCATACCCCGCAGGATATCTACCATACCTCACAAGGTATATACTATACCTTAGTACCCAAGACACCGCAGCGTCTCCGAGTTCTGAGTATCTGCCGTACCATTATACTCGGGGGAATATAACCTACATGAGTCCTCGATATCACATACGTCTCAATTCTAGGCCTTATAACCTTCCTGAGTCTCCGATATACTCCTACCACTCAATTCTGGGAAATATAACCTACGTTTAGGTTATACACCTTACGAATCCATGGTATCACATATCACTCTAGGCTATACTCTGCGCGAGTGTGGATACAATGCCAGTTACACTCTCAGGCTCGTAATCCTTTGAGCTAACGATACTAGAGGAAACTAGTCCTCTCAATGAGCAACAAGTCACTCAATTCTGGGAACATCCAAGCATCTTGACTGAATTAACTCTTGTGATCCGTGTAAAAGCTCGCAAAGTAACACTGGCATCACCTATATTCCACACCCGGAATAACTGCTGCACATAACCAATAACCAGGCTATCAAACCTAACTACTAGATCAAACCTTGATCCTGCTGAGTTCACTCATGAACTGGCCACACCAGCCAACCAACTTATCGAATATATTAAACCACCATCGATCTCATTGATTTCAACTCATAATCATACCCCGCAGGATATCTATCAAACCTCGCAAGGTATTCAACTATACCACAACACCCAAGACACCGCAGTATCTCCGAGTTCTGGGTATCTGCCATACCCCGCAGGATATCTCTCATATCTCTCAAGGTATTCAACTATACCACAGCACCCAAGACACCGCAGCATCTCCGAGTTCTGGGTATCTGCCATACCCCGCAGGATATCTATCATACCTCTTAAGGTATTCAACTATACCACAATACCCAAAACACCGCAGCATCTCCGAGTTCTGGTATCTGCCATACCCCACAAGATATCTGCCATAAGAAAATAATACCCCGCATATTAAATTCTAACATGATTAAATTCATTCCTCATGAAAATAATTATCGCCTCCTCGAACCTTCTAGCATTGGCCCGCTTTAGAGAAACTCCTCAAGACAACAAAGCTAGGATAACTTTTACCACTCAACCGTCCGTCGCAGCGAATCGTCAATACGAACATAATAAAACAAACAAGTACCATACGCCCGCCCCAACTAAAACTAGACCAGCTTTACCACTTCCCCATTCGGCGCAATGAATCGTCAATATGAACGTAATAAAACACACAAGTACCATATGCCCGTACCTTCCGACTCACCACATTGAACAGCTCCATGGGTCCCCCGGTCCTGTCGCTTGATTCGTTTCCCCGAACAAGCCTAACTGGATCCGCATCAACAACAAACATGAGGTCAACACTAACAACCTTTGAGGTCTACTCTCAGTCCCTATGCCTATACCCATGTCTAAGACATACATTACTCTCAACTCATGCTTGTACCTCTCCACTCTCAAGTGACACAGTCCCTCGAGTGATTGACACGCTTTGAGGATCTAGATAAGGGTCCATCCCCCAATGAGTTGTTCAAAACCAACGCATCCTTAGAGCAATCAAGTCTAAACATCTATAAGCATCTCTGACCGAAACTACCTCATGTGATCTGTATACGACATAGCAATGTCCACAAACCACATCTCATGCCACTACAGAACATCCCAATCACTCTGGGTGTTTGTTGATCCGCCTACGACATCGCAATGTCCATGAACCACTCAAGCTTTTAATCCCAGAAAAACTTTTCCATGACACTCGTGCCAACAACAATAAGAATCACCCATCTTATTACTCACATTCATACTCACTTTTTAACACCAAAACGAAATACATAACCTTGACTCGCAAGTCTTCATTAATAAGAACACTCATCTTATTAAACCTCATAATGTAACATCGTTATAAACAACGGAAATACCAAATGAAAACTTGTAGCACTCAGTTACCATCCTGAAACTGGAACCCACTAATGGAACCTCAAACCTCAGCTTGCTTCCGGAACCACTCCCAAAACCTCATTTCCATCCTAGCCTCTGGCTCCCAAGTTTCCTTCTGAACGCCGACACAGTCCCACAGGACTAGCATCATCGGGATCCTTTTCCGATGAAGCTCCTTCAGAAACATCTCAATCTCAGATTCAATTCCTCAGATACACGAACCTTTCGAATATCTTTGGCCTATATCCTAACTCTCGGATAACGGCCCACCACACAAAACTCCAAACTCTCCTTAAAGCCTTCTTTAATTGATCTGAAACTCTCTCGTTCCCCTACGATTTAACAACATGGCACTTACTAGCCATTAGCAATAAAATACTAACCCATATTTTATTACTCACCCCACTAGAAGTGGTTCACTCTCGAAGATCACACCTTGATACCGGCTTCCTCTCAGCCAAAAGCATCACAACGATTCAACCTATCATTGACCAACCGACCAACGCACCTGTCGCGAGATCAAACACCAACGACCTTCGGAATTCACATTCACTTATGCGATCCATGCATAACATCACAATGTCATGCTTACACCACACATGTTCCCAACTCGGAATATCGCCTTTCACATGACCAATTCCTCAGGTCATCTCTGGACATATCCAAACACTTAGGATACCCGCATAAGAATCTAGAGCACCTCCCGCTCATAGAATACTTATCAACTTTTACAACTTTATGTGATTACCAAAATCATAAACACCACCACTCACCACGGCAGTTAACTCCACATTACCGAGCAAACTTCCTTGAATCCAATAAGCTTTGGCGAGTCTCACTACTCCCAACTTATTTCCCGGAATCCCAATTCTCGAGTAACAAATGATCCCCCTTGATCTTTCTTTTCTGGGAACTCCCAAACTAGGCGATTACAGTTCCAAACCATACCACTCATGGTTCACTCTTACGGATCTCTCCCAACTCTCTTGGGACCCTCCGGACTCTCTCTGGAACTCTCCCACTCTAGGGACTCTTCTCTGGATCAATTGAACCCCCTCTACGGAGATAACATGACCCAGAAAACCAATCTCCCGCTGCCAGAAGATGCACTTGCTCACCTTAGCAAACAACTTCTGCTCCCACAGCTTCGCAAGAACCACACGCAGATGCACCTTATGCTCCTTCAGGCTCTTCGAATACACCAAGATATCATTGATAAAGATGATCACAAACTCATCCAGATACTCCTGGAAAACGCTGTTCATCAATCTCATAAATGCAGCCGGTGCATTTATCAACCCAAATGGCATCACCATAAACTCGTAGTAGCCATAATGAGATCTGAAAGTCGTATTCCGGATATCTACCTCATTGATAGGAATCTGATGATACCCCGACGCCAAGTCAATATTGGCGAACCAAGTAGCCCCTCACAACTGATCCAACAACTCATCGATACGAGAAAGAGGATACATGTTCTTCACTATGACTCGGTTAAGTCCCTGGTAGTCAATGCATAACCGAAAACTCCCGTCTTTCTTCTTCACAAACAACACCGGTGCTCCCCACGGTGAAGTACTCGGACGAATAAACCCCTTACTCAACAACTCCTCCAGCTACTTCTTCAGCTCTGCCATCTCTATTGGAGCCATCCTATAAAGAGCCTTGGTTATTGGTCTCGTCCCCGGTTCCAACACAATCGTGAAAGGATCCGACCTAGATGGTGGTAACCCCTGCAACGACTAGAACACATCCTGTAACTCTCGAACCACTCGAATATCCTAAACCTTAGCTTCTTCAACGGCTTCCTGTAAAGAAATGGTAGCCAAATACGCCTCACAACCCCTCTCGATCATACGCTCGGCTTGCATAACCGAGATCACAAGACTCCCGGAACTTGGTCTCACCCTCTGATACACCAACCTCCCCTTGCCTCTGTCAAACTCGACACGACCTCGGTGATAATCTAGATGCACTCTAAACTTCCCGAGCTAATCCATGCCCAAAATGACATCGTACAGCTCCACGGAGCAGAAAATCAAATCGGCAGGCATAGACTCTTCAGCTACCTGAACATCCACGTCGCTAACCCGACCGTGAATCATTAGGAGCTTCCCTCCGGCAACCTCCACAAAACCCAAACTCACTCCAGGCTCGCTTTTGATATTAGTCTTCTCGGCCAATTCTGAAGTAACGAAGCAATGTGATGCTCCCATGTCAAACAATACATGACACACTACACTTCCAACACATAAGGTCTTTACACATTCCATGTGCCTAGAACCTTAACACTGCCCCCAAGCAACCGAACTTCACAACACAAGAATTTAACTCAGACAAGTCTAAGAAAAAATACCTATGACCTGCTTGGAACTCGCCTCTCCCGAGTCCACAGTGGAATACACTTGAGGCTCCACTGGAATCGTTGTAATTGGCACCGCTGCTATCGGCTCTACCTGCAGTATCTTAAGACAATTCAGCATGATATGCCCCACCTCCGAGCATCCGCACGTTCCTTACTCTTCTGAGGACAGCTCGCCACTTTGTGATCCATGCTCCCACACCTGAAGCAACCTTGACCACTTTGACTGCCTCCCGAACCGCCATCCCGCTACCGCCTCTACCCTTGCATCGGCTTACCGCCTCTGCTCGGACCAGCCTGTTGTTGCACTCCCTTTGCCTGAAAGCTCGGGGTACCTATTCCCACCCGATCTTCCAGACCCTCCTGGGGACCGTACATGGAGTAAATCTCCTCCATAAAATCTGCCCAAACCATCCTGGCCTGAGCTCTCCGGGCTGCCACACTCCTCCACCAGATATGTGCATCCCCCTCCAAAAAATGGACTGCAATGCCCACGTGGTATCCCACTGGACACCTACTCGAGAGGAAATTCCTCTCTAACCTCCACAGCCACGCATCAGCGTCCGTAGGGTTAGCACCTCCCGAGAAAAATCTCATGCTAATCCTTTGCATCTGCTCCATCATCCCAAGATAGGATGGGAGCTCCTCAGCAACCACTGCTGCAACAACCTGAGGCTGAACCTCAACCACCACTTGTGGTACCACTGAAGCCTGAACTGACACCCTCTCTGGTAATCAGTCCAAAAGCAAGGTCAACAGATCCAAGATACGGTCATCCCGGGCTGGATCATAACCTGCTGCTAAACCCTAGGCTCCTACTGCTATACCCGCGGGTATACCCGCAGCACCCGCTAGAACTCCAGCCATACCCTCAGCCCCCAACTGACCCGCATCCGCATCCTCGACTCGCTTCTCTACAACATGACCATGACCCCTACCACAGCCACGAGACCCACCCCGTTCTCTAGCCATCTGCACTCTCAAGAACAGAAACTAAGGAACACTAAATCACAATCATCATAATAACGATAACTCACTGTGCAATCTCAAGGCTCGAAGAGGATGATTCTAAGACCCCATGTAACACCCAACTACCACACAATCTATCCTGATACCAAAATGTGACGACCACATTTTTTTTTTAACCAGAAATATAATTAAACATTTATAATATAATCCAACAAACACATAAAAGACCACGAAGGTCAACAATTCTACCGGTTCTAGCAATCCTACGAAAGCTACAAAAACCACAAAACTACCGGGTCCTAATCATTCCCTCCTCACTGCCTCAATTCCACGATCACGTCTTATCTTTACCTGCATCGACAAAAGTGATGCATCAACATTTGGTAAACCAAACGCTGAGTGAGATTGATCCTCCCAACAACAGACTATCAAAAAGCACCAAGCAATTTTTAATAACCAAGACTACACGAAGAATTAATTAACACCAATTAAAACTTCCTACGACAAAATAGCAATTCTAAACCAAGAAAAGCTAAAACAACAGCAGGAATAGTAAACACACTTCCATAGTATGAATAATACCCACTTTCACAGTATGAATAGTAAACACGCTTTCACAGCATGAATAGTACCCACTTTTTCAGCATGAATAGTAAACACGCTTTCACAGCATGAATAGTACCCACTTTCACAGCATGAATAGTAAACACACGTTCACAGCATGAATAGTACCCACTTTCACAGCATGAATAGTATCCACTTTCACAGCATGAATAGTAAACACACTTTCACAACATGAATAGTACCTACTTTCACAGCATGAAACCAAGGTTATCTAAACATCACAAGCATAGAAACACCCCCAAGGCTTCACCAAAAAAAAATAGAAACTAACCAAAAGAAATCAAACTCCCCAAGTGATATGATCCTCCCAAGGAATCGACACTTTCGAGGGGTAAAACAAAAGAAAGGATAGATGGATAGAAAAATGGATCAAATGGTCGCACAGGGGATGCGGAATAGCTCCTGATATACCTCAATGCCTCCTAGGATATGACACACCTAGACAAGACAAGGTTTGATTCCTCGGATATGACACACCGAGATTTAATAGATTTGATTGTTGGATATTACACACCAAGCAATCGAAAGTTCTAAAAGAACTAAAGAGAATCACTCTCAAGGTTTTGAAAATAAAAAGTTGGATATTTTATTCATATGAGTTTACATGAATATAAAGAAAAGAAAACTTAGAAACTAAGCTAAGTCATTATTGTCTTGAAATAAAGAGAAATAAAAGAAAAGAAATAAAGATAGTGTGTTGAATGTGAATTCAACCCTTGGACTCCTCATGCATGCACCTTGAAATGATCCTTGGACTTCTCCATGCTTCTTTGGCCGAGATATTCATTTGCTGGAGCTTATTGGGCTTGCTGGATTTTGTAGAAATACCTCCTAGATGCCAAACATAAGCCTAGAAGCTTGCAAACCAATTAGGCCTTGAACTCTTCATGTTTAGAACCAGATTAACCCGTTTTGGTAAATGGGCTGTAACTTTGTGGTCCGATATCCATTGCTTCTGTTTTTGGGCTTCTTGGAAAGCTAAGAGATCCAGTAAGATTATCCAATTGGTTTTACGTCGAGATCGTACCTGAGTTGGGCTGTGCATCATGATCTTTGGCTCAGTCGCGCAATAGGGTCTGAAGCAGATCCATGGAGTTGTAAAATTCATATCTCCCAAGTCGGAACTCATTTTGATGGAAATCCAATTCGACGTGATTCTGGAATGGATCAAGATTCCAGGAAAATTTAGTTCATAGCTTAACTCCTTCTGGTTTGCTCGGAAATAATTATTCAACGCACGCATGTCTGAATCGCGTAAGCTGGGAATCACTTGACTTGGAAGTTGAATAACTTCTTCACCTGAACTCGGATTGGACCGCTTCAACTTCGAGGTGTGCTCTAGATGAGGTGAGAATATATTCCAAGTGGTCTTTGGGCTGGAGCATTTGAGCTTGGACGTCCTTTCACTGAACAAGACACATGGGTTTTCTCGCCTAGCACTCGGATCGATCGGTCCGAATCAATGTTTAGCTCTTGATCTTGTGACTTCTCCAATGTTTGAAAAATGTATGATCTTGATTATATTTGATTCTTTCCAGGATCATATCAATCCCCTCCACTTGAAAAAGATTTGTCCTCAAATCTTGATTCCGGGATCAAATGGATGGCTCAAACATTTCATGAGTTTAAGACACCTAAGCTTTGGTAGCTTAATCACTCCGCTAGATATCAAAAATTGTATAGCACGCCTTGCCTTGTGCATCCTCGGCTCAGATATTACTCCATAATCATCTAGAATTCCAAGCTCTATAGCCTTTCGACCATCTTTCACTTTGTCCACTATAGGACCTTGGCGTCGAACCTCTACTCCAATACCTTTCCTCGGTGAGTGTAGATGTTTCTTCCTGAAATCCCGCAAGTTAAGACCCTTAAGAATCATATAATGATAAAGAGAAAACAGTTTTGAAACTCCATTTTCCAAGACCAGCTCGAAACTTCCATGCTTCCGCTGCGCCACTCTTATTTTAGAACTCTTGTTGCGGCTAAAATCAAGAAAATCTCCCTTGTTGACAAGTAGATCAAAACCTTGAGTTTGCTCACCATTGCCTTGAATCACAAAATCAAATATCATAGCTTTGCTCTCGGGTTTGAAAAACGCTGCATCGCCAAAAACAAAATCAACATGTTCGACTTCTTGAATCTCACATTCATATTGAACCGACAATAGCACCTTATCTCCATCGACTTCTTCCAGCAACTCAAAATCCAAAATATAAGGATCAAGTGTAGGAGACAAGCTATACCTCTCTGTGAATTCATCAGCTGAATCATCTATGCTCCCTAGACTTTGCTTCATGGCTTCCTCCTTTTTCTCCGACGAGGACAATGAATCAAAAACCACTTCGGCTTCTTCTCCTTGTACATTCTGACCCTGATTCTCCTCTTCCGCTGTAAGAGCAGATTGTAAATTCTCTTGAACTGCTATCACTTCTTCATGATCAGATTGTTCCACAAACTTTGCAACTTCCGTGGGCGGTTTGGCTTCGACTTTTGGTTTTGTGTTTCTCTTCTTGGGCTGCTGCTGCTCACCCTGAAGATACTCAAGCATCAAGTCCTCTAACTTCCGAAAAGTGTCCACATAATGTTGCTCTTGGTGATAGCCACAGGGCAGAAAACGTTTCCTCATAACAGACTTCACCTCAGCCCATGTTTTGACGGGATTCTTGCCATTTCGTCTCCTCATTGTCACCAACTGATCCCACCAAGTATTAGCATAACCATAAAACTCATAGGTTGCTTTTCGTACCTTCTTAAGCTCATAATAGTTGTTGCTATCAAAAACTAGCTCAGTCTTTTTCTCCCACTCCAAGTAAACATCCGGATCATTTTTCCCATGAAATGGTGGTATCTTCAACTTAAGAACACTGAGAATATTTTCATCTCGTCTCCTTGCTTCTTGGTCACATCTTGGCCTTCTCCGACTTTGATCTGAAACAAGAATGCCTCTACTATAACAATCCAGCTCCTCTTCATTCATTTCTGGGCTTGGTTGAACTCTTCTTAGGGGACTCTCTTGTGATCTCCTTTGAACTTTTTCTGGTCTGCTCTTTTTCAATAAACCGAAAGACATCACTCTCTTTTTTTTTTCGATCTAAGGAAGAACAGATCGGATGAACCCCTTTTTTTTTTTTTTCTTTTCTCTTTTTTTTTTTTTTTCTTTTGGTCCGATCAAATTCTCTTTTTTTTTTTTTTTTTTTTTAACAACTCATAAATAAAACTAGAACTATAGAAAGATCAAACAGAAAAAATATGATCAAAGATAAAAAAAAATAAAATCAATTCGACTAAATCCCCTAATTGATTGATCCGATCAACTAGATTAGAAGGACAAGAGAGAAATGAAAAATCTAAGATCAAAAGATGATAGATACAAATACCGATCCCGAAAGTGTGCTCTGATACCAAATGATATGATCCTCCCAAGGAATCGACACTTTCGAGGGGTAAAACAAAAGAAAGGATAGATGGATAGAAAAATGGATCAAATGGTCGCACAGGGGATGCGGAATAGCTCCTGATATACCTCAATGCCTCCTAGGATATGACACACCTAGACAAGACAAGGTTTGATTCCTCGGATATGACACACCGAGACGAATCGATTTGATTGTTGGATATTACACACCAAGCAATCGAAAGTTCTAAAAGAACTAAAGAGAATCACTCTCAAGGTTTTGAAAATAAAAAGTTGGATATTTTATTCATATGAGTTTACATGAATATAAAGAAAAGAAAACTTAGAAACTAAGCTAAGTCATTATTGTCTTGAAATAAAGAGAAATAAAAGAAAAGAAATAAAGATAGTGTGTTGAATGTGAATTCAACCCTTGGACTCCTCATGCATGCACCTTGAAATGATCCTTGGACTTCTCCATGCTTCTTTGGCCGAGATATTCATTTGCTGGAGCTTATTGGGCTTGCTGGATTTTGTAGAAATACCTCCTAGATGCCAAACATAAGCCTAGAAGCTTGCAAACCAATTAGGCCTTGAACTCTTCATGTTTAGAACCAGATTAACCCGTTTTGGTAAATGGGCTGTAACTTTGTGGTCCGATATCCATTGCTTCTGTTTTTGGGCTTCTTGGAAAGCTAAGAGATCCAGTAAGATTATCCAATTGGTTTTACGTCGAGATCGTACCTGAGTTGGGCTGTGCATCATGATCTTTGGCTCAGTCGCGCAATAGGGTCTGAAGCAGATCCATGGAGTTGTAAAATTCATATCTCCCAAGTCGGAACTCATTTTGATGGAAATCCAATTCGACGTGATTCTGGAATGGATCAAGATTCCAGGAAAATTTAGTTCATAGCTTAACTCCTTCTGGTTTGCTCGGAAATAATTATTCAACGCACGCATGTCTGAATCGCGTAAGCTGGGAATCACTTGACTTGGAAGTTGAATAACTTCTTCACCTGAACTCGGATTGGACCGCTTCAACTTCGAGGTGTGCTCTAGATGAGGTGAGAATATATTCCAAGTGGTCTTTGGGCTGGAGCATTTGAGCTTGGACGTCCTTTCACTGAACAAGACACATGGGTTTTCTCGCCTAGCACTCGGATCGATCGGTCCGAATCAATGTTTAGCTCTTGATCTTGTGACTTCTCCAATGTTTGAAAAATGTATGATCTTGATTATATTTGATTCTTCAAGGCTCTGATACCAAATGATATGATCCTCCCAAGGAATCGACACTTTCGAGGGGTAAAACAAAAGAAAGGATAGATGGATAGAAAAATGGATCAAATGGTCGCACAGGGGATGCGGAATAGCTCCTGATATACCTCAATGCCTCCTAGGATATGACACACCTAGACAAGACAAGGTTTGATTCCTCGGATATGACACACCGAGACGAATCGATTTGATTGTTGGATATTACACACCAAGCAATCGAAAGTTCTAAAAGAACTAAAGAGAATCACTCTCAAGGTTTTGAAAATAAAAAGTTGGATATTTTATTCATATGAGTTTACATGAATATAAAGAAAAGAAAACTTAGAAACTAAGCTAAGTCATTATTGTCTTGAAATAAAGAGAAATAAAAGAAAAGAAATAAAGATAGTGTGTTGAATGTGAATTCAACCCTTGGACTCCTCATGCATGCACCTTGAAATGATCCTTGGACTTCTCCATGCTTCTTTGGCCGAGATATTCATTTGCTGGAGCTTATTGGGCTTGCTGGATTTTGTAGAAATACCTCCTAGATGCCAAACATAAGCCTAGAAGCTTGCAAACCAATTAGGCCTTGAACTCTTCATGTTTAGAACCAGATTAACCCGTTTTGGTAAATGGGCTGTAACTTTGTGGTCCGATATCCATTGCTTCTGTTTTTGGGCTTCTTGGAAAGCTAAGAGATCCAGTAAGATTATCCAATTGGTTTTACGTCGAGATCGTACCTGAGTTGGGCTGTGCATCATGATCTTTGGCTCAGTCGCGCAATAGGGTCTGAAGCAGATCCATGGAGTTGTAAAATTCATATCTCCCAAGTCGGAACTCATTTTGATGGAAATCCAATTCGACGTGATTCTGGAATGGATCAAGATTCCAGGAAAATTTAGTTCATAGCTTAACTCCTTCTGGTTTGCTCGGAAATAATTATTCAACGCACGCATGTCTGAATCGCGTAAGCTGGGAATCACTTGACTTGGAAGTTGAATAACTTCTTCACCTGAACTCGGATTGGACCGCTTCAACTTCGAGGTGTGCTCTAGATGAGGTGAGAATATATTCCAAGTGGTCTTTGGGCTGGAGCATTTGAGCTTGGACGTCCTTTCACTGAACAAGACACATGGGTTTTCTCGCCTAGCACTCGGATCGATCGGTCCGAATCAATGTTTAGCTCTTGATCTTGTGACTTCTCCAATGTTTGAAAAATGTATGATCTTGATTATATTTGATTCTTTCCAGGATCATATCACCAAGCCCCCACACAAGCTTAAATGATAACCTTTAGTCTCAACTCACCTTAGCCAAGGATGGATCTAGCATCTTATGGACTCTCTAAGCTCACGAAATACCACACCTCCTCCTCAAACGCCATGCCCAAACTCAGCTCCAACCCACTCTTTTCCAAGCTTCCCAAGCTTCACAAACTCTTGATCCTTCAAGATCCAAGCTCGAAGAACTCTTTTCTCTCTTCTTCTCTCTTCTCCAAGCTCACTCTCAAGCTCTAAAGCTTTCTCTTTCAGCCACCAATGGTGACAATGAGAAGAAAAGAAGGAGAAGAAAAAGCCAAATTGGTTTTTGCCACTTCTTTGAGAAAAATCCCACAATTTTCTATTCGATTTATGACACCCCTGGAACAAATCTAAATTAATTATTTCAACCTTATAATTAATTCTTTGAGACTTTTCTAAGGTTCATAAACTAATTAAATAAATTAATTAATTTCTAGGACGCGGGCGTTACAATCTTCCATGCATTCGTTGCCTTTTCTCTAAGTTGATCTGAATGTTTTGTCTGGCGGTTTTGGGTTGAGCTCTTGTTCCTTCCTTCTCCATGCTCTGTTCTTCTTTTGTTGAAGTTCTTGACGAAGTGTATCCATTTTTCTATCCAACACTTGCTCTATTTTTGCTGTAAACATTTCAATGAAGAGCTGGTTGCGGTTCTTGCTTGAATTCTTATCAATATCGGCCATCTCTGCCTGAAAAACAATATAACACTAACCCAGTAACAAGTTCCTTTGAAAGAAATTACAATCAAATGAGCAAAACATGAAATTGACTCTTCAAATGCCAAAGAACCCTAATCGCGACTGTTTGACGAAAGCGACCTCGAAAAATTATCAAAACACATTCAAAAATTCCAGAATCAATTTTAACAAATACTAGACTCGTCCTAGATTCATCTCCAATTGATTTCGCGATTATATAACAAGCCAATAGTTTATGAAATTTCTAACAAATTCGGACAGAAATGATTCTTCCTATGCCAAAGAACCCAAATAGCAACTGTTCGTAAAAATGGATCACGAAAATTATCAAAACTCATTCAATAATTCCAGAATCAATTTTAACAAATACTAGACTCAACTTAGGTTCAGATGCAATTAATTTCACGATTTTATCACAAGTCAATAATTTTAAACAATTCGAACAAGTCAACACGCAGAAAGTAGTCCAAAAGACAGTTTCGACAACAGCAGATGAACAGGCATAAACAAATAGCAAATCGACTCCTAAAATCCTGAAATAATTCCTATGCATACTAGAAACATCCTAACAGGAATAGCAATTGGATTCAGAATTTTATCACTTAAAACAAAATTATGAAAAATGAAACAAAACCGCTCCAAACGGCTTGACTTCCCTATGGTGGCTCTGATACCCCTTGATGCGAATCCGGTGAGGATGACGCACTCCCAATCACACCAGAGAGAAGTCACGGGGTTGATCTTTGACTAGGCTCGACACACAAGCAAAGAACAAGAGAGAATGGATCGAATGATGCCACACAAAGCCGCGGAAAAGCAATGTGATAAGTCTAAGAGATTCAGATTCAACAAACGAAAAGGATTCAATGATCTAACCGAAAAGATTTTAGAATAAAAAGGTAGATAAGAGTACAATGGAGTCTCAGCCACAATATAAAGAGAAGGAGGCGAGATTAGAGAGGAGATGAAATAAAGAGTGTGTGTTTACGAGACATGCCTCGGTAAACAACACTCGGACCATGAAACATTAAAAGACAGTTTGAATTCAAAATAAAATAGAAAGATAAGAGATAGGTGACGCCCATAATGTCTTCTAAATGGGTCTAGATGAATCAGTCTCAGCAAGTGACAAATGTGAGACATGAAACCCACAAACCTCATTAAAAACGTTGTCTCGGAAAACCACTTGGGAATAAACCGAAGAGTAAGGGAAAAAGAGTGTTAGTGTGTTTCATGGTCACTTGCCAAGCTCCTTGTGCATGAACCTTGACCAGAGAAGTCTTGGTATCATCTTTATAGCTCAAGTGATCCTCTTGAGTCATTGCTTGGCGGAGCAAGACACTAAAAGCTTGGTGATATTTCATTGTTCGAGAGCAAGTCTTGGGTCCGATAAATGCTTTCCATGCTCTTTTAGCTCTGTGCTCGTCCATTACTTCATTTCCCATCCATGCTCCATGCTCCAGGTCCTTAGAGCTCTCTAGAATCATATCAATAGGGGTACAAGGGATACCATCTTACCTCTGGCTGGAGGAATTCTAAAGAACATTGGCAATGATATAGGCCTGTATGAAAGAGCTGAGATTTCAGAAACAGCGGCTAGAATGAGAGTCATAGTCAATGGTTTACAACCTCTGGTGTTTACATCTACGGTAGAGTTTGAGAACGGAGATGAAGTCATAGCCTCACTGGTGTATGAGAAGTTGGAGAGACACTGTAAGAAATGTCATAAGCTTGACCATGAGGATAAAGACTGCCCTGCATATGAGAATGACAAACCAACAAGAAAGATGGAGCAAGAAAGGTCAGACTATGGGAACTCTCAAACACAACCTCATAGGTCCACTACACCAGGCAGAAAGGATTATCATAAGGAAGCCTCCCTGCAATCCTCGTCTAGGAGACCAGCTAAATATGAGCCTATTCATTGATCGGATCTCAGGCAGGGAACAAGATCATCTTCGTCCTTCTACAGAAACATGGAAAGAGGTCACAGATCTATGAATCAATCACGAGGTGGGGTAAGAGACCAAACCTCACAATCAAGGTCTTTCAGATAAGATCAAAGAAATCATTCATCTTACCAATCGCTAAACTCAAGGAGAGATGAAACTCATAGTTGATTTAGTCCTCCTCCACAACCCGTATTGAGAGAGAAATGTAAGGAGAAAGAGATTGCTGAATCATCTAGGCCTAGAAGACCTATGCTGGAGAGAGAGGAAGCTCTTCCTGTACCAATATCTGAACTTCCCCAACAGGCAATGAGTGAAGCCTTGGGAGAACTCTGTGAAGTAATGGGCCAATATGCTAGTGTAGCCGACCCTACAGAGAGTGCTGCAAGAAGAGAAAGAGTACGACAGGCAGAGGCAAATGGACTAGTTGAGGAAAATGCAGCAAATATGGTTAGAGCCTCTCTCATTTCCTTGAACCAATAAGTGGATCCAGAGATACTAGAAACACCACAAGAAAGAGCTCCTATTGAGTTAAGGCTATGACCAATAAACGTGGAGGTTCCTATCAATCTAGTTAATCAGAAAAAAAGGACCACCAAAGAAAAAGCTTGGCAGGCCACTGGCAAAAAGAACAATCAATCCACAACAGCTTCTACTCTGTTTAGAGACACCATTACACACTCATAACACACAGGAAAAAAACTCCTGCAATATCTTTTAGTCAAAGTAAGACTATTCGAGAGTATCATAGAGTACTAGTTCGTATAAAACCGAGTTTAAGTGCTTGTGAAATCGGTTATTAGTGCTCGTATCCTAGGATTCTTTAATCTCAGATTCCCATCACATTGCTTATGTGATTCAAAGAGTTATGGTAAGATATTTTTGTCTTGTCTTCACTCGTTTTTTTCTTTAACGTATAGGTTCTTTAATTTCAATCAATTCCGTAGTGCTGCACAATATTTTGCTGCAGAAGAAATAACACTTTGGAGTTGTAAAAGGTTTGTAGACAAAGAAAAAGTTGTATTGGTCAATTGGATTTACTAGATGTAAACGGAAATAGATGAAACTTTACAAAAGTATATATAAGGCCAGATAATTGCAAGAGGATTCTTGTAATCCCCCGCCCACCACCGTCCGTGAGCACCTCACGTCCTCTCCAGGCTCGTGGACCCCACCTTCGTCCGACGGCCAGTGCATTAATTTCCCGAGGCCCTAGAGACTTGTTACCATCCCTACAAATCACCACATGATCTTTCCTCGTGTTTTGGCCTCACTCACACGGTACCGACAATCACTTCCCGGTAGGTCACCCATCCTAGTACTACTCCAGCTCAAGCACGCTTAACTCTGGAGTTCTAACTAGAGGAGTGACAGAAAAGATAAGTGCACTTTGGTGATATAGGTAGCCAAATCAAATCTCTTAACCTCTTCTCAGAAACCGGGATGTTACAACTCACCCCCACACTAACAGACCGCAAAGTCCTCGTTACGCACCCATCGCCCTCAGGACTGCCTCCCGGGTCAGAACGGGTTTGACATAACCTAGAGCTCTGATACCAATTGTAATGCCCCGCCCGCCACTGTCCATGAGCACCTTACGTCCTCTCTAGGCCCGTGAGCTCTGATACCAATTGTAATGCCCCGCCCGCCACCGTCCATGAGCACCTTACGTCCTCTCTAGGCCCGTGAGCCCCATGCCCTCTCCAGGCCCGTGAGCACTCAACGTCCCCTCTAGGCCCGTGGGCCCCATCTTCGTCCGATTGCCGGTGCATTAATTTCCCGAGGCCCTAGAGACTTGTTACCATCCCTACAAATCACCACATGATCTTTCCCCGTGCTTTGGCCTCACTCACATGGTACCGACAATCACTTCCCGGTAGGTCACCCATCCTAGTACTACTCCAGTTCAAGCACGCTTAACTCTGGAGTTCTAACTAGAGGAGTGACGGAAAAGATAAATGCACTTTGGTGATATAGGTAGCCAAATCAAATCTCTTAACCTCTTCTCAGAAACCGGGATGTTACAATTCTGTCAAGTTGTTATGTTCGAAATCATATCTGAGAATGACGATTTTTATATCATCTAAAGCTTATCATAACGAATTATGCCATAATAGATAAGGAGAATCAACATCGAGTACAAGAAACTATAACAAAAATTTCACAACTTCACAATCACAATGCAAACATGTATTTTGTAGTCTTTATTTTATTACATAAAAGAGAGCTTGCACGAATTATTTAGAACAATCCAAATCATTTGAAGAATGATTGAGTTCAAACAGGAAACCAACCAAAGAGAAATGCAGAGAAGTCTCAAAGAAGCGATTAATAGGTGTTGGGAAGCATATTACCGGCGGAAGAAAGGCCCAAAGAGGATGAAGAAGAACTTAATGATCAGCTGATAGCCGCTGGAATAAGCTAAATGGATAAGAAAAAGTAGTTAGAGAAGTTAAGAGTTGTAAAGTGTTGAAGTATAAATAGAAGGGAGTGCTATATATTGTGAGAATTATCGTGAAATATTTTCAATAGGTGCATATGGATTAGGGTTTCATACCTTACTTCTTATGAAGCATTATTCAACAAAGCCTGAATGATTGAAGCCACCGTCTGGATGAGAGTCATCAACAACAGTAGCACGGCAGCGACAGTAGCCGTTCCTATCCACATGTTACCAAAATAGACCCGCTTTAGGATAGCCTTTGACCTTTGGTAAGGGTTTGTATAGTGAGCATTGACTTCAGCCGCTATATCATAATAGTAAGACCCCTCATTGATGATGCCCACATTAAGCTTATTCACCATGTCCGCCACCAAACTGTGTTGCCCAATCGAGTTTTTCATTATCCCTTACAAAACAAACCCAAACCACCACGTATCAATATAAATACATATGGATATAGACCTATCAGATAAAAGTGTTACCTTTTTCAACAAGCAAGTCGACATCTTTATCAGTATCGACGAGTTGATCCAAGAACGCGAAGTAGTTACATACATGGGCTTCGTGAGGGTAGTGGCATTGTTCAAGCGCCATTATGTTTCTCAAGTTCATCTCAGTATAGTCTCCAACCAAGAAACAAGGCATCTTCAAACAACCATTCTCGAATCTCACATTTATCAATGATGTGTTTACTATGGCCTCGAATTTCACTCCCCCACTTGCTAGCTTATCCGCGTTATACATATGTTCTATGGCCTTGTAACTCCCTTGAGTAAGCTCGTTACTTTTGTAAATGCGGGCACACCTGTTCAAATCAGTGAAATGGCTGAACTTTGAGTAGTTCAAATCAGTGAAATGGCTGAAGTTGATATCGATCATAGTCCGATCATCGAGTAGAAGATCCTGTACAAAAAACAAGATGACTAATTGGCGGAATGTGAGACCCTGATATATTTCTGAATCTCTTGCATCGAAGAGTTCGTTGAGGATGAAATAAGGAAGCTGGTTCTCTAGCAAGAGGAGATCTTGCTTGACTGTGACTTGAAGACATGGCTCGTCGATGAGAGGATCCCCTGTTTTTTTTCTGTAGCGAGTGGCAGAGTTCAAAATTAACTGTACTATGAAAATGCAGTCGTATAGGATCATTTCCACAAAATCTTGAGATTTAATCCAAGCTGTTGATTCTGAGTAGCTTTCCCTGATTTGCTCTTCGTTTTCTTCAATTATTCTTCTGCATATACCGACATCCCCACACTTTTTCTCATATTTTGCTAGGTAAATCTTCTTATGCTCTTCCATATTTAAGTAGCCCATTGACTTTTTGTCTGTGATATCTCCAAGAGATTTCGAAGCTTGAGATTTTAAAGAATGGTTAAGAGGTCCAATAAGGACTAGTTGAGGTGTAAATGCGTCGGGATTTACTCTATAAAGGCGATTTGGGACTCTGTAGATGCTGCAATATTCTGGATTATTACGAAACCGCCACATACCAGGGTAGTTCGTTGACTTTGTGCTTGACTCGGACTTGTTGCTTGTTTCTGGCTGCTTAGAATCCATAATTCAGAACCTGCATGTTTACAACAAATTAAGTGAAAGAAGTAAGAGCTCCATGTGAAAATAAACATGCATAGAAGAAAGAAGAATGAAATACAACAAACGTACTTACGTTTGAAAATCACTTTTGGGAGAAAAAAAGAGATCTATGGCTGTTATGATTGGCTCCTAGATTAAATCCTGCAAAAGAAGAAGCTTCAATAAGAAGAAGAAGATAAGGAAAGGAAGAAGAAAAAGGAGTCAACGACAAATATGAAGAAGAAAAGTCAACAAAGGAAGAAATTGGACTTTGTGGTTTTGTTATATGGGCCATCGGTTTTGTTAAACTCCAACTAAGAAAGTTCTCTATTTAGTTTAGTTTTAACTTTTAACTAAGTTAAGTTAGAGTTTAAGTGAGTTGTTGGTAGTTGTTAGATGTTGCTTGTGTAAGAGAGCCTATGATCTAGAAGTATATGGCAAGGCATGGTGCAAGTGTGTGTGGCAAGTACAAGTAGTATTAGTATGTGAGTGTTGTAATGAAAAATCTATCGGACGAGATCCGAAATAACAATGTAGAAGGTTAAAGAGTAAATCTCTATGTTCTAAGATATTTCGAGAGAAAGAACCAAAGAGAACTAGAGAGATGAGAGTGAACTATCATCAAAGTGTGAAGAGAGGTTAGAATGTCAACAATGGCCGAGTCAAACCTGAAACCATGAGCATTTTATGCAATTCTATATATTTATGGTCTGATCTTCATATAATTATTTGAGCAATGTTAAAAGCAAAATAACCTTGTCTTTACATGGTATATTACAACAAATGCCATTGGACAATCTTTTTAATTTTTTCATATCTTACTAATAATCATAATAATATTCTATTTAAATAATCAGTCCCTAATAAATAGCAAAAAATCAATATATATAGATATTTTAAATTTTAACTCTTAATATTTTCAATTTAAATATGTTTATTTTTATTTAATATCTCCTAACTAAATATGAATTTTTTAATTAGAGTATTTAAACAATATAGTATTTAATGTTTTAAAATAAAGTCATTAAAGATACAACAATAATAAAAAAATAATATAATTAAATAATGTTTTACAAATAATATTATAAATAATTATTACTTTCCACACAAAAATTAAATTTACTTTCTTTTTCTTATTAATTATGGATGAAAATTAAAAATTAGTTTTTTTTTTACAATCCACCTTTAAATGATCCGGATCTTGAAATATTCTAATTTTTACAATATACCAGAACGGGTTAAGATGGGTCAGAGCAAAGAAAATACGGATCATGACAGACCTCAGATCAAATTTCTAATCATTGATATATTGGAGTAAATCAAACAGTTATAGATTTTTTGAATAATTTTAAAAAATATATAAAACATCACTTAATTTTTACAAGAAACTTATATTATAATCTTACTTATTAAATAAATTTGTCAACAAATATAACACCACGCAGAATTATCTATTAGTAATTTTAATTAACACAACATAAAACATATATAATAATAATAAATAAGATGAATAAGATACAAAAACAATACAATAAATATAATTTAAAATACTAATAATAATTTATGATAGTAATATAATCTAACAAAATATGAAGTATATATTTCCCCGCGCTGCATAGCGCGGGTTACTATCTAGTTGATAATTAAATTAAAACTAGCTGATTTACCCGTGTGGGATGATGGTATTAATTATAATTTTTATTGATATTAAAACATATCTTCAAAAATTAAAGGGAAAATTACTAGAATAATACTAGATTTAGATTTAATGGCTAATTTAGCATAGGAAATATTAGTATTAGATTAGTTATTTTTTATCACAAAAATACCCTTAAGACCATGTGTTAGAAAAAAATAACTACAGAAATGCCATTACTAATTAATGCCACATCAACATTTTTCCGATTTTTAAAAGAAAAAAATTTATTTATGACTTTGCCACTGAAGAATGAAAAATCTGCAAAATAAATCTTCGATTCTACATTATGGCAGATTTTTTGGTTTCGTAGACTTTTTGTTTTGCCGTAGATTTGTCTTGTATATTTTTATTTAACCATAGATTTATAAGTCTTAGTGGTAGTAGATTTTTTAAGTCATCACATATATTTTAGCTCTCTGTAGATTTTTAACGAATATGAGGATAGAGACTAAGTTATCTAAACTGTAAGAATTTGAATTGTAGATTTAATATTCTACCATAGATTTATTTTGTAAACTTATTTTTTTACCGTAGATTTTAAAATTTAGTTATGGCAAAACTTGATTTCACATTCAAGTGGCCGTAGATTTTTTGCCAAAGGTTAATTACTAGACAAATATTTTAGTTATTGCAGATTTTATTTTTATTAGTTTTAGTTATCGCAGAGTTTTAAATATTTTTTGCGTAAAAGTTTTGGTGCAATTTCTTTTACTGCAGAGATTAAATTAACTAGAATGATATATTTAGTCACTGCAGACTTAGTGTCGTAGATTTTTAGACACTACATTATTGTAGAGTTTTTAGCGTGTGTGTTACCGCAGATTTTCTCTCTTAATTATTGACCAAAATTTGAAATATTTTTTTTAAAACGTAACTGAATAACTTAGGATTTTGGGATGCCTCCATCGTGTTCTTCCCCAAAAATTCTTTAAGTTTTCAATTCTCACCTCCAAGTTATTCCTTCTCGTGATATTCCATCTTATCCTTTCTCTATTTGATTATCATGGAGCGCATCATCCTTGTATCTGAAAAATAGATATTTGCAAATAATAGATTTTTTGATTTTTTTGATTTTTTTATTTGTTTTTGATTTTTATTTGATATTTTGATATTTTTGCTTTTTATTAATTATTTCCCCAATTTAAAATAAAAGGGTATTTTTGTCTTTTGATAAAATATTAGTTTTAGATTAGTAAACAAAATTTCAGAGTGTTATATTAGTCATTAAACTAAAAAAGAGTATTATTCTAAACAAATTTTAGAAAATTAAACAAAAGAAAATAAAACAATAACAAAACAAACTTTAGATGAAAAGCATTTAAAGATAGAAAAATTGCCATCAATACCATTATTGGCGGGAAAATTGGGGAATAATTTTTTTAGCGAGAAAATTGTGGAAACAAGATTTTGGCGGGAAAATCATGGAATTGTTTTGGTGGAAAAATTTTAAAAATTCATTTTGCAAAAAAAATACGGATTTATATTTTTATAAAAATTACAGAATCGAGTTTTGGCGGGAAAATTACCTTATAAAAACCTTATAAAACCCTTATAAATATTTTTATAAAACCTTTATATTACCTTATAAAACATTTATAAACATTATAAACCTCTTATTTATCTTATAAATATTTATAAAATCTTATAAAACTTTATAAAATCTTATATGAATGTTTTTATAAAGTTTTTAAGACCTTATAATCTCATATGATTTTATAAGAGCTTATATTGGTGTTATAAAAAGGTTATAAAGACCTTATAAAACACTTCTAAATAAGGTTTTATAAGCGTTTTATAAAGTTTTGTAAGGGTTTAATAAGATTTTTATAATATATTTATAAGGTTTATAAAGTTTTATAAGACCTTATAATCTTATATGGTTTACGTATTTACGTATATCATTGATAAGAAGCGCGCGTACATTTATATATATAGAAAGCAGCTAGAGAATCTAACCTATAAACGGATATTGAGTTTAAAATATAGCTATATCTACGTAATTGACTTGAGAGATCTATGCAACATCTTGATCACTGTCTCCGAGATCTCATCAACATTTTCAATACCCTCCAACTTGTATGCTCACGAAACTATTCAAACCGACTAAGAATTTGTGAGTATAAGAAAAGACGTATATAAAAGCCGACTAAAAATATGTGAGTATATATTTATGATTGTTTTGAATATTTGTAAACTTACACATATATAGATGTATTTTTTATTTAATAAATTATTAGTTAAGGTTAACAGTAAAACAGAATTCTAGATCCGCTCCATGTTACATCTAAGGCAATGTATTTCTTAAAATCAATTCCATCTCCAAAGTAGACTTGGAGATGAAAGACTTTGAGTATCGAAATCAGATAGTCATAAAAGTTGAAAAGTCATAGACTCATAGCAAGTCTATGACGTCACCGAGAGAAGTATATTTGTACGCCTCCAGGTATAAAGCAAAGTGGGACCAAGCAAAATCCAGCGTTAAAGTCATTTGAGAGAAAAAGAAAGAGGTATCTATCCATGTTGACATACGTTGTCTTTTGGCCATACGTACGAATGAATGACAAAGAGGACATAATGTTCTTAATCCTTACCCATTTCCCAATGAAGAATCTTTACCGAATGAATGGTTCCACGAAATATTTGGTAACTTTCTATTTGTCCTTTCTAACAAAATGAATATTTTCTCGCTACATACTATCCACATGATCCGTTCTATAAACTTAGATATTCTGGAAATCTGGATCTAGAAATCATGTTCGAAATCTAAATAGTAAAATCTTAGATCCTTAAAATATATCAAACGAAAATAAGTTTACATATATTGTATGATTTTTATATAAAAATACTATGCGAAGTAAATTGTTAGGTTTTCCGAAGTGATTTTAGGCTACACAACTCTAGATCATATTTCATGTGAAACTTGGTCAAAGCATCAAGTTTTATGTAACATGCGACCTAAAGCCTAAGTTCATGGTCGAGTGTTAGACTGTTAGTCACTTAGTACCAGAAAAATCAAGGTTCATCAAAAGTACTTTAATTCAATTTCGTGAGATATCAGAAAGCAGTCTAGACAAAATCTCAAAACAAATTGAGTTTATATTGTTAAAACAATGAAAAGATGATTAAAATATGTCAACCCAGTTCCCATTCTGCACCCATGCTTCATGGCTGTCTAAGTTCAGCCATGAAGATGGTCATGGACTATTACCTTCACGATCTAAAGTGGAGTGACTAGTGAGTATTGATGAACATATGGGTGAACATCATGCACGTTAAATTCTATTTAGGTCTATTTTAACTCCTAAACAATCAACATATTCAAAATATTTTTTCAATTACATTGGGTTTCTGGGTTTAGAATTTGGATTTTTGGGTGACTACTAAATCGGGTTTCTCGGTAGCGAATTCTATTATGGTTAGTTAAATTGAACCTTAAATATTTAAATAATTTTGTTTTAACGAAAAATAACAAAGAGTATAAATGAATTAACTTTGTAAACAGTGTACACTAATCCAAATTTATGATTGATAGTTGACTTTAGCTGTCACATTTTAACCAATAAACATTTAACTGACACTATATAGTTGTGGCATATTTTTCATTCAGCAAATAAGGGAAAGTTAATATTTGATATATTAATACACACTATCTTATTATATAAATTTGGGTTGCACTCACGAGAAGCTGACACGTGTCAAAATTATACTTCACGAGATCATGTCATAAATAATTCAGATTTTGCTACGTGTCAAATTCATAAATATATAAATATAAATACTAGAATAAAACTATATCTTAAAAAAAAGTAAACCAAGAATATGTACATTTATCTAATCGATCATTAAAATAACAAAAATAATTAAATAATTCAAAAATATTTAGAAAAAAAATAAAATTAAAACCATATTTAAAAGAAAAAAGAACTAAAACCATAAAGGCAATACAAAATAATTTGTTAATTTATCTAATCAATAATTATTATTAAATAAAATTAAACACAAAAATAAAACCAAATCTTAAAAAAAAGAAATAAAGAATTTGTAAATTTATCTAATCAATAATAATTATTAAAAATTAAACCACATTTAAAATAACTAAAAAAGGAAATCAAGAATTTGTAAACTTGTCTAATCAATAATTAAAATTAAAAAATAATTTTAATAAAATAAAAAAAAAATGTTAATTTGTCTAATTAATAATTAAATAAATCTAGGCCCAAAAATTTCTAAATAACAAAACTAATTAAATAATTAAGAAATATTTAAAAAAAAACAAATTAAAACCATATTTAAAAGAAAAAAAATAAAACCATAAAGGCAATACCAATAATTTGTTAATTTATCTAATCAATAATTATTATTAAATAAAATTAAACACAAAAATAAAACCAAATCTTAAAAAAAGGAAATAAGGAATTTTTAAATTTATCTAATCAATAATTCTTATTAAAAATTAAACCACATTTAAAATAAAAAAGGAAATCAAGAATTTCTAAACTTATCTAATCAATAATTAAAATTAACAAATAATTTTAATAAGATGAAAAACAAACGAATTTAAAAGAAAAAAAAAACAAAAAATGTTAATTTGTCTAATTAATAATTAAATTAAGAATAAAATAAATCAAGGCCAAAAAAAAAATTAACCGACTGTTTTTAGTATAAAATAAACTTCACCTCCTTTCTTTTCCACCATAACTTTTACAAACAAAAAAAAACTACCACACAAAGTTTTCTCTTTATTATGGCTATCACTAAAAGTTATTTGACATTGGATCAATTAGATCGCAAACGTGTTTATCGTAATTTTCATGTGATAGTATGCCTACTTCGTAAGTGGGAATTTAAAAAGTTCAAAAAAGATAATGAACTAATATGAATCAATTTTCTATTCGTTGATGAGAAGGTTAGTATTATTCATTATATGTCTAGCTATAGTTTCTATTATTCTACACAGGACAATACAATACAAAGAACTATGCATCATTCTCTTCTCACAAGATTTGGAGATAAATTATATGAAGGAAATCTTATTGAAATTAGCAACTTTGTTTTACAAGATTGCAATAAAAACTACAAAGTTTCAGATCACAAGTTCCTAATGAGATTTATAGAGACAACAAATATTGACAACATCGATCAAAAACTCTGCCAAATACCCAAAGAAAAGTTTCGATAAAATCCAATATTTACATATTTGCAATTATCTTATTATATAAACATGGGTTGCACTCACAAGAGATCGACACGTGTCAAAATTATAATTCATAAGATCATGACATGTGTCGGTTGATCGATAAGATTATGACACATGTCATAAAAATTATGTTAATTTTGTTTTCCTTAATAAAAAAGGAAAATCAAAGAAAAAATAATAAAGTGGATAATTTTTTGTTTCCATTTTTCTAATATTTGTTAAATCTTTTTATTTCAATAAAATTTAAACATTTTTCCAAATTTAGATTTTTATATTATTATACTATTTAAGTTCCAATAAATTTATAAATTTTCAACGAATTGTGAAGGATTTTGGCGAGTGAACGTGCGGAAAAAAAAGATATTCGGTTTGGAACCGACTGAAGATCTAAACCAAAGAATTTCAGATGGAAACCGAAGATTTTACAAGAAGAACTTCTCGCCTAGATATGAGCGAGAACATAACCGCCGGTTACCGGATTCTTTTTTCATATCTCACACTAGGCATGTGCATTCGGGTTTGGTTGAGCTTTGTGAGTTTTCGGGTTTAGAGACCTATGACCCATTCGGATATTTATAATTGTTTGTTTGGTTCTGCTGTTCCAAGTTTGAGTAAGGTTCCAGTACACGAAATATCGGGAAAAATAAATGAAAAATTGGTCAAATTTTCACAAATATAACTATGAACTTTCTGGTATTGTTTTTGTTAATTTTGGGTATTTTAGTTATTTAAGTATAAAATAATTGATATTTTGGGTTTATAATTGTAGGGTAATTAGGTTAAATAAAATTTAAATAAAATTAATATTTTTGGGTATATAATTGTATTTCAAATATTTCGGATATCTATTTGGTTTTTGGTTTGGTTCAGGTTTGGTCCTTCGGATATATGAGTTTAGGACCCATTTGAATTTTGTCGGGTTAGTACCCCTTTTTGGGTTGAATTCGGTTTGGTTATTCAAGTTTTAGATATTTTTCTAAGCTTATCTTACACGGTGGTCGGAAAAATAAACAACAAAATAGAACTAAAAGCTACTAGACATGATATAGATTTTTAATAAAATTTTAATATAGAAAGTTAAATTAATTTATTTATGTAAAAAAAACATTTATAAAATAACTATCTTCTCTAACTAACCATTCTTTCTACTTTTTTCCCTAAAATAATTTAAGATATATTTTTAACAATAAATATTTAATTTAATAAATTTGCTTACATTAAATTTATTTTAAAATTAAGAAATTCACCCATCGGACGGATCCTAATCTAGTAAAATATAATATAGAGTACAATAGTACCAAACAATAAAATAACAGTATATAACTGTGACATGTTTTTCAATCAGTAAATAACACAAAAAATGTTTTTTAAGTATTTAGAAAGTGCTTTAGTTGTTGTAAAAATATTTTTTTTCCTTTAATTATAACTCTTTCTAAAAATTAGTATGATATATTTTTGGAAATTTAGTAACATATTCGAAGAGTATGTCTGGATTTCAGTTTTGAATCTACTACTTTTAGAAAATAAAAAAAATGATAAAAATAGGGTTTCAAATTAAGTGCTGCCGAACCCATGGCTCAACTTTTCGAATCGGTGCATCTTGTTGGATCTTTCATGTCCATATCTGTTATCTTCTGTTATTGCATCAGCATGTGCAAGGACTCAAGTAGGTTATCCTTACTGGAAAACTGCCAAAGTCTTGAGTTTGAAACAATATCAGAATATTCAAACAAACAATTGATATGATGTTTCGGCCCACTCACATGTTGGTAGAACAAACTAGACTTAAAAGAAAAAAGTCCCACTCGATGATGAAATACATTTGTAAGTCCAAAATATGGAGTAATTGGTAAATCGGTTGTTAATGTTGTTAAAAAAGCTTTTAGGTCATATGTTTTTGAATTTAATCAACCATTAGTGCGATAGCATGGTCCATTCTGTAGCCTGGGAAGGGTTTGCACGGCGAATTTCAATAAATTCTTTCGCCGGATACTCGGATTATAAGAGCGATTAGAATTTTCGCCACAAGTACTATAATATATAATATATATAATGAAGTGTTAGAAAAAATAGGTAACTTGGAAGCTTAAAATTTGACTAAATGTCAAAATGATCAAAATCCCACATTGGAAGAGATGCATGTCAAAATATCAAGAATATATATTGCCAATCAAAAGGATGTCTAGGCATGCTAACCCTTATTTCTCTCCATTACTAACCATTGTATTAATATTTATTTTGAGTCTTTTCTAGAGTCAAAGAATTTTTTTTATTGTCTTTTAGTTCTTTATTGAGTCTTGACAGGTTTTGAAACGTTTTGAAGTAAAAGAATAAACTTTTGGATCATTTTGGATGATTGGAGATGCATGACTCCGTCAGAATTTTGACCTCAGATGGAAAATCTTCGACCATTAGATCTTGCTCATATTTTGATACAATTTATAGGAGGATGTTAGCTTTCATTTCCAAGTAGTTTGAAGTAAATCTAACAGTGCTAACAAACGTTATGGTAAATTTTATGAAGACATGTTAAACTGGCTCGCATGTGAAGCAGACTCGGGATGTACTACCAATCTATACAGCTTGAGTACCGACCAGTAATGAGCCAATACACAATTTTAGAAGCCCAACCTTAGTCAGAACCAACCATAACATATTCTTTTCACTATATAAACTTAATTCTAGCCTATCTACTCAGTTCTAAAAATTGTTCTCATATTTGTAACCTTTTGGGAGAAGATCTCTAATCCTCTTGACAATTGGAGAAGATTTCTAAACGCTTTTATCTTATTTGCAACTCAATTATGTGCTCTTGATATTTGATTTGCTTGTTCTTTGTTTATATATGTGCGAAATTCATCATTGGGTATTGAGTTTTCTAAGGGGATGATAATGTAGATCTATGCTAGGTTGATTTGGGAATTTATCATATAGTTCTTCATCTAGGTTTTTTATGCATGCTTAATCTATTTAAACCGTTTAGACTCTGCCCTAAGTTGATTTCACCGTGGCACCAAAAGTGTTGTTGAATCAATCGATCTAGGCCTAGATGAACAAAGTGTCTTTAGCCAACGGCAATTGATGTTATTGCACTTTGTGAACATATCGAATTAGGATCTCATTACATGCATGCATTTTTATTGACAAATTAGTTAGGAATTTCAGTGCATATATAGTTGTTACACGCGAAAATGGGATAACTTTAAATTTATAATTTGAGTTCTAGAAAAATTTGTACTGCATTCCCAATTAATTTTTGCATTCATTGTCATGAATCCTTAATAGAATTCCCACCTCCCAATGCTCTATTTAGTTGAATTTAATTTGGTATTACACTTAGTTCCACGATAAACTCCCTTGCATCTAAACTTAGTTTAAACCATCATAATTCATAGTGTACTCTATTGGTCTTTGTGGATTTGATCCCGACTATACTATTGTGAATGTCACTGTGAACTTGCAGTATAATTCTAGGATAAAACCTCTGGATGACAATTTTTTGGTACCGTTGTCAGGGACCAATAAACAAGTGCCTCTAAATTTTTGGCTTAGATTTTTTTCTGGGAATTTTTTTTTATTGATTTGCTTTTGTGTTCTTCTTTTCTGTGTTTCTGGTGCATGCAAAGAAGAAGCCAAAAATCTTCTATTTTGCTAAACCTTGGCAACAACGAACTAGCATGACTTGAGAGTGAAAATCAACAGAAACAGAACAACGAGATGGCTGACAACCAGGGAGCATGAAACAAAAATAGCGCTGAAGACAAGCAAGTGATACCGCCACAACTAACAATGGAGCTGAAGACAATCATATACGGATCGGTACACTGTCAGCGAATCACATAGCTGATGGTGCAAACGATCCAATTGTTCGACCTAGGACTCTAGGTGAATACAAACATTCCAGAAATTTTTTTTTGATGTGCTGTGTTTTTAGCATCCTAAACCATATATTTTCTTTTATTTTAAGTCTTTTATTTTGAGTCTTTTGAGTCTTTTATTTTACTTGAGTCCGTTTTGCTACCCTTTTGTCATGTTTCGAGTCATGTCTGAGTTACATGGCTAAATGGTTGAGATTTGGAGCTTTGAGCTGCATTTTGGATCACAAGGAGCAAGTTAGAAGACTTGGAGCAGAGTCTGTTGAAATAGAAGCTTGATTGAAAATCTACAGAAGCCTGATTTTAGTATGAAGTCAGCCCAAATCTAATGGGCCTTGATGACCACGACCTGATTATCCTATTTTCTGGGATTTGGCTATTTTCCATTATTCTTTTATTTTATTATTAGATTATTTCCTTTATTTTGTAAGGGGACAAATATCCCTAAACCGTATGATCTTTTTACACAATCTTTTACATTCATCTTCTACACTTCTCTTAGAGAAAGCCACGCCTTCTTCTCCTCTAAGCTTCATTGGATTCAATTTTTATATTCGATTCAGACCTTTTTTATTTATTATTCTATGATCATGATTTCTTCTTCATCAGTTTGTCGTTTTTCTGTTTGCATGTCTGAGTAGTCTCATAGTTAGGCTTTAGGGTTTCAAGGGGATCTAGAATCATTGAATCAGACATAAATAGGGTTTATCATATGTTGTCTTCATCTATTGTTGTTCTCATTGCTTAGGCTAAACTGATCACTTAGTGTTTGATTTAGGGTTTAACATATTCATCAAAAGTGTTATAGATTGCATGATAGGACATAGGTGAGCGGATTTTCCTTAGCCAAGAAAGCTGATGCTAAGGCGGTCCGTGAACAAATCAAACCTACTCGTTAATGCTTGTTTAGAATTTTAAGTTCAAATGGCAGTTTAGAATCTTAGGTTGTTAGATAAAGTAATTGATACCACAACAGTGGATTGGTTATAAATTTATGTTTGAGTTCAAGACTGTGCTTATCAGCTCCCTGAATAATTTTCTGGTTCATGATCTCAGGACCCTACGAATATCCCTACAGCATGACGTTTTTAATTCATAAGTTTACATAGTGTATTTATTTTCTATTTTTGTTCAAGCTACAAACAAAAAAGCATATCATTTTCATAGCTTAGTTTCACTCCAAAGAATTATAGTGTAACCTTGGTCTCTGTGGATTTGATCTCATCTATATTATTGCGATTGTCTGTGTACTTGGAGTCTTCTGTTTTTAGGTTAAGACTCTGTAGTATCAGTTTTACACGAATCGTGATGTGATGCATTTACAAGAGGTCGAGGGGCAAGATAAGGGGATCAAACCTTAAGTCATCAAATTGGTATCGCAAAAGCCATTTCATAGACTACATTCAGAGAGTCCAATGAATCATATTAATGATTTTCAAGAGTTGTGCTACAGGATTAAGACAAATTGAGTCCCAGAATTCCCAAGGGAGTTGTAGCATCCCTCTCCAGAGAATATGGGGCCGGTTCGTTTGGCGGATAAATGGATCGGGTAAGGGAATGAAAATGGAGAAAAATGCTCGAGCTCACCAGATGGGTAAGCTGAGCTAGCTGGTTGAGTTGAAGTACTAGCTAGGATACATGAGCTAGCTGGATGAGCTGAAGTACTAGCTAGCTGAGCTGACCGAGAGCTAAACCAGCTCTGTGGACTTATTGAGTACTGACCCAGCTGGGTAGACTGATCAGCTACCTACCGAGCTAGGTGAGATACGGAAGCTGGAACATGGATTGTCAGTGGAATGACCAAGTAACCGCCCGGTAACTGCCTGGTAACTGCTCCACTTGAAAGGGTGTGATCCCAGCCATTCATAAAATGGTGCGAGATGGAGAAGTTACACGACCAACATTCCTATAAAAGAAAGGCATTTACAAGTGTAACCACCATCTAAAATCCAGACGCCAAAAGGATGATCTCGTCCATATTTTCGTGTGGTTTTGCCGCGCATGTTTATAATATTAATAATAATTATCTATATATTTTCTCACTTCTACTTTAAACCTCCAAGGTGACACTTTTGCTATTTTAAACCTTTAAAGTGACATTCCAAATGGATATTTTAAACCAAGTTGAGGAGCTGATTGAAACTCAAAGAAATAACAGGCATATGGAGAGTGAAGATAGGGGATGTGGCTAAGCAAGACTGATAAAATTTCTTCGAAGTTTATATCAAAAACACATGGAACTTAGTACGCTGATATGCTCAAATTTACTCTAGAGCTACTCTCTCAAATTAAGAGATCGATTGTAGTACTTAGGGGTCGAATTCCACTGGGACTCATGTTCACACAATAGATTTTCAGTTTATGAATTAAGGTAAACAAGATAAATTGTAATTAAAATAAAACAGTAAAGCAATTAAATCGGGTTGTAAAACAATTGGGAAAATAGCTAGGCTTAGGAAAGTAATTAATAAAGTAATTAGTAAAGTAATTCAGAATTGCAGGTTAAATAAATTATCATGATTGTTATTAAGATCAGTTCTAGAACTCGAAACACAATGGTAAAATCAATCAACTCTCACTGCAGAGATGATCTATGCCTAAATTTAGAATTCCAAATCTCTTTGCTAAATTCTTCAATTAAAACAAGCATTAATTACATGTTTGATTGTTCACAAAATCCCTAAACCAAATCTCTGCAATGAATAGTTATTTTGCTCATCTAAGATAGTTCAGGCAATCAATTACACTCTTGTGCCAACTAATCAACCTAAGATCAGATTCTAGGTCATGAATCTAGAATCAACAATAAACACAATCTAGATGAAGAACTCTATTGATTCAATACTAAATAACCATCAACCTAGCAATTCATCTTCTACCTTTGAAGAGATTTGATTTAGGGATTTTGTGTTTATTTTGCAATTAAGGACTAAATTGCAAATAAGGAAAACTGTGGGGCAGTTTTGCAATTTTAAAAACTGTGTTTGCGACCGGTGTCGAGCGACACCAGTGGGTGGTGTCGACCGACACTAACACCAAGAATGGTCTATCCTCCATCCGACTAATGGGAGATAGCAAACTTGAAAAGGGAATGGAGACATGGTTTGCGACAAGATAAGAAGAATCTAAACAGCACTTCAAACTTTATTTTTCTAATGTCTTTTCAAAGCTTAAATAGATGTTGCACCCAGTTGTAAAACAGAATTTTTGAGTTGAATAAATTTAACATTCAATTCAAAAAAAAAGTGACATTCCGGTTCGCACAGACACTTTAGATCACAAAACAGTTAACTCCATTGACAAAACATTTAACTTTTTCACAAAATTAACTCGAGATTAGACTGCTAAAAATCCTGGGAGAAGGTTATATGCATATCGAGAATGAAAAGTTGGAAACAAGTATGAGTCTTTCAAGTTTTTTTTTATTGTTTGATGTTGAGAAGCCACATGGGAATTAATTTTTTTGTCAACGAAGTTAAATTTTTTGTCAATAGAGTTAACTATTCCATGATTGAAATTGTCGGTGTGAATCAGAATGCCACTTTGAAGGTTTAAAATAGCAAAAATGTCACTTTGGATGTTTAAATTGCAAGTACAAAAGTTTGAAAATTTAAAGTGAAAATACTTACCACTTCAGAGGTTTTTTTATAAGATTTTTCATATATATATATATATATATATGTGTGTGATGTGATCATGGAAGAGAATCAAATGCAGCTTGAACCTGGAGAGGAGATACATGGAGTTGAGGAAACATTGGCTGTACCTAGTGTACCTATGACAAGAGCAAATGCCAAGGCATTCCAAGATTCAATCAATGGTCTACTCGCTCAAGTGCAAGATCATCAAGCATCTAAGGATCAAATGAAGTATATTGGATATCAGAATATGCTGATGGCAATACCTTCTCAAGTGGATTAGCAAAGAGGGTGATCCATTTGTACTCTTTTTCCTACCTTTTGGTTTTGTCCCAATGGGTTTTCCAAAGAAAAGTTTTAATAAGGCAAATTGGGTCACTTATTCACCTAAGTCCTAAGTCCATAAGAGAATTATCAAAGTCCAAAGAAGATCTCTTGGCCCAAAATAAAGACTCCAACTCGTGGGAACTGAAGAGAAAGAGTGCAAGAGTCATTTTTTGTTTAAGTTTTTTAGTTATAATTCCTTCAATTAATAATGCTTAGATATTTTGCTACTCCTTTTGCTATTTAAAACATGTCGAAACTCAGAGTAAATCAATCAACTTTTCTTTTCAATATTTTACAGTGAATATCTTCAGTTCTTTGTGAACAAACCTTAGATTGGTGTGTAATATTCAATCTGTTTTCTTGTGTTTTCTTGGTGTGTCATATCCGAGGAACCAAGATTGGTCTCGTCCAAGTGTGTCATATCTTGGGAGGCTGATAGTAGTATTTTAATCAGTACTTAGCTTGTAGGCAAGGGAAGCCTAGCAATAGGAACTTGTCCCACTGGATATAAATCCCTTGCCACTTATGTCTTTCCTAAGTAAAATATCACAAAAGCTGAATATGGGAAGCAGTAAGCTATGAGTCTATCAATTCCTACACAGCTAACATGTCATTGTAGTATGTAGGTGTCAATCCAAATGGGTGAGATGCTAGCAAATAGAATGCAATCAAAGTCACTTAAGTCAAGCCAAGCAAATTGATTTTGGGTGTATAACAAACTAAGTAATGCAATAAATATGCATGCAAAATAAAAACTAAGTAAAACTGCTAGTGCAGCAAGTAAAACTGCTAGTGCAGCAAGTAAAACTGCTAGTGCTGCAAGTAAAAATGCTAGTGCAGCAAGTAAAACTGCTAGTGCAACAAGTAAAACTACTAGTGCAGCAAACGAACTTGGTAAAATAAAACTAAGTCAAGACAATGGAAAAACGGGGCAGATAAGTGAAACGAAGTAAAATAAATCAAGACAAGCAAGCTCTCAAGGATGGGGTAATCAACCAGTGATTCCTCTACAATCTACCTAAGGCGCTGAACAAAAACTCAACAGAGCTAATCCCTAGACAACAGATTCACAAGCAACCAAATCCACTCTCGTGATAGATGACCTCAAGCAAGGGCAGTTTCAGACTCAGATCTCTCTGACGAAATCTACTCTAGCAGACATTAAGATCCAACCTGTTTATGTTAATGAACACCCTAAACATCCAATATCTTAGCCTAGGAATGCAAATCTCTGGTATTAGTTGTTCAAGCATTTCATCAAACACTTTTTGGGTGTGGAAATGCTTGAGATATAATTCCAATTGATCAGAGAGAAACCAGCATTAAGAACACTAATCCAGAAGGAATTCACACATAAATAAACTCAAACACGTTAGAAGATCAGAGATTCATCACTAATCTATCCCATCCTCAAGAACCCTAAAAACTACTCACACATAATGATGAACATAAACCCAGAAAAATCAAATATTTCAGAATTCATTGAAAATAGTCTAGAAAGATAGATTGATATGAGAATAGTAAGAGTGCAAAGAATCAAAACAAACTAAGTACTAGATTAAGAGAAATCTGAATTACAAAATGAAGAACACCAGAACAATGTTGGAGGCAGAGAAAAACCCTAAAAATAAAATGAAGATAATCCCGTGGTTAATACCCAACAGAAGTATTTATAGAAAAATGCGGAAAACCCTAAAACTGAAAATGATAAAGAAAGATAGCTAAGTTTCCGCGGATGGTGCAGCTCGACCAAGTCTGGTCGTGTGGTGTCGAGTTGCGTCATTCTTCAAGATGGCATGTTTGTGGTCAACTGGAGATGGGGTCGTTGGTTGGTGCACATTACTTCCCTTGTCTTCAACTGATGCGATCTTCCCTAGTTTGGCACTTGTGAAGTTGAAACGAGGCTGGAAAAGTGATTTAGAGGGCCAAAGATGATGACTCGGGTGATGAGCTCGAGTTGGGAACCCGAGTGGTGTCGAGTGGGTGAGTGCCAGACGTCGAGTTAGACTGCGAGGGCAGAGGTCGTGTTGGACTGCGAGGGCAGAGGTCATGTTGGACTGCGAGGGCAGAGGTCGAGTTGGACGTCGAGTTGGGAACCCGAGTAGTGTCGAGTGGGTGAGTGCCAGACATTGAGTTGGACTGCGAGGGCAGAGGTCGAGTTGGACGTTGAGTTGGACGTCGAGGGCAGAGGTCGAGTTGGACGTCGAGTTGGACGTCGAGTGATCAGGTACATGAACTCGGTTGGGGGAGTGGTCGAGTGCCAGCGTCGAGTGGTAACGCCACATGTCTGAGCAAGATGGCGTTGATTGGTAACGTCGAGTCGCGGTGTCGCATGGCAGGTCGAGTGGTGGTCGCGTCGTGTGGTCGCAGGTTAGTGTGGCATCTCGAGTTACGGAGGTCGAGTGGCATTGAGTGTGGACGTCAAGTGGTAGACGGGTCGATGTTGTTGAGTGGTGACTCGAGTGGTGGAGTTGGTCGAGTCCATCAGCGTGTTCGTCGAGTCCGTCAGCATGTTGGTCGAGTCCGTCAGCCTGTTGGTCGAGTCCGTCGTTAGGCCTGACCGAGTTGTAGTAATTCGGTCATAACTCCTTCAAGACTGATCACAATGATTCACGACTACCTCCATTCGAAAGCTAACTCACTCCTCTACAATTTTTATGAAGACTGTTGAGGCTGAATCCAAACTCAAAGTCCTCGTCCATCCGCATCTTTCCGGCGTGTCAGATGAACATCACATCCTACTTTGCTTCATGACTCCAAATTTCTCCAAATGCCTCCAAAATACTTAGAAGCACTCCAAACATGCAATATGTATGCTAATCTAATGTAAATCCTAATATGAATGCTAATTGAGTGAAAAAGACTCTAAATGAGGTGAAACATATGATGAAACTACACCTAAGTGATGTCAAATGCATGCTAAAACATGCTAAAATACAGAGACATCAACTCCCCCAAACTTATTCTTTGCTTGCCCTCAAGCAAACAAATCATAAGGAGGAAGAGTGGTTTGAAAGTGGGGATTCAGAACCTAAGCATTGCCAATAAACAGGATAAAACCAATGTCTTATTTAATAGCTCAATGATGCAATGCAAGCAAGCTCTACTTCAAAAACCTTAGTCATGCTATTCATAACACAACCTAACCTTCAGTCTTAACCTACACATGCATTCAAATCTATCAATCCCTTTAACATTCATTAAGCAGAAACTATGAATCAAGCTATGCATATCTAATGAACTCATTTGGCTAAGGGAAAGGTTAAAAGACAAAGATGGTCCCTTCGTGTAACTGGTTAACACTCTTTCTCACTCAGGGGACTCTCAAGAAAAGACTGAGCTTTAGGAGAAGGCTAAAGGTCAGGGCCAACCGATGCATACAAGGATAGACTCCCATCTACCTATCCATATACATAATCAAACCCAAACCCCTAAATCTAAACCCAGAAATGATCCTATTACTACCCTTTGGCACTTTTTTGCCTTGAATCTCTTTGATCAATCTTTTTTCTTTTTCTTTGTGTTCTAAGGGGGTTCCTTTTCTTTTGATTACTCTAGCGGATTGGGTTTCTATCTGAGGCTCTGTCTCTTATGCAACTCATACAGGTTTCTCTTTTTTTTCTTTTCCTGAGCCTATACATATATATATATTTTTTTTCTTTACTACCCAATCCTTTACTAGAGCTTCAATCATACACATCTCTCTACTTAGAAGTTTCTTTTCCTTTCCCATTTTCTTCTCTTTTTTATTTTCAACACATCCCACAATGATTTCCCATAACTCGGCCTTCATAGCTCGGTGTAGCATATCGAGTTTACATCTCAAATAGAATTTCCACCCACTCGGTCTGCATAACTCGATGCAAGAGACCGAGTCTACCTAGTTGAGTTCTCTACCCCGAGTTGGATATCCCTATTTCCATTTCTACCCAGAATCATATTCCCACCTAGTCCAAGCTAGTCCGAAAACTGTGAACTAGAACTAAATGCGAACCTATCCTTGTCAGCTCCAACCTAACACTTTCTACCAAGCTTAGTCAATAAAAGGCCTCACATATACGGAGAATAATATTGGCTTGAAAGAAAGATAGGTTCATGGTGGGGGAAACTATTCCAATGATGGGAATCAGCTACCTGGATAGCAAGAGTGGTAAAAAGATGAAAGAATATCCAAGTATGTATATAGGTATCCATGAGTTCAAGTTCAATGCATAAACATGATAATTATAAGTCAAGTTTAGATTCTAATAGATAGGGAAAGGCATCAGATCACAACATGTTTCAATCAAGACAAGAACTTCAAGTTATGTATTCAAAGCATGGCGCTGTCTTAACTTCAAACTCACTCAATATGCATCAGACAATATTGGGCATTGATTTTATCTAGTGAATCAACATGCTCACAAGGTTATACTCAAATCCCTATGCAGATGCATCAATCCTGAATGAAATGCAACTAGACTTAATCCTAAGATGCTAATACAACTACATGGACACTCTGTTTTTATGGAATGATTTTCAAAAAAAATTCAAATTTTATGGGTTTTTATATGCAGTAGATGATGACTAATGGTATGCAAAATTTGAAATAAGAAAATAGAAAACAATGTCAAATACATCTCAAACCCTGGGACTCCCCCAAACTTAAATTACATAGTCCCTTGTGTAATAAAAATTCAAGGGAAAGTTTGAGAGATTCAAGAAACAAAACAATTTAAACTAGAAATGCAATGGTATTTACAGTGGAGTGATGGAGTTGGTACCTCATAGGTTGGTGAAGAAGGAGGTGGTGTGCACCTCCATGCTTTCCCTGGTGTACTCGGAGACCGAAATCGAGTTGGTGGGCTGATGGAGGTTCAACTCGGTCTGTTGACCGAGTGTTGTGCCCGAGTCGTCAGACTGGTCTGCTCATTTCCTGACTCGAGTTGTTTGCTCAAGTCCTATTGATCGAATCTATTCCTGGTTTTTCCAACACATACTGTTTGACCTCAGCTGCACCATCCTAGAACTGTGGCCCTGATAATCAGCATATCTAGAAAAACATATTGAAAATAACAAGAAAATTAGAAAGCGAGAATGTATAAAAAAGGATAGCCATGGGACTTTCTCCCAAGTGAGTTTGTTTTAAGTCACTGAGCTTGACTTTTCATCCCTTCATTAGGCTCTAGCAATGAATCCATGTATCACCTGGATCATATTCGTCATAGAACCATCCCCTAAACTCTTTCATCCTGATCATCTCAAAGAGTATCGTCCTTGGTTCAACAATGCTCACTTCATCGGTGGATGTTATACCCAGATGCTCCTCAGATATGCATTCAACAACAATGACACCTTCACAAGGATGTTCTAATGCCTTTCCAACCATGCATGCTGCTTCCCCACTGCTCTTGATTGAATAACTCAATTCTTCGTACCTCAGCAAAGGTTTCTCATCAACTGTGTATTTAGAAAGCAAATCAAGCTCTTATGTAACCTCTTCAGCTTCTTGGGGATTTTTCCATAGCAGTGGTACAGTCTTCTCCAAATCTTCACCAATATCATTGGAGAGTACGGTTGGGGTATTTGAAAAGAGTGGATTTAGGTTGAAAATCTCTGGTGGTTGCACAACAAAGGGTTTGACTGGATCAATAGGTCGAGTGGAGTGGTCGAGCTTGACCTCCAACTTCTGTGTTTCTGCTTGAACATGTAATTCACAGCCCTCCCCATCTTGAATATAATTGTCCTCAGTGAATATTGTGAACATGGGAATACTCTCACTATGAGGTTTCTTTTCTATAACGGTTTCCTGAGGGGGAATGCATTCGTCTTTAGTGTCCTCAGTCCATTGTGAAAGTTTGGTGTTGATGGGCTCCACACTCGTTGTCTCAACAATACTTGAACTCCTATCAGTTAGATGGGTGTCAAACATGTGAATACTCTCAATTATCTCCGCTAGTCCTTCCGAAAGACAAGCTGCCCCTTGTTTTTGTTCTTCCAAAATCAACTACATGAGGTTGTGAGTTTCGTCTTCTTCAGATAGTTGGGAGGAATATTGTCGTTCATAGTCATACTCCATGTTTGATGATTGAAATGTCTCACTATATCCACATTGGTTGCTTGGAGCATAGTTTTGATCTGGCTGATCCACTCTTGAGGTGAACGGTTCATTAGTGTGAAAGCCTGTGGAAAACCAAGCACGATATCGTTCTCGTTCTTCCCTCATGAACTGCAACATAGATTTCATGTAAGACATCGTCTTTCTCCCATGCAGGACTCGAAGAGTCTGACCGAGCTGAGGTTGACCGAGTGGAATGAAACGCAGGAAGTGAACTCGGTGTGATGAAATCGGTGGAGTAGGTCGAGTGGAATGACACGATGTGAGACCGAGCTGATAGCAGAGAGTGAACTCGGATAGGAGAACTCAGTTGAAATGGTCGAGTTGGTTAACTCGGGTTGGTGTACTCGGTGTAGCAGATCGAGTGGGCTGACTCGAGGTGCTGACCAAGTTAAGTAAGCTGAGTAGATGAGAAACATAAGTAGAACTTGATGTAACAGGCCGAGCTGATGCACTCGGGCAGGTTGATCGAGTGGTACTTGAAACAATGAAAACCCAGAAAGTTAAAAACTGAAATTAAATGAAAACGAACTTGATCTCAAGAAATCTGAAATCCTAAATGTAGCAAACAAACACCCAATTGGCAATGGCGCCAAATTGATAGTAGTATTTTAATCAGTACTTAGCTTGTAGGCAAGCGAAGCCTAGCAATATGAACTTGTCCCACTGGATGTAAATCCCCTGCCACTTATGCCTTTCCTAAGTAAAATATCACAAAAGCTGAATATGGGAAGCAGTAAGCTATGAGTCTATCAATTCCTATACAGCTAACATGTCATTGTAGTATGTAGGTATCAATCCAAATGGGTGAGATGCTAGCAAATAGAATGCAATCAAAGTCACTTAAGTCAAGCCAAGCAAATTGATTTTGGGTGTATAACAAACTAAGTAACGCAGGAAATATGCATGCAAAATAAAAACTAAGTAAAACTTCTAGTGCAGCAAGTAAAACTGCTAGTGCAGCAAGTAAAACTGCTAGTGCAGCAAGTAAAAATGCTAGTGCAGCAAGTAAAACTGCTAGTGCAACAAGTAAAACTACTAGTGCAGCAAACGAACTTGGTAAAATAAAACTAAGTCAAGACAATGGAAAAACGGGGCAGATAAGCGAAACGAAGTAAAATCAATCAAGACAAGCAAGCTCTCAAGGATGGAGTAATCAACCAGTGACTTTTCTACAATCTACCTAAGGCGCTGAACAAAAACTCAACAGAGCTAATCCCTAGACAACAGATTCACAAGCAACCAAATCCACTCTCGTGATAGATGACCTCAAGCAAGGGCAGTTTCAGACTCAGATCTCTCTGACGAAATCTACTCTAGCAGACATTAAGATCTAACCTTTTTATGTCAATGAACACCCTAAACATCCAATATCTTAGGCTAGGAATGCAAATCTCTGGTATTACTTGTTCAAGCATTTCATCTTCAAAAACCCTAAAAACTACTCACACATAAGGATGAACATAAACCCAAAAAAATCAAACATTTCAGAATTCATTGAAAATAGTCTAGAAAGATAGATTGAGATGAGAATAATAAGACTGCAAAGAATCAAAGCAAACTAAGTACTAGATTAAGAGAAATCTGAATTACAAAATGAAGAACACCAGAACAATGTTGGAGGCAGAGAAAAACACTAAAAATAAAATGAAGATAATCCCGTGGTTAATACCCAACAGAGGTATTTATAGAAAAATACGGAAAACCCTAAAACTAAAAAAGATAAAAAAAAGATAGCTAAGTCTCCGCGGATGGTGCAGCTCGACCAAGTCTGGTCGAGTGGTGTCGAGTTGCGTCAGTCTTCAAGATGGCATGTTTGTGGTCAACTGGAGATGGGGTCGCTGGTTGGTGCACATTACTTCCCTTGTCTTCAACTGATGCGATCTGCCCTAGTTTGGCACTTGTGAAGTTGAATTGAGGCTGGAAAATTGATTTAGAGGGCCAAAGATGATAACTCGGGTGATGAGCTCGAGTTGGGAACCCGAGTGGTGTCGAGTGGGTGAGTGCCAGACGTCGAGTTAGACTGCGAGGGCAGAGGTTGAGTTGAACTGCGAGGGCAGAGGTCGAGTTGGACGTCGAGTTGGACGTCGAGTTGGGAACCCGAGTGGTGTCGAGTGGATGAGTGCCAGACGTCGAGTTGGACTGCCAGGGCAGAGGTCGAGTTGGACGTTGAGTTGGATGTCGAGGGCAGAGGTCGAGTTGGACGTCGAGTGATCAGGTGCATGAACTCGGTTGGGGGAGTGGTCGAGTGCCAGTGTCGAGTGGTAACGTCACATGTCTGAGCAAGATGGTGTTGAGTGGTAACGTCGAGTCGTGGTGTCGCATGGCAGGTCGAGTGGTGGTCGCGTCGTGTGGTCGCAGGTTAGTATGGCATCTCGAGTTGCGGAGGCCGAGTGGCATTGAGTGTGGATGTCGAATGGCAGACAGGTCGATGTTGGTGAATGGTGACTCGAGTGGTGGAGTTGGTCGAGTCCGTCAGTGTGTTGGTCGAGTCCATCAGCCTGTTCGTCGAGTCTGTCGTTAGGCCTGACCGAGTTGTAGTAATTTGGTCATAACTCCTTCAATACTGATCTACATGATTCATGACTACCTCCGTTGGAAAGCTAACTCACTCCTCTACAACGTTTATGAAGAATGTTGAGGCTGAATCCAAACTCAATGTCCTCTTTCAGCCGCATCTTTCTGGCGTGTCGGATGAACATCACATCCTACTTTGCTCCATGACTCCAAATTTCTCCAAATGCCTCCAAAACACCTAGAAGCACTCCAAACATGCAATATGTATGCTAATCTAATGCAAATCCTAATATGAATGCTAAATGAGTGAAAAAAACTCTAAATGAGGTGAAACATATGATGAAACTACACCTAAGTGATGTCAAATGCATGCTAAAACATGCTAAAATACAGAGACATCAGAGGCTTCACGGTGTATCAGAGATCTTCCGCAATCTTTGTGTGTTACCAAACAATCCATCCTTTCTATCCTTTAACCTTCTCAAAAGCTATCAATTCGTGGGAAGATCCTATGAAGTGGTATTAGAGCCACTTTCGAGTTTGGTTTTTATCTCTTAAAACGTTTTCATTCTATTTCCTTTCCATCTCTTTTCTATCTTTTCGTTCTATAGATCAGTCCGATCTTCAGTCAAAAAAAAAGAAAATATATATTGAAAAGTGTTTGATCAACTTCTATTCGATCAGTTTCATGTCAGTTACGTTTCTTTTAAAAAAATCACAAATCTCTTTGTTTGCTGGGGAAACACGAAATTTCTTGATCATCATCTGTCCTATTATTTTTTCCAGATTTTAGTCTATCAAATCTCTTTTGTTTGTTGGGGAAACACAAAATTTATTTTCTATCTATCTCAATTCTTCATTTTCTTTTTTGTGGATTGTTGGAATTACCATCGATTTAGCTGGTGATGTTCTATATGAACTGTTGAGAGTTCATTGAGGAAGATTTCTTGAGAGATTAGAGTGAAATAGTTTGTGAGATTAAGAGAGAAAAACTTTTTTTTTAAAACAGTTGTGAGAAATTTTTTGTTGTTTTATTTCTAACCCTTTATTTTGCAGGAAACTCAACATGTCTCATGATGAAGATCAATCAGATAATAGCAGCAGTGGACGTGCATCTAAGAAACTGGAGATGCAAGCTTTATTGGGAGAGATGAAGCGTCTATTGCAAAGGGAGCTGGAACTTGTCCATACAAGGTTAGACAATATGGAAAATTCAATCCAACAAGTGCAGTGAGATACAATCCAATAAAGGCAACAAGAAAACGCTGGTGCTAGGGGAAGAAGAGTTCAAACTCATCAAAAAATAGATGAAGAAGAATTGGATTATTACAGCCGAGGCAGCCATGCTTCAGTTCAAAGTTGGAGAAGGACAAGACGTGACCAAGAAGCAAGGAGACTAGATGAAAATAATCTCAGTGGGCTTAAGTTGAAGATACCACCATTTCATGGAATGGGAGAAGAAGATAGAGCTTGTGTTTAATTGTCAAACCTATCCGGATTACAAGAAGGTTCAAGTGGCAACACCTAAGTTTTATGATTATGCTATCAACTGGTGGGATCAACTTGTGACTAGTAGGAGATGCAACCGAGAGCCTCAAGTTGATACTTGGGAAGAAATGAAAAATTTGATGAGAAAAAGATTTGTTCCAAGTCATTTTCACCGAGAGTTACATCAGAAGCTTAGGAGGTTGTCTCAAGGTTCTAAGAGTGTGGAGGATTATTTTCAGAAAATGGAAACTTTAATGATTAAAGCAGACATTGATGAAGATACCAAAGCAACTAGGGCAAGGTTTTTTGGATGATTAGCTCGTGATATTCAAGACAAAATGGAGATGGAAACATATGATAGCATAGAAAAAATGCTTCATAAAGATGTTTTGGTGGAACAGTAAATCAAGAGGAGAGGTATTTCCAAGCCAAGTACATATCATGGAGTCGGGAGGATAAGTCCGTTACCAAGCCAAAAACAGAACCCAAACCTTACGCAGCTAATCAAGATATCAAAGGGAAGGCAATGGCAAACTCTTCCAGAACTCGGGAGGTTAGATGTTTTAAGTGTCAAGGCCGAGGGCATTATGCTAATGAATGCATCAACAAGAGAACCATGATTCTTTTGGAAAATAAAGAGATTGAAACAGAGGAAAAAGTGTTAGAAAGTGATTCTATTTCAGAAGAAGAAGGGCGTGTAGAGTTACCAGTCAGAGGAGAACTGTTGGTAACAAGGAGATCATTGAGTGTTCAAGCTAAGGCTAATGAACAAGAGCAGAGGGAAAATTTGTTTCACACAAGATGCTTAGTGCAAAGAAAGGTCTACAGCCTTATCATTGATGGGGGAAGTTGCACTAATATAGCTAGTGAAACAATGGTGAAGAAGTTAGGGCTGAAAGTGGTGAAGCATCCGAAACTGTATAATATTCAATGGTTAAATGATGTGGAAGAGATGAAAGTGAGTAGCCAGGTATTGGTACCTTTAACCATAGGCAAGTATGAGGATGAAATTTTGTGTGATATCCTACCTATGGAGGCGAGTCACATTTTTCTTGGTAGACCATGGCAGTTTGACCGTAGGGCTATGTATGATGGTTACACCAATAGGTATTTGTTTGACTTCAAGGGAAGAAAAACAATTCTTGCTCTGTGAACACCACAAGAAGTCTATCAAGATCAGATCCAGATGAAATAACAAGGCGAGGCAACTATGAGTGAATCCCTAAACTCTCCACCATAAAAAAAAAAAGAGTTTGAGAAAAACCAAGAAAAGGGCCTGTGAGAGCAAACCCGTGAGGCACTCAAACTTCTTAGTGAGATCTAATGTGGTTAAGAGAGCTCTTTTCTCTAAACAACCCATTCTTTTGTTTGTTTACAAAGAAGTTCTCACTAACCTCAAACCGGAATTGCCGAGTAAGATTACTTATCTTTTGCAGGATTTTGAAGAAGTTTTTCCTGAGGAGAACCCAAAAGGACTGCCACATATCCGGGGGATTGAGCACCAAATAGACTTTGTTCCAGGAGCTTCACTTCCAAATAAAACAGCCTATAGAACCAATTCCGGTTGAAACCAAGGAATTGCAAAAACAAGAGGCTGAACTCATGGATAAAGGATACATCCAAGAGAGCATGAGTCCTTGTGTTGTACCAGTACTACTCGTACCTAAGAAGGATGGAACATGGAGAATGTGTGTTGACTGCCGAGCCATCAATAACATCACTATAAAGTATCACCATCCTATTCCTCGTTTAGATGATATGTTAGATGAGTTGCATGGATCTAGTGTCTTTTCAAAGATAGATCTTAAGAATGGCTATCATCAAATTAGGATGAGAGAGGGAGATGAGTGGAAAACTGCTTTCAAAACTAAGCATGGCTTGTATGAGTGGTTAGTTATGTCCTTTAGATTAACCAATGCATCTAGTACTTTCATGAGGTTGATGAACCATGTTCTTAGCAATTTCATAGGGTTGTTTGTTGTAGTATACTTTGATGACATCTTAATCTACAACAAGAGTTTAGATGAGCATGTTAAGCATCTAGAGGAAGTTTTGAATGTTCTTAGGAAAGAAAATCTGTATGTCAATCTGAAGAAATGCACTTTTTGTTCGGATAACATTGTGTTTCTAGGCTTTGTCATAAGTGCAGATGGCGTCCAAGTTGATGAAGAGAAAGTGAGAGCTATCCGTGAATGGCCAAGTCCAAATACTGTGAGTGAAGTGAGGAGTTTTCATGGACTTGCAGGATTCTACAGAAGATTCGTGAAAGATTTCAGTACCGTTGATGCTCCTCTCACTGAAGTGATAAAGAAGAGTGTGGGATTAAAATGGGAAACAGCACAGAAAAGGCTTTCCAAACGCTAAAAGAGAAACTTACTAATGCACCACTCTTATCTTTACCAAATTTTATGAAAACTTTCAAAATTGAATGTGATGCATCTGGTGTAGGTATTGGAGCTGTTTTAATGCAAGAGAAGAAGCCCATTGCATTTTTCAGTGAGAAACTTGGAGGAGCCATACTGAGCTATCCAACCTATGACAAGGAGTTATATGCTTTAGTGAGAGCTCTACAAACGTGGCAGCACTACTTGTGGCCAAAAGAGTTTGTCATTCATACTGACCACGAATTCTTGAAGCATTTAAAAGGTCAGCAGAAGCTCAACAAGAGACATGCCAGGTGGGTAGAGTTTATTGAGACTTTTCCATATGTGATCAAATACAAACAAGGTAAGGAAAATGTTGTTGCAGATGCCTTATCGCGGAGGTATGTTTTGATTACTATTTTAGATGCTAAACTGTTAGGATTTGAGCAACTTAAAAATCTTTATAAAACTGACGCTGAGTTTCAAGAGATTTACAAGCTAGTCTTGTGCTAAATTTGCTTTTGGAAAATATTTTAGGCATGAAGGGTTTTTATTTTTTGAAAATCGTTTGTGTGTGCCTAATTGCTCTATGAGAGATTTGCTAATCAGGGAAGCGCATAGAGGAGGCTTAATGGGACATTTCGGAATTGTTAAGACTCTCAAAGTAATGCAAAAGCACTTCTATTAGCCGCATATAAAGAGAGATGTGGAGAGATTCTGTGGAAGATGTGTCACTTGCAAACAAGCCAAATCAAAGGTACAGTCTCAAGGTTTATACACCCCTTTACCGATCCATACTCAGCCGTGGAATGACATATCTATGGATTTTGTGCTTGGATTGCCTAGAACTAGGACTAGAAAGGACTCAATCTTTGTTGTTGTTGATAGGTTTTCTAAAATGGCATATTTCATTGCTTGTCATAAAACCGATGATGCTTCTCATGTAGCTAACTTGTTCTTTAAAGAGATAGTTCGTATTCATGGCATGCCTAGGAAAATTCTTAGTGATAGGGATACCAAGTTCTTGAGCTATTTTTGGAAAACACTTTGGTCTAAGCTAGGAACTAGGTTTTTATTTCAACAACTTGTCATCCTCAATCTGATGGACAAACTGAAGTTGTCAGTAGAACTTTGTCTACTCTGTTACGTGTCCTGATTAAAAAGAACTTGAAAACTTGGGAAAATTGTTTACCGCATGTTGAATTTGCATATAATCGTTTAATGCATTCAGCCACAAAGTTTTCTCCATTCGAAATTATTTATGGACTCAATCCTATATCTCCTTTGGATCTAACCCCTTTACCTTTGAGTGAAAGAGCAAGCATAGATGGGAAAAAGAAAGCTGAACTTATTAAACAGATCCATGAGAAAGCTCGGAAGAACACAGAAGAGAAAACCAAGTTGTACGAAAAACATGCCAACAAGGGCCGGTGTAAGAAGATATTTGAGGAAGGAGACCAAGTGTGGATACATCTGAGGAAAGAAAAATTTCCAGTTGAAAGAAAGTCCAAACTGCAACCAAGAATTGATGGTCCATTCAGAGTTACAAAGAAGATCAATGACAATGCTTACCAGCTCGATCTACAAGGTAAGTACAATGTGAGTTCAAGCTTTAATGTCGCTGACTTAATTCCTTTTGTTGCAGATGAGCCAGATTTGAGGTCAAATCCTTTTCAATAGGAGGGGATGATGTGATCATGGAAGAGAATCAAATGCAGCTTGAACCTGGAGAGGAGATACATGGAGTTGAGAAAACATTGGCTGTACCTAGTGGACCTATGACAAGAGCAAATGCTAAGGTATTCCAGGATGCAATCAATGGACTACTCGCTCAAGTACAAGATCATCAAGAATCTAAGGATCAAATGAAGTACATTGGATATCAGAATATGCTGATGGCAATACCTTCTCAAGTGGACTAACAAAGAGGGTGATCCATTTGTACTTTTTTCCTAGCCTTTGGTTTTGTTCCGATGGGTTTTCCAAATGAAGGTTTTAATGAGGCAAATTGGGTCACTTATTCACTTTAGTCCTAAGTCTATAAGAGAATTAACAAAGTCCAAAGAAGATCTCTTGGCCCAAAATAAAGACTCCAACTCGTGGAAACTGAAGAGAAGGAGTGCAAGAGTCATTTTCTGTTTAAGTCTTTTAGTTTTAATTCCTTCAATTAATAATGCTTAGATATTTTGCTACTCCTTTTGCTATTTAAAACATGTTGAAACTCAGAGTAAATCAATCAACTTTTCTTTTCAATATTTTAGAGTGAATCTCTTCAGTTTTTTGTGAACAAACCCTAGATGAAACCCTAGATTGGTGTGTAATATCCTATCTGTTTTCTTGTGTTTTCTTGGTGTGTCATATCCGAGGAACCAAAATTGGTCTCGTCCAAGTGTGTCATATCTTGGGAGGTTTCACGGTGTATCAGAAATCTTCCTCAAGTTTCTGTGTGACCAAACAATCCATCTTTTATATCCTTTAACCTTTTCGAAAGCTATCAATCCGTGGGAAGATCCTATCAATGTGCAAATTAAAAAAAATTATAATGACTGTTCTCATATTCACACCCGAATGTATATGTAACTAACTGCATCCACCTCTAAACTCTAGATATCTGAAATTTGTAGACAAATTGAAACTAATATCGAAACAAAATATTAGGGGTAGTATATGTCCATCTCGCTTCGAACCAATGTGCTTCCACATCTTTGCTAACATGTGTTTTTGGCATTACATTCTTTTTACACGACACAATTCGTCTACTAAATTTGTATTGACCATTCTATAATTCTCTCTCTCCCACCTTGGTCGTCTCTCTCCACGGCTTCCTTATCTTCTCCTCAAGAAAAGTTTTTGTCATATTCTTCCAACTTTTCAGAAAAACCGGAAAAATACTAATAATCATAAATAAATAAAGGGAAATAGAAAACATATAACCCCACTTACGTACAAGTCTCAAGACTGAACCTAATAATATTATTATTATACCATATCATATCCTTTGATCAACACAAAAATCCCTTTTCCCTTTTTTTATTTTTTTTCTTTTTTCTTTTTTCTTTTTTCTTTCCTCAATCAATCATGGAAACTCATCTACAGCAAGTGAAGAACAGTTCTCAAACTTTTTCTGAAAAGCTAAACCCTAAACAAGAACCTTTACAATCATCATCACTTTCACCAATCTCATCGCCTTCTTCTTCTCCTTCTCATGACTTCTCTTTCACCATATCTCTCCAGCCTCTCTCTTCTTCTTCAAAACACATCAGCTCTACTCTTAGAAACCCAACCAATACGACATCGTCTTATCAACAAACCGATCCATTCGCCGTCGATTTGTCTCCCGCCGATGAGATATTCTTCCATGGTCATCTTCTCCCTCTCCATCTCCTTTCTCACCTCCCGGTCTCTCCAAGAACTTCCACAAGCTCGTATAATGACGGTTTTACCCTCCCTGTCAAAGATATTTTACCTGACCATCCAACAAACAACAACAAAGAAGACATCAGAAACATCAATAGGGAGGCAAAGAACAACACCACCGACGATAAACCAGACGGTGAGAATCGGGTAAAAACCAAACCGGTTAAGTCATTTTCTCTCTTTGGTTTATCAAAATGGAAAAAAGGGTTTGAAAGCAACGAACGAGAACAAGAACAACAACAGAAGAAGAAGCCTCTAAGCTTAGACCTAAGTCATGCCGTCAAGAAGTACATAAGGATGTTGTTTCAAAGGAGAGAAAACGGCACGCAGTTTAGGAACAGAAGACAGACTTCTTCTTATTCCTTCTCTTCTTCTTTAATGGGTCCAAACGGAAACAGCAAAACAATGATTAATGGATCATACAACAAGAGAGATCTAATAAGAAGGAGAAGAGGTGAGTTATTCTCAGCTCCGGCGTCGATGAGAACATCTCCGACGAACAGTGGTCATCTCCGTGTGTCCACGGCAGGACTCTCATCAAGCTCGGCGTCCACGTCATCATCGTCTAGTGATAGTACTATGGAAGAGTTACAAGCTGCGATTCAAGCGGCCATTGCTCATTGCAAGAACTCAAGCGCCATTGATCGTGATGATAAGGTGAAGGATTCTTGATTTGGTTTTTTCTTTTGTCCTTAATATGTTGTCCTTTCTTGTCAGAAAAAAAGTGTTTAGTGTGTGACGTGGAATTTAAAAATCATAGTAGAGGTAATTATTTATTTCGTGTATAGAAAAGGAGTTATTGTTCCTATACTATATGTCTCTCCATAATTCATTTATGATAATAAAAATAATAATAATAATAAATAAGAAAAGAGAATTATTTGAAAAAAAAAATTGGCAACTTTGTTAGAATAATAGAAAGATAACTACAAGTCCAGGCTGGGTTTTATTGTTTGTTTCCACAAATTGGGGATGGCCAAAAGCCGAGAAAGTGGTGGAGTTTCATTTCGAAAAGCAAAAAAAAAAGTATATGGAGTTTGAGATTGTCTATTTTTCTTGGTTTAGTTAAACTCGAGGTAATGGCCTTTTCGTTTCATTGTCTATAGCAACATCGATCTACCAAAATATTCCCTCGTTTTTATATTAATTATGTTTTTCAGGTATATTAAAAAATAATTAATTTTTTTTTTACATCTGACTAATGCAGGGATGAAAACATTGTTTACTTTGTTGGTGTAACTAACAACCCCAACAAAACAAGATTAAATCATCTAGTTAATTCATTTCAGTAGGGATGAAAACATTTATTATAAAACAAATTTTAACTTTTAAAAATACTCTTAAAAGGAAACAAAAAGAGTATTAGTGATAATAATTAATGGATTTCGATGACCATACTATGTTTGCTTTGTTGGTGTTGGTTCATTGATAGGTTTCGACAAGAAGTTACGAACATTTAAATTGTTGAAACTTTCAAATTTTGCAAATTTAGTCGTTAGTCAACAAAACATGTTGCTTAAATATATTGTTGAATATCCATAAGTTTACAAAGCAAAACAAATACTAAATTCTAATATTTGTCAAAAATGGAACAACTCACAAATACAATGATAGATTTTCATTCCGCCAGATATAATATACAAATTGTATAGTTATAGTTATTATATATAAAGACTGTATATGTAAGTTTTATGAATTTCTATTTATCAAATTAACGTCTATTTCTTTCATTCTAGACATTACTTTTTTTATACAGGATTTGTACTATATGACAATAGATATAAATGGATTAAAACACGGTTTGGTAGGTTTTATATGTCATTTAACTTCTATGGGACTAATGTGCCATGAAAGTTTGTACACTTTGGTTAATGAGATTTTGCAAAAGGACGAAAACAAAAGTTCCAGCTAAAGGCAGGGCCCTTATCCCAGTTGGTCTCAGCAATTGCTGTCACGAAGGAACATATGTTCTCAATCTCAATGTTAGGCCTGGCACCAAAACACTCTCAATTGAATTACACAGTACCAGTCGCTTTTAATATTGTTCATTCATTCGCGCTGATTTTGAAGCAATTGTGTTGTAATCCTCTGTTCTTTAGGATACTTGAAATCTTACTATTTGCATATATAAAAGAAAAAGGCTCACTTGAGATTATGCTCCCATGTTTGGTTTTATGGGGTTTGGATTATTAATACCCATTTTTGGATACTAAGCAAGTGGCAATCAAGTATATGGATTAGGGACAGTCCAAGAAAAGAAGAACAAGACTGCAAAAACGCTCGAATGTTTCATGTTTTGATTGACGGAGAAACTAGGGCAGAGCTTGTTAGTCACATCTGCGGCTCGGAGCTTGTCTGAGAAAAGTATTTAAGAGATGTTTTAGTCAAAAGCATGGTTCAATAATTGAGAATGTGGGAGTTGTTTACAAATGCATACCTCGAGGTATCGTTTCAAAAGTGTGGTGGTACTGTAATTGAATCCCTCGAGAACGGTTCCTTGAGTGCGTGATGAATGAAGCTGTTTCCTCACTTGTGTAGCCAGAACTTTTCCGAGCTCAACTCCCCACTGGTCAAACGAATTGATACCCCACACAAAGCCTTGAACCGCAACTCTGTGTTCGTAGATTGCCAGCAACTGAAAACAAAACAACATAAATGTCGGTTTTTATAGCAAGGATCCTCTCATGTCAATCCTAAGACAGTACTGATAAACCTGAGATAGGGACAGACCTGTCCAACATTGTAAGCACTCAATTCTGGAAGTAGAAGGCTCAGAGAAGGTCGATTTCCGGAGAATGTCTATGGAAACATACCAAAATTTTACCCGACAATGTTCATATACTGAAAAAACATAGAAGCTCTTTTTAACATTACTCCAAGACCATTTTTACCTTGTGAGGAATGAGATTTTCTGAAACATTCTCTTTCTGCAACTGTTCAGGTGTCTACAAAAGGCAAAAACCAAGGAGTTTGTTTCAGAACTCTTACTCTCTTTATCCCCATGACCAAATGTAATATCTTACTTTTCCATATGCAAGAGCATCAGGCTGGGCAAAGAAGTTGGACATGAGCTCGTCATGGTTACTAACAACCTCTCCTGTGAATCCAAATTCAAAACTGATCGTAAGTTTCAAAAGAGAATGCATAAAAAAGCTGAAATCAAATTTACAGTAACAGGAATGAAAATATGCCTACCCTTCAGGTACACAGGTTGCTGACTCTTCACAATGCCGATAAAATCACAAGGGATTACGCGTCCCTATAACATCATTAAGAAAGATTTAGTGCATTCCTCAATAGCTTAACTTGCTAAAACCCAGAGTAAATCAAATTATATGTAGCAAAGGACCTGGTGAATTAGTTGGTAAAAGCTGTGTTGACCATTTGTTCCAGGTTCGCCAAAATCAATCTCACCAGTCTCGTACGGGAGAGGTAGACCATCAATTGAGACTCCCTTTCCATTACTCTCCATACTAACCTGAAATCAAACAATGTAAACAATTTTAATTTTTTTTGTGTCAAAACAAATATGAAGAAGCAAAGATTAAGGAGACAAAAAGGAAACACAGTTCACATGCCTGTTGAATGTGCGGAGCAAATTTCTCAAGGGCTTGGGAGTAAGGTAAGATGGCCTGAGAAAACAAAAAGATGTTGACGGAGGCTGAACATCTTAAACTGAGAAGAAAATTTCAGCTTGGTGTTATAAAGGAGTCAATTCTTACCCTGGCAGGATATCCAAGAAATGATACATTCCATACACTCAACAATCCTAGAAGTACCTGAAATCGTCAAAAGTTACCAATCAATCTCTCACTCTTGTCGTGACTACGATAATTATACGAATTTAAGGGAAACTACTGAGAGTTAATGGACACGCTTGCTTTCAACAGAGTATAAGTAACTTCATGTGAGAGTAATTCTATAATTGTAGAAGAGCTGACCCAAAACACAAAAAGCACACACCCAATACATTCATAAATATTGTCAAAGGACAACTTCACATTCTTCTGGGACCAGCAACTCTAACAAGTAACCATTATCAATATAAAGAACTCACGGGTATATTCTTCTCAAATGGTGTGGACTGGAAATGCTGATCAATGCTTGAAGCTCCTTGCAAAAACCTGCAGCCCGTAAAAGAAAAACTGAATATTGACTGCATCTATTAAGGAAGTTTCTTTGGATTAAACATAGGACATGAAAACATTCCTCTCCAAATAAATCGGAAACACAAGAAAAGAAGATTTTTTTTCAGAAAAAGGACAAAAAGAAAACAGAATATACATCAATGGTTAACAAGTACATCTGTAAACTTATGTCGAATAGATTTCTCAAGAAAAACATGTACTACTTCCTATGCCCAAGACATTTTATGAGATGGATGATGAATAGAAGGTACCGTACTTCTCAACCACAGAAAAGCCATACTGCAGAGACAAAGGTAAGATTCCAACAGCACTGCAAACTGCAGCATAATTTCAGTTAAATACTAAGTCAGTGGATATAGGTGAGAAATGAATCCAACCAAACAGGTAAGAACTTACCACTGTACCTTCCACCAACCCAGTCCCAAAATGCAAATGCATTGTTTGGGTCAATACCAAACTTCTCCACTAACTGTTAAACAAAGCATTCAGAGTTCAAACATTTATTCTGAATATGAACCATGTAGACTAGGTTAACATGTCCATCCATTTTACATAATCAGAAAGACTTGAGTATATATTTCTCGGTTTAGTTTTACTAAGATGGAAGATAAAGAAATGAAGTCCCAAATGCATACCGCAAGATTAGTGCTGACAGCAACCATGTGTTTTGCAACAGCCGAAGCCCTGTTAAGTAATCACATGTTTAATGAATGCTGTTCATCCACGATAACCCAAAAAATGGATAGAATAACAGAGTATATTTTGATCATAGTTGCTTATAAAATGTACAAGCATAAAAGCTTTCCTCTGGTGATAATGTATAGTGTCTACAATAGGGCGACACATACTTGCAATAGAGATGTATAAACAGAAAAAACATGCACATGCTCAGTGTGTCAATTTGGTCATGATAATTGTAATTTTCTAACTAAACAAGACTAGAGTGCCAAGCAAAGAGAAATACTAACCCAAGAGCAGCTGTAATCCATTCCCTCAACGTCCTAGCGTTCAGCATTGTTTCAGCCGTTGTAAATGTTTTTGAGACCACCACAACTGGAGTCACAAGTATCCTCAGGATTAGTTACAGTAAAAGTTCGTAAATGGAAATTATCAAGGTGAACTAATTGATAGGTCTGAACATGAACCTAGAGTAGTTTCTGGATTTAGTCCATTGATATTTCTTGCAACATCAACAGGATCAATATTTGCTAGGCTGCGAAAAGAAACACAGAGTCAATCTTTAAATCCAGCACATAGATTGTCACAAAAGATAACAAAGAATGGAATCCAACGAATAAGTAGAAGCTAGCACGTCCTATACAGCCTCCTCTTACTAAGTTAACCGAAATTTAGATAAACAAGGAGTATGCGGTGTCTACGACAATGACGATAAAAAGAACACATAATTACGAGTTTTCATGGACCTTCAGGAGAAACTTGCAACCGTGCCGACAAGCATATCAATCAAGACTCGCATTCGTTAAACTACCAAAGCCTTGAGGAAAGCAACAGAAAAAAAACTATGTATAGAACTATATAACCAGAGATATGTAGTACTTACAATCGCAACTGGCGTCCTTTAGCACACTCTACAGATTCAGGATCTGATCATGGACGTGCATATAAAACAGAAATTTTAATTAAAACAAGCTTGAAAAACACTAGTAAAAGGCTAAGTACTGAGACTAGATTCAGCCACCTGTTTGGAGAGCCGTGTGCACAAACAGTGGACCTAAGAAGCTACCACCAATACCAATTGCGATGACATCTTTCAGCGGTTTGCCAGTGGCTCCTACCTATCAATAATTGCAAAAACTCAACACATAGCTATAAAAGCGATAAAGATAGGTTTTGAAATAACATGTACAAATTACCCATGAACCAGAGCGAATTTTCTCAGAAAACTCCTTGATCTTATCTAGAATGTTCCACACTTCAGGAACCACATTCTTTCCATCAGCCTTAATAACTGCATCCTTTGGAGCACGGAGTGCAACATGAAGAACTGACCTATTCTCTGTACTGTTAATCTGAGGAAGCAATTCAGAAAGTTTTGCACAAAAAGTCAGACACCAAAGAACAATAGAACGGAGAATATATCATATACTCTAACAAGTCTAGCAAATAGAAATGTCTTCATTTATATTCTCTAATACGCAACACGGCAACATTATAAGAAAAGGTTTCATAAGATCAAATCAAAATGAGATTAACAGCTATATTACTCACATGTTCCCCGTTGAACATGCGGCTAATCTTCTCTGTCAACTGTGCATCCTAAATATACAAACAGATGGTTAAAATCTCCGTAAAATATGTTATTGTTCTACGAAATCTGCCAATAAACACATCTTTCCTCACCTTTGCCAAGTTTAAAAGCTTGTCCATTGTTTCTACTGTAGCACGCTGTCGAGAATAATCTAACAACAACCCATCAAATTCCCTAAATAAAAAGCAATGGAAACTCGTAAATGCACAATCACTTGAAACAAAAATCAAACCTTGATGCAAAGATACAAAACAAAAACATCCACTTTCTCTATACAGCACTAAATATACTCTTAAATCATTTAAAAAACAAGAGAATCAATATCAAACATTATGTTATACAAAACACTTAAGCCAAAATAGAAAAGAACACATACAACATCATGGACTCGCATCTGTAAACATCACTCATCAAATCACGCAAATGAGTCTTCTTAATATCTTCAACATGTCCCTGCGAAAAATTCGAAAACAACAAAAATCACGAGAAAAATTCCAAATTTACTTCTCAAACACAACCACCATTGAAAAATTAAAGACTTATTACCTTCAAATCCTTCCATGCCTCAGTATCACAAACCAAAGCAGTTGATGACGTCATTACTGGGAATAATCAGAAAAAAAAGAGTCAATTACACATCAAAATACAAAACCAGTTTCGTGTAATTTGCAGCTAAGAAAATAAAATTGAAGTCGGATTATACGAAACTTAGATTGAAATACAGATTTTCAGCTCTAGAGTTTGTTTCAAACAAACTTTTTTGGCAATGGATTCACTGAAGAAAACGCTAAAATTTTGAATTTGGTATTCACAATTGCGATTGATCGAGGAGAGGAAAAGAAAATTAAAAAATAAAAATAAAACCTGAGGATCTTTCGAAGATGAGAGGAAGAAGAAGGTTCCGGAATTGTGAGAATGATGGCTTAAGAGAAATTGAAAAAAAGCGATATGGAAGGGTGAGAAAGCTGTGGGCCGCGGAAGAACTGAGGGTGTGACACGTGTCAAAGAGGTTCTGCTGAGCTCAGTTATGAAACTATGGCGTTTTTTTTAATGGTTTAGAATTTGGGGAAAAAGTCAAAAACTAGGTTCATTGATTTTGTATGTCATATTCTCTTGTTGAGAAAAGGGAAAGTCAAAATTGTTGTTAATTTTTATGGGATATTTTCTTGCTCATAGACTCATAGTATTCTAAACAAGCTGAATCGAATTTAGAACATATCTAGCGTGTAATTTATTACATTTAGAGATGAAGAGATTTGTAATAATGATAGATTCTAGTTTAAGTGAGCTTTATTTAGTTGAAATAAAAAGGGAAACGAAATCTATTTACAGATTTGTCTTAAATTCTATGTTGATTTAATTTGTTTAGTTAAAAGTATATTTTATGTGGCACAATAGTTTTCAAAATAAAATAAAAATTATAAACCTTAAATTTATAGGTAAAACTATAATTTATATATATATTAAACCCTTAAATTATAAAGCCTAAATTATATTTATATCTAAAATTTTCTTAGAGTATAAGCCTCAATATATATATAATATATATATATATTAGAGGGTAACCTGCCCTTCGGGCATGATTTTGATTAGGGGTATACGGTAAAATATGGTATTGATTTAACCTTAATCTTAAATTTAGCAGTACATGTGTGCTTAGAGTTCTTATTGAAATATAATATAAATTGATGATTAGGTAGATAAAGAGCACATTTAGTTTGCATAAATGATGAAAATAAATTTGACCATTTGTTTGGTAGTAGTAGCAGTGGGTGTCCAGGTTGAAAATAGAATGTAACCGTAGGCGAGAAATTCAATTCTCGTAAAGTGGAATTCAACTCTGTTGAATTCTTTGTTCCAATCAGCTATTGAAAGGTTTGTTTTGTCTTCTGTATTTGAAAGATAAATCATCGGCGATTCTTTTCACCACTTTTTCCAAATTGTTTGCTTATGGTTGTTTTGGTTTGTGATTAATGGTTCATTTGGACTTATGTTTTTAAAAATTAGGTCTGGTAGGATTTTATATATATATATATATGTGTGGGGGGGGGGATTATGGCAATTTTAATTTAAACATGTGGGTTCCGAGGTAAGTCTTCTTAGAATATGCATTAACATTTTCTGTGTATTTGTAGTAGAGTAGTTTTATTTTTGTTGCAATCCATTTTTCTCTAAATATTTTATTTAATAGTATTTTATAAAATTATGGTTAGAACCATTTATAGTATAGAATGTGCTTTATATTGAGTTGTATATATATGATCCTCATTGTTTTTCAGATGCATAATTATTATTGAGGGGTTTTTATTTTAATATTGTCTTTATTTAAAAAAATTTGTTTGGTCAATTGTCAATAGTTTTAATAGAGGAAGTGATATTCATATAGTTTGTGAGCCGCGCTTCACGCAGTATTTTATATTATTATTTATTATTATAGTTATTTAAAAAAACTACACCTATAAAAAGTATTATATATCTCATCTTTAATGTTTTATATGTACTTTATAAAATAAAATTTCTTGACAGCATATATATAATATTAACTTATATTTATCAAAATTCAAATCTTAAAATATATTTTGAGTTCATAACTTTTTTAGTTATCCGATTTTTGTATATCTATACTCATATAATTTTTTTAGATAGTTACATATGTAATTTTGATCCGAATTGTTAACTTGAGATCAAAATATATATTGACCATTATATAATTAAAGAAACACGTTCAACCATTAGATTGCAGTAGACATGCAGTCTCCTGATAGATGAGATGTGTCATATATGCTACTGTCCTCGCTAAAAATATTAGCTTTTAATTCATTTCATCCAAAAGCACCATACAACTGACTATATCGGATGCTCATAACTACACACGACTCAGCCAATACAGTCATCCATAAATCCAGTCTCCAAAATATATATTCTTATATAGATCTTGAAAATCGCATACTTAAAGCGACGAAACTCTCAAAAGGATTGAAAACTTATGTTAGAGAACAACCAATGCTTACATTTCTCTTTTTTAAAAAATTGAGTTGGTTATTATAGATATTGATCTATATTCATAAATGCCTCATTGTTTTCAAAATACACACATTCTCTTTCTCTCTCGTTCTCTATTTTTTCCTCATCAACACAATAAAATTGAACCATGGACCATATTACATAGATCACCTACAACATTGATCTCCTTCTATAAATGTCTTATGTGTTTCTAATATCTACTCATACTATCTATATTTCTCCCAATGATGGAAAATATTAAACCATAGACAACATGTTCACTTGTTTTAAACATATTATTTATTATCTTCATCATGTTTCTCTTTTCTGTGTTCATTCTCAATGTATGGTCAATGACTTTAGTGCTATAAAATTTTATATGACGTAACTCATTTTTGCTTTCAAAGATTGGCTTGAACATGTTAACGTTTTGGGATAACACAACATATCCCTCATAATATGCAATATGCATTTTCATATGCCCTTTAAAATTTTGGAGTTATCATTCAAGCTTATAGAATTCTCGTGAATATTCCACTATTGAAAGAATCCTCGTTAGCTCGAACACCAATTTCTGATAATCAAAATGCATGTTTTCATGTAACCTATTTAAGTTCAATATTTTTGTCTTACCATAAAATTTAAAATATCAAATTAAGCAATGTAATTTAAAATTTATGTACATTTCTTTGAACTAATCCTTATTAATTATTTAAAATTATAGATAATAATATTTTGGAATTAATGTATACAAAAACTAATCTATTATTTATAAACATGAAACTCTTTACTTAAAGTTCATAACTTATAATAACAATTATTAATATTTTGATTATTTTAAATAATTTTCTATACTATATAAATAAATCTAATAAGAATAGAATTAATTAATGATAATGTTTTAGATCATTTTTCTAAAGAATTGATTTTTTAAAATTCTTTCAAAACTATTAGATTAAAGAATGGTAGTTACTATGAGAATTAAAGTGTAAAAATACAAAAAAAAATGTGTTACAATATTAGAGATTGAGAAAAATAGTTAATGAAGTGAGTGATGCTCATGTGTCAAAATTTTAGAGTATGAAAAATATGATGTGGCTTTATAAGAAAATAGCAACATTTTACTTTATATATATTGTTTTTTTTTCTTTGAAGGAAGATCTTTCTTTGACTAAAAGGTTTTCCATTTTTAAATATTAAAGAAATTTGTTTTTAATTGGGGTAATGTTCGACTATTCCATTTGTAGGCCAGTGCATTCAGATTTCTAATGGGGTTTGGATGAGGTTTTTTGGATTTTGGATAAATCGGTACAAAAGAATTTGTATCCGATCGGGTAATTTGTAATTTTGGATAGATTCCGTTCGGAACCCTTTCGATCAGGTTCAGTTCGAATTTCAAAAATTTTGGATCTGGCTTTGGGACATGTTTTCCACCCGAACAACCCCAATAGATCCACAAAATCCCAACAAATCCAAAAAAAATCCAAATATACCAGAAAAATTCATTGAAATAAACCTAAAACCTTTGGAACCATTATTGTACTTTGCCCAATACTTATGTGTTGGATTTGTGTGATTTCAAATATTTGACAATGCAATGAAAACTTACATTTTTCATTTGGAAACGTAATAAGTTGATAATTTGAAAACGTGGAATATATATGATATATATTTTTTTTCTTTAACTTTAAAAGAAAATCTTAGTTCATTTGAAGAATATTAAATATCTCATAATAATAAAAGAAAATTTAAATATATTAAGAATGTGAATGAAGACTTGGCGCACCGGCTTGGAGTACATCGATGGAACCTATCGACTTGGCGCAGCGGGTTCATGATGGCCGATGGCTCTCCACGGAATGGCTAAGCGAGATCAGCACCACCGCGACGTAGCTTCCGGAGGATTGCTGATACTTAGGCGAGGTCTCGTCGCGGCTTGATGTTCGTCGATCTAAAAGAGATGAACCAATAAAAAAAACACCAACCAAACCACATTACACAGTTCCAATTGCCCCAATTTCCCCCAATTTGCAATAAACATGATCGAAATCCCCAACCCATAACCAAGAAATCAATTGCGGTTAGACTAACTACAAGCGAAAACTCTCCAACAAACCCAAAACCCAGAAATCAGCTCTTACCCAATTTATGTAACGTGAGAGAGACCGTCAAAGAGATGACGAAGAAGACAAACGAAACTCTCTCTTCGCCAGCGGCTATGTTCATGACGACGAAAACACCGTCGATTCACATTTCAGCCCTTCGATTTGATTCAATTCGCCGACGGAAGTCTCCTTCTCTGTTGAAGAACACGAAAACCCTAAGCCCCAAATCGATTTTGGGAGTTTTTTTATTTTTTTATTTAAGATATTTACTTATTTAAGTTATTAAAAATAAAATATTTTGTTCTTTTAATTATTAAAATCACGTTTAAATTATAAAAACAAAAGAAATTACCACGTGTGTTATAAAAAATGACGGAGTTAACACTTCCGTTAACAGCTGTTACTGTTCTGTGATTTCAAATGTCGGCGTCAACCGGAACCGAAAAACTGTGTAAGTTTTTTGGTTGATCTCATCGTCGGAACCGAGAGAGAGAGGAGAAGAGGCAGTGTTCTTTTTGTTTAGTTTACAGATACATTTTTTTTTTTCCAAATTTTAAAAAGACATGTGTCAAACCCAAAGAAAGTGCATTTACACTTTCATATTATATAATTTGTATGAATCTATTATAAACAAGGTTCTCGGTCTTGTAGTGAAGCATATAATACACATAGAAGATTGAAATATGTGCTTTGTGATGCACAGAAAAAATGGGAGAGATGTTTTGTAAAACATATTCTGGGGATTGCTACTTCCACCCCATATAAAAACATGAGATAATTTGCAAACTACACTATAATTTGCAAACTACACTATAAAAACATATCCTAAATTTTGTTAAACTTTTGCAAACTACACTATAATTTATTTGATTGGAAATATACCTTTTATACTAAAACAAAATGACAGTTTTGTCCTTTAATAATTTAAAATTAAAAAAAAAACAAAATATTTTGATTATTTAAATTTTATAAATAGTTTAAAATAATTTATTTAAATATAGTAAAAATTTAATTTTAACATTAATTCGAATTTCAAAATATAATAACAGATAATATTTTTTTTTATTAGATATAGTTAATTTTAAAAAACTTTTATATAATGACTAATCCAAACATCATAACTAATTTTTATAAATTAATTTTGAATTTGAATATATAAAAAAATTCTATATTTTTTAGATTTAGTTAATATTTTAGATAATGATATCATAGCTTATATTAAAGATAAATAATCCATGAAAGAATAAATTATAAACTAATAATAAAAATTATTTAAAAATTAAATGTAATTATTAATAGAAAATTATATTCTATATTTTTTAGTCAATATAATTATTTTTAATTAATTACGAATTTAAACTATAGGATCAAAATAATGATATGAAATTTATTAAAAAATTTAATATAAAATTATATTATATATATTTTAGTCAAGATAATTATTTTTAATTAATTACGAATTTAAACTATAGGATCAAAATAATGTTATGAATTTTATAATTTATTAAAAAATTAATATAAAATTATATTCTATATTTTTAGTCAAGATAATTATTTTTAATTATGTACGAATTTAAACTATAGGATCAAAATAATATTATAAATTTTATAATTTTATTTAAATTTTTACATAAATTAGTTTTATAAATTATAATTATTTTTTGCTAATTTAAAATTATTTATTTAAAAATAATTTCATGAATATAAAAAATTAAGTCAACAGTTTAAATATGTCGACTATGTAAACAAATCAACCAATAATGTATAAGTCGACTGTTATAAAATAAGTCAATGGTGAAAAAAAACTAGTTAATAGAAATAAAATGTAAGTCGACAGTTCAATAAATCAGCTTTATTAACAAGTCAAAATAAAATTTAATAAGTCTACCAAGAATAAATAAGTCTACAAAAAATATATATATATTGACGAACAAAAATAATAAATCAACAGTTTAAATATGTCGACTATGTAAATAAATCAACAAATCAAGTATAAGTCTGCTATTATAAAATAAGTCGATGAAAAAAAATATTAAGTCAACAGAAATAAAAAATAAATCGATAGTTCAATAAATCAGCTTTATTAACAAGTCAACATAAAATTTAATAAGTCTACCAAGAATAAATAAGTCTACGAGAAAAAAATATAAATCGACGAACAAAAACAATAAATAAACAGTTTAAATATGTCGACTATGTAAACAAATCAACCAATCATTTATAAGTCGACTGTTATAAAATAAGTCGATAGTGAACAAAATAAGTCGACAGAAAAAAAAAAGTCAATAGTTCAATAAATCAGCTTTATTAATTAGTCAACATAAAATTATACAAGTCTATCAAGAATAAATAAGTCTAAGAGAAAAAAACTTAAATCGACTAACAAATCAAATAAGTCAGCACTATAAATAAGTCAACTATGTAAGTCAACTATTATAAAATAAGTCGATGATAAAAAAACTTAAGTCGATAGAAATAAAATATAAGTCGACAATTCAATAAATCAACTTATTAATAAATCAACATAAAATGATATAAGTCTGCGATGAATATATACAATAATAAATACAAAATTATTTTTATTAGATGTTAATTTTTATAACAAATAATTAATTGTTAATTAAATTTTAATTAATTATAATTTTTATTTATATTATTGGAAATAAATTAAATGTTAATTGTATTATTTAAAATTAAAAATTTTGTTTTGTAATTAAATAAATAATAAATAAGGGTAATCTGGTCTTTTGTTTATTGTAAAAAAATGTATTTTTCAAACTATGTAAAATTAGGTGTAGTTTTCAAAGTTTTTAATAAATAAATGGTGTTTATCCAACTTCCCCTAAAAACATTCACTGGCAGAAAAAAAATTTAAAATAAATAAAAAACATTCACCATCCATTTAACTTAAATAAAAATATTTCAGATGAGTAATCTTCTATTGAAACCGAGATAGACACGGAAAAACAAAACTATAAATACCAAATACAAAGGATTGAGATTTTCTAAAGCAGAAATTTTCTATCTTCCAGGATTGAGAAGATTTTCTTACTCACTTCCTTCCTTTTGTTTTTTTGTTGGGCACACTTTCTTCCTCATCCTGCAAAACACAAGACGACATAAACTGTTCCAATTTAAGTCCATGATCTCTCCGACTGTGAAAACCAAAAAAAAACTGAAGGGACTTTTCTAAATCTTTTTTCTACGACTGAATCTAGAAATATTTTTTTTAAACAGAAAAAAAACAACATCAACTTTTTCTTCAATGCTTTAGTGAGGCAATTTCATGCATTCTATTTCACATGTATAATCAAATATATAATAGCAAAGTTTTTTCTCCCTCTTAAAGTGTTCACATTATCACCAATTTAATATTGTGAACAGTACAGTAATTAATTTTAAAATTAAATTTAGCTAAACACTTATTTTCAATTAATATATCATTTAAAGTATAAATAAATTGAATAATAAAACAAATATAAAATATTTATAATATGTGTAAATTTATATAAGTATTGGAAACAATAGAAATAATAAAATATAATGGGAGAAAAAACTTGAGATATATTATTATTTCAAGTTTCTTCTCCCATTATATTTTATTATTTCTATTGTTTCCAATACTTATATAAATTTACACATGACAACGAAGCAGCGGCGGCGAGGAGTGCTGCCGCGACGAGACTGGCGCGGCGAGAGCAGGCGATTCCAGAGGTGGAGCAGCCGATTCCGGAGGTGGAGCAGCCGATTCCGGAGGTGGAGCTCGGAAACGGGAAGGAAGAAGATTGAGAAGAAGGAAGAAGAAGAAGGAAGCGACGAGAACAAGAAATAACTTAAGAACCGTTTCTTAAGTTTCTTAATTAAGAAACGGTTCTTAAGTAAAATCCTCCTTTTTTATTAAATCAACATTATTATATTATAGAAAACCTATTAAGAACCCTGCAATAATGATGCTCTAAGAGCATCATTATTGGGAGAAACCCAAATGGGTTTCTTAATAACTATTTTAATATAAATTTGAAGTTAAGAAACAGTATTAAGAAACTGTGTTTTTTGCTGCTTTATTGGTAGAATCCCTAATGGGATTCTTAAAAAAAAAATTAATTAAATTTTTTTTATTAATTAAACATAGGTACATAAAAATATTACATTTATTCATGACAACACATATTACAGGTTGAAAGATGGTGGAATGTTCTGTTTCCGAAAGTATTTCCTTTGCTTTACAGCAACGGAGGTCCTGTTATAATGGTTCAGGTACATTATTGAATGCTATGTTCCACTATATCATTTATCCGGATTTGATATTCTAGTGATTACTGAATAATTGCAATCTATTGATAGTGTTGACTTCATTACTGAGGACCTCTAAGTTTTTTTTTTTAAAATATGATGTCTTTTGTGTATAGTTTCCTTAGATTTGGAACACTATGGTTACTTAATGAGAAGCTAGAGAACGAATCCATGTCCATAGATATTTCATGCTTCTTTACTAAATTTAGGCTATTTTTTGCAGATTGAAAATGAGTATGGTTCATATGGAAATGACAAAGCATATCTTCGTAATCTAGTTAGTATGGCTAGGAGACACTTGGGGGATGACATTATTTTGTAAGACTTAGTTTCTGTCTTTTCATTTCCTTGGTTTCTATAATTCTCCAGTGAACTATGTTCTTTGTTGCTTTGCTTAGGGTGAATTTTCATGTGCTCAACCCTTTCACTAGATCTAAACAATTGCATCTCATGTCTTGGTTTTTCTACTTCCTTGGTTTTTTTTTCCTTGCCTTTTTTTGGACACTTCCACTTGCAAAACCAATTTTCTTTGGAAATCAGACTGCAAAGTTTCATTCAAACCATGCTTACCATGTCATTTCGCTAAGCAAACTCTTCTCAAACACAACTCTTATAAGATGAATCATCTTTGTTCTATCAGATTTAAAGACTTTTAAGATGTAAACAGAAAACAACAAATGGGAGTAAACTATCAAAATTGTAAAGGGAAAAACTTCAGATACAATATTTATGTTTAAAATGTAATATTTTTATGTACCTATGTTTAATTAATAAAAAAAATTTAATTAATTTTTTTTTTTTAAGAACTCCATTAGGGATTCTACCAATAAAGCAGCAAAAAACACAGTTTCTTAACTTCAAATTTATATTAAAATAGTTATTAAGAAACCCATTTGGGTTTCTCCCAATAATGATGCTCTTAACACTTACCTCGGATTCAACAGTACTGTATTTTTCGAACTCCGGGTCTCGCATCTTAGAGATCTTAAACATAGTCTCCTGCTTGAAAAAGATAGCATTGGGGTCAAAAAGGAAAACATGTGGTAAGAGGATGATACAAGCAGAGAGGATGCTTACGCTCTGTTCATGTTCTTCAAGAGAGAGATGTCTGGTGAAACCTTCAACTCTTTCGCAAAGAAAACCGCATGATGTACAAACAAGTCGCGGAAGCGAATTTCTTCCTGTCTGCTGTTTATTATCCATTTCATCTGTTGTAAGAAAATAAACTAGTTCAGAAACAGTTTTCTTGGTTTTGTTTCAACCATGTAACAGAGAGAAGACAAACACCTGTTTCACTGCACTTGTGAAGAACCGAATGTCTTCTCGTCTCCTGTTTGCTATTCATTTCATCTGCCCCCAGTAAGCTTTTCCAGAGCCACTCTTCAGAAGTGACCAAGAATGACACATATTTGGGAATACTTGTATATGCCAGTGGAAGAGAGACGTCGTAGGATGTAGGCAGGGGTGTCTTCAAGGTTGCCAAAGACAGTGATGGTGATAGGACCAGAGTATCCCAAATTCTTCAAAGCCGATTCTATACTCGGACTGACCCGACCAGCATCATAACCATCTGGAATCGGACAGCTGTTGATGTCCCACCACACCATCGTTTCAGATTTCGCATACTCAGGCTTTGCCTGAGAGTGAAACGTCATCCTTTAAACCCTAAATGAAATCAGCGGTTGCAATTTCCCGATCCGTAGGGTTTTCTTCAACTTGACATATATATACATGAATCTTATGGGCCTATCTAATGGCCTATATATACACATATATAGGGTTTTCTTCAACTTTGCCATATTTTGCTTTCTCGTTCCTCTTTTTGTTTTTTTTATCTAAATGTATTCAACTAGCTGATTTAACGCGCGAGATTGTGAAGTTCCATTTATAAAAATTAAAGATAACCCATGTAGGATATTAATAAAAATTCAAAATTAATTCCAAAACATTCATTGATAGATAAAAATAATTAGCATCAAGTAGATTTACATTCACAGAAAGCTAATAAATGTTTTGGAAAATCTCTTTGTACACAACTATATTCACAGTTGTTTTCTTGGCAAGAAAGATTGTAAATAAGTAGATTTATATTTCCAATCAAGTTTCTTCTCAACAACTTTGCCCTTAACTTAAAACTAATCATAACTATGTAATGGCCAATTTGAGAAGTATCCTAATAGAATAAGATAGTCTTCTATGACATAATTTTCTTTGATGCCTTTATATAAAAAATTTTGAGATTATGTTATTAATATTTTTTTTTTACTTTATTAATATATGATAAGATTTGCATAATTTATTAATGTGAGATAAATGATTTTATCCTTATACTTGGGCCGAATCTTTTATCAGCTTCATTATTTCTTCATCTTTTAAGACTACATTGCTAAGTCAAAAATTTCCTTTTCTTATCCGCTTTAAGGAGTGTTGCGTTCGGATAGGCTGCAACTCGCCTGCATGAAGCCGGAATCGCTAGTAATCGCCGGTCTTCTTCTTCTTCTTCTTACTTGATACATATCTTTTATTGTTTCAAATTGTGTCATTCTCCTTTTTCCACAAGAAAAATATGTTTAAGTTATCCACAAACCTTCTTAATATCGATATTCGTAAGAAACAAGAAGGTGCCCCAATATTAAACAAAAAATATACACAAGAAGGATACATGATATTAACCATTCTAATAAAAATGTGAGAAAACTAACCATCAAATTTATCTTATTAGAATTTCCACCTAGAGTATTAATCACATCTCTCATTCAAGAAAGATCAACATTTAAAGAGACACAAATAATATTTGGCTCTACATCTCCGAGAAGATTTTTGAACCCCTTTGGATTTCTTATTTTATGATTATGAATTCTTATTTATCTCTGTGTTCTCTCTGCTTCCATGTCTGAGTAGATCCATTGTTAGGTTTAGGGTTTTTCAAGGGAATTGATGAATCATTGAATTAGGCATAGATAGGGAATTAATCTTATTATATCTTCATCTATTGTTGTTCTCATTGCTTAGGCTAAATTGATCACTTAGTCTCTGATTCTAGGTTTAATCTATTCATCAAAAGTGTTATAGATTGCTTGAAAAGAACATAGATGAGCGGATTGTCCTTAGCCAATGAAAGTTGATGCTAAGGTGATCCGTGAACAAATTGAACCCGTTCACTAATGCTTGTCTAGAACTTTTAATTCAAACGACAGTTTAGACACTTAGATTGCTAGATAAAGTAATTGATACCCCAACAGTGGATTGGTTATACATTAATGTTTGAGTTAAGATTATGCTTATATATTCCTTGAATAATTGTCTGATTCATGATCTCTAAATTCCTGCGAATTTCCCTTGACGTAACGCTTTTTAATTCATAGTTTACATTGATTTAATTGCTTTCTTTAGTTTAAGTTACAACAAAAACTTTATCATTGTCTTAGCTTAAGTTCATTCTAAAAAAATCGTATGTGACACTTGGTCCTTGTGGATTCGATCCCTAGATTGCTACAACATTTGTTGTGCACTTGCAGTAGTTTATATATGGTTAAAACTCTGTGTATCAAGTTTTTTGCGCCGTTGCCGGAGACCAATTGCGTTACCTTCAGTTCTAAGATTGAAGTTTAGTCTAATTAAGATTTACTAACTAAGTTTTATTTTTTCTTGCTTGTGTGTTTCAGCCCATAAGGGTATCTAACTAATGTAAGTGCTCTAAGAGACCTCTTGTATGAATTTCTTGAATTCAAGGCATCAAATTTATTTCTTATCTTAAATCTTCCAACTATTCATCTTATACTCATGAATATGCATCAATCAAACCAATTGATTTGTGTTTTCATGGCTATGAGTGAGTAATCTTTTAGATGAGTGTAGGGTTTGGTAATTGAGATGATTGATGGATTGTTGGTGATGTTTAGGGCTAGATTATATGTTAGTATTTTATTTAGGTTGATTGTAATGCTAGATTAAGCAAGAGATTGTTAATCTAGATCATTTACATTTTCATGCCCACAAGGTGTTTGTTAAAATGCTTGAATTAAACCTAAATGCGCATGTCATTCCTTACCTATGAGAGTAGTTATCTAGGATAATTTGTGGCTAGATTAGACTTGATTCTTAATGCTCAATGATCATTTAAATTGCTAATGAGAATTATTGTTGATTGAATGATTGTTGAAGAGACTATTATCATGAGAGTGAATTAGTCTTATTTGTTGATCATATAGCCTATGATCTTGTTCATCACATGTTTTTGCATCATCAAACATTCATCATCTCATATTAATGCAATGTCATTCCCTATGCTCATTGTTTTCTCTTATTTGAATTTGAAAATTGGTTTTACCGCTTTCATTTAGTTTCTTGATTTGGTTTCAAAACATAAACTTGATATCGCTTAGATTGAATTTGATGTTTGCATTCTTAATGTGTTAATTTAGTTTCTTTGTGGATTTGATATCTTTTATACTATAACGGTTTAAAGGTTATTTGATAATTGGGTAACCAATTTATCATTTACTTGCAATCATTACAATCAAACCCCTTTATCCTTGTCTTAACTCTATTCAATTCATATAAATTTGTCTGTGTGGATTCTATACCTTATCTATACGATTTTGTGCCATGTGCAGTTGCACTGATAGTTAATGTTAAAATCTTAACATTGCCTATGTGTCCGTGTATGAATCAATCTACTCATTGTCAATTCTACAATGTTACAAAAGATTGCAAGTAGTATGTAACCGGTGAATCACGTTTTCACAACGGCGGGCTCACATTTTGACAACATAAAAACATGGAAAAAGCAACCTCCCATTCAGCCATTCATCACCGAATGAATGAGAAACTCTATTCCAATTCCTTTTGTCTTGTCAAGATTCTTCTAATAATAGTAGTTACTCACAAAATCTCAACTTCCTTAAGTACATTGGGTATACGATCTTAATTTTTACATCAAAGCAAACACGATAAATTAGAGCATACAATGGAAGGTAGATGATCATGAATAACTTTATCTATACGAATAGCGTACCCTATTTCATTTTTAGTATTCGTTATAGTCCATTCAGTTTGTTTAGTTTAAATTAGTGAGAAATGCATAATATATGATTTAACATTTCAACTCTTGAAGATCGATGAGAATACTTCAGAACTATATGATCAATGCATACAAAGTAGAAACAAAGAACATCATTGTTGAAATAGGTAGAGAATGGCATATGTGAGCAAGAGAGGCAGAGCGCGGCGTGGAATTGTGAACGTCCGTTTGTCCAGAGTTTTTGTCGGAGGGAGAAACAGGTGAAGGCAGAATCATCTGCGGTGGAGCAGGTATGATTTGTCTTGTCGGGGCCGCGGCTGGTGGGAGACGTGGTGTTGGCGACTGTGGAGCCAAGGAAGTCTAGAAGATGTAACAAAATTAAATCATGGTTTGATTTAGCCAAATATCTAAATAGGAAGTTAGATCATAGTGGCTATATTCGACTTACCTCACCTTAGATTAGCATCATATAAATGATATGTTAATAATCATATGTTCAATTCAAAATCTTAAGTAAGACTTCGTTCCAATGACTCTAGTCACTAATGTGTCAATCTATTTTTTGATTAAAATATTTAAATTTTCAAATATCTTCTTATATGATATAGAAAATTCAACGGAAAACTAATTACCATTCTATTTGGGTTGATATGGTTTAGGTTCACGTTGTGTGGTCCATAAAATATTTGAAAGATTTTCAAAAAGAAAGATATTGCTTTAAACATTTGATCAGTTTATTTTCTGAGTTTTAAAGTACTCTATGGATTATTTGGTGGTATAAGAAAACTTAGAAAAGTAAATACTAAATCGGTGTACATTCTGTCAAAATATTTTTTTTGATAAAAGACTTTAAAATTGGACCATTTCTCGCTGGGCCATGCTATTTTTTTTTCAAAATATATTTTTAATTTTCTGTATAGTTTTGGTACGCATCTTGTTGTATAGAATTGGAGATTTCTATTCGTTACTACTATATGACTCTCATCGTCATTACAAGAAAACACTGTAATTTCCAACTAGGGTATTCGTCGGAATTTGGTCGAAATAGGGGTTTTTCGACCAATTTCCGACAATAGTCGAATGGTCGGAATCTGAGAGTCGGAAACGAGATAATGCATTATCTTGCAACGAAAAACTTACTTGGTTGTTAGTAGTCCTGGTGAGTCCGATATCATAAGTCATGGTTAGATCAGGTTTGAACAACCCAAAGGCGCGTTCAGACCCTTTACCAGGCTTGAGATTCTCATCGTACAATGCGAACAAGTATGTATCGATCACTTTCCCGGGCATCAGTGGTGTCCCGGCCATAGATTTCAAATGAGCAATGAGGTTTTTATTGTAAGCTCTAGCATTTTCAATGGTCGCGCCAGCTTCATTTAAGTCTCCCTTGTATGGCCATCCTGTCTCAGCGACCATTATCTCTACGTCTTTGAACCCCATCGAACTCAAAGCTGAATGCACCGCATCAACCTACACAAATCCAAAATTTACTCTGTAAAACCATAAAATAGATTTAATATCGTATATCTTTTTTTTTCTTCTATTGTTCTAGTTGTGTCATGAATCACATTTTTGTTATTCATTTTCTTTTCCTAATAATAAGAATCCATATCTACAAAATTTTGTTGCAATTTTCTTCTTTTCACTAACTTTGTGCCCTTTACCGGTTTATACTACTTTTCCTCCAAGAACACAGTTTTCACAATTCTTTCATTTGACTTAACAAAACTGCCAATCTCTTTAACCAAAATTTTAAAACCGAACTCCAAAAAAAAAAGAAAATTTTAATTATAATACTAAACAAAACTTTTATGAAATAATTACTTATATGACTTATTATGAATAGCAATATATAAATTAACTTAATGAGACCAGATCTTTTCTTAAAAAGACACAACTTATTATTAGTGTGAACGTGTAAAGCTAAAACTTAAAAAAATAGCAAAAAGAAGTAAAGAAGTGGAGTAGAACCTGAGCATCGAACATGTTCATATACTTGATGTTACTATTAGCATCAACACGGCCAGGATTGGCCTGAAACAAGCAATAAGCCAATGTATCGGGTCTCGGGTCATCCTGATAGGCAAAAAACGGGTACGGGTTGATCGCAAAAGGCGACCCGGTTTCACTATTAAACTCTAACAATCCCTTCAAGATATCAGCATGCTCCGGTTTAAATATCGCGGTCGAAGGAGGGTCTGATCCGGCCAGAACCGACATTACATGTACCGTCGTGACCTTAATTTTCCCGCCACCAAGCGACGAGGCCTCAAGGGCATTTTGGACATTTTTCATAGCCGGTAAAAGCTGTGACATGAGATTGATGTCACCAAAGGTTGTGACCTCGTTCCCAACGGCTATGAGAATGATCTTGCTCGCTGGATAATAAGGAACAACGTTGGTTTCGACCCATGTTCGGGCGAAACCCGGGTCAGATGCTAAACCGGGTACGTCACCGTTTGATGCCCCAATTACTATTTCGATTCCAGTGTTTGCAAGAGCCTTGATTACACCCGGGTCGGATCCGTAAAGTCGGACTTTTTGGATTGTTGTTGATTGAAGAAGCTTTACGGAGGCTGATGGAGGTGGAAGATTGTCGGCGACTAGGCCGTAGTTTACTCCGATGAACGGTTGAGACTCTGTTTTGAATCAGATTTGTAAAAAGTTATATAAATATGATGAAATTGTTAATGGGTTTTTGAAAATAAACTTACTTGATAGATGTAAACATGAGAAGAAGAGTAATATCAATGGATAAACAGAAGCTGCCATGGCTGGACTTGTTGCTCTGTTTGTTTGTTTTTTTTGGGTTCTTTTGTATTTTAATGTTCTCTGACTTATTTTATTACAAAGAACTATCGAGTAGAAATGGGTAATCTATAGATATAGATGCAGGAAACAACCGACTTTGTAAGAGATAAATGTAATCTTTTTCAAATTTTAAATCGCAAAAAGACATAAATACTCTCCCTTTGGTCTTTTGGACAAATGTCAGTTTATGATGTAAAAAAATTAAAATAAACTGAAATACCTAAGTTATTTTTTTATATATTTTTTTATTATCAAACTTCATATATTAAGTTATTCTCTTATTGGTTTAACGATTCTCCGAGTAGAGCCAATCAAGAATCAATATATTTACATGAAAAAAACAAAAACTTTGTGCTCTTGCACATTTTGCAAAATGATATGCATAAACATTATTACTATAGGAAAAATATCTAATCCTAATGGATCTAAAAATTCCTATAAAGTAAGAAATCGTGTAACTCTGAAGCAAATAAGGGTTAATCTTCCAGGCTTGCTGTCTGATGAAATCTGTGTAATCTGTGAGGAATATGACGTTTGAATACGAATCGGCTACTAATTAGAGCTTTTTTTTTCTTGTGTGAAATAAGAGCTTTTATATTAAATCATTCTCTCTATAACTCAAACTCTAACCAAATTTAACCCCTAAAAAACATCTTTGAGCTTAACTAAGTAAGTTTACGTAAAAACATAATCACACCTAATTTCTGTCCCGAGGTCTAAGTAAAAGTTTATTGCTATTAGATATAATTATTAATCTTCTGAACTCAGGACAAATATCACATCTGGATTTGATTTTATTTTGCTGATGTATATTCTGATCAGTGGGTTTCAGTTTTGTGTTTTATGACTTTTTATCTATAGTGAGCTTGTGGAAATGTTTTATTAAACAAATTGTTCACCTTCAAATTTAGCAAGGTGCTTGGTCAAAAATTCATCGCGGTTCACGGCAATGTATAAGTACGTGTTAGAATGCATTTAAAAGAGACAATAGAGGAAGTAAAACTCTAAAGTGTAGTTTAGTTAATTAGTTGCATGTAAAAATGAGACAGAATTATATAATAAAGTTAATAAATGGATTTTCCCACTATTAATGAAAAGATTCATCACATATATATAATAAACTAGTTTAAGTAATTGAGACGCTTTTTGTTAATATAAGATTTTGCTTCTCTACTAAGAAATGCAGTAATGCCGCGAAGGTGGTGGAGAAGGAGAGCAAGGAATTCGACATTCCAACATCAACCACAAAGATGGAAAAAGAATAATAAAGAAGAAGACGAAGTCGCTTTTGCTGTAGCCTAAGGAAAAGATAAAGCATGTTTAAACTATTGTTTTTTTCCCACAAAAAGACAGGGAAAATTATTAAAACAAAAAGCACAAAAGGCCTAACATTTGAACCACAGTTTTTCAAATCTGGTTTATTTGAACGTGACTTTCAAGAACTTTTAACGAATAGAAACACTCGTTTTTGAACAAAATAGTAAATGATTTTCATGTAGTATTCTGTCCCAAAACTCAATTTTGTTGACTTAAGAGTTAAGAATTAAATCTTGGTAGATCGTATAAGTTGTATTTTAGATGGTATGACTACAAGAAAATACTCTAATTCCCACGGCATTTTGATGGAAAATGGGTACGAAATGGGTGTTTCCCACCATTTTACGACGAACATAAATGGTTGAGACTTGGAATAGTCCATTGTGAATAATATATTGGTGGAAAATTGGTGTAGAATTTTCAATCGAAAATTACGTAGGAAAAATCGTAAAAAAATTTGGTAGGAAAGGGGTGGGTAATTTACCTATAGATTTTCGATCATCTCCATTAATATATGTTATGTGTACTTCGTTTTGGGGGTCGAAACGGTTCAAATTTTGGATATGAGGATTTATCAAAACATAAACTTAGTAAGACAATGAAATGCTTTAAGAGGATTTACAAAAATTGATTAAATTATAAATGGTTGTGAACTATTCTTTGAAATTAGAACGGTTAAAAGCATTGGCAGAACAAGAAATTTTACTTGTGAGAGGTCAAAATGTAAAAAAAGTATTTTACGAGCTAGGATCAATATAGCAATTAAACTGATTTTATTTTAGAGCTTTTATAAAAATATACCAAATTTTAAATTTTTATGGGTGTCATATCACTTCTAGCAAAGCTATGAAATCATTGCAATCGGCCTGGAAAGTGCATTCAAAATATGCAAATCGCTCAAACAACATTTGGATGTTTATACGTACAATAATATATTTATTATTACAACAATTGGATTTGATAATCCCCAAAAGAATCTCACTCTGCCCATTGATTCCAAATCTTTGTCCACACAAGGCGAAAAAAAAAGAAGAAAAAAAAAACATTTTCAGACAAAATATTAACGAAGTGGATTAATGTCTGAAAATAACAATCACCTAAAATGAGAGCTCACTTATGTACCAGAAAATTTAAGAATAACGGCTATATACATATAAGATCTCTGGTGATCTCCTCCATGAGTCCTCTGAAAACTTCCCTCTCTATATCCCTCATAACATCATCTTTCTCAATGAAGGCGAGCATAGAATCGTTCCAACCCATATCCCACATTGAGTTCAGGTTTGGGTCTTTATGGTGAACATCTCTTTCCAAGACATTGTCTTCATCAACATGTGATCGAGTGTGGCTGTCCCTACGATAAGCTCTCAGCTTCTCAAACTCTTTGCTTAATTGTTTAACAAGATTGTCCAATGAGTTTACTTTAGAGGAACTTATGGGTACCTTCACAAAAGGATGAACACTTAACTCTTGAAATCTTCCTTTTCGTTTCATTAGCTCGAAACCGCAATCGAGGATTAGATTCTTGTCTTCTTGATAGTAATTATTTCCACCGGTGGTGTCATGAAGGACATTGAGAGGAATGTTTAGTTTGAAAAGTGCATTTGCTGTGTTTAGAAATAGTTGGCTTTTCACAAATATCTTCTTGAGGTTTGTTTCATTTTCAGATAATGTCTCTTTAGTTTCTCTTTTCCGGTGTTCTTGTCGCTTCTTTAACAAGGATAAACCAGCTTCAACCTCCCCTTTTGTTCCTGAAAATAATTGAAACTTATTTTAGTTCAATTTTTATCAAAAAAAAATCAGTGACTTGTTGCATGAAATGCTTGTGGTTCAGTCATGAGCATAGTATAAGGCTATAAGCGTTAGATATGTTATGACAATGCGATTTCAAGCATTGTTGGTCTACGATTTTTAACACTGAGATTTCAGGCTTTGTTGGTCTATGCTTCGGGATTAGTCTGAGTTTCGGTTTACGATCCACTAGTTTTCCAAAAATTATAAACTTAGGATATGTTATGACACATTTGGCTACATGATTTGATATCAGTGAGTGTCTAGGCTCTAATCTTATCAATACTTGTTTATTAGTGAACTAACCTTTGTATATTTTCTTGGATAATCTATCTGAGTTACCATCACACTTTGATACTAGAGCATGTTGATCCAAGCCATCCGTGAACATAAGTCCATGATGCTGCTGAAGATCAAGAAACGTATTAGAAGTAATATATATAGGGATGGTATGTGAGGTTAATAATAATAAGCTTACATTTTCTGATGGAGCTTGGCATGGGGCTCTCTCCGCGGTAATAAGCATGATTGAGTCATCTTTGATCTCTCTCGTATGCTCTACAACATTTTTGTTTGATGATGGGACCTCAACATTTGAAACATCTTCAGATGTTTTGATGCATGTCTCTGCTTCTCCTTTCATATTATTACTTTCATTATAACTTCCGAGTAACTGATTTGCTATCTTAATCTCTGGTCGCTTCATTACTTTGCACAACCCATCATTTGGATTGAATATGTCTTGATTTTTTTTCTCGCGGATCTTGGCTTTATGTACTTCTCCCTCTTTTACCTTTCTTGCTACTTCAACATGAGAAAAGCTTTTCTTGAGAGCTTTAGCTTTGTCTGTCTGTTGGATCTTCGTTTGTATATCCATTGAACTCAAAGGTTTTGGTGAATGATTGGTCGTTACACCATTTTCTTGCTGTCTTTCTTGCTGCAACTTCACTTTCTTAATGCTCTTTTCTTCCTCAGAATTATGAAAATTTATTTTTTTCTCAAAACTACGTAAAGGCTTTTGTTGGCTCCTTGTAACAATCTTGTGTTTATTTTCAGTTGGAGATGGATTCCTTCTTTGAACATCTTTTGTCGTCATTTCTCCATCCTTCTTCTGTGAAACCTTGTTTCTTTTTCTGTTGTTTGAATCATCCTTCTCTATATCTCTCTGCTGAGACTTGGCTTTGTGATTTATTGCATTCGCGGTTTGAGTCTCCTTATGGATCACTAAATCCAAAGATGTTGAGTTCCTTTGTGCTTTCAATTCAACAACATTTTCCCTATGCTTCTCTGCATATATGTTCTTGGTCTCTTTTTCATCTTCTGGAAACTCTCCTAATCCCATCAACTTGGCAACAACACTAGGAATCCTTCCCTTCTGTGGTTTCAATGATCTCTGCTCGGTTTCTTCGAAACTACTTGTGTGCTTTCTGTTTTTGTTCTTCTTATCCTCTGGATAGTTAAGCGCCAATAGTCTCATCTCAATATCCGCCTTTGCGACCTTTTTGATATTTTCGTAATTTCGAATATGAACATCTTCCTCTTCCTCCTCATCATTTTCTCCAAGTAGCTTGATTCTGTTTTTCCTCTGTTTGTTAGTTGTGTACTCAGAAGCATGTTGAATGTCTACAAGCAAACGTAGAGACTCTTCTAACTCAATGGCACCTTCCATGAGTTGTTCCCCGTATTGTATCGAGCACCTTCCTTTACGAAAACTCATACTGTTGCTACATGCTTTAATGATCTGATTCAATTTCTGAGTCCCTTTTGAAATCTCTTTGATATGAACATGAATCATGGGACTGCTTGAAGAAGGTTGTTGTTGTTGAACCAAATATTGGCTGCTTCTTCTTTCTCCCAAAGATCTCTTTCCTATGTCATGAAGGAAACTAATGATTGAGGCATTCCCTGATGGATCTGTTCTTGATGCCTTTCGAGCATTTTCAAGTGCAAATGCTAATGCTTTCGAAAAATCGAGTTTCTCCATGCTCCGGCCTTTTCCATAAGGAACTATCTGATTTGAAGTCTCTATACAGCCGCTAGTGAGATCTTGAAATGTTGTCTGCAACGAAACAAACCATTTGATTTTAACAAGAAAATGGTAAGACTCATTGTAGATTTTGAAAGTTAGAAATATGCTTCATAGCTTACAGATTTGGCTCTGGATCCCTTAAATCCTTTGTTGGAATATGCATAGTTCTCTGCAACCAAAAAGACCAAAATTGACACTACATAGATTTTAATCTCTTAAAACGTTTCTAGGCATATAAGAAATTAGGGGACTAAATTAATGTCCTCTAGTTCCCAACCCGAAGAGCTTATTAGCCTAGGCTCGGAACTTGTTCGTTAATAGAAGAAAGATATTTAGATTTTCTATAATTTTTTTCATAAAACTTTGATGCCCTTCATGAATTAGCGAGGAGCATTTTAGCTTTTGTTTGGCTACTTCTACATTTAGATCTAACAAAGGAAATGTATGCGTTGTGCGATATCGAAAATATTCCATAATCTAGCTTAGCTACATGCTCTCTCTATTCAGGTTCAAATGTTTGTTCATTCTTACTTGTTGGTCGGGAGTTCTGAGAGCTTGAAAGCTGTTCCTTCCGCACGCGAAGATCATCCAAAAGCTTCTGCGCAAAATCTGACCTTTTCATCATTCTCTTCTCTCCATTCGAGCTCATTCTAAGTTAGTGAGATCTTCTTTTGAAACTAGAAGACACAAGAGAAGTCTCTGCACATTTGCTTTTGGGGTTATTTCTAAAGACTCAATACTTTTTGTTTTTGTTGGTTTCAGTTGTTTTCTTGACTTAATTTGGTTGAAATGGTTCTTTCAATGTTTGGTGAGAAAACTCTGAGTAGTGATAGGAAAAATCTAATTGATAACAATGGAAGATTCTGAAAAAAATTAAACTGTGTGTGTTTAGATGATTGACGTGAACGTTAGGCCCTTCTGAATAAATGTGAGTTTCCTAACTTCGATTGCAAGTTAAGCAATGACGCAGCCTTCCTTTGGCGACTTAACTTTCAAGCCTCTCTCACTTTGTTTTGAGTCTGTTGGTGCTTATGAATTTGTTATATAAATATTAAATAGAATTATATTATATATCATGCATACAAAAATATTGAAAATTTTCAAATGTTTTGGCCAGGCTAACTTTGAAATCCGTATAGATTTGTTTTTTCTTTCAAAATTATAAAAAAATGAATAAAAAATTGTTAAAAGAATATGCGAATTCATTTGACATCCTCCACGTCCATACATAGCTTCTAATTACGATTTGCTTGCGTAAACGTGTGAGGTCAAGCAAATATAAACTTACACACCACCTAGAAAATCTGTCTGGAAATACAATATCATATTCTTTATTTCATCAAATAAATATATGTACAACTAGGTTTTTACTTATCGCACTATGTGTGGGATAATATTTTTTAAACAATTTTGTGATCTTTAATCTAAAATAATTAACTTTTTTCAAAAAACAAAAAATGATTTTAATGTTTGATATACATCTTAATACTAGGGCAAATTACACAATGGATACTTTTCAAGAAACTTTTGATGAGTTGGGTATCTTTTGTGCACTAGACACCTTTTTTAAAAGATTATGTGTGTTTTTGTTACTATATTACCCATGTGTGAGAAACCAGATGGTGGGAAGCTGTTTTGTTTTACCAAACAGTGAGAATATTTAGTTAGACAGCTTTTATTGTGGGTCGTTGGATTTGAACTAGATATACTAGATATGACGCTAAGCTTTAAGCAATGGATGCTGGCCAGTTTTGTGTGGTATTGGGGAACTGTCGACGTGTTCATACAGGAGCCAGGATTTTGGAATATGTTTTGGTCGTTGGATTGAGTAGTACAAGATCTGACGGTCGGATTGTGGTCGTCTGATCTTAAGCCTAGGGTTTAAACAAGAATCGGACAGGTTCGCGGGTCGTAAATAGGGCATTACGAAGGGAATATTGGACATCGTTGTCTCCCTCTATTCGGCAAGATTTAGGCAAGTTAGGGGCTGGGATTTTTTTGATGGATTCTCATTGTTTGGTGATTTCCGGTTATTGGGATGTGTCTTTTACAGGAGAATGGAACTTTGTGATAGATAAATGGAAACTCTCTCGGAACATTCCGGTTGATGAGTCGGTGACTCTGTCTGACCTTGAAAATGTCATCAGAACTGAATTTGGAGTTAATGGTGATAATTTAGAGTTAAGCTATTGGCTTACTAACAGTTATGAGTTTGCTACTGGCCGGAAAACACCGCCTGTGCTGGTGATAGCTGACGTTGGGTTACGCTATTTCCTTTATCTGCATAAGAAAAACTTGGAGATGAATCTGTTTGTGAAGTTTGGTCAAAAAAGAGAGAGGGGTGACGAGGAATCTGTTGATAGATCTGAGGTAAAGAAATGTGGGTCTGTATTTGAGTCTATGTTGAGCGCTGGTTCCAAGTCTACGCCTTTAACACTTGATGACGATGTATTGTTAGCTGAGGTTGAAGAAGTTGAAGCTAAGGTTTAGAGTAGTGGAAAAAGAGTGGAGTAAACAGGGGACCTATTGTTGGAGAGGTTAATCCGTCTACCAGTGACGGTAGTGGTGATGGACTAAGTAAGAATGGTCTTTTTAACAGTTCTGGAAGTGTTGACAATGTTGATGGAGGACCTAATAATAGTGTGTTTGGTGGTCCAAGCGGTGGTTTTTCTGATAGTGACGACATTGAAGATAGCTTGGACAGTTCAGATTTTGAAGATGATTTGGGAACCAATGAAGAACCTGTCCCTCGAGGTTATGACATCGAGTTCTGGGAACCTTTCTTAAACGAAGATTATGGCGGGTCTAATGTTGTTGAGGTAATGTGCAGTGGAAATGGTGCTTTTGATCACACATTGTTGTTAAATGGTGGGGTTAACAAGAAGGTAAAGGATAGTAAAGTCCCACCAGTATCCACTTGGACACCTCCCGGTGGTCAAAACATGATGGATGAATCCAACCTGTGGCAGAGTGTCGGAGTAAATAATGTAAGACATGGTGTCCCACGAAAGCTGGAAGAAGTTAAAGATGATGAGTTTGACATCCCACCTCTTTTTGATGACACATTGTATGTGAGAGATGAGATTCCAGACTTGGATTATGATGATGGCAAAGGGATGTACGTAGGTAAAGTTTTTGCTAGTAAATCTGATTGCCAAATTGCACTAACTTTGTATGCGATAAAAATATATTTCATTTCAAACAAGGAAAGACTAAAAGGGACCTATTCGTTCTAACTTGTTCTGATACGAATTGTGGTTGGAGGATAATGGCAAAAGAGAAAAACGAATTTGATTATTATGAGATTAGGAAAGCAGATTTAGAATACAGTTGCAGCATGGAGATACGAAAATAGTTCATGAAGAAAGCTACTTCTCGTGTTATTGCTGCATTGCATATGTCTAAGTTTGCAACAGCTGGCCAATGCCCCAAAGCATATAATCTGCAGATGCTTGTGCTTGAGGATCTAAGGATTTCTACATCTTATTCTAAGTGTTGGAGGGCGAAGGAAAAAGCAGCAGATAGTGTGTTGGGATCTGATGAGGATGCTTATTTGAATTTGGCTCAATACCTGCATACTTTAAAAGTAGCTAACCCGGGGACAGTTACTGACATAAAAACAGAGATCGAGGCAAATGATAGTGAAAGATTTCACCTGTGTTGGTGACAGCTGACGTTGGGTTACGCTATTTCCTTTATTTGCATAAGAAAAACTTGGAGATGAATCTGTTTGTAAAGTTTGGTCAAAAAAGAGAGAGGGGTGACGAGGAATCTGTTGATAGATCTGAGCTAAAGAAATGTGGGTCTGTATTTGAGTCTATGTTGAGCGTGGTTCCAAGTCTACGCCTTTAACACTTGATGACGATGTATTGTTAGCTGAGGTTGAAGAAGTTGAAGCTAAGGTTTAGAGTAGTGGAAAAAAGACTGGAGTAAACAAGGGACCTATTGTTGGAGAGGTTAATCCGTCTACCAGTGACGGTAGTGGTGATGGACTAAGTAAGAATGGTCTTTTTAACAGTTCTGGAAGTATTGATAATGTTGATGGAGGACCTAATAATAGTGTATTTGGTGGTCTAAGCGGTGGTTTTTCTGATAGTGACGACATTGAAGATAGCTTGGACGGTTCAGATTTTGAAGATGATTTGGGAACCAATGAAGAACCTGTCCCTCGAGATTATGATATCGAGTTCTGGGAACCTTTCTTAAACGAAGATTATGGCGGGTCTAATGTTGTTGAGGTAATGTGCAGTGGCAATGGTGCTTTTGATCACACATTGTTGTTAAATGGTGGGGTTAACAAGAAGGTAAACGATAGTAAAGTCCCACCAGTATCCACTTGGACACCTCCCGGTGGTCAAAACATGATGCATGACTCCAACCTGTGGCAGAGTGTCGGAGTAAATAATGTAAGACATGGTGTCCCACGAAAGCTGGAAGAAGTTAAAGATGATGAGTTTGACATCCCACCTCTTTTTGATGACACATTGTATGTGAGAGATGAGATTCCAGACTTGGATTATGATGATGGCAAAGGGATGTACGTAGGTAAATTTTTTGCTAGTAAATCTGATTGCCAAATTGCACTAGCTTTGTATGCGATAAAAATATATTTTATTTCAAACAAACAAAGATTAAAAGGGACCTATTCGTTCTAATTTGTTCTGATACGTGTTGTGGTTGGAGGATAATGGCAAAAGAGAAAAACGAATTTGATTATTATGAGATTAGGAAAGCTGATTTAAAATACAGTTGCAGCATGGAGATACGAAAATAGTTCATGAAGAAAGCTACTTCTCGTGTTATTGCTGCATTTCATAAGTCTAAGTTTGCAACAGCTGGCCAATGCCCCAAAGCATATAATCTGCAGATGCTTGTGCTTGAGGATCTAAGGATTTCTACATCTTATTCTAAGTGTTGGAGGGCGAAGGAAAAAGTAGCAGATAGTGTGTTGGGATCTGATGAGGATGCTTATTTGAATTTTGCTCAATACCTGCATACTTTAAAAGTAGCTAATCCGGGGACTGTTACTGACATAAAAACAGAGATCGAGGCAGATGGTAGTGAAAGATTTCTATACATGTTTTTGGCTTTCAGAGCATCAATAGAAGGGTTAAAACTTATCCGTCGTGTATTGGTTGTGGATGACACTCATCTATCTGGGAAATACAAGGGAGTTCTTTTGACAGCCAGTGGCCAGGATGCTAAATTTCAGGTCTTCATGTTAGTATTTTCTATTGTTGACAGTGAGAATGATGATTCTTGGGCATGATTTTTTCAGAAGCTTGAGCGAATGATTGCAGACAGTGGTGATTTGACTATAATTTCCGATAGACAACAGTCTATATACAAGGCAAAAAGCATTATTTTCCCGCATGCAAACCATGGAGCTTGTGTTATACATCTTGAAAGGAATGTTACTGCTAGGTACAAGAACAAAGGACTTGCCAAATTGGTCAAGAATGCTTCATATACTTGGACGTTGTCTTAGTTCAGACAGATTTTTGAGAAAATTAGAAGTAAGAATAGTGAGTGTGCAAAGTTTTTAGAGAAAATTGGTATGGCTCATGGGACAAGGATTTACTTCAGAGGCATGCGTTACAATCTCATGACCAGTAATATTGCTGAGTCTTTAAATAATGCTTTGAAAGCTGCTCGTTCATCGCATATTATGGAGTTGCTTAAGTTTATACGGGCAATGATAACTCATTTGTTCAATGCAAGGCGAACTAAAGCACTGAAACATCGTTGGGAAGTAACTCCAGAGGTAGATAAAGAGATAAGAAAATGAAGGCAAGCAGTTGAAGGTAGTCGAGTTGGTTGTGTTTCAAGCTGGGGTGTTAAAGTTGTAGGAAAGTTTAATGGCAAGCATCATGTTCTTCTGGCAGATAAGAAGTGTAATTGTAAGCAGTTTGATAGATTATGAATCCCTTGTGGGCACGCATTGTTGGCTGCAGACACAAAAGCGATGAGTTATACAAGTTTGGTTGGTAGTTGGTACAAGACTTCAACATGGGCATCTACTTACCAAGGTGTGATTAATCCAGAAATGGACAGCAATGAAATTGAGATTCCAGCTGAGGTTATGGAGAGGCAGTTGATTCCACCACACACTAAACGACCATCTGGGAGACCTAGGGAAATGCGCATACCATCAACCGTGGAATTTGGTGTAAGGTTGTCATTCTTAATTGTTAAAGATGTATGTATTGATTGACTATTGAATTAGTTTTGTTGTATATTTCCTGATATATACATTTTTTGTAGAAAAAGAAGACATGGCAAGTTAAAGTGAACAGATGCTCTCGTTGCAAACGTACCAGACACAACCGAGTCAGATGTGGCAATCCAATATGAACTAGTTTTATGTTTGTTGCACCTAGTTTGATTGCAGAGAACATGTATTCTGTTAATCTTTTCATTTAATAGTTTTGAATTTCTATGTTTCTGGGATGTTAAAGATTTACTCTGTTAGAGTTTGAAAGACTATCTGTAGTAGTTAAAATGAATTGTTGTCCATTTAAGCTGCTAATTGTGGAGAACTGTTAGATGGAAGTGAAAAAAGAAATATATTTGAACAGGTGATTGTGGACAGGTTTTTTATAATGATTGACAACTCCTAATGGGGTGTTCTGATAGTCCACCTTTGGAATTTATATTGTCATTCTATATTTTTTGATGGAAGTAATTGAGAACTGATTATTTTAGAACATTAATTTATATGTTTCTTATGAATTTACAGTTATATTTGGTACAAATCTGCTTGTTACCAAGTAGTTCCATTTCTGATCAAGAACTATCCATGTATCATTACACGAATGGACAAGCACATGTGGATACGGGGGATTGGTGTATATGGTGGAGCCGATGCCTGTAATTGGACATAATTTGGTGAAATTTGATGGCGGTTCTTATACCTCCATTTTGAGATCAAATTGTTACATCTCTGAATGGTGAATTCTAATAAAGCGGGATTTGCCACCTGATTTTGATGGGAGTTTTCTCAAAAAAATGAAAATTCCCGGGATAATAGACAAAATTATTGGTGGTCTTTATTGCTTTATATTGGCCATAGAATTTCAGATCTGAAGGGAAAATAAGGTTAGAGATCTCTAGTAAATCTTAAATTCGATGGCAAACAAATGTAGGTCGGAGGAAGTCGAGTATTCTGAACCTACCCAAGCCGTATCTGCAAATCATTTTTTGGTAAGATTACAATAATTGATCACTTATATATCTATAGTGATACTAATTTTCTAGTATTAGTTGGTAATTAGATAATTTCTGTGTTTTAGGTTGGACAACTACTTGAATTCCACATCAATGAATCCATTCTGGAAAAAGTTCTAGACGTTGTTACAGATGAAGGATTAGAAGAATTGAAGTGCTGGATGATTTGTGGCGTTGGAGTGGGAGGTGGTGTCTTTACTTCCGAGATGTGGCGTGGTTTTTGTTTAGGAAAGTATCCTCAATTTGTAACTTGGGTTATATTTGAACTCACGAGTGTTTGGTGTTTATTTTGCAGGGTTTATTTTTATTTCCTTTGATTCTTAGAAAGTCCCAACATTTGTACTTAGAGTGTCTAGACTACATGTTGTTTTTGTTATTTCCTTGTGTGGGATTTCGGCCAAAAGGCCACTGCCGTTGAGCTACTTATAAAGATCCTTCTCGGCATGCATCCTTTTTCACCAATCAATAAAGAATCAAACTTTCTTCTCATTGAGAAAAACCCTAGCCGCTAACCTTCTCTTGCGTGTGATTCGCTTGTAGATCGAAAGCTCAGACTTATCAAGACCTTTCCATCAGTCTTATGGTGTCTCTCGCTCCATCATTCCCTGCTATTCATCATGCCATTTCATCGCTTTCTTAGGACAGAGTGTTACCACCGTCCAAGAGGCTCCATCGCATCCACTTCGATCATCACCTGACTTGCAGCTCGAGTGTTACCACTGTCTGTTCGTCCTCATCTCTATCATTTACTCAGTCAACAGTTTGGGCTACACCAAGGACCTCGAGATTCGGGGATACTTCAAAACACCACCGTAGCAGACCGTAGCAGAGGCAGCTGCATCAGGTTGGTGTTTTCGTAGGCAAAGATCAGAGGCAAATATGCTGGCTGTTGAGGCAGCGCAATGTACGCCGCTCCCTAATATTGAAACAGGTTGAGACATCTATCTTTGGCGACAGGGTCCAGATAAGTTCACAATCTATTTTTCTGCAAAACAAACTTGGAACCAAATCAGAAACAAAGGACAGTTAGTGACTTGGCACTCTGGAATTTGGTTTAAGCATGCCACACCAAAACATGCTTTTACTACTTGGTTGGCGATGAAGAACAGACTCTCCACAGCTTCTCGAATGGCTACCTGGAACTCATGCATCTCTTTTCCTTGTGTTCTTTGTTCTCGTCACTCAGAAACTTGTGACCATTTATTCTTCACTTGTTCTTTCTCTGGGGAAATTTGGAAACATACAGTTCAAGGTATGTTTGGTCCAAACTACACTTGTAATTAGAGTGATCTTGTGAGTATGATTGCACCTTTGCAAAGTGATGAAACAGGTCTGTTTCTGCTCAGCCTTGCCTTTCAAAGCTCAATATATCAATTGTGGATGGAGCGTAATCGAAGAAGTCATGGAGCAGATCCGACCTCTGTTACGAGGATGGTGAACACTATTGATAAAAGTATTCGTAACAAGCTTATCTCTATTTGCAGTCTAGGAGACCGTTGCTATAATGCTCTTCTCATGATCTGGTTTGGATCTCGAAGATAAGATAGTGGAGATGGTTTTTCTTTTTCCACTATTTTCGATTATTTTTCATTCTTTGATTCATTAGATTTGTCGAAAACAATTATGAATAGCCACATTTGGTTGTAAAAAAGTTTTTCTTTTTTTTTCTTTTTGTTGCAATAAAGTGTAACGTTTCAACCCAAAAAAAGAAAGAAAAGTACATTAATTTCTTTTACCAACTTTGTTGTAAACTAGAGAGAATTATGGGAAAATTTTGTGTGTTGTATTATTGATAATGAGGTTCCAATAGAACCTTTATATAGGAATCAATACAAGAGATAAAAGGTAAATCCTATTCGGAATAGGAAAAGTATAAACCGTCTTAAGTCTCATCGGATATGGGCCTGATGGACCAGAACTAGAGTTTGACAATCCACAATGATTTATAACACTCCCCCTTTGATGTCATAACTCTAAGAGCTCGTAATACGCTTTGGATGTTGCCTCATTAAAAGCTTTCTCGGAAAACCCAGTTGGGACAAAACCGAGATAAGGAAAAAGAGTACAACACGCATTACTCCCCCTATTCCGAACATCACTGAATGTCTTTCAATCTTCGCATTCCAATCTGATGTATTAGGTTCTTGAATGTCGAGGTTGGTAGAGACTTTGTAAATAGATCTGCTGAATTTTCACTTGAACGAACTTGTACTTCTCCATCCTTTTGTAGATCATGCGTGAAAAAGAATTTTGGCAAAATATATTTCGTCCTGTCTCCCTTAATATATCCATCTTTGAGTTGTGCTATGCATGCTGCATTATCCTCGTAAAATATGGTTGGTTCCTCCTTTCCTTCGGTCATTCCACAATCCACTTTAATATGTTGAGTCATTGATCTCAACCAAACACATTCACGGCTAGCTTCATGAATAGCCAAGATTTCTGCATGGTTGGACGATGTAGCAACAAGAGTTTGCTTTATGGATCGCCAAGATATAGCCGTACCACCGTGAGTAAAAACATATCTCGTTTGGGATTTAGCATTGTGTGGATCCGAGAGATAACTTGCATCCGCAAAACCAATCAAACCATCTTTGTTATGGTTAGTATAAAATAATCTCAAATCTTTCGTTTCTTGCAGGTAACGAAGTATATGTTTAATCCCATTCCAGTGCCTTTGGGTCGGACATGAGCTAAATCTTGATAATAAATTCACGGCAAAACATATATCTGGCCTAGTGTGGCTCACCAAATACATCAAAGCTCCTATGGCACTTAGATATGGCACTTCGGGACCAAGGACGTCTTCATCATCCTTCTTTGGGCCGAATGGATCTTTATCCAAGTCAAGGGATCTCACAACCATGGGGCTAGACAATGGGTGAGATTGGTCCATGTTAAATCTCTTGAGTACTTTCTCTGTATATGCCGTTTGATGCACAAGGATTCCATTATTCATGTACTCAAGTTGTAACCTCAAACAAAATCTTGTTTTTCCTAAATCTTTCATCTCGAATTCTTTCTTTAGATATTCGACTGTTTGGGAAATTTCCTCAGAGGTTCCTAGGATATTTAGGTCGTCTACATACACCGCGATGATTACAAACCCCTTAGTAAATTTCTTTATGAATACACACGGATTTATGGGGTTGTTCTTATAGCCCTCTTTGACTAGATATTCACTTAGTCTATTATATCACATTCGACCTGATTGTTTCAATCCATAAAGACTCTTATTCAACTTTATACAATGTTGTTCTCGAGAACTTTCTTTATCTTTGAGCTCAATTCCCTCTGGGACTTTCATATATATTTCATTATCCAGTGGACCATATATGTATGCGGTTATAACATCCATTAACCGCATATCCAAATTTTCTCTTATGGCCAGACTTATTAGGAATCTAAATATTGTAGCATCCACCACAGGGGAGTATGTCTCCTCATAATCTATTCCTGGTCTTTGCGTGAATCCTTGTGCAACAAGCCGTGCTTTATGTCTCACGATTTCATTATTTTCATTCCTTTTCCTCACAAAGACCCATTTTGTGTCCAACTGGTTTAATATCAAGAGGTGTCCGGATTATAGGACCAAATACATTCTTCTTCCTTAATGAATTTAACTCCACGTTTATAGCTTCTTTCCATTTAATCCAATCTTTTCTATGAGTGCACTCTAATATTTTCATTAATGTCGACATTCTTTCTATTCCATTATTTTCCAGACATGACATAATTTATTGAGATCTCATTATTGTCAAGAACTTCAGGACCTTGAAGCTCGGCGTCCCGAGTATCAATGTTTAGTTCCTTTGGTTCATTCATGTCTAGGGTTCCAATAACCTCGGATTCTCCCATTGCACCTTTCTTTGATTTCTGAGTGTTCTTATCCTTGGAACCTAATGGTCTACCTCTCTTTAAGCGCGCTTTAGATTCTGTAGCAACTTGATTATGTCCCTCTTGGACATCAATTCTTATTGGTGCATTAACAGCTGGTATATATGACTTTGTTACTCTCTTCGGGTCAGCAAAGGAATCTGGCAATTGATTAGCTAGATTTTGTAAATGTATAATCTTTTGGACTTCTATTTCACATTCTCTAGTCTGAGGATCTTGCCATGTTAAGGATGTTTGATTCCATGTAATTTCCTTTACCAGTATGTTATTATCTCCTCCTAATGTTGGATAGTTTGATTCGTCAAAGTGACAATCCGCATATCTGGCCTTAAATAGATCACTCGTGGTTGACTCAAGGTACTTAACTATGGTGGGAGAATCATATCCAACATATATCCCCATCCTCCTTTGAGGTCCCATCTTACTTCTCTGTGGTGGAGCAATTGGTACATATATGGCACATCCAAATGTCTTAAGATGGGATATGTCTGGCTCATGACCCGTTAGCAATTGTGATGGGGAATATTTGTTTTCACTAGATGGCCTGATGCGAATTAGTTCAGCTGCATGTAAAACTGCATGTTCCCAAGCTGAGACCGGGAGTTTTCATCTCATTAGTAATGGCCTTGCAATTAGTTGAATGCGTTTGATAAATAATTTGGCCAATCCGTTTTGTGTATGTACATGTGCCACATAATGTTCTACACTTACTCCCATGGATATACAATAATCATTAAACGCTTGGGACGTGAATTCACCAGCATTATCTAGACGTATAGTCTTTAAAGGAAAAATCTGGAAAGTGTGCTCTTAGACAAATTATTTGAGCAAGTAATCTCGCAAATGCCAAATTTCGAGTTGATAATAGACATATGTGTGACCATCTCGTGGATGCATCAATAAGTACCATAAAATATCTAAACGTCCCACAAGGTGGGTGAATTGGTCCACAGATGTCACCTTGTATTCTTTCCAGAAAATTCAATGTTTCCTTATTCACTTTTACTGGTGATGGCCTGACTATGAGTTTCCCTAGTGAACATGCTTCACACGTGAGATTCTTTGGGATAACTCTTCTTTCTTTCAATGTGTGCCCATTTGTATTTAATAACAATTTTTGCATCATGTTAGAACCGGGATGGCCAAGCCGGTTATGCCATAGAGTGAAATTTTTGGAAAACACTTTGTTTACCGTGGCATTTGCTTCTATCATATTTATCTTAGCACAATAAAGGCCTGTAGATATGGCAGGTATGGTTTCTAGGATTTTTTTATGGCCATTGGCGAGTTCAAATATCATAAGGAATTCTTTATTCCCTTCGCCCTTAGTTTCAATATGCAAATCATTCATTCGAATGTTTTTAAAACTCAATAGGCTCCTCTTTGAGCTCGGTGAGTATAGTGCATCACTTATTTCTAGATGTGTACCCTTAGGTAATAATATGTTTGCTTGACCATATCCTTCTATTAAATTAGCCATACCCGCTATGGTACATATATTGGCACTTTTGAGTGTGAAATTTATGAAATATCTTTTGTCTCTTAGAATCGTGTGGCTTGATCCACTATCCACCACGAAAATATCCTTGTCATCACTCATTCTTCAAAATCAATAATCATATTTTAGAGACTTAAAACAATATCCTTTCATTAAATCAAATAAATCCAAAACAATAGCAATAACAAATAAATTCAAGAACATAAATCCAAGCAAATAAAAACACCAAAACCAAACATAGAAACTAAATGTCGAGATCAACTTTATTCTTTTAGACAATCTGAAGTCTCATATTGCATTAGATTATCTTGCTCATGATCAAAATCATTTTCATGATCTTGATGGACCAAATTTGCTTCCGGATTCTTCCCTTTAATACTCTCTTGATAGAGGTCAATCAAATACTAGGGAGTTCTACATGTTTTGGCCCAATGATTCCTCATTCCACACCGATGGCATCCATGCTTGTTGGCCGAGTTTTGTGGCTGAGAAAAATTCCCACGGCCTCTTCCACGGCTTTGATTAAAGTTGGGTTGATACCCTCGGCCTCTGCCTTATCCTCGGCCATAGGGACTGTAGCTGCGGCCACGTCCTCCTTGCCATCTTCCACGTCCATGGCCTCGGTCTCTACCTCGGCCATTAAACTCTTTATGGACATGGTTTGTTTCTTTCTTTTCTTCAGCTGCCGTAAAGGCTTCAGGGAGTGGGGTTGATCCGGGAAATTTCATTTCACTATTTCTCATCAATAACTCATTGTTTTGCTCAGCTATCAATAAACAAGAGATCTAGTTATACTCATCCACGGATTTAAAATCCTGCAACCTTAGATTCCTCCATTCATACATTGCCTTTGGTAACATCACCGTTCAATGGTGATCATATCTTGTTTTCAACTCGTTCCAAAGGTCAAGAGGATTTTCAATTGTCAAGTATTGATCTTTCAGACTCTCAGCAAGATAATGGCGAATTATCATAATTGTCATGTATCGATTTCTTTCATTCTCATTATTATTCTCCACGATACATTCGCCAAGTCCTTTAGACTTTAGAGTGATCTTAATATCTAATGCCCATTGTAGATAGTTATCTCCTGAGAGAGTAAGGGCAGCAAATTCCAAGTTTTGCATATTTGACATCTGAAATTATGCATCATATTCTCTTAAGTATCACAAAATTTTAATATTCATGCATGGTGTAAAACAATTTACGTGATAATATTCTAGCAACCTAGCATGCTCAAAATACAAGTTCAAATTATCATGCAAGGTTCTCATGCAGCTTAAATATTTATATATTGATCAGATTTTAATTTGTGACAATTATTATCGATCAATTTTAATCATGCAACATAATCATCAATCAAACAAACAATCATATGCGGATCAATTAGGGTTTATACATATATGTGCAATTTCCATATTAATTAGGGTTTCATAATTATTTAACCAAATTCATAACCTCATCGTGAATATCAACAAACAAACAATAATTAATCACACAAGAATATCTGTGTCTTGCGACACTCCAGCAATCATACAATTAATATTAAACATGAAAAACCAAACATGCTATATAATTAGGGTTTTATCAGAACAGCCGGATCATACATCCGAACACATGACTTCCGGTTAGCCGGAACAACCGAGCATCGGAACATATATCCGAATATAGATAATCTTTTAGGGTTTTGGAGATTTCCTAATTTAATTAGGATTTACCGATTTCATGGTGATATATGTTCTAGGGTTTTAGAACTTACCTTAGAGATTCGGTTTGAAGTGGAAATCACGAACCAGATATCTTCCTCAAGAAATACACTCAATCAATCTTTTCACAACCATGTTACCATGTATTGAGAGAACCGAGTCTCAGAGTGAAGTAAGATTGACTGGTTTCAAGAGATCTTCTTTGCTTTGCTTTGATCCGGTTGCTTTGTGATCGGCGGCGAGATTAGGGTTTTAGATGCGGCGGCTGCTAGCTAGGGTTTTAGAGACTATCGTGCTGATAACGTGTTGTAAACTAGAGAGAATTATGGGGAAATTTCGTGTGTTGTATTATTGATAATGAGGTTCCAATAGAACTTTTATATAGGAATTAATACAAGAGATAAAAGGTAAATCTTATTCGGAATAGGAAAAGTATAAACCGTCTTAAGTCTCATCGGATATGGGCCTGATGGACCAGAACTAGAGTTTGACAATCCACAATGATTTATAACAAACTTATGTTTTTAAAAGTCAGTTTTAAAATATATGCACATTAATTTCCATATCCGCATAATAAACACAGGAATATCTAAAGAGTAAAATAATAATAATGTCTAATTAAACAATAAATATATACTTTTAGAAAATAAGATTAAATAATTATGGAATTTTTTTATAGATTTTCTTTTGTCAACATCTTCTCTACATAGAGTTATATATATCTAGATATAAAATATCATATAATTTACGTTCAAGTTGGAATCTTACAATAGTACTAGTACCGCAGGTCAATTATTTTCACTTTACTGTTTATAAATACTTTGATTTTGTTTTTACTATATATTTATAGTTTTTATGTATAATATAAATATAATTAGAAATATTTATAATATATTTAATGTGGTTTTGAATTGTAATTTTTTCATATAGTAATAGAAAACTTATGTTGTCATATAGTAATAGAAATCTTATGTTGTTTGATTAAAACAAGCATGTTCTTTATTCTCATTGAAACAATTTAGAGCAAATCCTACCGAATAAAATATTAAATTAATCTAAATAAAAAAATTCATAACTAAAAGAAAACCAAAACATATATCAACGTCATCTACCAATTATACCAAAACAAAAAATCATAAAAATCCACAAGACAGTCCAAATATAAAACCATTATACAGCAGAACCTCTTTAAATTAATACTCAATAAATTAATAAACACTGTAAATTAATAAAATATTCCGGTCCCGACTCGGGCCAATGTAAAAAATAGCAAAATTCGATAAGATAATAAGATAATAATTTTTTAAAAACCCCCATGTAAAAATATGGTCCCAATAATATCAGAAATTAATAATTATAAATCTTAGACATATATAACTATAGACATAAATAACTAAGTCAATTTAGTAAAATATGATTCCAGTGTTGTTTGTCTTTTTTTAAAGTTTGAATCTCGTTGGAACTCATCTCCAATTTTCCTTATTGCATCAAACACTTCTGGTGTTGTTTTCTCGATCTGCATCCAAAAGTTGTGAAGAGTTCTAGACGCGATAATTGCTTCCTTACATGTAACTTGTTCCAAAGATGTCATATTATCGTCTTCAACTTCTTCATCAGCATTAAGGACAGAAGCCACAATTTCTTCTAAACTCTAAAATTCTGAGCATGAATCATTTTCACCATGATAGTCGAGTAGGCTATTAACATCTATTTTATTCCGATAACCAAGATTATTGATCACAACTTCAAGTTCATGAATATTGTTTTCATAAGTTGAATCCTCTTCTAAATTCCTTGAGGCACCATCATCTGATCGAATTTTGCAGTGTCAAAAACAATTTGTTATTGTCACTTGATGAACATTAACTGTCCAAGCAGAAACTGCAAAATTGATAGCATTCAAAACATTGATCTTGCCTGGATCAGATTGTCCCAACTCGTAGCCTTCTATAACCTCACGATAAAATCTCCTACGATAATTCATCTTAAAAGCTCTTATTATTCCAGGATCACAAGGTTGAATTTTTGATGTTATGTTGGGTGGCAAGAATAACAACTCAACATTATTCAACCCATCGATATTTTTTGGATGTGCTGGACAATTATCTACCACAAACAAAACTCTTCTACCATGCATCCTCTTATCAAACCAGCATATGTATTCTTCAAAGATAACACTTGTCATCCAAGATCTTTTGTTTGCACGATAGTGACAATTCATGTTGACATTCTTGAAGCAACGTGGCTTTGCATATTTTCCAATAATCCATAAAGGAGTTTTTTCAGACCCATCCTCATTGCAACAAATAACAACTGTTAGTCTTTCTTTGTCTTGTTTTTTTCCTTCAAGTTGTTTCGTAGCAAGAGAATGATCAGCTTGTAACATGTAAAACAAACCAGTTTCATCCATATTAAAAACATCTTTCATAGGGAACTTATCTATCTTTTCTCTTATAGCTTCCAGTTTCTTTTCCATGTCTTGCACATCAACCGAACCACTCTCTCCAAAACGACGAAATGACTTGATACCATATCGTAGCTTGAACTTTTCAAGCCTGCCTTGAGAAAAATGGTGCTCATAATCGTGTTGGGGGTATACAAGTTTCATTGTTTTTTTTGCCTTCTCTAAAATTAGTTCTCCAATCATATTCACACGATCTTGGTATTGGAGAAACCACTTAAAAACAACTTTTTCCATCTCTGGAAATTTTGCTGGTTTGTGTCGCTTGTTATCTTTTCCAGTTTCCAGGTTGGTGGAAAGATACTCAGCTGATCGTTTGAGCGTGTTTGAGATTGTAGTTTGACTAATTTTTAATTGGAACTTCGCTTCAAGCCATAGTTGCAAATATTTTTGAGTGCACTTAGTATTATCCCTTTTGTACTCACATAACTCTTTTCGTATTTGATCTGTCATAGTTGATTTTGTAACACCTTTTAGATGAGAAGCCATTGCTAGGGTTTGTATGAAAAAGGTGTAACAAAGAATAGTGTTTAGTCAAAAGCAATAGAAGCACATTGTAAACCAAAGTAAATCTCGTGAACAAAGAAATAAAGAATATTCACATAATGTGAAATATGTAAATAATAAAGCATAAAGAAATTCAAATATATTTTTTGAAGAATATGAATTTTAAAGAAAATTTCTCGTTTACATTTAAAGAATATTTTAAAATATTATGGATCGAAAGATATTTCTATAAATTAATAAATGTTAATTTATACTATAAATTAATAAATATTAATTTATACTATAAATTCATAAATATTAATTTATAGATAAATTAATATCAAAATAAATTAATAAAATATCAAAGTCCTAACATTATTAATTTATAGAGGTTTTACTGTATTAGAAATGAGAAATCATTATATAAATCAAACAATAAATATTTGTAAGCAACCAACTATAAACAGTTTATTGATCCGCGGTGCAGCGTAGGGCTGGACAAAAAAATCCACACCCAAAATCCGAACCAAACCCGACTCAAAAAAATCCAATCCGAACCCGCCCCGAAGTTTTAAAATATTCAAACGGGTTCTAGACTTCTAAACCCAAACACTGGAACTCGAATCCGATCCGAACCCAAATAGATACCTGAACATATTCAAACTATAAATACGTAATAATAATATATTGGTAATATCTAAGGAATATTAGGAAAAATGCCATGAATTGGGCTGAACTTTTTTATTATACCACATGCCCGGCAAACTTAAAATTAGGCCATTTTCTTATGGCAGCCTCATATAGAAAACGACGTTTATACCTTTACTCTCTTGTTTACGAAATTGTCCATGAAATGAATTGTCAAAATTATCCATGAAATAAATCACCAAAATAAATAATATTTTATTGTATAATATTATTGTCTACTATTGTATAGTCTTTCATGGACAAAATCGATGAAATAGCGAACAACTTTCTAGTTAGACATGTTATAGACAAGTCAGACTCATGATATATTATAGAATTAGACAGGTTTTGGACAAATCAATTTTATGGACAAGATACACACTATATCTTGTCCACGAAAGGAATCATCAAAATTGTCCACGAAATGAATCACCAAAATAAATAATATTTTATTGTATAATATTATTGTCCACTAATTGTATAGTCTTTCATGGACAAAAGCGTTGAAACAGTGAACAAATTTCTAGTTAGACAGGTTATAGATAACTAAGACTCATGATATATTACAGAATTAGACAGGTTTGTGGACAAATCGATCTTATGGACAAGATAACACTATATTATCTTCGAGATCTGATACGTCATTGTCGAGATCTGAGAAATTATCGTCGAGATGTGGAACATCGAGATGAAAGAGAAGAAAAAGGGAAGAAAAGAGAAGAAATAAGATAAACAAAAGAGAATAAGGAAAGATAGAGATGGAGATGGAGCAAAAATTATTACAGAAGAAAATAGAAGAAGAAGAGATTAAGGAGAGATGAAGATGGAGAAAGAAGAAGAAAGGAAGAGAGAGAAAACAAATAAAAAACTTAGGAAGGAAAGAAGAAAGACAAATAATGATAGATATGTCTTTTTATGTCAAATAAATGGCATGGTTCGAGTGTGTTTTTGATAATGGCATAATTTTTTAAAAATCAGAACATGTGGCATTTTTCCTAATATTCCCTAATATCTATACTTGTAATAATTCAAATGCTTAAAATATTTGAGTATTTTAGATATTTTTGGGTATTTCATTTATTTTGAATAGATTCATGTAAATATACCGGGGTTTTAGGATATTTTCTAGTAGTTTGAATATTTTAAGACAAAAATAACCAAATAACTAAAATATCCACAAATGTTTTACTTATATTTGTGAAAATATAACCAAATTTTATTCAAATTTAACCAAAATTTTATTTTTCTCTAATACTTCAGGTATCCGAACCCGAAGATATCCTATCCAAACCTGCCCAAAGGTATGAAATACCCGAATGGGTGATGTACCTCTAAACCCAAACATCCGAAAAACCCAAAATACCCGACCCGAACCCGAACCTGACCTAGTGCAGCGCGTGAAAATATTTGCGCAAATACTATTTTGTTAGTTAACAAAATAATAAAATAATATTATTTTTCTTTAGTTATTTTATGTATTTTATAGTTTATATATTTATTTTGCTTTGTGTCATAATTTGATCTAGACCCGTAGTTGATATAGTAAATCATATGACCTTGCACTAATTTGTATTAAGTCCAATGGTAAAATCCGTTATTTATAAATTCTCTACAATCCAGGAAAACAAACTAACAAAATTTACATTGATATGTGATAAGTATTACTGGCCGAACTAAACGTCTTTAGAAAGAAGCGTTTAGTGGGAGACAACCCCCTTAAGGTCAATCGACCAGAACTGGTTTATTCATAACAAATTTAGCTATATTCGGGTTGTAATAAGTTAGTTACAGGTGAAGCTCGTCTTGCGGTGGATTGATTTTTTTTTCTAACTACTTAATAAAATTTAAATATTTTTATTTATAGATGTTAATGCAATAATTGTTCATTTGTTAGAAACAAAGTACTTTTTTATCCAATGTCTATGGAGACAGTAGTTAACTAAGGGGATTTATTGTTAAATTGTTAGAAACGTTAAATGGTGATTAAAATAGATTTCCAAAGCCAAAAATATATCTATAACATGCTGCCATTCATTTTCTAAACCTTTCATCTCTACTTTTTTTTTCTTTTAAATCCTTCTCCATATTCTCAAACAATTTAGAGATAATAGAATGGGAAAACAACAAGATTGGTCGGTAACCGCTTGTGTTTTCCTATTCTTGTCTCTCACATCACAAATAATCCATTGTACGAGCCAAACAGATGTGATTCGTCCCCAAAGCATTCCTTCGGAAAAGAAGAAAGATCTAATCAAGAAGCTTCCCGGACAACCTTCTGTTAGTTTCAGACAGTACGGTGGTTATGTGTCCGTAAACGAAACAGTCGGTCGGTTTTTGTACTACTATTTCGTGGAAGCCATCCAACCCAATAACTCGACTCCTCTTGTGATATGGTTCAACGGAGGTACATATATATATATATATATAATACTCAATCTGTTTCTAAAAGATGTTTGTGAATTTTTCGTAAAACCTCTATCAATAATTTTAAGAAATACTGTAGATTACTGTTTCCAGATAAATTATTTCCTCTCACGAAAAAATTATTCTAAGAATTATGAATCAATAGTAATCTAGTAAATGTTATTATTTTCAATCATTATATATTGAAGTATAGAAAATCAATCTTTGTGGAATAAAATAAATAAACTAAAACATCAATCTTTTAGAAACAGAAAGAGTATATATTTCTCAAAAAACTTTTTTTTTTTGAATTTCTTGGAACTAGTTATATTATTATATTACAAAACTCTTCTTTTTTTGTTCAAATAATATAACTCTTATATTATAAGACTCTTCTAAAAACATGAAAAGACAAGTCCTTTTCTCATTGGATTTCAACATCACATGTTGATGATCTCTTAACTTACCACCTTCTACCATTTTATAGTATTTGAAGATGTATTCCTTTTTTTCCCCCTAATCATTGAGAATTAAACTAGTAAAAAGTTAATGATCTTTGTTTACAGAACTTAAACATAAATAATTTTAAAAAATTGCAGGACCAGGCTGCTCATCTCTATCAGGAGGTGCGTTTATGGAGCTTGGACCCTTCCGTGTACACAGCGACGGCAAAACACTTTTCCGTAATCCTTATTCATGGAACAATGGTACCTTTTCAAAATCTATTGATTAGAATATTTAGTGTATATTCACAAGATATGTATAATGAGATTAGTAAGTATGTAATATATGGAATTGTAGAGGCGAACTTGTTGTTCATAGAAACGCCGGCAGGAGTAGGATTCTCGTACTCAAATACGCCAATTGATCTAGAGGAATTTGCGATAGAAGCGGACAAGCCGACGGCAGAAGATAACTACATATTCTTGGTGAACTGGCTTAAAAGGTTTCCAGAATTTAAAGGAAGAGAAATTTACATCACCGGTCAGAGTTACGCAGGCCATTATGTTCCCCAACTTGCCCAACTCATTCTTCAACGTAATAACCAAAACTTCATCAACCTACGAGGCATTTTGATTGGTAATCCAGGACTTGACTTCTATGCCGAGCTATATGGTGGCAACGAATTTATGTTGAGTCATGCTTTGATTTCCAAAGAAAATATGGACAACTTCAATAACAACTGCAAAGAAAACTTCACTGAAGATTGCGGAAGTTGGATGCAAAAAATAGAAAGTCAAGCAAAACACTTGGAAAGTTTCAACATTTACGCTCCTGTGTGCCTAAACTCCACGTTAAGCAGTAAGACTAAGAAATGCACCACAGTAATGGAGATTGATTTGTGCAGTCCCTACTACGTGAAAACTTATTTTAACACAAAAAAAGTTCAAGAAGCTATACATGCTAACACCATGAAAACACCGTACGAATGGCAAAGTTGTAACAATGAAATGACTTTAATGTGGAGCCAAGATGATAAAGAGGCCTCAATGATTCCTATCCTTCAAGAACTGATGGGTAAGGGTGTTCGAATCTTAGTGTACAGTGGAGACCTGGACCTTGGGGTTCCGTTTACATCTACATTGGCTGTGTTGAAGAAGATGAATCTAACGATTGTAAATGAATGGCGTCCGTGGTTTACAGAAGGACAGGTGGGAGGGTACACAGAAGATTACAAAGAAAACTTTTCGTTTGCAACTGTGAGAGGCGCAGGTCATTATATGCCTAGAGACCAGCCTATACGTGGTCTTGAGCTTTTTACCAGCTTTATCCGTAACACACCTCTCCCTCAAACCCCTTGATTTGTAACTGAATAATACACTTTGGTCCAGTGGTTGAATGATCTGTAAATGAATATGATGTATCTTGTGATTAAATTCAATATGTTGTGCCAAAAGCCATTTTTTCATTTTTTGTTTGTTGGTAACCAAAAAAAGTGTACATACACAAGAGTGAATTTGTGAAAAAGTATTTACATGTGTTTGTACTCCTCCCTCTGTTTCTGAAAAGTTGATTTTCTAGGATTTTTTCTTGTTTCTAAAAGATTATTTTTCTAGACTTTTAAATATAATTTTATTAGTTGGTGAATTGTAAACTTCAAGAAATATTAATTGAAAGTATTTAAGATGTTGAATTACTATTGGTTTATTATGAGAAAGTATTCAAACTAAAAAGATAATGTATTTATTATTAAATATTTAATGTTTCTTAATATGTGTGAATTACTAATTAAATTAATCTTTCTCAAACAAAGAAAGTATAAAAGATAAGTAATAATTATGGAATTCCTAATAATTATACCAATTTCTCCCTTTTGTAGTGTTGTATAGGTGTTCTAATCAATTATTTTAAGTTTTGAAATTAACATAAATCTCTGTACTATTAAAATTGAAGAACAAATATGTTAATACTTGATTACAAGTCAATGTGGATTTTATTGGTTTGTTTTTATAGATTCTAACATTGGACCTAATACAGATTAGTGCAAGGTCGTCATGTTTACTATCAGTCAATCCAGAAAACAAACCAAAATATTTTTAAAGTTGTTTAGTTCAACCATTAATATTTGATTACCGGTCAATGTGGATTTTGTTAGTTTGATTTTCTGGATTTTACTAATAGATTTTAACATTGGATCTAATACATATTAGTACAAGATTTTCTATACCAACCACGGTTCTATATCGGAGTATGATCAATAAAATGTTTATTATTGGTTGTTTACAAATCTGCTTCATACAAAAATGAGTTATTTTGTCAAAAAAAAAAAGAGTTATAAGAGACTATAAAAAACGATTAATCTCACATGTATATATACAAAAAAATAAACACTCACACCTTACTGTTTAATGAAGTTAAAAAACATTTATAAACATTAAAGAAATTAAAAAAAACTACAAATATATATATATATATATATCATATACAAAACAAATGAAAATTAAAAAATTTTAAAAAAACAGAAATTTGATATTGGTACATGGAAATAAAATAATCGACATCCGGTGTACAATGGTACAAATCTATTAAGCTTTTAAAAATGCAATAAAACCGAAAGACAACGCTGGTATTACAAAAAATGTAATATACAAAACTTGATGATTTATTATTTTTAATCACGTAACAACAACTTGTACAATGATAGAAGGTTGCCTATTCTATTGATTTTGTTTAATTAATCATACATATTTATTGCTGGAGAGAGAAAAAATTATCTCTAGTTTCTCTCTCAAGGATTTCTCTCTCGATTTTAATTATCGAGAAAGCCCTCTCCTCCACCGGTTCCGACGTCGGCGAGCGGTGGCTCTGCCGGCGCCGAGATGTTTTTCGACTCCATCGTTCCCTCTATTTCTCGGGTGGCTCCACCGTTCCGGCACAGATTTAGTCCCACTTCGACACGATCTGGGTTTGGAGAGTATCTCGGCGGTGTTCCGAAGATTATCCGTTTCCTGAAGCTTCATCCTTTATCAGCCTCTGTCAAGTCGTCTATTTACTTTTTCGACCTTCCGGTGGTCGAGTCAATCCCTCGGTGCTTAGATCCGGTGGAGCCTCTCTGCTAAGTTCTGACCTTCTGTTGCGGCTGAGATCGATCTCGTCTAACCGGAGCTCTTCCATAGTTTCTCTGATTCCGCCCGAGCAGATATACTTTCGTCTGATGTAGATCCATGGATCTGCTGTAGATCCTTACAGATCCACTTGAGATCGGACTCAGAACAACTATTCCCGGATACTTTTACCGGAGACCTACTTTTTTCTGGCAGCTGTCGCCGCGCCTACGATCTGACTGATCTAGGTCAATTTCTCAGCTTGGGGTTGCCAAGAGAGAAGTTGGACTGGGCCTGACCCATTAAAGTTTTAAATTGGATCTCTAGTGACTTTTCAAATGTTGTGGGCCTTAAGCCCATTTGGAGGGTCTTAGCATGGGCCAGAACGTGGAGAGAGATTCTGGGCCACATCTCAATGTCTAAATGTTTCAATTTGAGACTTTCAGCTTTGGGCTTGGGCCTTATCAAAATTTCTTCCTATTGGGAGAGATTGTACTTAAATTTAATTTTTAGTGGGTTAAGAAACAATAATGTATGGGCTTATTTTGAACCAATAAATATTATGGACTTAAGAATCCATTTGGGTCTCCAATTTATCTCAATTTTCTCCTTTATGGAGAGACCTTTAGGACTATTGTATCTACACGATTTGCAAGCAAATAAAAGACTGGATAATCTCCAATCTTTAGCGATGGTTGTTGATCTCTTTCCCGTCATTCCTTCATCATTTTTGGCTTGGCTTTTTCGCTCGTTATGCCTCTCCGACCACCCAAGAGGACTGTAAAAATCGGCTATGGTGTTTGATGGAGATGCTCTATGTCAGTTCCGATTTGCACTGACTATTAAAAAGATCCCTACCCATGCTCTCATGGTGTGAATCTAGTCTCAACACAAAATCGATGCTCACAAGCTCGGTTACCGTCACTAAGAACATCTCTTAGGATGATTTTATCTCCAAACATTTCCTACACTGTGAAGAGAATGATGGTGTCTTCCTTCTTCAAGAAGAAATATGCTATGATGATTGCTTGCACGGTAGTAGAAGTTCAAAAATTTGCTGCCATGCCTTCGGCAACCAAGCCCCCTTTGTCTCGGGGTTCGCGAGAGAGAACTCTCGCTCTACTAGTGTCCCCTTCTTTTTAGGGATCGAATGTTTTGGCATTTATAGCACAACTATGGACTATCAAAGTACAACGGGTACTTTCGTATTTTGTGTGGTATTGTTTCTCCCGAAGTCTAACGTCTCGCATCGGTTAGTCTTACCCCACTTCGAATTGCATATTCCTATGGTAGTATGAGTTCTAGGATTTTCTCCCCCTCCTTCAGCAATCAAGCCCCCGTTCATCTTGGGGTTCCCGAGAGTTCTCTCTCGCCTTACTAGTGTATCCCCTTTTCAGGGATCAAGTGTTTTGGCATTTATGGCGCAACTATGGACTATCAAAGTACAACAAATACTTTCGTATTTCGTGTGGTATTGTTTCTCCCGAAGGTCGATCATCTCACATCGGTTAGCCTTGCATCACTTCGAGTGGCATATCCACGTGGTGCGTTCCACATTTTCAAGAGTTTTTATATTTTCTCTTCTAGAGTATCATCTTAAACTTATGTTTTGTAGTTGTCTTTTATCGTATCTTTACTTTTTCCAGGTAATATGGACTATTTGGATTCCATTAACCTATTGTTTTAATTTTCCCATGTAAGATCATTGGTTTTCTTCAGACTCTCCCTAGAGGAGAGTCTTTAAACCGATAAATTAATATATAGAGGTTTGACGACAAAAAAAAAGAAAAAAAGAAGAAGTTTGCCTTTTCCAATCTTCTAAGACATAAATTGGTTGTTAGTATAACTAAGAACGTCTATCTTACACGATACCAACTATCAAACTCTGTATCGTACACCAAACAGAATCCCTGACAAACTTTACTTTGTGTTTCTCAGAAATTGTTTAGAGATATGAAAAAAAAAAACTTTAGGAAAAATTTCATTTTTTACAAACTGTATACCTCCATCCCTTTACATAGTATTTCAAAGTTTATTAACTAGAATGTGTCTCTTCCAACATGCACATATGTTGGTCGAAGAGTGCCTCCCAATAGACACATCTTTTCGAAGACGCGTTTCTTAACCGCAAAATTTCTATAAGTTATTATTCAATTAAATAATATTAATTCAGTAAACTCTAACAATACCCAACATTTTCTATTCAAACTCAACAATATTTTTTTTTGGTATGAAACTCAACTCAACAATACTTCACATTTGAATAGAAAATTAATATTATTGACTTTATGAAAAAATAGAATCAATATTTATCGGAAAAAGTGTATTTTGGACTTGAACCTTTCCTAGCTAGTAACAAATAATATTAACTAAATAAACTCCAACACTATGGATGCCTGGATTTATGTAACAAGACATTAAAATCAACATGTAGGATTAGTGGTGAATGGATCCCCCCGTTACAAGTGTAAAAGGTCCGGGATCTCATCTACGGTTTGGAGGGGTGGAAGTTTCTTAGATACTGGACCAACAACCTTCAAGAAAGACTATGAACCTTGTGCAAGAACTATTCTTTTTAAGAAAAGACTAGCAAGGTACGAGGTAGTGTCATGCACAATCAAATTTTATACTATTTAATTTGATTGATTGATTGATATATACATTTGTTTGAATGTGATTAATTACGATTCTCATACAAAGAAGACAACTTCTATAAGTTTCTTTCTTGGTTTTAAGAGTTATGTTTTAAGAAGCAACTTCATTCGAGAATATTCACACCAAGTATATATAGACATGGAGAGTAGAAATTTTCTCAAAAACTTCATTAGAAACACAAAACGACACTTCTAATAAAATAAAATTTAAGATCTAGAAAGACACTCAATATAAAAAAGTTGGGAGGATAGTTAATAGAATTAAACAACAGTTGAAACATTAAACATAAAACAAAATTTAGTGTTGTTTTATCTCCCATAAATAAAATTTCAAAGATTTTAGTACCTTTGAGTAAAGGAAATAACAACTTCCAAAATATTGTTAACCTTGAGGACACACCAAATTACTTTTCATTAGCCTAGAATTTAGCAGCTTAGTTACAAAAGATAAACTCGTAATAAATTTCGACCGACTCAGACCATTACCAAAATCCTAACATGGTCAGCTCATATCTTTGAGCTTTCTCCTGAATTTCCAACTCTTGTAATGTAAACCTGACAGAAGAAGAACAACAACAATCATTAGTTTCAACATTTCTTGCCCCAAGTTTGGTTTGTTAGGTAACAAATGGGTTTGCAAACCTTGAACGCGGTATGACGAACTAACTCGAAAACAAGGGTATCTCCATATGCTAGATTGTGAGCAACTGCAAATCCCATCCATCCACCACTAAGTCCAGTCTTTCTCGCTAAGTAGACGGTCTCAAACTCATCACCTTCTTCATCTATCAAAGTTATCACACCATCTTGTTTCCCAAGGTAAGATCTGCAGAATTGAACTGGAAGACCCTGAATTATAAAAAAAAAAAAAAACACATTTTTTGGTAAATAATGACATTCTCATGTACACATATCAGATGAGGTAAATAAATTCAATTATTAAGCATAGAAGAGACTTGATCAACCAGAGAAATACCCAAACCATAACCTTCAAGAAACCCACAATGGCCTAAACTAACTCTTCTTTAAACTTTAACCTCTTTACTAAAAATGTAAGATTTGTTGTGGATACGCTAAAATAGTCCTGCTCTAGAATTAACATGAACAGCTTAAAAGAGGTCCTGAGTTCAAAAGACTTGTCTGGTTCTTAAAGGTTTTGTTTGTAGCTTACATGGTTAGAGTTTTTTAGTCTCAAGACCCTTCAAATTAAAACGAAATCCAGTAAAGCAATCAAAAGACCAACGATGGATTCTAAACAAAATGACAGGAATGAAGCAATGTAATTCTTTTTATATATCTATAAAGATTGTGTATTAGTTAGAGATAATGCCATTCACAAATACAAAACATCAAATGAAGTTCATAAGATTCAATTCTAAAACCATAGAAGAGACTTGATTAAACCAGACAAGTCTCTAACTCTCAACCAAGACCTCAGACAAAATCTTGAATGGTTCCAAGACATTTCTTAAAAAAATTCTATGAAATCAAGCAATGCTAGTTATTTAAATGGATATACAAAATTGTGTACCAGCCAGAAGCCACCAGAAACATGTGATTGAAGCATAGATTTCACAAAACTTGGGAAATCGCTTCCCAAATCAGACTGAAATTTCTCAGCTTTGAAAATAGTTTTTTCTCTGATTTCTTCAGAAACATAAACTCGATTTGATAAATCTCTCCTCTTAGCACATCCCCTAAAAGAAACCCAAAACAAAGCCAAAAATTAAACTAATTAAAAAAAATAACTTGATAAAAAAGATAACATCTTAAAGCAATTTCACCTTCTATGAATCTGCACTCGTTGAACAGAAACCTGAAATAACAAAATCCAATTTCATAAACCCGAGAAATTACGGAATTTTTTTTTAAAAAAATTAATAGATTATAAAAAAGAAGGAACTTGCTTCTCTGTAAACAGGAGTAGAAGAAGAATTTGAGAGACGGCTCGATCGACGAACCATCACCATCTGTTTCTCTTCTGTACGAAGGTAAGGTCTCTTCTTCATCTGAAATAATTTTATACAGAAAATTTAAATTTTATTAACATATTCAATCACTCATTTGTACAGATTTTGAAAAAGATAAGAGAAAAGGAGCAAAACTGGAGAAGTTTTGACAGAATTGAGATTTTGAGAGAGCTTTGGAAGATTTAGAGCTTCCATTCGTTTTTTGTTTTCTTCAACTCTTTTCAGACGAAAATCTTCGTAAGATGATTGTTTTGCGACTATCATTTTTTTTCTCTTCTTAAGCTAAACTTAGATTTCTGATCCGAGTGAATGAATAAACCCTAGCTGACCGTTGGGAGTTGAAGAATTTGAATTAGTGGACTTAGTGAGAGATCTATAAAAAAATTAAAGAGTCAAAGAAGGATTGTGATCAAAAACATATGGGCCTAATTTGGATTTTATGGGCTGAGGATCAATTGTTGTTTTGGAGAAGTAAACCCAATAGTGTTTTACAATTAATGTCTTTCATAATTGAAACTTGATTGGTTACTTAAAACTGTATGCTGTACAATTTAGGCTATAGTTTTACTTTTATATTGTATTGTTGATTTATTGTTGTAGATTTTTAATTGTATATTTACTAGATATTGTCAAGAAACATAACCGGAAAGTTTTCTTGATATTGACAAGAGGTTGACGACCGAAATATATACAAAAGGATTTTACCTAGCCTCCAACAGATTTGGAAGATTGCAAGATTAAATGAATGTTTCTAATTTGTACAATTGTATACACGAGCGATGAATATAAGGAATATATATGCAGTAATACTCCCCCCTCCCCCTCAAGGTGGAGCGTGAAGGTCACAAATGGCCATCTTGCAACGAAACTTATTGAATTGCTTTCTTCCAATTGTCTTAGTGAAAATATCCGCAAGCTGGTCATGAGTAGAAATATATCGTGTAGCAATAGTACCATGAACAATATCATCACGTATGAAATGACAATCATTTTCGACATGTTTGGTTCACTCGTAAAAATCTGGATTAGCAGCCAAATGAATTACAGCTTGATTGTCACAAAATAAAAGGATTGGTGAATAGATCACAATACCAAAAGAATGTAGCAAGATCTTGAAGTTTTTTAAGAGTCTCGGACATTGCGGGGTACTCAGCCTTAGCGGAAGAGTGAGAGAGAACCTCTTGCTTGCGTGTTTTCCACGAAATAGGGAGAATCCCCCAATTGTATGAACCAGCCTGTTAAAAAATGTCGAGTAAGCGGACAACCAGACCAGTCCGAGTCACACCTAGCAACGAATTTTAAATCCATGTGAGCTCGCATAAGAATTCCATGTGCACGTTACTCTCCAAATACCGAACCACCCGTAGAACGGCTTCTCATGTACTACTCAAGGTTTCTGCATAACGACACTAATACCTGAACTGAGTAAGAAAGATCCGGTTGAGTGACGGCTAGATAAATCAAGCGTCCGACCAGTTGACGATATGCTTTGGGATCGTCGAAACATACACTTTCACAAGATTTAGTTGATGATTCTGTTCAAGAGGAAAGGAAACGAGTGCTGCAGCCAAAAACCCCGTCTCTTTGATAATATTCAAAGCGTACTTTCTTTAACATAAGTAAATACCAGTCGGACTCCTAGCCAGTTCAATGCCAAGAATATAATTTGAGATGCCTAGATCTTTCATGTGAAAATACTCCTTGAATGTAGTAATGATCGAAGACGAGTTCCCATAAATAATGAGATCATCCACATAGACAAGGACCTGTAGATTGTCGGATCCACGAGATAGCGTGAAAAGGGAATAATCAGGAATAGATTGAATGAAGCCATAATCACAAAGTGCAGTAGAAAGCTTCTTAAACCAACAACGAGGAGCTTGGCGTAATCCATACAACGACTTATGTAATCTACAAACTTTGTTTTTATCTCCATTATGAAAACCCGATGGAGGACGCATGTAACTTCTTCTTTTAAATCACCATGAAGAAACACATTGTAAACATCCATTTGATGAATCTCCCAATCTTTAGATGCCGCAATCTGCAAGAAAGTTCATACCGTTGTCATTTTAGCAACCAGAGCAAAAGTTTCGTCAAAATTATCTCCTGAAACTTGATTGTTTCCGAGAACAACCAGCCGTGCTTTGTGTCTCTCTAGTGTGCTATCAGCTTGAAACTTCAGTTTGAAAACCCACATACATCTGATGGCATGTTAAGTTATATGAGCTTCCAAGTCAAAACCAATTGGCAATGAGTGGATTGGCACATATCCCTTATATACTAGTGCTACTCTCTTTATATAACCGATGTGAGATTCTAACACGCCTCCTCGAGATGATGGCTCTTATCAGCCTATTTCGAACTAAATCCCACTTTAGGAATAGTACTAAGCCATTTTTGGGCTACCCTACTTGGGTCAACAAACAAAGATCTGATATCATGTCAACAAATCTAAGCCTATAAGAAGGTTTTTTGATATTGATAAGAGGTCGATGACCAATATATTACAAAAGGATTTGATCTAGCTTCAAACAGATTTGGAAGATTACAAGATTAAAGGAATGTTTATAATTTATACAATTGTATATACGAGAGATGAATATAAGGAATATATATTCTGTTATATATATGCTTACATATAGTGGTAGGTTCAGTATTAAAAAAAATTAACAGAAAATTAATTTCAATGATATAAAATTGAAAATACAAATTCAGAATATAGAATTTTTGAAAAAAAAATTATTACAAAATCGGATATATATACTGTATGTCATATAGTGAAAAATATATATTCAACTAAATGAATTTGACGATGCTTTCCGTAGATAAGCCCTACTCGCTAACAAATCATTGAATCCATTATTTTTCTTTTCCACATTCAATCTTGCTCTGATGGCAATTGTGTGTGTAGGTAGGATCTCTTGGCTGAACCTACATGTTGCACATCGCATAACAAAATCGATGCTTCCGATAACAGTTCTAAAATATCAATATTTTGATATCAAAACTTTTGTATCCGTCATACTAAGAAAATTTGACTTTATTTTGCTCTCGATTTAACCAAAATGTTTTATTCTTTCTATTCCGATATCATTGTATCTTGATGATATTGTTGGCATATATTTTCATGTTTATAAATAAGGAATATCTCCTTTCTTGTTGTACACGTATCAAGTCGTTAGGTCCAATTGTAAAGTGATATATAGGGTCTGAATGTTTGAAGCGTTTCGTGATAACGCATCATGCGTTTTTTTTTTGTCACCATTCAGTTGGATTTTTCTGCTTTTTATTTTAGAATTAAAAAATAAAATAAAATAAAAATAAAGCTTGTGCGGGACAAAAAAAACCAGATCCGCACTTTAAGTTAAAAGGAATGGAGGAGGTGTGTTTCTGTACTGTAGATGGTGGACACTTATATTTTAATCAAAAAATACAAAAAATTCTCACACTTTCTCCTATATAATACAATTCAGCAATTCAGCAACATATCATTCTCTCCTATATAGTTATCAAAAACACTCTTTTATCAAGTTATCTTTTATCCATCCGTTTGCACAAGTAAGTTTTTTTTTATCATACTTTTATCTCACAATCCGTTTGATTGCATAGGAATTATCATACTTTTATATTAAAATAAAATAAAAATAAAAAGGTTTATATCTTTAATTATTATACTTATATATATATATATATCTTTGATTAATTAATTGCATATATCTTATGTAGATGCTGTAAACTTGTTATATAATTTTGTAAACACTATGTCGTTACACTTGAGTACAAATTAGTAGATTTAGTTTTTTGGTTTCAATAATTCTGTCATCACTAATTTTAGTTTATTAAATTATTGTATCTTTAAATGTTAAAGTCAAAAATGTTGGAATTAATTTGTATGAGTTCGTTTGGGAAATATCCCAACAGTTCATAGAGGAAAAAAAATTAAGTTACCAGCCTCCTGAAGTTTTAACCAAAAGATAAAATTTAGTAAATATTATTTTACGATTTGCATTTTATTCTTTATAAATCTTTTTTAAAATGTAATAATTAAAATTTATGGTATGAAAATATGTGATTATAACATCTTAATATTTTAACTATTATTTGTATTATGTTGCTACATGCAGATATGTCGTCTAGAGGTCGTTCAAACACAAATTTTTCCAGGCAGAGAGACACAAATGCTCCCAATGAAACAACAGCGAGAGTAAATAAAATATTTTGTTTATGTGTTAATAGAAAATTTTATAGTAGGTATTTCTTTAATAGTTTATGGAAGAAAACTAAAACTAATTTTAAAAATTTTAAAAATTTGTAGCCCAGACAGAGGTATAGATGGCCACCTGAACAAGAAAAAACTTTGATTAAATTATTTGATCAAGCAATTTCTATGACTAATTACACTCTTAAGGATCCTACGCCTATTGGTCGAGAATACATGGTTGAGAAATTTAACCTAGCATTCAACATGAATATAAATTATGGATTTTTCAAAAACAAACTTGATGAGTTCATAAAAGCGTATAAGAGGTGGAAAGAGCTAATGAAATGCACCGGTATCTCCGTTGATCCTGAGAGATCCATGATTTATGCATCTGAGGAGTGGTGGAATGCTCGAGAGTCGGTAATATATAATAATTTTCTGTTTATTTTTAGTAATATTAACACATATACAAATTATAATATTAAACGTTTTATAGGGATGCAAAATAACAACTAAGTTCAAACGACAGCCGCCAGAGTATTGGGATGTAATGCAGCGATGTTTCGTATTACATGATGTTTCGTCGCAACCACAAAATTCCTCGCGACAAAGAAAAGAAGAAATGATGAACGAAGGACTGGATGATGATGCAATACATGGTTACTCAGACAACGATGGTGGTGACATGCATCAAACTCAAGTGCCTGAGACCGAAGAAGATGAAGAAGTATATCGTGTTAGTGTTAATGATGATACACATCCTTCGAATGAGTTTGTTCATGATACATTTTGATTCCCTGATAGAAGAGCTGAGCAACGAAACATAGTAAACTCTCAGTCTACTGTCAGGCGTGGGAATAGTTCACATAGATCTGGTGGAAGCTCAGGAACAAATGTTGGAAGTGGTTCAAGAGGAAATCGTAGAAGACAATCTTTTGAGGCAACTATACAAGATACTATCTCTGGCTATAGAGAGTTCCAACGACAAAGTTTGCAATAACTTCGGCCGGGTAGTTTTGACCAAGAATATTATGATGAATTCTTTGCCCTGCAACTTCCAAAGAAAACTAACTTCTATTGGGCATGCATAGATACACTTACAGAGCTAAGATTTTGGTGGAGGTATTTCATTGATATAGCTGGAGGAACCGACAAAGATAAGATAGAACTGTTAGAAGCTATGACTAGTGTTTCACGGAATAACCAATATTTGCCAAAAAGGTTGGGTTCAGGCCACTCTTATGGGAGTCCACATTCAACAAGTCCTGGTTATCAACAGTGGGGCACACCACAAAACCCTCCACAATGGGGAACACCACCAAACTCTCCACAATGGGGAACATCAACAAACCCTCCACAATGGGGAACACCACCAAACGCTCCGCAATGGATTTCACCACCAAATGCTCCACAATGGGGTTCATCGCCAAATGCTTCACAATGGGGTCTTCCACCAAACTTTCAACCTGGTGGTTCACCATCAAACTTTCATCCATGGGGTTATACAAGAAATTTTCAACAAGGCGGCTCATCAGGAATGACTCCAACAAATGTTCAATACGGATTTTCAGTGGGAGGTCAAGAAGAAAGTATGAGGAATACTCCACAAGAAGTCTCACATGGTGCAGCTATGGGGACTTCACCAAACGTTCAACATGAATCATCATCAGGTCTTGGTTTCACAAATTATTTTGACACTGCACAAATATCACGAAAACCTAGACCATGAGGTTTATTCAATATTTGGGTAACCACGCAAGGACCAACTGCAAGCACTAATGAAGATCACCAAAGTGATTCAGGAGACGAAGATTAGTATCTCATGGTTAATTCTGCTTTATGTTTTTAAATATTTTCTATTTTTAATAGTCTATTTATGCATTTTGTAGAATTATTTATTGTAAACTTTTTTTATTATTAATCCATTTATGTGTTATCTATAACTGTCCATTATAAATTTATTTATGGCTAATGATATTTTTATCTCATGTTTATAAAATTTCAGGCTTTTCGTATATGCCAATTACGATCACAAGGCGTCCACAATTTAAGTTACGAAGAGAGAATTGAATTGTGGAATTTGGAAAATGAACAATTTGAGGAGTTAATAATTCAACCAGCTTTGAGTTATTATGATCGGTATTTTCAAAGAGCACCAGCCCAAACCGATGGAGGTTTGGGATGGAGTAATATTTGGCATCGGTTACAACAGGATGAAGCTGCTTGTCTTCAGTTACTACGAATGTCATTTGCAGCTTTCACAACATTGTGTGATACTCTACAGACAAATTACGGTATACAAGCAACACTAAATATAAGCATTGAAGAAAGTGTGGCTATGTTTCTTCAAATATGTGGGCACAATGAAGTTCAAAGAGATGTTGGTTTGAGATTTGGACAAAATCAGGAGACTGTGAAGAGAAAGTTTGGTGAAGTTCTTACGGCGACTGAATTACTTGCATGTGATTATATTAGAACTCCAACAACTCAAGAATTACATCGAATTCTTGAAAGACTTCAAGTAGATCGAAGATATTGGCCATATTTTAGTGGATTCATTGGAGCTATGGATGGGACTCATGTCTGCGTAAAAGTGAAACCTGAGTTACAAGGAATGTATTGGAATCGACACGATAATGCATCTTTGAACATCATGGCAATATGTGATTTGCATATGCTATTCACATATATTTGGAATGGAGCACCCGGATCATGTCATGATACAGCTGTTCTCGCAATGACACAACGAAGTAATTCTGAGTTTCCTTTGCCTCCATCAGAGAAGTATTACGTTGTTGATTCTGGCTATCCAAACAAACAAGGATTTTGGCTCCTTACAGATCATCAAGAAATGGAGTTGTGAGGTATCATATGTCGTCGTTCCACTCTGGTCCACCTCAGAGGAATAAAAAGGAGATGTTTAATCGATGTCATGCGTCACTACGTTCTATTATCGAGAGAACTTTTGGAGTTTAGAAGAAGAAATGGAGGATTCTTAGTGATTTTCCGCGATATAGTATTCAAGTGAAAAAGAGAGTGGTGATGGCTACAATGGGATTACACAATTTTATCAAAATTTCAAATTTCTCAGATGCAGATTTTGCAGAAGTAATGATGGATAAAAATATAAACAACACAGATTGGGAGCCTGATTTAGATGATATGGAAGCATCAGAGATAGCAGATGGAGAACATATGGCGCAAATAAGAGACAATATTGCAGATATGTTATGGGAAAATCAACGAACGTGCTAATCTTGTTTTGTATTGTATTACTTTACTTGATTTTTTTTATTTATTGTTTTACTTGATTCTAGCAACATATATATTTTTATTAAATTTATAATAAATCTTTTAAATTTTAATAAATTTTGTTATATAAAAACGCTTTCAGCATTAATTAAACATCGAATTAAGAATTATAATTTTTAATTACAATTATATCATTAATCTAATTTTATTTATAAATTATTTATATAAAATATATATTCTGCACCACTTGTTATATTTTCACCATTCAAACATTCGTACCGCACCGCATGTTGTTTTTTTCACCATTCATATATTTTTCCGTACCGCTTGTTATGCAGTAACCGCATTTGTTTTGCATGATGCGTTTCTTTTAACCGCACCGCAGTAAAACTGCACCGCATCTCTATCCCACACCGCTCAAACTGCTGTCACCATTCGAAGCCATAAGAGCATGTCCATCGGTAATTTTTATGGGTGTCTTAAAGTATTTTATTAATAAAATGTAACGAAACAGTATAGAACCGTGTCTGCTCAGAGACACTGAAGACACCAAGGTCTGTCCAGATGGCAAGATGTAATTGGAGATGGATTTTATTTTTTTTCTAATTTTCTCATTTCACCGACAAAACTTTTCATATATTTTTCTCTTTCAAACACGCGACAATCAGATCGAAGAATCGTTTCCGATGAATCTTTGAAAAATAGTTGGATAGATTTCGATTAATCGATGTTTCTATACATCTATTTTCATTCCCCTGAAAAATTGAGCTCGAAATCGGCGGGTTGCATGTTTAATTCCGGTGGTTTTCCAGCGATTTCACGGTGAATGAAGCTTGGATAGAAGTGTGTCGGTGGATTGCCGGTGATTAGCGGTGGGTTAGCTTAGTGATTTCCGGTGGATTCGCGGTGAGCTCATGAGTCAGTCTTCGATGTAAGATTTCTCGCTTTCTCTTTTCTTCTATTCATCTTCGTTAATGGACGATTTAGCGGATCGATCTGTAGTTTTAGGTTTGATTAGGTATAGTTGAGTTTCCGATTTTGAGATTTTCGATAGTTAATTTTGAAGCTTCATGCGCTCTCTAATCTCAACAATTTAGTTGACCAATTCTGGGCTGAGAGCTCCACTAGTGTCCCAATCATGTAATTCTCTGTTGAAGTTTTTATTTTTTTTTCGGGTTTGAGAATTAGGATTTTGTTTTTCCACTGGATTTGTTTTGTTAGCTGAAAAATTGGAGAGAAGATTGTGGGAATTGGATTATTCCCATTGAATAAAGTTTTTACCTGGAACTTGGATTGGAAGATTGCAATTGCTAACTAGATGCTACTTCGTTTCTTCTTCTTCTATGAATTGCAGTAGCCAATTTTGCGATGAAATTAGATCCATCTTGGAGAATGACTTTGTGAAATCTCTTCAGGCAGAGGTAAATGCAATGTTTGTAATTACCATTTTCTAGTGTCTAAAGGAGATATATACCTAAAAACCTATATCTCTAACATTGGTATTGCTTTGTAGGCCATAGAAGGTGGTGAATTGGAGGCTATTAAGCCCTTGCCTTGGTATCCGAAGAATCTCGCTTGGCATTGTAATTTTTTCCGAAAGGAGATCAGAAAAAATCAGACACTTGAGAGGTACATCTTCACGAAGATATGAATGCTTTTAGTCTCTCTTCGTATTATTAGATGACCTATTCAGGTGACTTTTAAGCAATTCTAGCTACTCTGGTTACTATGAGTATGGTTAAGAACTTGGGTGGGTTTCTTCATTTGGGCTTTTCAGGTTTCATGAATTTCTGAAATTAGAAAATGAAGTTGGAAACATAACAAGGCAGGAAGCTGTTAGCATGGTAAGATAGCTTAATACTCTCTTCCTTCATTTACATTGCTTTATCAATATTGTTACTAACATTTATAAAGCGTTTTTGAATTTAATCATGCAGGTACCTCCTCTCTTCCTCGATGTACATCCAGATCATTTTGTACTTGACAGTGAGTGAATTTGTATTTGATATTGTTTTGAGACCTAGAAATGTTCAAAGGGCTTAAAGAACTATCCACCTTGAGAAAGGAAGAATTACCATATGACTATATAACTATATCCCTGCAAACGTAGGAGGTCAGTGGTTGCTGATCACTTATCTTTGTCTCTGAGCAGTGTGTGCTGCACCGGGTTCCAAAACGTTTCAGCTGCTTGAGATTATTCATGAAGCATCAGAACCAGGATCTCTACCTAATGGAATGGTTTGTGTTGCTAAATAAATATTTTATTTTAAAAATCTGGTCATAGGTAGATAGGTAATTTGATTGTTTTTCCCTTAATAACCAGGTTGTGGCTAATGATGTTGATTTCAAAAGATTGTGGGAATTGTGGGAATTGGATTATTTGAATATTTAAGTTTAAAACTTTTAGGTTGAGGCATTGATAGTTTGTGGTTATAGGTGAGGATCGAAAAGTTTGTTGCTGTTTTTACTCTTTTCTTTCAGTTAGGTCTGTACACTCTAGGTAGAGTAATTGTTGACTGTTATGCATATCTATTAACCTTACTCGATGCCAAAAAAGATATCAGTTGCACGACTTATTATCTAAAAATTAGACATATAGATTGCAGATCCAGATAACGTATTATGTGTTCTTAAATACATAATACTATAAATACATAAGATGATTGATGAATTTTTGAGTATTTATTACTGCTGGATGAAAGTTTACTCATCAAATGCTTCTGTTTTTTTTTCAGCCAAAGCAATTGATGAATATGCCAGTCTCAGATCAAAGGCAAGTCTTCTTCTACATTGGCATTGGGTGTTTCTCAGACTGAATCAGAGGGTTCTGCTTCTACATTTAAGAAGCTTGCTTCTCTTCAGGTCAGTCTTTTTTTTCTCTTGTGCATTACTTATGAACTGTGTAGTAGTTAGTGAAGAAATAGACAAGGAAAAGTTGAAGAATGCTTGCCTGTTAACTATAACTGTATTAACAACAAGTTAACTAGAACTGAAAATTTTAAATGACTGAAAACTGAATTAACTACAAGTGAACTAGAAATGTATTAACTATATGAATATACTAGGAACGTAGAACTTAAGTAGAATTGGATTGTCTACAAGTTCAGTAAACTGAGACATAAAGTTTTTGAGACAGAATTGTCTTTTTCAAAGAGATACTCAAGTTTTTCTTTGACTGGCAATTCCGAAGATATACTCAAGTATATCTTTGACTGACACATTATACACAACTCTATTCTTCTTTTCTCCATCTCTTTGACTGAGAATAATCTTTTTTCTCCATCTCTTTTATCCATCTGTTTTCTCCATCTCTTTTATGGGTTCTAGCAATCAAAATAGGTTTGGGCTCAACTTTATGGACCTCTTGAGTAGCCAACAAGAGGCAACTAATCTGGAAACTCTTCCATCCTTTTCACCTCCTACCCAAATAAACTCATCACAAGTCTTTCACTTTAGTACCCAACATAGTGAAGAACAAAACCTAGATGAGAACTCAAGAGAAGGAAGACGTAGATGGACAGCCCCAGAAGATGTTGCTCTGATCAGTGCTTGGTTAAACACCAGCAAAGATCCAATTGTGGGGAATGAGCAAAAAGCTGCATCCTTTTGGGAGCGAATTGCAGGCTATTATGCAGCAAGTCCAGTTGTTGCGGGTAAAACAAAGAGAGGGCCCAGCCAATGTAAGCAGAGATGGAAAAAAATCAATGAGAGTGTCAACAAGTTTGTAGGATGCTACAGCCAAGCTTCGAGTCGGAGAAGTAGTGGCCAGTCAGAGGATGATGTTCTCCAAATGGCTTACGACTTGTACTTCAACGATCATCAAGTCAAGTTTGGCCTTGAGCATGCATGGTTGGAGCTTAGGAATGATCCGAAATGGAGTACCTCTAAACGTAATGAGAGATTTAAAAGAAGAAAGGTAGATGAGGGTAGCACATACTCCTCAAGTTCAAATACAACATCTCATGTTGAGGAAGAAGCATTTCCTCGACCTCCTGGTGTTAAGGCATCCAAATGCAAAGTAAAAAAGAGTGGCACTAGTGAAGAAAGTGAAGGTAGTTCACTGTTAAAATTTGAGAGGATGTGGGAGATCAAGGAGAAAGACACAGCTGCGAGAGATAGATTATCGAAGCAGCGACTTCTAGACAGTCTCATAGCCAAAATAAAGCTTTCCTAGCCTGAACTCAACCTCAAAAACAAGTTAACTGCTGAGATGTTAGGATAATGCTATTGTAAGCTAGTTAATGGTAATGGTTTAACTTTTAAAACCTTTTTTTTGGCTGGTTTAAGTTCTGTTTTAACATTTGAAACCTTTGTTTAGGTTATTTCAGGTCTGTTTAAACATTTAAAATCTTTGTGTTGGTTATTTAAGTTCTGTTTTAACATTTGAAACATTTGTTTAGGTTATTTCAGTTCTGCTTTACATTTGGAACCTTGGTTTATGTCATTTGAGTTATGTTTTCTGATTTGGAACCTTTGTATTATACCATTGTCGTTTGAGCAGCACACGTGATTTAGTTTGGTAATGTGTTCTCCACTTTGCTTTGTCTTTTTGCAGGTACTTGCTCGTGAGTGGAAGTAAATGATCAAGTGGTGCAAATGGTTAAATTGTCGGCACAAGACAACATGAGCCAATGTCATGTCTTGCATTTTCTTATGTAATTTATTTTATTTTCTCCCTTGTATTGTTGACCTTCTAGTTCTATATATTGTGTAATTCGACAATGTTATGAAACAACAACTTATTCCCTTTTGTTCCAATTCTCTTTTCTTCCACTTTATTGCAACACATGTTTTTTTTCTAATTCTCTTTTCTTACTACCACATCTATACACCTCTTCCATTTTTCCCAAACCATAACAAAATTTATTTTCTTCCATTTTTCACAAACCAAAACAGAATACGCCTCTTCCATTTTTCACAAACAAGAACATAATTTCACACAAACATGTCATCTTCAAATTTAGATGACGAATTTGATCAAGTTTTTGATGAAGAATTTCAAAATCTATTTCAACAAGGCCTCGATAATTTTCCACATCATCAAGAACTAACTAGTTCAAGGCGCAAACGAGCTTATGTTGACAGAGGACGCGAGGATGGGCACACACGTTTATGGAATGATTATTTCAGTGAAAATCCAACGTACTCTGAATCTATGTTCCGACGTCGTTTCAGAATGAACAAGCCATTGTTCATACGTATTGTTGAGACACTATCCAATCAAGTACCATACTTTCAACAAAAGCCAGATGCTACGGGAAGGTTGGGTCTGTCTGGCCTTCAAAAGTGTACAGCAGCCATTCGTATGATGGCATATGGTTATGCAGCTGATGCAGTGGATGAATACCTCCGCCTTGGTGAAAGCACCGCATTGCTATGCTTGGAAAAATTTGTGGACGGAATTATATTTTTTTTCCAGGATACCTACCTAAGAAGGCCTACACCAGAGGATCTCCAACGATTGCTCAATCAAGGAGAAGCACGCGGATTTCCCGGGATGATAGGAAGCATTGATTGTATGCATTGGGAGTGGAAGAATTGCCCTACAACATGGAAAGGACAGTATTCACGTGGATCTGGAAAACCTACAATCGTTTTAGAGGCTGTGGCTTCACAAGACCTCTGGATTTGGCACGCATTTTTCGGACCTCCAGGTACCTTAAACGATATCAATGTTCTTGACCGCTCACTGGTTTTTGATGATATATTAGAAGGTCGAGCTCCGAGACTTAATTACTTTGTCAATGGACGACAATACAATATGGCTTACTATCTAACTGATGGTATATATCCGAAATGGGCAACTTTCATCCAATCAATTTCAATTCCACAAGGTTCGAAATCATCATTATTTGCTCAATGTCAAGAAGCTGCCTGAAAAGATGTCGAGCGTGCTTTTGGGGTCTTGCAAGCTCGATTTGCGATTGTCAAAAATCCCGCTCTTATTTGGGATAAGACAAAAATAGGAAAGATTATGAGAGCATGTATCATATTGCACAATATGATAGTAGAAGACGAACGAGATGGATACAGTCTGTACAATGTATCAGAATTCTATCAAGGAGAAGAAAGCGGGACTTCACATATGGAGTTAACGTATTCTACAAATATGCCTACCAATATGGGCAATATGATGGGAGTTCGAAATTGACTTCGTGATACAACAAAACATCAACAACTGAAAGCTGATTTAGTTGAACATATCTGACAAAAATTCGGCACAACTCAAGATTAGACCCAAGATAATTATGTTCTTCATATTGCTTTTATATATATCTATCATTCCACATATTTGTTTTCCATTTACTATGTTCATTTTTAAGTTTCAATTTGTTTTTCATGTTATGTAATATATGTATAAAAGTTTTTTTTATTGTAATATATATTTATATATATATATATAAATATTGAAAATATCTTCTATAATTATTCTTTCATTATTTAAAGTTTTATATTATATATTTTTCATAAATTTAACCCAATATTTATTATATTATAAATTTTAAGTAAATTAAATACACATAATCAATAAATATTTATTTTTCACTTTTTAAGACACTCATAAAGAGTATCACTAATGGAAGCACCAAATTTAATATTTACTTAGTGGAGGTCTTCAATTAAAATATGATTAAATTATATATTATTTAATACTTAAAACACCCTAATGGGTGTCACTAATGTGGATGGTCTAATGGCTTTTGAGCCGCAACAATACAATAACAAGAAAAACTTTTATACATTTTGAGGCTTTTGACATGGTAGCAGAGCTCTAAGCATAAATAAGCTCATATATTGATCCATTATATTTTGTTCTTCCTATTTTTTCTCTAATCTGTTTAATTATATTCTCAAACATCGGATATTGCTATTTTTTTTTATAAAGAAATGTCGATTTCTGATGAACAAAATGAAACCTCAATTGTCTCAGAACAGAACAAGAACAACGAACCTCAGAGACGTACAATATCTTCATACAATTTGTCTTTGAGTGATAACTCTGGGACGGCGATCTTACAACCACTCTTACGAGGTCCTAAGTACGATGAATGGGCAAAGAACTTTCGACAAGATCTTTTGGCTAGAAAGAAATATGGTTTCATTTATGACTCGATTCCCATGTCTAGTGAAGAACCGTGTGATAGAGAATGGCTCACCAACAACACTTTGAACGGGTCTTGGATCAAAGTGACTATCAATCCCAAGGTTTTTTCTAAAATCGCTCACCATGAAGCCATGATGTTGCTCATGATTTGTGGGAACATATCAATAAAAAGTTTTCAGTGAAAACTGAACAGAGGGTTCAAAGACGTAAAGCTGAGCTTGAAACAATTCGGCAAAAAGGACTTACTATTGAAGCTTATTATGGAAAGATGATTACTTTGTGGAGTGCTTTGGCTGAATTCAATGCTGTGTGGAGTGCTTTGTGGAGTGAAGCTTATTAACAACGACACAATCATCTCTAGAAGCATCGAGTAACACCATTGTTACGGAACAAGATTTTGTTGGAATTGCCGGCTAAGTAACACTCAATGGAAAACTATGATTAATCTTCTCAACGAGCAGAAATAATCACCTAACATGAAACTCAGTGGTACATCTTCTTCTCTTACTTGGATTATTGATACAAGGGCCACAAAGCACATGAGTTATTCTGTAAGATTGGATTTTGCATGAATTCCGTAAAGATATGATTTTGTACATTTTTTGCATGAATCTAACTAGGCACGACTCAGATTCTCGAAAGCAGTCTTCGGTAATATGAATTCTATCAATATGATATTTTGGTGTTTAAATCCTTTTTATTACTTGTTATTGGTCTTAAATAACTATTATCACTTGTAAATATGCATTTATCATGCAGTTTAAGGTAATTTTGCATTTAGATACCTAGGATTGCATTTGCATTGCAGTTGGTGTTGCACTACAAGAAATCTACCGCAAAACCGACGGATTTTCCGATGGACAATAATTCCGTCGGAAAAAATCGACAGCTTCCCGACGGATTCCCGAGATTTGAAAATTCTGGGAATCCGTCGGAAATTTCCGACGGAACTATGTCCGTCGGAAAAGTCCGACGGAAATCCATACCGTTATATTCCGACGGTTTTCCGATGGATATCCATGCCATTATATTCCGACGGCTTCTGGAAATATGTCGGATAATATGAACGTTAATGTAGCCGTTGAATTTACCGTTGTAAACCGATGGATTTCCGACGGAAACGAGTTTATATATATGTTTCTCCCTTCCTCTATCCCATTACACAACAAGCTTAATTTCATATCTCTCTTTCATTTCTTGTTTACTTAATACGAATTCTAAAAAAAAAGTGAAAAATATGTCTAGATATTTTCGATCATGGATGGACGAACCATTGATGGATCCGGAGATGAACAACTTGAATGAGAAGTATGCACGAGGCATATACGAGTTCATGGAAGTGGCGGGAAAGCAACCGCGTGTTCAAAAATCAGGTAAGTTAAAATGTTCATGTTCAATTTGTAGGAATTCTCGTAATGTTGCGATAGAGATAGTTTGGCATCATTTGTATAGTAATGGGTTTACGTCGGGTTACAAGATATGATATTTACATGGAGAAACAAATGTTGAGTATGGTAGTACTAGTGAACCAACTGTCTTAGATTGTTTAGGAGGTAGCATGGAAGTAGATGTAGGTGTAGGGAGCGTGCAAATGGTGAATGATGCGTTTACAGAGAATGTCAAGTTTAGCGGTGAAGAAAGAGATAGGTTCGAAGAACCTAATGTAGAAGCAAGAAGATTTTTTGATATGTTAGATGCTGCAAAGCAGCCACTATATAAAGGGTGTAAAGAAGGTCATTCGCCTTTATCATCTGCAAGTAGATTGATGACGATTAAGACGGATTAAAATTTGGCAGAGGAGTGCGTTGATGCGATAACAGATTGGGCGAAAGATTTATTGCCAGAAGATAATCTTTTACCCGGATCAAACTACGAGGTACAAAAACTTGTACCTGGTCTTGGTTTACCGTATAAGGTAATAGATGTGTGCATCGACAACTGTATGCTATATTGGAGAGAAGATGAAAACCGCAAAAGATGTCGATTTTGTAAGTAAACCACAAGATGTGGAAAGTAGTGGCAGAATTCAAATTCCATATAAACGTATGTGGTATTTACCAATAACCGAGAGGTTGAAGAGGTTATATACTTCTCAGCGCACGGCAGAGCCAATGAGATGGCAGAACATCATCAAGATGGAGATATTACACATCCTTTAGACGCAGAAGCTTGGAAACATTTTCAATCATTGTATCCAGATTTTTCGTATGAGCGAAGGAATGTGTACCTCGGGTTATGTACAGATGGTTTTAAGCCATTTGGGAAGCATGGAAGGAATTATTCGTTATGGCCCGTAATTGTAACCCCTTACAATTTGCCTCCATCTCTGTGCATGCGTAAAGAGTTTTTATATCTCTCGATTCTTGTTCCCGGCCCAGAGCATCCGAAGAGATCACTTGATATATTCCTCCAGCCATTGATCTATGAGTTACAAATGCTATGGGAGCATGGTGTGGAAGCGTACGATGTTTCAACCCAGCAAAACTTTAAGATGCGTGCGCTGCTTATGTGGACCATTAGCGATTTTCTAGCATATGGTATGTTATCTGGATGGACAACACATGGGAGATTATCGTGTCCGTATTGCCAAGACAACACTGATGCATTCCAACTGAAGCACGGCAGAAAAAGTTGCTGGTTTGATTGTCATAGAAGATTTTTACTGAGTGATCATCCGTATCGTCGTTCGAGAACAATGTTTACGAAGGGTAGGCAAGTTTTTGATGGTCCACCGCCTGAGATAGACGGTGAGACTTTATTGGAGCAGTTAAGAGATTTTGGTCCTGAGATGACTCCTTATTGTGGGGGTAATGGACATGAACCTATTTATGGTGTCGGTGAATTTCATAGCTGGCACAAGAAGAGCATATTTTGGGATTTACCTTACTGGAAGAACCATTTATTGCGGCATAATCTTGATGTGATGCACGTTGAGAAGAACTTTTTTGAGAACATCATGAACACTGTCTTAAACGTCCAAGGGAAGATGAAAGACAATATGAAATCTAGATTAGACTTGCCAGCATATTGCGATCGAGGTTTTCTTGAAGTGCTCCCAAATGGTCAATGTCCATTTCCATTATACTGGTTAGAAGCAGCAAAGAAAACATAATTTTTTGATTGGATTCACGACGATGTTAAATTCACTGATGGATACGCATCTAATCTGCGTAACTGCATCGATTATGGAGAAGGAAAGTTTACTGGAATGAAGAGTCATGATTCTCACGTTTTGCTCATCTTCTTCATAAAGACGTCTACCAAGCAATTGCAGAAGTATGTGCTTACTTTCGCGATTTATGCACAAGAACACTTACTGTTGAGGGAATCCAAAATTTACAGGCCAATATCCCGGTGATCCTTTGTAATTTGGAGAAGATATTTCCACCATCTTTCTTTGATGTGATGGAACATCTTCCGATCCACCTCCCACGAGAAGCAGAACTAGGAGGCCCGGTTCAATACCGTTGGATGTATCCATTTGAGCGGTATATGTTTCATCTGAAGAAAAAGGTTAAGAATTTGAGTAGAGTAGAGGGATCTATTATCGCCCAGAGCATCAACGAAGAGGCCTCACAGTTTGCTGAATATTACTTCCCGTCAGAAGTTCGTACCAAGAGTAGACGTCCTAGTTGCCATGATGATCGTAATGAGAGAGCGATTTACCCCGTCGTTGATCCAGAGTTATTTTCTCAAGTTGGGCGAGTCAGTGGCAAAGGAAAAAGGCGTAAATTATCTCAAGAGGAGTTTAAACACTTGCATACGTATATCCTAACCAATTGTGAAGAAATTACGGAATACGAAAGGTAAACAAAAATTCTTTTGTGTCATTTAATGTATAATTGATTATTTTATATGTTATTATTAACTTGTAAACAATTTTGGTTTTCGTACAGGATTTACATGGCATTATTACGCGGGTACTATATGGATAAGACAGAAGACGAGCTTCATGTCCATAAGGAGGAGGATTTTATGCCTTGGTTGCAGTTTTACGTAAGTGTTTAAAAACGCTAAATCATCTAATAAATATTTTTTTAATACTAATTTGTAACTTATTTTTGTAGGTTTCTGAAGGAGTAAGAAGCGGACAGACATTTCCCACATGGTTATTGGAATTTGTTAATGGTCCAAACTACATTGCAACTTCTTATCCTAGATACTGCAGTCGGGGATATGGGTTTAGGGTTCATGACGAGAGAAGGACAAGGCAAACTTCAGATTCTGGTATTTCAGTGAAATCTGGTAATGATGTTTACTACGGCGTTCTTCAGGAAATATTGGAAGTGCGGTACCCAGGAATGTTAGACTTGAGGTGCATTGTTTTCAAGTGTGATTGGTATGATTCAACACTCGGTCGTGGGCTTCATGTGGACCAATTTGGTGTTACGTCTGTTCATTCAAGTTGGAGACTAGAAACGTATGACCCATTCATTCTAGGATCACAAGCTGAGCAGGTAGGGTACAAATATTAGTGTAATTAATACTCAATTCATTATTTTGTTATAATAATTACAAAATTTATATGTTTTGGAATTTAGGTGTGCTATATTCGTTACCCTCGAGTTACACGGCGGACAGATCCTTGGCGCACAGTTACAACAGTGACCCCGAGAGGAAGAATTTATGGAGTTGCAGAACATGATGCTTTACAGCCAGCAGAAGTTGTTCCAATGGATCCAGTTGAGCCTTCTTGTGATCTGGATCTTGTTGTTGATTTCACACAATTTGATTTAGTTTTTTCTGATTCAGAAGAAGAACAAGGTGAATTTTATGAGCATACAGACTCAATTCCATCTGAGGGATCAGCATCATCATCTGATGAAGATTAGTTTTATGTGTGTTTTGTATTATTTTTTATTTTTACAGAAAGGTGTAAATTTGTTTTTGTGTATAAATTTGTTTTTGTGTATTTTATTTAATTTTGACATTACGGTGTAAACCATAGGTTTTCGAAGACCACAGCTGACGAACATATAATAAGCTCAATTTGAGCTTTGTATATTTTTACAAGTTTTAATAAAATAAGATTTTTCCAGAAATATATATTCCCTAAACAAACACCATAACAAACCAACAAAACTCATTAAACCACTTATAAACATTAGGGCACAGCTCGCACAACGAGACGCTGAGATGGACACCATGAAGACGCAGCTGCAACACCTCGCAGAAGAACGAGAAGCGGATCGCCTCCAACAAGAAGCGGAACGCGAGAGAACCCGCAAATTGGAGGCGGATCACCTAGCATTGCAGCAACGCATGGAGGAATTCATTTCCCGATTCCTGCCAGCGTAGTTTTAGTTTGTTTTAGTTTTTTTTGTTTTTTATTTGAATTATTTTATAACTATTTAATTTTTATTTGAATTATTGCATTATTTTATAATTATTATTTTTTTAATTTTAATTTATATTAGAAAACAAAATTTTAAAATTAGTAAATTTAATTTTAAAAATTCGATTATATAATTTAAAAAAATTTAAACAATTCCGTCGGAAATCTGTCGGTTTGTCATCCATCGGAATTCCGTCAGTTTTCGATCCGTCGGAAATCCGTGGTCTTAAAGCCGTCGGAATTCCATCGGTTTTAAAGCCGTCGGAATTCCGTCGGTTTTAAAGCCGTCGGAATTCCGTCGGTTTTAAAGCCATCAGAATTCTTTCAGTTTTAGATCCGTCGGTTTATAAATATCATAAATCCGTCGGTTTTCCATCGGTTTTAATCCGACGGAACACCGACGGATAACAAACCGATGGATTTCCGACGCAGCTTTTATTTCCGACGAGATAGAAGCGACGGAAAAAACCGACGGATTTTGCGAAATCCGACGGATTTCCGACGGAATTGGCCGTCAGTTTTGCGGTATTTTTCTTGTAGTGTTGGTTTAGGTACAAAAAGGGCAAATGGAGCTAAAGATGCAAAAGGAAGCTTTAGAACACAAAAGAATTGGGTTGAATCGGAGTGCATTTGAAGATTTACTAGAAGATTCATGAGAAGTATCAATCAAATCTCAACCATTTGAGAAACTACATCGATTAGATTGAATGTCACCAAGAATAAGGAATTTATGTCGAAACGAAAGTAGATTTGGAGTTATGGTTAAAAAGTTATGAATATTTGAAGATGAGCAATGTGGCAAAACCAACCCAGACCCGACCCAGTCCGAACAGGGTCGACACAACTCGGACCAAAACTCTTATTTATGCATTTTAATTTTTACACATATTTTGACCCTTAGTTTGATTGTTCTAAATTCCCAAAGTAATCTAAACATTTTTTCTTGAATCCTTTGGTAAATTTGATTATTAAACTTCATTTTTCTTTTGTAATTTCATATTTTGTTATGATTTCTTTCTCTTTACATTTTCTTTGCATTTCTCACCATGATTTCTTCTATAATCATGTGTGAGTAGATCTTATATGTGGGTCTTTAGGCTAATGGTAGATTAGAGATTTTTGATGATTATGATTTGGTTCTTAACTATCTCTTCAATCTTAGCAACAAATATTTTCATGCACACCAAGTTTTTGTAAAAATGCCAAATTTATTTTTAAAGAGCCAAACACATTCTAGCCAATGAAAGTTGATGATTAGAGTGTTTTGTAGGGTGTTTGAGCTAGAACTTTATGCTACTAATCATCTTTAATTGAATGAGGAATTATAGCTGATTACAAAAAAATAGTGAAAATAAATTAATGTCAAAGAATTAGTCATAAATTAGGACATAAACCACTAGATTAAATTCTTAATGGTACCTATAGGAACCGAAACCCAATTGATGATTTCCCTAGTGACAATCTACCAAGCTAAAGAGACCCATACCTTTATCATCTTGCACTTTCGTCGTTGACTACTTGACTTTTTAGTTAACTTTTCTAAATTGCATTTTTATCATTCATTTTGTTACCTAATTGCTTTATGTTTATGAGAAATTTATTACTTGATTTTAATATTTTGTGCCTGTGTGATTTGTGCTTTGTTAATAAAATTAAACAGAAACAAAAAACTGCAAATATTTTCCCTATTAACCAACCATAAATCTCTCTAAAGATCTCATTGGTTTTTTCTCCAATGTAGAACAGACTTTAGTCTCTGATAGAATAGATGCTGTCACATGACATCAAGAATCAAATACAAATAATTGGTGTTTGTCCTAAATCTACGCTACTTCACTGTGTTTCGTGTCCATTAGGTGGTTCTACTACCAGAAGGCAAAACTATTGTGCTATATAATATAACTAGATTAGGATCCGTCCGATGGATAAGTTTCTAAATTTTAAAACAAATTAAATTTAAGCAAAAATATTAACTTTAAAATTTGTTGTTAATAAAATATATCTTAGATTTTTTTTGAGAAAAAAAAATATAAAGCATGCTTCATTAAAGAAGAGGGTTATATACATAAATTTATTTTTCAACATGAATAAAGTAATTTAAATTCCTACATAGTAATTTCATTATTATTCCTCGTCTCTTGGCCTTTTCCGACAATATCCTCTTACTCGACCCTTAAGTAACCATCTCCAAATTTTTTATTCTTATCTCTGGCTCTATACCTAAGGATGTTTGGCTTCCACGATTTATTTTCTTTTCCGTCATCGGATTTCCATCTACCATCATCTTCATTTTCAAACATAAGTCTCACCGCCTTTTTTCCTTCTCCGGAACCATATTTGAGTATGAGAATTAGCTTCGGCGAAAGCAATTTTCTCGGAGTGGATCTTCGTAGTGGTATACCCAAAGAAAAAATAAAACATGTACAATAGCACCAGGGGAAATCTATCACTTGAAGGAGTCCATTTTAACCACTCCAAAATATGCAAAATACATATTTCTCACTAAATTGTTTTTTAACTTCTTGTAAAAATTTTGATTATGTAATTTATTGAATTTATACAGTTAATTAATTATTATTGTTTTATGATGATAAGCTATTACAAAAAAAAATTATATATTCATGAGTCTATCTATTTAACCCTCTGATTCATGAAACTATTAGATTTATGTGTTAATTTGATATATTAAAAAGGATAGATTCATGGGTTAATCGGTTCATCCAATCAATTTACTCTATAATTAATTTAACACTTAACCAACGTTAAAATATTAGAAGTGTTTGAAATATTTTTATATGAGTCTAAATAATATGAAAATCTAAAAATATAAATTTGAAAATAATAATTTTATTGAAGTAATAATATTTAACATATTTTAGAAAATGGTAAATAAAAAGTATATATATTTTATTATTTGGTTTTTGTTGGTTTTCTTTTTTAATTAAGGAAAACAAAAAATTTACATGTGTCATAATCTTATCGATCAACCGACACATGTCATGATCTTATGAATTATAATTTTGACATGTGTCAAGCTCTCGTGAGTTCAACCATGTTTTTTTTACTTAATAACTATAGAGATAGAATATTAGAATTATTATTTTCTTTTTTCTTTTTAGGATTGTGTTCCTTTTTAAAAATTTCTTTTATTTTTCTTGATAATCTATGGTTTTATTTAATTAAACATGTGTCGAAATATGATCTTTTTAATTGACACATGTCACGATCAGACGAGTAACTAACTTTGAATCATTCTCCTTTATATAATAAGATTTGAGACTAACTTTTATATTAACATGGTTTTCGAAAAGGATTCGAGTCATTTATTATAAATAAATTTAGGGATTATTACAGAATTAGGCATATTTCAAGCAAAATCTTTTAAATTGGGCATAATTGTATTGGACTTATAGAATTAGACATTTTATGTTTCGAAAATGATGAATTTAGCCTCTAAAAAGATAAACAATAACTTGTGCACTATCTTCTCTTTCTTCCTTCATCTTCTTCGATCATTTTCTACATAAAACAAATTTCTCCAGAAAATTTAAAACTTAAAGGATTAAATTGCTTGGAATTATATGGACCTTCGATATTTACCATCATTAATGGATTTTGTGAATTTAAAACTATACCCTAAGAACTAGTTATTAAAGAACCCAAACAAAAAAAATATGAAACCCAATTTTAAATCTCTTCTTCTCCCTCACAATCAAAATCTAAAACAACAATTTTTTCTCTCATTGTTACGAATCAATATTAGGTAAATCTAAACCCTAAGGATTAGAGAAAAGGGGAACCCTTGGGAACCATTTTGTTTCGCCTTGCTCACCATCATCACCACCGCACTTGCTTCTCACGCCTTGTCATGTTGTTGCGGTCATGTTCTCATATCCAAAACTCCAATTGTTAGTGAAGAAGTAAGGGCAAAATTGTTATTACCATTGAATCAAAAATGCCTAATTCTGTAAGTACTCTACCCTTATGCCTAGTTCCATAAGTTTGACTAAAATTATGGTTTTCTCATAATTATCTTATTGTTATAAAAGTTATGGCTGTCAAATAATGATGCTGTCAAATAATGTTGCGTCAATAATCACGACATCTGTTTAATATTATTTTGTTTGGAGCCCACCGTTACTATGCATACATAGTAATTTACTTTTTCACTTCTATATAAACAAACAAAATCGATGTAAAGACACAACTCAAGCATTAGACATTTCTTATACCAAAGCATTTCATATAAAATTTTCATCTTTATTTATATTTATCTGCATGATAAATTGTCATTCTCTTTATAACACGTTATAAGCACGATCACTCTAAGATTATGGTAAATATTTTTAACATAAATTATACCGTATAATTTTCCACGGGGGCGGTATGTCACCTCCATAAAAATATATTATTTTTCAGTGGTTGTTTGATGCACCACTATTCATTTACTTTTACTGAATACGGTTTTCGTCTCAATATTATTTTAATGTTCTTATGTCATGGTTGCTTAATGCACTATAACCATATATTCACTGGAAGGCTAAGCCGCCAAATATTTTATTTATTGTTCTGACGTGGCTAATTCTGTCACCATATATTATCACTATTAAATTTTTATGTTATTATATAATGGAGGCTCGGCCACCAATATATAAATTTTTATCTTAAAATTGGTAATTTAACTGATTGACCATTAAAGTTTTTCAGATTTATTTTTGTTTTAATCTTTATCACCAACGGTCACAATTGTTTTTTTCAAAATTTATCTACATTTTAAACGACTATGAACATTAATTTCAATCTATAAATACACTCATTCTCACTCATTCATTTCATCCAAATTTTCATCTCCCTTCAAATCTTTCTCCAAAAAAAAAATCGATTTAGTTTTCATCTTGAAGAATGTTTCGCTTGCTTTTAGTTCTTTGTTTATTTATAATTCTTGCTTGTATTTATGGTCTCTTCGTTGAGGAATTTACCCACCCAGAGTTCACCATAAACATCGGTTTACTGTCTTACATAATCATGTTTTTTGTAATCGCTTGCATTATTAATATTAACGGTTCATTTTAAATATGTAATATCATCTTATTAATGAAATATTTTTTCACTTTTGTGTTTAGAAAATCATATGGCAAACATAGAGAAACTGAAGTTTCTAGCTTTACAAATAACTGGAGCAAATTATATCGCATTGACAATTAATGCGGAGCTTTACTTGGAAATGGAAAAAATATCCGAAACAATAAAAGAGAAAAATGTTTTGTCCCCTCATGAGCCTCATGAGAAGGCAAAATCAATAATCTTTCTCAGAAAACATCTTGATGAAAATCTGACGCATGATTATGCGCATGTAAAAGATCCTACGGATTTATGGAAAACACTAAAAGAAAGCTTTGATAACTAAAAGGCAATAATGCTTCCACATGTCATGGATGAATGGAATAATCTAAGAGTCCAGGATTTTGAAAAGGTTGAGCTTTAGAATTCCGCAATGCTGAGAATAGTGGCTCAATTGGAGTATTGTGGAAAACCGGTTAGTGGCATAAATGCTTAATAAAACTTTCCTCACTTTCCACAAAAAACCACTATGTGTTGGAAGACCAATACAGAAATTACGGATCAAAATATTTTCCGAGCTAATTGTAACGCTCATGCTTGTGGAAAAGAATAATGAGCTCCTCATCAATAATCATAATGCTCGACCAACTGGAGCCAAAGCATTTCCAGAAGTGAATGCAACAGATACATCAGATGTGAAATTTCCAAAGCAAGAAAATCAGATCTATAGAGGTCGTGGTCGCGGTCGTGGTCATGGTCACCAATTTAATCGGGGACGTGGTAAACCCTATAACCCACAAGGCAGAGGGCCTTATACGTGGGTTCGACCTGTACCAACCAAAAACGCGAGAACATCTGTTATAGATGTAGATCAAAAGGGCATTGGGCCCATGTCTATCGTACCCCTAAATATCTTTGTAAATTATACAAAGTATCCCTAAAAGGGAAAGGAAAGGAAGTGAATCTCATAGAACACTTTGAGGGCATGACACACCTCGACGCTTCCTACTTTATAAATGATTTCGATGAGACCGCTTTTACTGAAAAGTAAAATGCTTGTAGTGAGACTACTGAATAAGTCTTCCGTTATGCCATTAATAATTTCAGTTATTTTCAAAAATGGAAAAAGATACAAGCGGAAAAGTCTCCAAGATAAATAAGAGAGAAATTTGTATACCAGATAGTGGAACAACCCACACTATTCTGAGACACAAGATATACTTCTCTCATTTAAAACCGACAAAGATATTGTCAATACAATATCAGGTCCTACGGACTTAATTAAAGGAAGTGGAAAAGCAAACTTTATATTGCCTAATGGAACAAAATTTTCCATAAATAATGCCTTATATTCTCCAAATTCTAAGAGGAATTTGTTGAGTTTCAAAGATATATATCTTCAAAGATATGACACCCAGTCAGCAGCTGAGGATGGAAAACTATATATATATACATATATATAACTTCTAATAAATCTGGGATAAGACATATATTTGAAAATTTTCCAGAACTCCCTTCTGGTTTGCATCATTCTTTTATAGATGTCATAGAATCACATCTTGTGATCAAAAGAAATCCAGAAGATTTTACATTATGGCATAATTGCCTCGGTCATCCAGGCATTACAATGATGCGAAAATCATAGAGAACACACATAGTCATTCATTGAAAATCAATGAGATATAGCATGGGAATAAAACGACACGTGTTGCTTGTTCTCTTGGAAAATTAATCATAAGACCATCGCCAACCAAAATTGATAAAAAATCACCAAAATTCCTTGAAAGAATTCAAGGTGATATTTGTGGACCAATACATCCACCAAGTAGACCATTTTACTATTTTATGGTATTAATTGATGCATCCAGCAGATGGTCATATGTATGTTTATTATCATCTCGAAATGTGGTATTTGCGAGATTCCTAACTCAGATAATCAAACTAAAAGCTCAGTTTTCTGATTATCCTATTAAGAAAGTTATATTAGACAATATTGGTGCATTTACATCCCACATTCAATGATTACTGTATGGTATCGGGAATTGAAGTTGAGCATCCTGTAGCCCATGTCCTAACACAAAATGGTTTGGCTGAATCATTAATTAAACGGCTGCAACTAATTGCAAGACCATTGATCATGAGATCAAAGCTTCCACCTTCTATATGGAGACATGCTATTTTGCATGCAGGAGCACTCATTCGGATAAGACCAAGTGCATATCATAAGTATTCTCCATTACAATTGGCATTTGGTCAAGAACCAAAAATTTCTCATCTAAGAATTTTTGGTTGTGCCGTGTACGTACCTATAGCACCACCACAACGTACAAAGTGTTGGAAATTTATTATTTGTACATAAAACACAACAAGGAAACCTTGTTCAAAGAGAAAAGAGAACATATTATAGTTTAATATGTGTTACTCTGTTTTGTGACTTTACGACAAAGAGAAAAAACCAGAGTAAGAAACTTTTATTTTTATTAGAACTGCAACATGTGGAACATGTTTTTTTCATTACAACAACAACTTAAATAGGAGTGAAACAATACAAGTGAAGAGTTGTGTCTCTTCCATCTTGTAACTTTTGACACAATAACTACCTAATTTAAATTACGACACTTAATACAAACAAACTTAACATAATTAATATGTAAGCATATGACTGAACTCAATTATCTACTAACACTCCCCCTTAATTGAGTTTCGGTCTCAAACCAAACTTGCTTCTTAGTTCTTCGGAATTTGTTGACCAAACTCCAACTTCTTGCCTTCCTTCATCACTCTTCTTACTTTGTTAGTCATGATAGGAATATCTTCTTTCTTGGCTGTCATTACGACTTCTCCGTTTCCAAATTTAATTGGAACATCAGTGCTTTCACTAATCCTTGTGAAGTTTTTCACTTCCTTCGTCATGTGGTTTTTGCATCCACTATCCACCATCAAGACATCCTCATCTTTGATTTTTGCTGAGTCTTCACATGCGCTACATAGCATGTGAACTCCATCATCTTGGTCTTCATCTTCAAAATCCATATCTGCTTGTTCATATTTCTTTGAAAGACACTCTTGCAAAATGCCCAACATTTTTGCAGTTGTAGCATTCCTTCTCACCCTTTGAGCATTGCTGTGATCCTTCTTTGGTTTCTTCCAGCAATCCAATTCTGTGTGATTTGCTTTCTTACAAAATCTACACCATTTTTTGCCTTTGTAGTCACGTCAATTATTCTCCATGTTTCTTGGTCGTACAATGGCTTTTCCTTCTCGTGATAAAACATGAAATGCTCCTTCGGTCATGCTTTCATTACGAGATGACACACACTTCTCATGTGCCTTCAGAGTTCCTATCAACTCTGTTACCAGCAACAAAGTTAGATCCTTCGTTTGCTCCATCACAGCCACTATGCTGTCAAATCTTGTGGGGAGAGATATGAGAATCTTCTGGACAAGTTGGTCGTCCGTCTTCTCTTCTCCATGCACCCTTAATTGATTTCCCAAATCAATTAACTTTTCTGTGAAAACTGTGATGTTGTCTTTTTCGTTTATGTAACACCCATGTTCCGGAATTTAATTATTTCGGGTTTTGACGAATTAATTATCCGGAAATTAATCCAAGGAGAGGGATTAATTATGGTGGATTAATTATTTTGGGATTAATTAACAAAAGAGATTTAAGTCAAAGCGAAGGTGAAAGTTGATTAATTAACGAAAGAGATTTAAGTCAAAGCGAAAGTTTGGGCTTGATTCGTAAAGAAGGTGAAAGTTGAGGGAGTTAAATTGTAATTCCGAAAACTTGAGATATTTATCTCTTCCTTCTTCTTCTTCTCTTGGGGCGCCACATTCTTGAGAGAGGGAAAGAGCTTGTGAGCTAAGGAGAAGAAGAGAAACAAGAGGTTTGAGCTTGGATCTTTGGTGTTGAGGAGGGGAATTGGATGTTTGAGCTTAGTTGAAGCTTGGTTTGAGCTTGGAAAATGATATGATCCTCCCAAGGAATCGACACTTTCGAGGGGTAGAACGCAAGGACTGGATAGATGGATAGTGATGAAGTGAATGGATCGCACAAAGGTTGTGGAAGACTTTTGATATTTCCTCAATGACTCTTCCGAGATATGACACACTCGAGATTGTCAAGGTTTGAATCGCGGATATGACACACCTTGATTCAGATTGATTAAAGGATATTACTCACCAACAATCGAGATTTGTTCTTCAAAGAACACAAGAGAAATCACTCTCAAATTTTTAATAAAAAAAATGTTGGATGTCCAAAAATGAGTACAAAATAGATTTTTAAAGAAAGATGGAGTAAAGAAAATTAAGAAAAACATAAACTAATTTTTTGAATATCTCTTGGACTCTCCCTCACCAACTCTTCCACTTCTTGATCCGAAATTTAGTCTTCCTTGGGCTTAAAATTTATGAAAATAAATTTCCAAAAATTATTGGACTTGGACCTGCACTTTTCTTGTTGACTCTTGTGGACTAAGTGGATTGGAGTGACCCATTTGCCTCATTAAAACCCTCCTTTGGAAAACCCATTGGGACAAAACAAAAGGCTGGCAAAAGAGTACAAACAAGTCCGCCCGTTTATTAGTCCACTCGAGCAACCAAGACAATTTTATTCGCCATGTCTCTGAACCAAATTGTAGCTGGTTGAACTTCAGTGAGTAATGCGGTGATTGCGTTCCCAAACTCTTTGGCTCTTGATCTTGTCATCGGTCCACTTGACACGATCAAAGTGTCCTCGGCTTCAAGCGGCTTCCGTATGCTATCCATGATCACATCATCCCCTCCCTCTTGAAAAGGATTTGTCCTCAATTCTGGAACATCTACAACAAAAGGGATTAAGTCTGTAATGTTAAAGCTTGAACTCACATTGTACTTACTTTGGAGATCGAGTTGATAAGCATTATCGTTGATCTTCTTTGTAACTCGGAATGGACCGTCAATCCTTGGCATCAACTTAGACTTACTCTCAGCCGGAAATCTTTCCTTCCTTAGATGTATCCAAACGAGGTCCCCTTCCTCAAAGATCATCTTGCGCCTGCCCTTGTTAACGTGTTTGGCATACAGCTTTGTCTTCTCGTCGATGGTGTGCTTTCCTTTCTCATGAATCTGTTTAACAAGTTCAGCTTTTTTTTTCCATCCAAGTTTATTCTTTCACTCAAAGGCAATGGGGTTAGATCCAAAGGAGATAAAGGATTAAAACCGTAAACAATTTCAAAAGGAGAAAACTTTGTGGCAGAATGCACTGATCGATTATAAGCAAATTCAACATGTGGTAAGCATTCTTCCCATGTTTTTAAGTTCTTTTTAATCAAGACACGCAGCAAGGTAGAGAAAGTTCTATTAACTACTTCAGTTTGACCGTCGGATTGAGGATGACAAGTAGTTGAAAACAGCAACTTAGTTCCTAGCTTAGACCAAAGCGTTTTCCAAAAATAACTCAAGAACTTCGTGTCCCTATCACTGACTATAGTCCTAGGCATTCCATGCAAACGAACTATTTCTTTAAAGAACAAGTCAGCTATATGAGAAGCATCATCAGTTTTATGACAAGCAAGAAAATGCGCCATCTTAGAGAACCTAATGACAACAACAAAGATCGAGTCTTTTCCAGTCCTATTTCTAGGTAATGACAAGCAAGAAAATCCATGGAAATGTCAGTCCAAGGCTGATCAGGAATAGGCAAGGGCGTGTACATACCTTGGGGCTGTACCTTCGATTTAGCTTGTTTGCATGTGACACATCTCCCACAAATTCTTTCGACGTCTCTCTTCATTTGCGGCCAGTAGAAGTGTTCTTGCATCACTTTTAAAGTCTTGGCGATCTCAAAATGCCCCATCAAGCCTCCGCCATGTGCTTCCCTAACTAACAAGTCTCTCACGGAACCATTAGGCACACATAATCGATTTTCATAAAAAAGAAATCTGTCATGCTTAAAATATTTTCCGAAAGCAAATTTTTCACACGTCTTGAAAATCAGAATCAGCTTGATAAAGATCTTTAAGGTATTCAAATCCCAATAGCTTAGCATCCAAAGTAGAAATCAAGGCATACCTTCGAGATAAGGGATCAACAACTACATTTTCGTTACCTTGTTTGTACTTGATCACATAGGGAAATGTTTCGATGAATTCTACCCACCTAGCATGTCTCTTGTGGAGCTTTTGCTGACCCTTTAAATGTTCAAAGACTCATGGTCAGTATGAATAAAAAAACTCCTTTGGCCAGAGGTAGTGTTGCCACGTTTGCAAGGCTCGGACTAGCGCGTAAAACTCCTTGTCGTAGGTTGGATAGTTCAAGGTAGCTCCTCCAAGCTTCTCACTGAAAAAGGCTATGGGCTTCTTCTTTTGCATCAAGACAGGTCCAATACCTACACCAGATGCATCACACTCAATTTCAAAAGTTTTAAGAAAATTCAGTAAAGATAAAAGGGGTGCATTGGTGAGTTTATCCTTTAACGCTTGGAACGCTTCTTCTTGTGCTTGCTCCCATTTAAATCCTTCACTTTTCTTGATCACTTCCGTGAGAAGAGCAGCTATGGTACTGAAGTCTTTCACAAATCTTTGATAGAATCCCGCCAGCCCATGGAAACTTCTCACTTCACCTACGGTTTTCGGACTGGGCCATTCTCAGACAGCTCTAACCTTCTCTTCGTCCACTTTGAGGCCATCTGCACTTATGATAAAACCTAAAAACATGAGATTATCCGTACAAAAAGTGCATTTCTTCAGATTAGCATAAAGGTTTTCTTTCCTAAGAACCATCAAAACCGCTTCTAGGTGATTAACATGCTCTTCTAAATTTTTGCTGTAAACTAAGATATCATCAAAGTAAACAACAACAAAAATTCCAATGAAGCTCCTTAAAACATGATTCATCAACCACATGAAAGTACTAGGTGCGTTGGTTAATCCAAATGGAATGACTAACCATTCATACAAGCCATGTTTAGTTTTAAACGCAGTTTTCCATTCGTCACCCTCTTTCATCCTAATCTGGTGGTATCCACTCTTAAGATCTATTTTCGAAAATATGCTAGGACCATGCAGCTCATCTAACATATCATCTAAATGAGGAATAGGGTGGCGATACTTTACAGTGATATTGTTGATGGCTTGGCAATCAATGCACATCCTCCAAGTTTCGTCTTTTTTTGGAACGAGCAGCACCGGCACAACACAAGGGCTCATGCTCTCTCGGATGTATCCTTTGTCCATCAGCTCAGTCACTTGCTTTTGCAGCTCCTTAGTCTCCACCTGATTGGTTCTATACACTGGCCTGTTAGGAAGGGAAGCTCGTGGCACAAAATCAATCTGGTGCTCAATCCCACGAATAGGCGGCAATCCCTTGGGATTTTCCTCCGGAAAGACGTCTTCAAAATTCTGCAAAATAGAAGAGATTTTACTCGGCAAATCCGGTATGGGGTTAGTAAGGTTCAGCAATGCTTCTTTGTAAACAAATAAGAGAACAGGTTGTTTAGAGAACAGAGCTCTCTTAACCACATTAGACCTCACAAAGAAATTTGAATGCCTCACGGGTTTACTCTCACAAGCCTTTTTCTTGGTTTTTCTCAAACTTTCGTTTTTGTTTTGAGGTGGCGTGTTTAGGGGTTCACTCACAATAGTTTTTCCTTGTTGTTGCAGCTGAAGTTGGTCTTGATGAACCTCATGTGGCGCCAAAGGAGCAAGTATCGTCTTTCGGCCATTGAACTCAAAAGAGTAACAATTAGTAAAACCGTCATGTAAGACCCTTCTATCGAACTGCCATGGTCTTTCAAGTAGTATATGGCCGGCCTCCATAGGTAAAACATCACATAAAATTTCGTCCTCATACATGCCTATGGTTAAAGGAACCAATACTTGGTGGCTCACGGTCATCTCACCAGCATCATTAAGCCATTGAAGTTTAAAAGGTTTCGGATGCTTCTTAACTTCCAACCCTAACTTCTTCACCATTGTTTCACTAGCCACATTAGTACAACTTCCACCATCAATAATAAGGCTGCAGACCTTACCTTGTACCAAACATCTTGTGTGAAACAAGTTCTCCCGCTTCTCTTGGATAGTATCTTTGACTTGAATGCTCAAGGAACATCTTGTTACCAATAATTCTCCGGTGGCTGGTAACTCTATGTCGTCATCCTCGGTTTCACCATCACTTTCAAACTTTTCCTCCTCAGTTTCAATCTCGCCATTATCCAACAGAATCATAGTCCGCTTGTTGGTACATTCGTTGGCGTAATGTCCTCTTCCTTGACACTTGAAACATGTAACGTCCCAATTTCTAGACGGAGTCACCACAGCTTTACCCTTGGCGTCTTGAGTATTGGCATTGGGCTTAGGATCAGGTGTTGGCTTGACAACGGTCATATTCTCCCGGTTGTAACTCGTTCTAGTATTAACCGCTCCAGCTCCATAGGAAGGTCTAGAAGTACCCCTCTTAATTTTTTTCTCAACCAAAACAGCCTTATGAAGCATTTCTTCCAAGTCGCTGTAAGTTTGAAGCTCCATCCTATCTTGAATATCACGAGCCAATCCACTCAAAAACCTTGCCATTGTCGCCTCGGTGTCTTCATCTATATCGGCCTTAATCATTAGAGATTCCATCTCTTGAAAGTAATCCTCTACACTCTTACTACCTTGAGATAGACGTCTAAGCTTTTGATGCAACTCCCGATGATAGTGACTTGGAACAAATCTTTTCTTCATCAGATTTTTCAATTCTTTCCAAGTAACTACGGGTGGTTCTCGGTTGCATCTTCTACTCGTCACGATCTGATCCCACCAATTAACAGCGTAATCATAAAACTCCGTTGCCGGTACTTGAACCTTCTTTTGCTCCGAATAATTTTGTCAATCAAATACGAGCTCAATTTTCTTCTCCCACTCCAAGTAAGCATCCGGATCATTTTTCCCATGAAACGATGGTATCTTCAACTTAAGTCCACCGAGATGGTCCTCATTTCGACCCCTAGCTTCTCTTTCTTGTCTCGGCCTTCTTCGACTTCGATTAGAAACTTGACTACCTCTACTGCAGTAATTCAAATGGTCCTCATCATCATCTCCATGAGGTTGTTCTCTACTTTTTCTACCAGCATTAGTTAGCGGTAATCCTTGATTAACGGACTCTTGGATCGTATCGATCCTTTCATTGACTGCTTCCATCTCATGCCTCAATATTTGCCTCATCTCTCCCATAAGAGCTTGCACATCCAGATTGTTACTCCTTGCTCCACGAGCTCGGTTGGTGTTCTCAACATCTTCGCTTTTGTGATTAGACATAATGATTTTTCCTGCACACTTAACAAACGTTAGTGATAAAAAAAAATCGATCCTCACAAGTGTTTCACTCCTTTTTATTCACTCAACACTCAACACTCAAGAAGTCCTCTCTCAGCGATTTCTCAATGATTCATATCGAACAAAACCGATCAAATCTGATGAACAATTCCGACAACACAAAACAAATCGATTAAAGTCGAGATAGAAAGAAAGAGTTTAGTGATATATATATATATATATATATATATATATATATATATATATATATATATTAAATAAGAACTGATCAAATGAGCAAGAAAATTTAGGAAATAAATTAGAGAATTAATTCTCCCCCCCCCCAAACTATTTAATTTTCGGAATGATTTTTTTTTTCCTTCTTTTTTTCTTTTGGTCCGATCAAGTTCTTTTTTTTTTAACAACTCAGAATTAAAACTAGAACTAAATAGAGATCAAAAAGAAAATGGGATAAAAAATTTGGCTAATCCGTAAAGATATGATCCGATAAATAAGAACAAAGGAAAAGAGAGAAAAAAAAGTCTAAGATAAAAAGATGACAGATACGAATACCAATCCCGAAAGTGTGCTCTGATACCACTTGATATGATCCTCTCAAGGAATCGACACTTTCGAGGGGTAGAACGCAAGGAATGGATAGATGGATAGTGATAAAGTGAATGGATCGCACAAAGGTTGCGGAAGACCTTTGATATTTCCTCAATGACTCTTCCAAGATATGACACACTCGAGATCGTCAAGGATTAAATCGCAGATATGACATACCTTGATTCGGATTGATTGAAGAATATTACTCACCAACATTCGAGATTTGTTCTTCAAAGAACACAAGAGAAATCACTCTCAAATTTTTAATAAAAAAAATATTGGATGTCTGAAAATGAGTACAAAATAGAATTTTAAAGAAAGATGAGGTAAAGAAAAAGCTAGAATTAATTCATAGAAAATTAAGAAAAACATTAACTAATTTTTTGAATATCTCTTGGACTCTCCCTCGCCAACTCTTCCACTTCTTGGTCCGAAATTTAGTCTTCCTTGGGCTTCAAATTTATGAAAATAAATTTCCAAAAATTATTGGACTTGGACCTGCACTTGTCTTGTTGACTCTTGTGGACTAAGTGGATTGGAGTGACCCAATTGCCTCATTAAACCCCTCCTTTGGAAAACCCATTGGGACAAAACCAAAGGCTGGAAAAAGAGTACAAACAAGTCCCCCCATTTATTAGTCCACTCGAGCAACCAAGACAATTTTATTCGCCATGTCTCCGAACCGAATTGTAGCTGGTTGAACTTCAGTGAGTAATGCGGTGATTGCGTTCCCGAACTCTTTGGCTCTTGATCTTGTCATCGGTCCACTTGGCACGATCAAAGTGTCCTCGGCTTCAAGCGGCTTCCGTATGCTATCCATGATCACATCAGAAAAGAGATAAGGTTGCTTGGTAGAGGAGTGGGGATTAAAGAGGAGTTCATGTTGAGCATGCGGTGTTCTTGAAGCCTAGATCCTTCCTTTGTCAAGGTGAGTGCGGGATCAATGGTTATTTAAGCATTGTGTGTGCATGTTGGGTGATATGTTTGTGTTGAGTTGCATTCTTGTGGAATCTATGAGTTTTACTGCTTGTTACCTTGTTGTTAGGGATCTGGTTATTGCCTTTGTGTTGGGGTTTCAAGTTGTGAAGTTAAATGGGGGTTGGTTGCCTTAATGTGGGAAGAGGCAAGAGTAATTGTTAGCTTGCTCGTGGAGGGTTAATCGATCGATCCATAGGCAGATCGATCAATCCAGTTTGTAGTGTTTTAGCCAAAATGATTTTGGATCGATCCTCCCATGAGGGATCGATCGATTGGTGGTCTGGTGTTGATTCGGGGGAGTGCTGGATCGATCGATCCAAGGTGGGATCGATCGATCTCTTGTTCTGTGACTTGTGTTTTCTTGTTGTTGTGATTTGCTTGCATTATATGTTGCTTGGATGCTTTCTTTTAACCTGTTAATGGGAGGATCATCTCACTCAGCGTTTGGTTTACCAAATGTTGATGCATCACTTATGTCGATACAGGTAAAGATAAGGCGTGATCGTGGAATCGAAGGCGAGGAGGGGAGGATGATTAGGACTCGTAGTTTTGTTGTTTTTGTTGTTTCCACTGTGTTGATAGAACTAATAGTTCGGTGGTTAAGTGCGAGTTCATTTCGGAGTTGTTAAGTTATTTGCATGTTGTATTTTGAATTGTTAAATGATTAACTTTTTGAAATGGTAAGTAATAGTATGGGATAATAATTAATTGTGGCAAAAAAATATATATCGAATGCGGTTTCTAATATTGGTATTAGAGTGCGGTCGGTTCTAGGATGGTTTAGAGAATTGAATTGGAGTTAATTTAATATTTCAGTTGCTTGGTGTATGAGAATTGAACCATTGTGTGGTTGTAGAAATTGATTATGTGGTAGTTAGTCAATTTGGTTGTTGCATGGGGTCTTAGAATCATCTTCTTCAAGCCTTCGTAAGATTCCACAGTAAGTTATCTTTGTTTTGATGTTTTGGTTTGGTGTCCTTAGCCTCTGTTCTTGGTAGTGCAGATGGATAGGGAAGTTGGAGGTCGTGGTCGTGGTCGTGGTCGAGGTAGAGCTCGTGGTCGAGGTAGAGCTCGTGGCCGTGGTAGAGGTCAGGGTCGCACCCCGGTGGTAGGAGAAGGTGTGGCACAGAGTACTACGGTTGAGCGGGTCGAGGATTCACTTGGTAGTCAAGTGGGTGCCAAGGGTGTGGCTGGAGTTCTAGCAGGTGTTGCAGGTATAACAGCGGGTGATGATCGGGCCCGAGATGACCATATTGCAGATCTTTTGACATTGTTGTTAGAGCGGTTAATAGAGAGGGTAGCAGCACCAGCTCTTGTTGTGCCACCGGTGGTGGAGGTTCAGCCTCGGGTTGCAGCTGTTGTTGCAGAGGAGCTTTCGTCATACCTTAGGATGATGGAGCAGATGCAGAGGATTGGCACATGATTTTTCTCAGGAGGTGCCAAGCCTGAGGATGCTGATGCGTGGAGGTTGAGATTGGAGAGGAATTTCTTTTCTAGTAGGTGTCCCGCAGAATATCAAGTGGACATTGCGGTCCATTACTTGGAGGGGGATGCACATATCTGGTGGAGGGGTGTGACAGCTACGAGGGTTCAGGCAGAGATGGCTTGGACGGATTTTGTGAAGGACTTTAACTCCAAGTATTTCCCTTAGGAGGCGTTAAACCGGTTGGAGATAAGGTTTCTGAGGTTGATTCAGGGAGACCAGTCGGTACGCGAGTATGAGGCAGAGTTCACCCGTCTCCGTTCTTAGAATTATCTAAGTTAGATCCTTGAGGTATGGAAATTGTTTGCCTTGTGAGGTGTTAGGATCCTTAACACATGGTTGGGTGTAGGGACCCTATTCGTGGGGGATGTTGAGTCTCATGTGTTGTTTGACACTAAAACATCTCATTGTTTTATTACTCCGTAGTTGGCCGAGAAGGCTAATATTCGGGGCAAACCTGGTGTGAGCTTGGGTTTCGTTGAGGTTGTTAGAGGGAAGCTTCTTACAATTCATGGTCGGGTTAGTTACGTGGATGTTCAGGTAGCCAGAGAGTCTAGGCCAGTATATTTGATCATCTGCTCTGTGGAGCTGTATGATGTTATTTTGGGCATGGATTAGCTCGGTAAGTTCAGAGCGAATCTGGATTTGTCACCGAGGGCGAGTCGTGTTCGAAAGGGAAAAAGAGAAGTTGGTGTATTAGGGAGTGAGACCGACTTCTGGGAGTCTTGTGATCTCGGTCATGCAAGTCGAGAAGATGATCAAGAATGGTTGCGAGGCTTATTTGGTTACCATCGTTCTACCTGAGACTGCTAGAGAGGTTAAGGTACAGGATATTTGGGTGATTCGGGAGTTCGAAGATTTGTTTTAGTCGTTGTAGGGGTTACCACCGTCACAGTCTGACCCTTTCACGATTGAGTTGGAACTGGGGACAACGCCGATATCCAAAGCTCCTTATAGGATGGCTTCGACAAAGATGACAGAGCTGAAGAAGCAGCTAGAGGAGTTGTTGAGTAAGGGGTTTATCCGCCCGAGTACTTTACCATGGGGAGCACCGGCATTGTTTGGCAGGTTATTATCAAAGGTTCGTCAAGGGTTTCGCGGGCATGGCAAAGTCTATGACGAAGCTAACAGGGAAGGGTGTTTCTTTCATGTGGTCCTCGGAGTGTGAGGACAGTTTTGTGAACCTGAAGACGATGTTGACTAGTACACCAGTATTGGTATTACCGGAGCCAGCGAGCCTTATGTGGTGTATACCGATGCTTTGAGAGTTGGTCTTGGTTGTGTGGTGATACAGCAAGGGAAAGTTATTGCCTATGCTTCGAGGCAGTTGAGGAAGCATGAGGGTTACTACCCTACCCATGATCTTGAGAAGGCTGCAGTGGTGTTTGCCTTGAAGATTTGGAGGTCATATCTTTATGGTGGGAAAATTCAAGTTTGCACGGATCATAAGAGCCTGAAATATATTTTCACTCAGGCTGAGTTAAATTTGAGGCAAAGACGCTGAATGGAGTTAGTGGTAAATTATGATCTGGAGATAGCTTACCATCCTGGTAAGGCTAATCTGGTTGCAGATGCTTTGAGTCGCAAGCGAATGGTGTCGGTTCGGAAGCATGATGTTGAGTCTTTGGTGAGTGAGGTTAGCACATTGAGGTTGTGTGTTATATCTCAAGAACCATTGGGCTTAGAGGTAGTTAGGCGGATCTTTTGAGTAGAGTTCGTTTGGCTCAGCAGAAAGATGAGAACTTGATTAAGGCATCCAGGGAAGCAGGTTCCGAGTATCAGGTCTCTGCTAATGGGACTATCCTTGTGCATGAGAGGGTATGTATACCTTTGGACGAAGGTTTAAGGCTAGATATCCTGAGTGAGGCTCATGCGAGTATGTTTTCAATTCATCCAGGAGCGGCTACGATGTACTGGGATCTTAAGAGGTATTATCATTGGGTTGGGATGATGAAGGATGTAGCTAAATGGGTTGCAGCTTGCAATATGTGCCAATTAGTAAAGACGGAGCACCAGGTCCCGAGTGGATTGTTGCGGAGTTTACCCATTTCAGAGTGGAAGTGGGATATGATCACAATTGATTAGGTGGTTGATTTCCCAGTTTCTCGGACCAAGGATGTTATTTGGGTCATTGTTGATCGGTTGACCATGTCTGCACGTTTTCTAACCATCAAGAAAATCGATGGAACTGCGGTGTTGGCTAGGAAGTTTGTGCAGAAGATAGTGAGACTTTATGGAGTACCGGTGAGTATAGTTTAAGACCGGGATCCTAATTTCACTTTGGAATTCTGGAAAGCATTGAAGGCTGAGATGGGCACTAGGGTGCACATGAGTACGGCTTATCATCCTCAGACGGATGGGCAGTCTGAGAGGACCATCCAGACTCAGGAGGATTTGCTGAGGAAGTGTGTACTTGATTAGGGTGGTCATTAGGTGGATCATTTAAGCTTGGTAGGGGTTGCCTATAACAATAGCTACTAGGCGAGTATAGGGATAGCTCCATATGAGGCACTGTATGGGAGACCATGTCGTACGCCGTTGTGTTAGACCCAAGTGGGCAAGGGGAGCACATTGGGTGCGAGTGTTGTTCAGGAAACTACGGAGAAGATCCGGGTTTTGAAACTGAACATGAAGGAAGCTCAGGATCGGCAAAAGAGTTATGCCGATAAGAGGAGGAAAGAGCTTATGTTTGAGGTGGAAGATAGAGTGTATCTTAAGATGACTAAGCTGAGTCCGAGGTATATGGGTCCGTTTAGGATTGTGGAACGAGTTGGTAAAGTAGTTTATCGGTTAGAGCTACCAGAGATTATGCAAGCATTTCACAAGGTCTTCCATGTGTCGATGCTGAAGAAATGTTTGCATAATGATGATGAGGTGTTAGCTGATATTCAGTCAGATCTCCAGCCTAATATGACCTTTGAGGAGAGACCTTTGAGAGTTCTCGAGAGGAGGGTCAAGGAGCTTCGTCGGAAAAATATTCTGATAATGAGAGTCTTGTGGGAATGTGGAGGTGTTCAGGAGGAAACTTGGGAGCCAATGTCGAGGATGAAAGCAAGGTTCAAGAAGTGGTTCGAGAAACAAGCGGAACAGTAACTGTAGGTTATGTTGTTTTCATTGTATTTCGTTTTAGTGTTGTAAACGATAATGCATGATGAGTTTAATAAGATGGATGTTCTTATTGCTGATGGCTGGTGTTGTCATGAGAGTTAAGTTAACAGGAGGTTCTGGAAAAAGTTTTTATGAAGAATTAAAAACTTGAGTTATAATCGGAAAGAGATTATGGGGGTACCCTGAGTGACTGGGTATGCGGTGAAATAACTTGAGTATTGGTTATGAAAGGTAGGTATTCCAGGGTTGGAATATGGATGATTCAGTATGACATTGAGATGTGATGCACATACCACGAGAGGTAGTTTAGTCGGTTATGGTTATAGATGTGTAGACTAGATTGCTCTAAGGACGGTTGGTCCTATATAACTCATTAGGGGATGGATATTACCCCAGAGTGATGGTTATTCCCAGATACCCATAGCTTGATGGATAGGTGACCCGAGGGTGGGAGTTGTATAGGTTTGATACCCAAAGCCCGAAGGATATATAGCCTGAGAGTGTGAGTGGTATTGGCAGATGTCGAGAGCTTGACGGTCTTTGTGACCTGAGAGTTTGAGTGGCATGGGGTACCCAAAGCTCGATGGTCTTCGTGACCAGGGAGTGTGAGTGGTACGAGTATGAGTTAGGAGCAATGCATTTCTAGGATATAAGCATAAGCTTAGAGACTGAGAGGAGACCTCAGAGGTTGATGGTGGTGACCTCAGGATAGAGTTGTGTTGGCCGAGTTAGTCAAGGGTTAAGTAATCATTGCGATGATTAGGGGATTGGTGGTTCATCGGGAATGAACGGTAACGTTAGCTTCAAGGACGAATCTATGTTAGTGGGGGAGAATTGTAACGTCCGTGTTCCAGAATTTAATTATTTCAGTTTTTGACAAATTAATTATCCAGAAATTATTCCAAGGAGAGGGATTAATTGTGGTGGATTAATTAGTTTTGGGTTAAATTAAGAGAAATTTAAGTGAAAACGAAAGTTCGGCTTGATTTATAAAGAAGGTGAAAGTTGAGGGAGTTAAATTATAATTCCCAAAATTTGAGATATTTATCTCTTCCTTCTTCTTCTTCTCTTGGGGTGCCACATTCTTGAGAGAGGGAGAGAGCTTGTGAGCTAAGAAGAAGAAGAGAAAGAAGAGGTTTGAGCTTGGATCTTTGGTGTTGAGGAGGGGAATTGGAAGTTTGAGCTTAGTTGAAGCTTGGTTTGAACTTGGAAAAGAGATAGGGTTGCTTGGTAGAGGAGTGGGGATTAAAGAGGAGTTCATCTTGAGATTGGGGTGTTCTTGAAGCCTAGATCCTTCCTTTGTCAAGGTGAGTGTGGGACCATAGGTTATTTAAGCATTGTGTGTGCTTGTTAGGTGATGTGTTTGTGTTGAGTTGGGTTCTTGTGGAATCCATGAGTTTTATTGCTGGTTACCTTGTTGTTAGGGTTGTGGTTATTGCCTTTGTGTTAGGGTTTCAAGGTGTGAAATTAAATGGGGGTTGGTTGCCTTAGTGTGGCAAGAGGCAAGATTAATTGTTAGCTTGCTCGTGGAGGGTGGATCGATCGATCCAGTTTGTAGTGTTTTAGCCGAAAGGTTTTTTGATCGATCGTCCCATCAGGGATCGATCGATCGGTGGTCTGGTGTTGATCCGGGGGAGTGCTGGATCGATCGATCCAGGGTGGGGTCGATCGATCCCTTGTTCTGTGACTTGTGTTTTCTTCTTGTTGTGATTTGCTTGCATTGTATGTTGCTTGGATGCTTTCTTTTAACCTGTTGATGGGAGGATCGTCTCACTCAGTGTTTGGTTTACCAAATGTTGATGCATCACTTATGTCGATGCAGGTAAAGATAATGCCTGATCATGGAATCGAAGGCGAGGAGGGGAGGATGATTAGGACTCGTAGTTTTGTTGTTTTTGTTGTTTCTGCTGTGTTGATAGAACTAATTGTTCGGTGGTTAAGTGCGAGTTCACTTCAGAGTTGTTAAGTTATTTGCATGGTGTATTGTGAATTATTAAATGATTAACTTTTGGAAATGGTAATTAATAGTATGAGATATTAATTAATTGTGGTAAAAAAAAAGAAATATCGAATGCGGTCGTCTCAGTTTATCTTCGAGTTTTTATAATCCCTTCTCAACGATTGCAAGTTGATCAATCTTACTTGTGAAGATCCTTGAAATTTGGATTTCAAAGCATCCCACGCTTCTTTCGAAGTAACCGCTTGATATGATCCTAGATGAGGATCAACGTCCCTGAATGTTCTCCAATGGTTGTGATGAGTAGAGTGAACGGATATGAGTGTGGAAGTGATGAATGGAGTGAAGGTGATGAATCGGATTGAATGACTGATATTCTAAAGGTGATGACTAGCCTTTGAACACTCGGGGCTTGCTCCACGAGTGGGTGAAAACCAAACTCGGCAAGAACAAGAGGTGGATTGATGTGAAACGTCAAAGGATTATGAAGCGATCCAATGATTTCAAACTTGTCAAGGTGTGGATGATGATCCTTTACACCAGAGAACAAGGCGATCAAACAAGAGAGAATTTGAGAATAAAATGTTTGATAATTAAAATGTAGAGTTTAGATCAGAATATAAAGGGGGAGAAGGAGAAGACGAGGAGGTGGTCATCAAGACATGCCTCGAAACACCACTCCTTGGAACACAACAAAAATAAATACAAAGTTTGAATAAAACATAGAATTAAAAGATAGAATTTGGGCCTGGTTTTATCAAGAGGCTGGAGTAGAGTAACCGGGTCTTACCTCATTAAAAACCTTGTTGGTAAACCCATTGGGAAAAACCCAACAAGGGAAAAAGAGTATAAGTCCGATTACCTCTCTTGATCAAAGTCTAGGTGGCTTGGATCACAACCAGGGTGGTTGGATTAGCACACATTAAACTGCCCTGGATAGTGTTGAGAAGATATTGTAAAGATGTCTTGAATTGTTGAAGTGATCCTCTTAATATTCCTGGATCAAACGTTGTTATTGAGCTAATCCATTTCTTCTTAGCTTCCTCGGCTACAAGCTGCTCAGGTTTAAGCTGCTCTTTCATTGTGCTTGGCATGATCACATCACCGCTGGTGCTATGCGAGAAAAAAATCTGATCTGAAACTGCAGTTTAAGGATCTTGATGCATCAGAAATTGAAATTACCCCCATCGAATATAGGGATCACTTGTTGCATTGTTCCCTCCATTGTCTCTGTTTTTTCTTTTTCGTTTTGCTTGATCTTTTGCAGATGTTTTTCTTGTCTTGTACTTGAATTGGCCCTAGAATCAATAGAGCTCTGCTACCATGTTGGAAATTTATTCTTCTTACACAAAACACAACAAGGAAACCTTGTTCTAAGAGAAAAGAGAACAGATTATAGTTTAATCTGTGTTGCTCTGTTTTGTGACTTTACGACAAAGAGAAAAAACCAGAGTAAAAAACTTTTATTTTATTAGAACTGCAACATCTGGAACATGTTTTTTCATTACAACAACAACTTAAATAGGAGTGAAACAATACAAGTGAAGAGTAGTGTCTCTTCCACCTTGTAACTTTTGACACAATAACTACCTAATTTAAATTACGACACTTAATACAAACAAACTTAACATAATTAATATGTAAGTATGTAACCGAAATCAATTATTTACTAACACAAAGAAGGTTGGGAATATATGTTAACTATATTCATAATCGAAAGATATGGAAATGAAATGAAATAGATGATGTTTTCTCATACATTGTATCAAAGGAAATAGAAGAGGAAAACGAAGATCCAGAACCAAAGTCTGTATATGAATGTAAAAACAGACACAACTGGATGAAATGGAAAGATGCAATATAAGTTGAGCTTAATTCGTTTAATAAACAAAACGTATTTGGTCCTATTACACTCACACCCAAAGATGTGAAACATGTTGGGTACAAGTGGGTATTTGTTAGAAAACAAAATGAGAAAAATGAGATTATGAGATATAAAGCTCGTCTTATGGCTCAAGGATTTTCTCAGAGACCAGGGATAGATTATGAGGAGACATATTCTCATGTTATAGACGCAATCACATTTAGGTTCTTAATGAGTATAGTGGCTAATGAAAATCTAGAGATGCGTCTCATGAATGTTGTTACAACATATTTATATGGAACGTTATATACTGATATCTATATGAGAATTCATGATGGGTTTAAGATGCCATAAGCATTAAAATCTAAATCCAAAGAGTTATGTGCAATTAAATTGCAGAGATCATTATACAGGCTAAAGCAATATGGATGTATGTGGTACAATCATCTCAGTGAGCATTTAACAAAAGAATGATATATAAACGATCCTCTATGCCCATGTGTTTTCATAAAGAAAACAACCTCCAGATTTGTGATCATCGCGGTGTACGTTGATGATCTAAACATAATATAATCTCAAGGGGAAATACAAAAAGCCACAGAATATTTGAAAGGAGAATTTGAAATAAAAGATCTTGGACAGACAAAGGATTGTCTTGGTTTGCAAATTGAACATTCCCAAAAGGGTATATTTGTGCATCAATCCACATATACTAAAAAAGTGTTAAAACATTTTCACATGGATAATGCAAGTCTTCTTATTACCCCAATGGTCGTTAGATCACTTAAGATTGAAAAAGATCCCTTTCGACTAGCGGAGGAGAATGAAAAGATACTTGGTTCTGAAGTACCATATCTAAGTGCAATCGGAGCTCTTATGTTTCTTACAAATTGCACTCGACCTGATATCTCATTTTCTGTTAATCTTTTAGCAAGATTTAGTTCCTCTCCCACACGAAGACATTGGAATGGAATTAAACATGTCTTTCGCTATCTTCAAGGAACTAGTAACTTAAGATTATTTTATTCTAAAAATTCAAATGGTCAGATGGTTGGTTTTGCAGATGCAGGATATTTATCAGATCCACATAAAGCCATATCAAAAATAGGATATGTATTCACGATCGGAGGCACTACTATATCTTGGCGTTCTCAGAAGCAAACACTTGTGGCAACCTCTTCAAATCATGCTGAACTCATCGTGCTCCATGAAGCAAGTAGAGAATGTGTATGGTTAAAGTCGATAAGCCAACACATCCGATCAAGCAGTAGGATCCACGTTAACATGGAGCCAATAATCTTATATGAAGAAAATGCTGCATGTGTTGCTCAAACAAAGAAGGATATATCAAAAGTGATAGAACCAAACATATCCCTCCAAAGTTCTTTTCATACACAAGGAATTTGAGAAGTATAAAGCCATTGAAGTCAAGTATGTTCGATCATGTGATAATGCAACATATCTCTTTACGAAGTCACTACATACCACTATGTTCAAGAAATATGTCCACATTATTGGAATGCGTCATTAACGAGATTTACAAGACGTCACGTGATCATTCGAAGGGGAGCTTGAGTAGTTGTACTCTTTTTACCTTACTATGTTTTTTCCCATTCGGTTTTTCTAAAAACGTGTTTAACGAGGCAACATAAGATATTATGCAAGACACATAGTGACACTGGTCTCCAAGAGAGAGTGTTATAAAAGTTACGGCTGTCAAATAATGTTGCGTCAATAATAACGGCATCCGTTTAATATTATTTTGTATGGAGTCCACCGTCACTATGCGTGCATAGTAATTTACTTTTTCACTTCTATATAAACGAACGAAATCGTTCGATGTAAAGACACAACTCAAGCATAAGTCATTTCTTATAGAAAAGTATTCATCTCTCTCTATTTATTTTCTATCAGTATCCCAAAAATTTTACGGGTATAAACTTTTCACCTTTATTTATATTTATTTTCATGATAAATTGTCATTCTTTTTATAACACTTATAAATTTATCTAAACGTGATTTCTGGACTGCCGCATGAATCATCACTTATGCTACTTGATTTAATTGTAAGATTGGTTTTGATCAAGGTTTTTAAAACCTGACCGGCCGATCAGACCGGTCTGACCGAGAACCAGTGGCTAAGCCGAGTCCAGGTAGGATCAAAAACCGGATGTGAGCAAAACCGGAAAAACCACCCAAAACCTGGCAAAACCGGTGACCCGGGTTAACATTAAAACCCCAATTTTAAAGAAATTTTTTTTTTTTTGAGTTTTAGTTTGATTTAAATTATTAAATGATAAGTTATTGAATTATTAACCTTGTCATCTACTTTTTATTGGTATGTTTCTTTTCTATTTTACAATTAAAAACACCAAAGGTCCTTAAGCTATATATCTATCATCATTTTTCTAGTTTTCTGATAAAAAAATTGTGTTCTATTTACTTAAAAATAAGTCAAAACACTAATTATTCTTCTATAAGCAAAAGAAAAGGTGTGTGTCACTTGAATGTTTCATTGTTTATTTTTAATATATTTCTGATTTTTTCTTTGTTTTCTAGTTTGTGTTAGTGATTATATATAGATTGTTGTATATCTTTTGTTTTAGTTGGTCAAAGTGAAGAACATAGGTGGCCTCAGCAAAACTAGATGGATACTTTTGAATAAAAAGAGGGCGAATTGCCAGACTAACCTCGTAGCTTTTAAAAGTTGCCAGAATGACCCCCAAATTTAATTAATTTTTTTTTCATTTTCTTTTAATGTTAAAAATGAGTAAAAGACGATATAACCTTTGACAGTTCTATTTATTACAAAAAAACCATCTCTTCTTTGTCTCGTTCCTTCCTTTCTTCCTGAATCAATTTGTAGGATTCTTCTAAATTTGATGATTCTTCCTAAAAACCATATAATCCGAGTCTCACTTCTTCTCTTAAGAGGTTAGTTGATCAAACTGCACGCAAGGAAAAACCCAAAGATGTTAACACTTCAGAGGCTGCTTCCGGAAGCGCTTCTCCGTCTCCTGCCACGAACGTTAAGCCCGTAACTCGTCGTAGCTCTGCCGATCTGAGTTCTCCGGCCACTGCGCCTCCTCGTCCCAAAAATCCGATCTCTGATCTGGGTAATCGATTAAACTACGATGATTTTGATCGAATTTGGTTTTATTGTATTGAATTTTAAGGAATTCCAACTGAATTGAATTTGTGCGCAATCCTAGGGTTTGATTCTTCTATTTTGGGGGTTTTTAGGAATTACAAGGAATCATGGTTAAATTAATGCTTGAATTCATCATGTTTCATGTTGGGTCATTATCATATTCCTTCAAATTTTTCAAAGCGTGACTAATTTTGGTATCAAGCTAGTTTTCAATTGGTGGTGATTTTGGCTATGTCTATCTTATGCTGATGTTTATAAACTTTCTTATGGCTCAGACGTTGGTGACAAGAGGTTTTCTGAGCTTTGCTCGGTTTACACGGTGAGAAGGAAAAGGAATAAAGAAGCATCTTCCTCTAGTCGAGTGGCTCCGGTTCGTCTGAATTTGACATCAAGCTCCGGGTATGAAATCTCATTTGATGTTATATGATTGTTGAGTTTTTGGGAAATTAAGATTTGGTGTGACTAAATGGTAGCTAATGGACACGTGGGATCAGACTAGAACCATAGTATGCTGCTTAATTTGTTGATAACTTGTACTAGTGTTAAACCCATCATGTCCATCTCTTTTGTTTTGAATTATGTGGGCTGTTTATAATCAAGCTTGTTGTTGTTAGTTAAATTCTCTTTTGACATTTTGTATCACAGGAAGAAAAAACTTCAAGCAAATGAAAGCAATTCAAATCCCTTGAAAGCGGCTCCCAAAAAGGTGAGCAATCCAATCAGAAGTGTATTTGTTCTGTGTTCCTCTTATTTTCAGTGCTTCTTATGCCTAGTCTTTTAATTTCATTATATTTCCTCTCTTTTTAGAAGGTGGATCCAATCACTTATTGGTGCTGCTATGTTTGAGTTTTAAGTTAGCAAAAAGTTTGAATTTAGTAGATGCCAATGTTGAGTAGTGGCCCATTTAGTGTAAACTCCATGGATAATAGACTTTAGTTCGTTTGACTATCATCTTATCCCGTGCTTCATATCGAGCTTAGACGTTGGGCTGATGTTATGGCCATTGCTCCTTTGTCTGCAAACACATTAGGCAAATTACTAATTAATCATTTAATCCAATCAAGATCTTCCCTGTTTAGTATCAGTATTGTTGACTCGAGAGTCTAGAGTAGCTCCTTTGGCTTATTATGGAGATTGTCTGCATTCTCATTATCTAAACATACTTCTCTTGTAGTCATATAAGTGCGCCATTAGAAGATACATCATTGTAACAAGATTGTTTGATTTTTGTTTGCAAGTTTTATGCTTATGATTTGTGTTTTACTTCAGGGCTGATCTTGACAAGAGAAAGGCAGAGAATGAGCTGTTGGAAGAATAAGGAAAGAAGCATGAAATGGAGAAACTGAGAAAGGATATGGAGAGTTCTCAGGGAGGGACTGTGGTTTTAAACACTGGTTTGAAAGACAAAGATGCAAAAAGCTCTTGTAGACTATGCATATGTTATAAAGATGAAGTAATCACATTTTTATTCATTGTATAGCAGACTAAGAAAACGATTTTCTTCATGAAAACTAAACAAGTTGTCAATGTTAAAAGACAAATTGAAATGTACACTCTAATTTCAAGAAATCGTTTAAAATATTAGTTTAACATTAGTTTAACAGTAGTTTAACGTAGTTTAACAAGCCTTGATCCTTCTGTGGAGGCTTGTGAACATAGTTTAACTTAATTTAACATAGTTTACCTATTTTAACAAATTTTGTAACTTGGTTTAACTTAGTTTAACGTAGTTTAACTTTAGTTTGACTTCTAATATATATTTATTATTATTAAAAAGTTTTATTAATTTTATTTTATATTATTTAAAAAAAACGGTGTTTAACTTAGTTTAACATTAGTTTAACTTAGTTTAGCATAGTTTAAACTCTTGTTAAACTGAAGTTAAACTAGTGTTCAACTACTGTTAAACTGAAGTTCAACTACTGTTAAACTGAAGTTCAACTACTGTTAAACTAAGTCATATTTACCAATTTAAATTTTCCGAATTCTTAACGGTTTAATAAAAAATAATTGACACATATGGTTAAGCTTAGTTAATAGCTAAAGTGGTAAAAATAAAAGATAAATTATACATGTTCACCTTCATTTCTCGGTCAAAAATCATATACAATGTATGTTACTTAGTTATTACTATCATATGAATACTAAAATAAAATATAACTTCTATTTAATATATATTGAATCATAATACGATGTTAAATGTGTGTTAAAATGCAATTTCTGAAAGGTAAACTAGTTTAAATCATTTTAAATAGGGTTAAACTAGGTTTATGGTTTTCAGCATGAAAGTTAAACTCTGTGTAACTTTGTTAAACTAGATTTTTTGTTAAACTGGGTGGTTAAACTATATGACAGGAATAACGGCGCCGTTTTTTTGGATAAAGGAATGACGGCGCCGCCTTTTATTTTTAAATTATTAAATTATTTTATTTTTTAATTATTTTAAATATTTAATTGAAACATTTTTAATTATTTTAAATAATTTAAACTGAAGTTAAACTAAGTTAAACTAAGTTAAACTGGAGTTAAACTGAAGTTAAACTGAGTTAAACTGAAGTTAAACTGAGTTAAACTGAAGTTAAACTGGATTAACTAAAAGTTAAACTACATAACTAAAATAACAAGTTCAAACTAAAACACCCACATTTAAAGATTCAACAACAATAGCAAGTTCAAACACCCACATTTGAAGTGTCATTTACAGGCAAACTTTGAGAAAGGCTGCAACTTGAACCAGACAAAGCTTCATGGGCTTGCTCATTTGAAGTAGTATGTGGCAGACCCATTCCAATGCTCAACGAACCTTATAACTTATTGGATTATAGTTGCCTGTGAGATCTTCTACGACCTAATCACGGTTAAGCCAATTACCTACCAAATCCTTGCAATAAGACAAGAGTACCTTTATATCTATTCAAATCCAAATAATATAGAACTAAGCATCAGCCACAGGTATCCACAAGTCATCCACTGCTGCTCGTATCAAAGAAATGAGACACATAAACTTGATGTGACAGATCTCTGGAGCAACATACATGTTGATAGCTGTCACACTCTCCTGCAAATGAACAAAAGTGAAGAAGAAGAATTAACAACATATCCACCACAATAAGGCTTTGGTGTGATCAAAACAATGAAGAGAGTCTCTCATCATCAGAGCAAACCAAAATATTAAGAAAAAACCAGAAGAATCGATGATCAAACGCACCGATAGAGCAAAAAAAAAAAATCACAGAATCTGTAGAAGAAACGTTACATACACAATCCAAAATCGCAATCCCCCAAAATCGAAACCAGTATGCGAATTGGAGAAGAAGATCAAACAAAGAAGAAGCGAATAGGAAAGGGAACAAAAAATATGAAGAATGTGGAGATGATGGAGAGACCTCTTCGTCTCTTATCTCTTGTCTTGCCTTTAAACAAATCCAAACATCGATTCACTGTAACGCTTGGCTCGGTACATAGCGGCGATGATGGCGTTGCAAGTGAACACAGTGGGTCGAGTATTGGAAAACACAGACTGGCGAGCGAGCTTTGACGCAGCGTCTAGATCTGATGCGCTGATCAGTGACTGGACTCGGTTGTGAAGGTTAAGCCTTTGGCCAACGAGTGCTGAGGTTGTATCCGAAAGCCGTGGCGCATTGGGATCACGTTCTGGAGGAGGAGCTGAAGGATCTCGTCCGGAGAGCGTGAAGAGGAGGTTCAATTCTGAGACGGCGCTTATGGGCGGGCGGCGTTCAGCTGCGGCTTCTTCGGCTGAAGAGAAGGCCATGGTGCGCTGTGGGATCGGTGGAGGGGTTATGGGATAAGGAATTGGAGGGATATGATTCTGAGGAATCTGGAATTGGGGAGGATCATTGGCTAGAATTGAATTAGGGTTTGGGTTCGTCTCCAGATTTTGATTATCATTAGTGTTCGTCTTCGGATCTTCATGTTTTGTGGAAATTGAGATGTTGTGGATTCGTTGGTGGAGGAATGAGATCGGTTTGGGTTCGTCTCCAGATTTTGATTATCATTAGCTGATTTTTTTTTAATTTTCAATTGAAGCAAGGCTAAATTGGGAATATCACATTTGTTGGATAAATGAAGGTTATGCAGCAAACATAGAGGTCATGCAGCAAACTTTTATTTCAATAAGGCTAGTACAGCAATTGATCCATAAAAAGAAGATATAAAATTTTTTGTAGTTCTTGTTTATTGGTTTTGAAAAAATTTAATGGATTAAAATTCTTGTTATTTCTTTATTTATAACTTTTATAGTTTTATTTGGTATTTTTTTATGATAACTACTGATAGATTTTGAGAATTTTAAAATTTTTTTTTTGTTAATTTTATATTTTAATTATGTTGTATAATATATATTTATATATATATATATAATAAATAAATAAATAAAAATATTAAAAACCTGGTCCAATCGGTTGAACCGGTCTGACCAACTATCTAGTAACAATGACGAGTCGATGTTCGGTCCGGTTTTAAAAATCTTGGTTTTTATTAGATTTGGTAGATCTCGCCAACTGGTGAGTGAAAAATTGACTATCTTTTGTGACCCTCCAAAAGATTAATACTTCTTTAATCAAATGAGGTTGCAAAAGTCGTGATTCTTTCTTTTCCAAACGTGTCAAAATTTTATTCGATGTCGTTATTATTGCTTATCTCATTTGCCGAATCACAAGAAGAGTAAACCGATGTGTTCTTTCATATCTTCTTTCTTTTTTTTTATTGGGTCAAACTTTCTTTCTTATCTTCATGTTGTGATTCTACTCGGTTTAATGATCATTTTATGAATGAGATATATTATTCGTAAAAATTAAGTGACTTGGAAAATTTTAAAGTTTTACTTGTGATGTGGGCAGCTCGGGTAAAAAATATGACCTTACAATAAAATAGTCCAAAAGATGAAACTTCCATAAAGTTGCCTCAGAAATATCCAAGATTTAATTGCTAGGCGTCATTTATAAGGTTTCATAGAACCTCTCTCAATTTTATTTTTTCAGAGTCAACTCTTTTTATGGCTTCTTCTTCTTCTCATTACTCCAGTTCTCCCAATAGGCCATACGACGTCTTCCCGAGCTTCAGCGGAGAAGATGTCCGCAATACATTCCTCAGTCACTTTCTAAAGGAACTGGATAGGAAACTGATCCATGCTTTCAAAGACAACGAGATCGAGAGAAGCCGGTCACTCGATCCGGAGCTTAAACATGCCATTAAAGATTCCAAAATTGCGTTGGTCGTGTTCTCCAACAACTACGCCTCTTCAAGCTGGTGTCTTAATGAGTTGCTGGAGATCGTCAGATGCAAGCAAGAGTTTGGTCAATTTGTGATTCCAATTTTCTACCGTTTGGACCCTTCCCATGTGAGAAAACAGACAGGAGACTTCGGGAAGATCTTTGAAAAGACATGCCAACATAAAACAGAGGACGAAAAAGGTCGATGGAGTAGAGCTTTGACCGATGTAGCTAATATCCTTGGATATCATATTGTGACACGGTACACGTTTTTTTAATCATTGTTTTTTGTTTAACAAACATGTGTACCAAATGGTCCTTTTTTCTTATTAGGGATAACGAAGCAAGCATAATTGAAGTAATTGCCAATGATATTTTGGGTAAACTGAATTTGTCTCCATCATATGAATTTGAGGACTTTGTCGGAGTTGAAGATCATATCAGAGAGATGAGTTCATTGCTGCACTTGGAATCCGAGGAAGTGAGGATGGTTGGTATTTGGGGGCCGTCTGGAATTGGCAAGACTACTATTGCAAGAGCTCTATTTAGTCGACTCTCTAGTCAGTTCCAAAGTAGTGTTTTTTTAGACAGGATTTTCATAGCTAAGAGTATGGAAGTTGACAATAGAGCTAATCTAGTTGACTATAACATGAAGTTACATTTGCAGAGAAGTTTTCTAGCTAAAGTTTTAGACAAAAAAGACATAAAGATAGATCATATAGGTGCAATACAAAAGATGCTAAAGCACTGGAAATCCCTTATCTTTATTGATGATTTGGATGACCAAGATGTACTAGATGCCTTAGTGGGTCAAACTCAATGGTTTGGAAATGGGAGTAGAATCATTGTTGTTACAAAAAATAAGCACTTTTTAAGGGCCCATGGGATTGATCAAATTTACAAGGTCCCTTTCCCATCTTATAGGATTGCTCTTGAGATGTTTTGTCGATACGCTTTCAGGAAGAATTCTCCACCTGATGGTTTTATGGAGCTTTCTTCTGAAGTTGTACTGCGTGCCGGTAATCTTCCTTTGGGTCTTAACGTTTTGGGTTCGTATCTACGTGGAAAAGACAAAGAGGACTGGATGGATGCTATGCCGAGGCTTCAAAATGATTTGGATGGGAAAATTGAAAAGACACTAAGAGTCAGCTATGACGAATTAAATAACAGAAAAGATAAAGCAATATTTCGTCACATTGCATGTCTTTTCAGTGGTGAGAAAGTCAGTGACATTAAATTGCTACTAGATAGTAACTTGGATGTTAACTCTGGGCTTAAAAACCTAGTTGATAAATCCCTTATCTATGAAAGAGACGATACCGTGGAGATGCATTATTTGCTACAAAAAATGGGTAAGGAGATTGTCCGTGCACAGTCCAATGAGCCTGGAGAAAGAGAATTCATTATGGATTCAAAGGATATTTGCGATGTTCTTGAAGATAACACTGTAAGTTTTCTCTTGCTCGCTTCATATTTATTACTGTTTAAGATTAAAAACATGTCAATTAATATACTTTCGATGATATTATAATTTCAGGGTACTAAAAGAGTTTTAGGCATATCATTGGATATAGATGAGACTGATGAACTGCATATTAATAAGGGTGCCTTCGAAGGGATGCGTAATCTTTTTTTTCTAAAGTTTTTCACTAAGAAGAAAAAAGAAGTTAGATGGAACTTACCAGACGGCTTTGATTATTTACCCCCTAAGCTCAGATTACTGAGTTGGGAAAATTACCCATTGAGATCTATGCCTTGTAACTTTCGTCCTCAAAACCTTGTTAAGCTAATCATGAAGTATAGCAAACTGGAGAAGCTTTGGGATGGAGTTCAGGTAAGGTTTCTGTAAAAATATACATAATTAGCTTCAAGATTCGATAGCTTATTTTAATTTTATATGTTAATCCTTTCACTTACTAATGTTCCAGCCACTTGCAAACCTCAAGAAGATGGATTTGTGGGAATCTAAGAACCTGAAAGAAATACCAAATCTTTCTATGGCCATTAACCTCGAGAAACTTGTTCTTAGCTACTGCTCAAGTTTAGTAGAGCTTCCATCCTCTATTCAACACCTCAATAAATTAGAGGAATTGTGGATGCGAGATTGCGAAAAACTAGAGATTCTTCCAAACGGAATAAACCTCAAATCTCTCAATTTGCTAAATCTCATTGGATGCTCACGGTTGAGGAGTTTTCCTGATATTTCAAGCAACATCGCAAGACTCTATCTACAGGGAACATCCCTAGTGCAGGTATGTACTTAAAATTTAATGTTTCCTCCAACCTTTTTATAAACTCACACTTTGTTCTTAACATTTTGGCCTTTAATTGATAAGTATCAAACCTAAAAGCTTTCTCATTTGCAATTACAAAATAGTTATTTTAAAACTTTTCAAAATATTGTTAAATCTCCCACTAGAATTGGAGGTGATTTTGTTTAACATCTCTAAAAATTTTATTTGATTCAGCCCTTCATGGGGATGCTGTCTCCCACTTTGACGAAGTTAGATCTCTCAGATATCCCAAGTTTGGTGGAGCTTCCTTCTTCATTTCAGAATCTCCATAAACTAAAGGTTTTATGCATTACAAACTGCATAAATCTGGAGACTCTTCCCACATGTATCAATCTCGAATCTCTCCATCATCTTGATCTCTCTGGATGCTCACAGTTGAAGACTTTTCCTGATATCGCAACCAATATCCAACGTCTCAAGCTGAGCAAAACAGGGATTGAAGAGGTTCCTTGGTGGATTGAGAAATTCTCTAAGCTCACATACCTAATTATGTGTGGATGCAAAAGTTTACAATGTGTATCCCTAAACATTTGTAAACTGAAACATCTACTTGGAGCTCACATTTCAGACTGCAGGGCGTTGTATCGTGTTAGTTTGGATGATAGTCAAAGTGCAATGGAAACGGCAACAAATAATATTAAGTTACTAGTCCCTGATGAGGCTTCTTCTTCATCTTCTTTTCCAGATAATTATTTGCCAAAAGCTGAGTTGAGATTCACCAACTGCATCAACTTGGATCAAGAAGCTCTCCTTGAGCAACAATCAGTTTTCTGCACAAACATGGTGTTGTCAGGTGAAGAAGTGCCTTCATATTTCACTCACCAAACTACTGAAATCTCTTTGACCAATATCCCTCTACTTCACACCTCTCTCTCTCAACGATTCTTCAAATTCAAGGCTTGCGCAGTTATTGTCGACGCTCATGGTTATAATGGAGTAAATATGCATGTGAAGTGTCGGTTCAAAGGAAGATTTGGGAAAAGCTTTGATTCCTATGGTCAGGCAGAGGGTTTCTGGACTAATAATGGCAGTCATCTGTTGATATTTGAATGTCGTATCCCTTTACACAAAGATAATGCTCTTCTGGCTCAACTCAACTATGATCATGTGGATTTGGAGATTCTTATAAGTAAGAATGAAGATTATGAATATTTTGAAGATTTACGTGATAGTACATTCAAATTCAAAGGATGGGGTATACGCCTCTTCAAAGACTGCTCATCACCTCAGAACCAACTTGGTAATGAGTCTGAACATGGTATAGAATGTGGAGGCAATGATGTAGTGACGGAGAGAAGCAGTAAACGAGTGAGGGTAAGCATTAAGCACGATCTGAATACTTTTTCAGGATCGAGGGAAAGCTATTTTATTAATAGATATCACTTGTTATTTTGTTTTGCAGATTACGTGAAACCTCTGACTTCCCCTGCCTCAAAACTCGAGAGAAACAGAGGATGTCACTCTGAACCTTTGGTTTTGAATTTTCGAGAAACTTTCACTATCTCCCAGCTGGACAGACTCTTTTCAGGTAACTCAAAAATCTTATTAACCATCTTATTTGTGATTCCATACGTTTCCCATTAGTTTCAATTGTGAATTTATTTGTGCTTATAAATCTGTGTCATCTCTATTCATTGCAATGTATATATTATCTAGTAAGAAAATGGATCTGCTTGCTTGTATTTTTTCATATTTTTTATGCAAATGAAAGAAACTTTGAAACTTAATACAACTGTCTGGAGACCAGGAGAATGGTATAACCGTATAAGCATTGGCTATAAAATTCTAGTTATCTCTTAATTTGTTTTCAAGATGATGCATGAACCCTTTAATTCAGTATTGAATCAATGTATTGTTTCTACAGATATTGTGAAGAACTTACCAACTTTATCTCTAGCCAAACCGCAGGGGAACACAGAATGTCACTTTGAACTTACGGATATGAATTTTGCTTGAAATATCGTTTTAACTCACAACATAACACATGATGATCGATGATAGTGAATCTCGAGATTATAATAGGGTCTAGGTGGAAACATCGATCCAATGCAATGTCTCAGCGAAGAGCTAAGCGATTGTGAAGAGAGAGCTTAAAATTATTTTTTGTAGTTTCCACTTTTAGTTGACAATTTTATATTTAATCTTGTTGTGTTATGAAATGAGAGTGAATGATTTTTAAAACAATAGTTCTGGGTTTTAAGATGAACTAGAGGATTATATTCATAAGATAAATTTATTTGATATTTATTGTATTTTAATTTTAGTTATGTTTGTTGTAAAATTTAGATGTCATATTGCCATAAATTAAATTTGGTTAAAGTTTAAAAATAATTAAGTGTGATTAGGTGTATCATATATGAAAAATAGGCATGTTCATTTCGGAACAGAAAACATGTCCAATCTCGTATCCGTTTGGGAATTTTCCGTCCCATAACCGTTTTTTATAATAAATTACTCATTTGGAAATATTTATTTTGGGTAAGAGATTAGGTAAGGAAATCATATTCGATACTTGCATTTCTCATTTGTGATGGAAATTATATACAATGTTTTTCATATTTCTCAAAAAATTTATAAACTTTGTCAAAAATATATGAATTTCCTAAAACATATGCCCCGAAGATGACATTTACTCAAATTAGTAAGCGTTTAGAAATTGAATTTACCTATCCTAATTTTCTAATCTTGTTTCGTTACGCAAAATTTCCATTCTGTATTTGATTGGGAATAGTTTGGGTAATGTCTTTTATTTTCCGAGTTATTCGTCCCGTCTCACACGTGCTATTTTTTGTCCCGATATTCGACTTTATATGCCTATGGTATCAAGTTACAATTGTCATCATTTTAAAATAAATTAAATTCGGACCCGTTATATTTGTAAACTTTTTTTGTAATCGATCTATCACGCGTAATCCAGACATATACCGGTTTGATATTTAGTTCAATATTTGGTTTATTTTAATCTGGTTAAAAATAAGAATATTACATCATTTACCATGTTACGTAGGTGCGGAGAAATTTTCATGCAATATATAATGTTTTTTAAATATGAAATTTATAAATTGTATGTAATATAAAATTTTCTTTATTTAAAAACCTTTAGTTATTATTTAAATAATTAGTAATATTTGTTTAATAATTATGTTATTTACTATTTATTTAAAATTAATTAACTTGCCCATAAGTGGCATATGAGTCAATTAATTAAATAAGTTGTTGGACCGAATATATTATTGCATAGATCAACAAATGAGGCATCATGAATCTATTGATTATTGGGATTTTTTTGCAAACTACAATATTTATATATTTTATTTGAAAAATACCCTCTTTATTTATTTATTTTAAATTAACATTTATATGAAGATGTCGAAGATGAAGATGTTGTAATTTTTTCAGAAATTTTTTATTTTAGTCGATTAATAAGAGATATTTAAGTGATTTTAAAGATATTTTCTTCATGTTTTTTCCAAAGAAAATCTTTTGTAATTTTCTTCATGTTGTAATTTTTTCTGTAATATAAAAGATAGACTCGATTTTATTTTTTTAAATTTATTTTTTCTAGAAATTATATTCACTTTTAAAAAGATATTTTAGAAAAACAATACCAGTATTTTCTTTTAAAAATGGACTAAATAAAGAGAAAGATGTGTGGGAAAGTTGATCGTATTCATTCATCAGACTCAGACCTTTATACAGACTCTACCACCGACCTCCATTCAGTACAAACGTATCATAATATTCTACTCAATATACACAATATCATATCCATGATATTTTCAGGATAAATCACAATTACAAACTCAATTTCCAATTTGAATGTGGATGGTCTATGAGTTTCTTACATGACAAAGAAAAGACACAAAAACAGAAATCGACGTTGGTAACGTTACGTAATACAGCTACCAAAAACATTTAAATTAATATATATATACTTTGTCAATAAGAAAAAATCTAAATAAAATTACATTGTTATTTTCAAATGCCATTGATCACCTCCAAGTTTTCAAGACATGACTCTTTCCTTTTACCAATCCACTTTCCCTTTAAACTAATTAAAAAATATTGGTTGCTTGCTTAATAGTATAATCTTGGGAACAATTATGAGAAAACATATAGTCATATACAGCTACCAAAAACATTTGAATTATATATATATATATATTAGTATTTTATCAATAAACAATAATACTTGGGTTATCCCTATGAGTAAATCTCTTTGTTCATCTCCTTTATATTCATCCAATAAGTTTTCAAGATATGACTATTTCCCTTTACCAATTCACTACCAAAAACGTATATACAGCTAACAAATACATTTAAATAAAATCACATTGTTATTTCCATGTGCTATTGATCACCCCCAAGTTTCCAAGACATGACTCTTTCCCTTTACCAATTCATTTTCCGTTTAAACAAAGAATTGGTTTGGTTCATATTATAATCGTGAGAACAATGATGACAAGTGTTGAAATGAAAAATTTGATCAAATCTCATCTATAAATTCACCCACCTCTTCAACGATTTCTTCTCACACTACTAAACTAAATCTCATATTACTCTTCATACTAGCAAAACTCACATCTTCAAGAGATTTAGAAAATGGACAAGAAAGGCGACAGCGGAAAATCTGGAAAATCAGGACAATCTGGAAAATTTGGACAAAAATCTGGAAAATCTGGACAATCTGGAAAATCTGGACAAAGCAGCGGCAATGGATCAGGTTCGGGAAATATGGTGGCGCCAGGGACAGGAGGTGCAGTTCATATACCTCGAGATGCTTTCGAAGCAAACTCTAAAGCTTATTTTGACAACCTTCATGCTAAAAACAAGGGTAATAAGAGAAATATATGTTTAATAGTTAAAAGCATAAGCACTTTCTTTGTTTATGCTCCTATATATGATGATCATAATAATCTAAATAAATGAGATATTTCTCTTGTTTTTTCTTTCTTCTTGGTGACTTGGCATCAGCTTTTAAGTTAAATAGAGGTTGGTTCGGACTACGCCCGGATATATATTTGACAATTGACATTTTTAAGTTTGTTAATTTAGGTTTTTAGAAAAATCTTTAAACTCAAATTACAAAAAGTCTATTAGATTGGGAATTCTATATTTGAATAACAAATTTTTGCAATATTATATTTGATTTTATAATTTTAATTTAGAAGAATAATAGGTAAGAAGAGGTGTCTTGTACCTTTCATCTATGAATTTAAAAATTAAATTTCACATGTATGAAAACCTCTACAGTGGACTATATAACATGTAATTCTTATGTTATAATGTTATCTATTTCATGTACTTTTAGTTGTCTCGATGATCATCACCTATGTAGATGATATAAAAAACAGCTTTATTGGTTGTAAAAATTATAACACCAAAAATCTTCATACTATTAAAATTGAAGTACAAATAAGTTATCCATGTATCCAAACAACTCTAATTAGTTATCTACAAACTTTACAACCAAACATAATTATTTCATTATCTAATATTGCGATTTAATAGTAATAATTGAAATACAAATAAGTTCTCCATGTTTCCAAACAACTCCTAATTAATTCTCTATTATCTACAATCATTACAACCAAACATAATTATTCTATTAAACCAAAATTTACTCAAATATTTTCACGTGTTGCACCACCAGTCAATAAAATATTTATTGTTGGTTGCTTACAGATATTTATTGTTCGATTTATGTAATGATTTTTCATTTCTGATATAATGGTTTTATGTTTGGAATGTCTTATGAATTTTTTATGATTTGTTGTTTTGGTATTGGTATATGATGTTGATATATGTTTTTGTTTTCATTTAGTTAGGAAATTTGTTTTTTCAGATTAATTTAATATATTTAATTCGGTAGGATTTGCTCTAAATTGTTTCAATGAGAATAAAGAACATGATTGTTTTGGCGTATGTATTAATCAAACAACATAAATTTTATATTACTACATGGAAACACTACAATTTGATGATAAAACCACGTTAAATATATTATAAATATTTATAAATATATTTATATTATAAACAAGAAACTACAAATATATAGTAAACAAACAAAATAAAAGTATTTATTAACAGTAAAGAAAAAATAGCAAGTTAAAATTACACATAGCAAGTTAAAAAATTAGTTAAAAATATAAATATTTATAAACAATAAAAAACAAAAAACTATAAATTTATATGAAAACAATTGAATCTAGTCTAGTTGAAGATTAAAATCATAAACAAAATAAAATATAACATTGTAGTCTTTGTTTATGACGTTGACACACAAGACAGTGTTAAAATCTACAACAACTAACAACTTCAAAGATTTGTTCTCATTGAAAGCAAAAGTGTTTTATGCTCTGTTTTATTCATATTTTCCGTCGAACGTCTCCATTTCCTGTGTACACTGTAGACTTGTTTGGCATTTAATATTAACCTAGGAAAAAAAACTGATGATATTCTCTCTAGCAGTTGTTAGTCTCCATTTTATAATAAACCATAAAATTGTTAGTCTCCATGATATAACCGTTCTCATGTTCAAACTATATTGGAGTGTTGTTTATATACCAAAAATCATAAGATGAGATTACCTTGATACAAAACCTTTCAACGACTTCAGATTGTTCGTCATATTCATCCATGACCTGCAAAAAACATTTGAGTTATTAAAGAAAATGTTTCTCTCTATTTGCTCTTGTTTACATCAAGTCGCATATACATAAGATTATAAGAAGCAAAAAGCAGATGATTAATTCAGAATTGCATAATGTGTTTTTGATATAATCATGTTGAAAAGAGATGACTTAAAACCAAGGATCATGGCTCAAAATTAACCTGCGTTTTTCTCATAGATCCAAACCTGCATTTTTCTGAACATTCACTTCCAAATTCCTATCCTACCAACAGTTCAAACCAAAGCCTGCAAATACTAAACCTGGGAAATGGAAATGCATACATATCCATACTCAATATCCAAAACAAAACAGCTTAAGTTATATACGCCAATAATAATGGTCTTTTCTTAAACCTTCTTGCTGAGAGAAAAGGTTCCAAAATGCAGTTTTGAATGTATGTTAGCGGACTACCCGCAAGCCCGCTAATCCGCTATGGGCCAGCTCATTTAAACCGCAAGCCACAACGGATACGCCCGCGAGACCTGCCACTTAATGGACATGAAATATGTTTTCCAAGCCCGCCCCATGGTGGACTTAAATGGGCCTCACCCGCGGGCACATGGCCAATTGACATCTCTAATTATTGTGTGCATCTACATTATGTAAAATTTTCTATATGATTAGTGGATTTTATGTTTCATAATTTCATGCTTCAATTTTTTCTATGCGCGGATGAATTGTTCAATTATTTTTATCTTTAAAAGTTTAAAATGTTGATGAATTCTGTCAATTTTCTCCCTGTCTTTTATTTCATATAAACTTCACCTCCAAGATACAAATAGTATTCTCTAGTTGCTTTAAACAAATGTTTAGAGTCAATACTTTTAAGCAGATTTGATCGAAATAAGCCAATCAAACAAACCAAGATTAGACTCCCTTCTTTTCTTGCTTCTCAACCTCTGGTTTGAATACTTGACCAGCTTCTTCCATAGATCTCCCACAGTCCAACCTTTAGATAAAATAAAACCAATTCCTTTGCCTGTATCGAACCACCATATTAATCAGCACATAACATATTTCTCTATTTTGTACTTTGATGTAGTGATGAGAGATTAAACCTGATTTAGATTATGGAGTGCTTCAAATCTAAAAGTGTAGTAAGACATGAAATGTCTTCTTGCCTGAAAAGAATCAAGAATGTGATGCTGTGAGCCAAAAACAGCCATTGATTAATAATTAAGCAATTAATGGAGAGAAGAGTTTAAGATTTTACCTGTGAAACAGCAAGCCATTGAAGAAGAGACTTAAGTTCAGGTTCTCCACCATAAGCAGCACATCCCTAATTCCCTGTAGCAATACCAACTCCATCTTCATGATCTATGCACTGCCCATTGTTCTGATTCTTGCAGACGTGGAAGAAACCAGAGAGAGAGCCTTATTGGTCTCTCTCTGAAAAATAAAGAATCAAACAGAAAATTACAAAATAAAAGCTCAGAAACAGTTTGATAGAAGAGTTGACAGTTTAAAAAGTTATGTTTCAACTTACCGAAGGAGGCATTCTGGTTTGTATTGAGAGATTCCTGGATGTGAACCCTCATTTTCCAAATAAGTAATTATATTGCTCTCACTTTTCCAGTTGGTCACCTGCCATATATACATTCTTTAGATAGTCTGGCCTCACATTATTGTACTGCAATATAGAAAAGTGTGATTAAATAGTGATTAAAAGCCTTAATCTTATAAGCTAACTCATGGACCTCAGGGGATAAAAAAGAACTTAAGGTAACAGAAGATAGATTATTCAATGAAAGAATGTATAGTTTGAAATATTCAAGTCTAAACATATCAACTGTCTGATTTAGCCAAAGTAATGCTCCTTGTAACCTGCCACTCCATAGATAATGTTTACATAACGAATACTTAATCAGTTTATGCTAACAACTTTACCATCTAAATTGTAGCGTGGCCCTTCTGCAAGCACACAACTTTCCTCGCTTTATTTGGCCCGTGATGCAACTATCCAGTGTCCTCTATGAATCAAACCACTAGTTGTGACTGTGAGTATTGACAACTTTGATTAGTAGCTTCCAATCAGGCCAGACCTGCCTCAGCTAATACATGATTATGTTCTTCTTCTTCTTCCTTCCCGAACCTAATACATGATTATGTTTTCTTCTTAATTCTTTCCTCCTGAAGCTTCATCTGTTCCTCCTTAAGCTTACTATGTTCCTCCATTGACTTGTACCACTCCCTAAAGTCATAATTTCTTGCTCCTCCTACTCCTCTATTCCTCCTTAAGCTTCCTATTTTCCTCCATTATCTGTTTAAAGTCCCAAGAATGATCATATAACACCCTAACCGCCACCGTCCATGGGCCCCACCCTCGTCTGACGGCCGGTTCGTTATACCGGGAAGCTTGAAAGACTTGTTACTCACACGGTACCGACAATTACTTTTTGGTAGGTCACCCATCCTAGTGTTACTCCAGCCCAAACATGCTTAACTTTGGAGTTCTAACTGGACAAGTGATGGAAAAGATAAGTGCACTTTCGTTACATAGGTAGCCAAATCAAATCTCTTAAGCGCTCTTCATGCACCACCATATACAAAAATCGGGATGTTACAATCACCCCCACTCTGTGCACTCATCGCCCTCAAGACTGCCTCCCGGGTCAGAACCAGTTCGACATAACGTAGGGCTCTGATACCAATTATAAAGCCCCGACCGCCACCGTTGGCTAGTGGGGCCCATGCTCTCTCTAGGCCCATGGACCCCCACGTCCTCTCTAGGCCCATGGGCCCCACCCTCGTCTGACGGGCGGTGCGTTAATTTTTATGAGGCTCGCAAGACTTGTTACTATCCCTACAAATCACCACATGATTTTTCCCCGTGTTTTGGCCTTACTCACACGGTACCGACAATTATTTTCCGATAGGTCACCCATCCTAGTGCTACTCGAGGTCAAGCATGCTTAACTCTACATGATCTTTAACTGGACAAGTGACGGAAAAGATAAGTGCACTTTGGTGATATAGGTAGCCAAATCAAATATCTTAAGCGCTCCTAATGCACCAACATATACCAGAAATCGGGATGTTACAGATCAACTATTGTTTCTTCCGCTTCCATCCATGGCAATCTCTTTGCAGGTGCAGGCTCAATTCCTAATATATTAGAGACTCTTCAATAAGTCGGTGATGATCACTTTAACATATATGGCCTCTCACCATCTCATTTATCCTCACATTTACGATGAAGCAATGAAGAAGTGGAAGCTTATTGCAGCACTCAATTGCCAATGAACTTGAAGGATCATGAACTCATTGAAAACAGAAGGGTAAGAATTTTTTTCACCAAGGGAATGGAGCAGTAGAAGACTAAGAATTCAATCAGATCAAACACTGAAAAAAAAACATATAGATTAAGGTCACTGAATTGTTTTTGTGTAACTATTGTAAAATAATTTTAGAAAAGAGGAGTGGAACATATGTGAATGTGAAACGTTTCTCTACTTGCTCCATTTACCTGCAACAAAAACAGAAAGTGACATGGAGAGAGAGTGAGGATGGCAAAAAATTATTGGGAGTACCCAACTAACTTGTTCACCACATTGGTATCTATGTTAGCTAATTCTTTTCCATGTGACCTCTTCCACACTGTTGTTGACACATGAACAAAAGCTACTCTACATAGCTAATTAACAAATATGACCTTAAAGATCATGACTTAGTTATCAAAGGCTTTTCATGTCTCTATACTCCACCAGCGCTTGCATCAGAAAAATGTCTTCATTGTCTGAAATAGGTCTGTTTCGAGAGGGAAAGGTTATCTGATGGGAGTCAAGAAACTTTGGCTCAAGACGTACCAAACTGACGTGTCACTAGACGAACCAAGAAACTGAATCAGAGATATTTAGTTTAAACCAAGGGAGAGCCTGCGTTTTAATTCTGCAATTGTTATTTCATGTTTCAATTAATAAGAAAATTGGTCATCCTATTGTTTAGGAACCAATATCTCCACTTTCCCATTTCCCTACATGTTTAGAGTCGTGTGTGACTCTGTTGTTATTTTGCTTCATGTAATCTTTTATTTAAACAAAGAGAAAAGACGAAAATAGGCAGTCTTCATCTGCGAACAAAAGTTCTTGTCTTCTTATCTTGTTTTCGATATCATAGTTGTATCATTTTGATATCAAAGCAAGGATCTTTTTTTTCCACAACCAAATTCATCAAGTTTGATCCGGACCACTTCGTTGTGGTGTTAAGCTGCAACCATTCCAGCCAAAAAACATCTCAAAAACAGCAGGTCACGGAACCTCCCACACCGAGGAGACCATGGCCTCTAATAAGGAGAGACTCTACAATCTGGAATCCAGTCTCGGCATGGTTCAGGATGAGATCCTGAAAATCAACACCACCATGGACGAATGATTCCAGGTCATGGAGCGTTCTTTTCACTGAATGATGGAAGATTCACTATCGCGAATGCGAGGGATGATGATCGTCAATTGTGAGGAAGGAAACAATACTGCACAAGGTAATAAACGATCGGCAGGCCCCAATCCACCGATTCACCACAACGACAATACTGGTCAGATGCCACATCATGGTGATCACGTGAATCCGATGCCCCCGACACCAAATCGATTTGTTCGATTTGACTTTCCAAGGTTTGAAGGAGGCGATCCGACTTCTTGGATAAGCAAGGCGAAACAATATTTTGGATACCAAGCCATGCCGCTGGATCAAAGGGTTAGCTTTGCCTCTTATCATCTAGAGGAGGAAGCGAACGAATGGTGGGAGGACTGAAGAACGTGTTCTCATCGCTTGGGAAGTGTTCAAAGCATAGTTACAGGAATATTACGTGAGTATTGAGGGAGTTCGAGCGTCTCCAAAACAAGGTTTATGGGTGGTCACAAAGAGCTTCTGATAGGCACATTTACGGGAGGTCTAAACTTGAGTATAGCAGATTCTGTTCGAATGTTTAGACCACAAACACTAAAGGAGACAATTGATCTGGCGCGACTTCGGGATGATCAACTGTAGAAGTAGAAACTACCTTCCACACCGCGAATTTTGTCCACATCAACCACCATGACATGAGCTCCTATGCCACGACCCTCTTTCCACGGGAGCCACAACAAATACCACATGAAATGCCCAAACGACTAAGCTTTGATGAGTTAAAAAGAAAACGAAGCTTAGGCCTCTGTTTTAGATATGAGGAGAAATATATGGCAGGACATCGATACCGTAAATCGCAACTGCTATTAATGGAAGGGCTAGACGACGATGTCGAGGAGGTTGACAATGTCATAGTTGATCATGATCACGAACCACTAGCACCGGATATCTCATTACATGCACTGACAAGTTAGGGGTCACCTAAAACTATGAGTGTGCAAATATCAATCGGTCAACAAGAGGTGATCGCATTGATAGACTGGTTCTACACATAATTTTATCAGCGACAAAACAGCAAATCGCCTAAACCTCAAGATCACACCAACACCGGCGTTCTCAGTTTGTGTAGCAGATGGGCATCTGTTGTGTTGTCGGGGCTAATATAGCGAAGTCATCATGGGTCTGAATCGAGTTGACTTTGTATTGGACTTCTATGCTCAACCACTTACCGGCCTCGACGTGGTACTCGATGTATAATGGTTAGAGACACTTGGACCAACGCTATGCGATCGGAAAGAAAAATGTATGGAGTTCCAATGGGCGGGGACGAGGAGAGTGGCATAGGGCCTCCGTGACCTACAAATGATATCGACTCAACCCGGAGAGATCACAAAAGATGTCAAGTCGGGACAAGCGTGTTTTGCTTACACATTCATGAGCTTCACAATGAGGATATGGAATCCAATATGGATTCCGACGTGCTTCTACTACTTGACTGCTATGAGGATGTCTTCCAAACTCCGACATCCACCTCGTTCGATTGAGCACCACATCACGCTCAAAGAAAGAGCAGACCCAGTCAATGTACGTCTGTACAGATACTCCCATTTTTAGAAAGATGAGATCAAGAGACAGATAAATAAGATGATGCAAGCTGTTTTAATCCGACCAAGTTCTAGTCTTTTTTCGTCGCCAGTCTTGTTAGTCAAGAAGAAAGACATGTCTTGGATATTTTGTACGGATTACAAAGCTCTCAATTCTGCAACCATCAAAGATAGATTCCCGATCCCAACGGTGGACGATATGCTCGATGAACTCCATGGAGCCACATTGTTCACAAAGCTCGACTTAACGGTGGGTTACCACCAAGTCCGAATCCATCCCCAGGACTGCCATAAAATGGCCTTACGCACACATAGCGGACATTTGGAGTATTTGGTCATGCGTTTCGAGTTGTACAACGCACCATCTACCTTTCCATCATTGATGAACGTTGTGTTTCGCGACCATCTTGGTAAGTTTTTTTTTGTATTTTTCAATGACATTTTGGTTTATAGCCGCTCAGGGGAAGACCACTTAGAGCATGTCCGAGTGGTGCTTGACATTTTATGGGTCAACAAGTTGTTCGTTAAGAAGAAAAAGTGTGAGTTCAGCAAAGCGGAACTAGAATACTTGGGTCATATCATATCCAGTGATGGTGTTAAGGTCGATCAATCCAAAATTCAAGCAATGGTCGCCTGGCCGGTTCCAACAATAGTTACGGAGTTGCGCGGGTTTTTGGGATTAATGGGGTAATATTGAAAGTTTGTACATGATTATGGTATTATTGCACAGCCTTTGACAAATCTTTTGAATAAAGGGAAGTTCGGATGGACCACCGAGGTAGATGCTGCTTTCAACGCTTTGAAAATGGCAATGACAAAAACACCCACCTTGGCGTTATCGGACTTCTCAATTCCATTTGTGATCCAAACCAATGCTTCGGGGGAGGGTATTGGCGCTATTTTATCTCAACGAGGGCGGCCAATTGCCTTTATGAGTCGTATGTTGGGAGTAACAAAGCGCAGTTGGTCAACTTATGCGAGAGAAATGTTAGTGATCATCGTAGCAATACGACAATGGCGACCGTACATACTGGACCAAAGATTCACGATACAAACAGATCAACGCAGTCTCCGTTTTCTGTCGAAACAACAAATATCGACACCGGAAAAGCAGAAATGGATGGGCAAGTTAGCTGGGTATGATTACGAGATTGTCTATAAGCCAGGGACAGCTAACGCCGCAGCTGATGCTTTGTCTCGCAGACTTGACAGTCCTTGCCTTACGGCAATATTCACGTCCAACTCGGAGATATAGGACCAACTCTGAGGATTGACTAACACAGATCCTTATCTTCTTTGGGTTGGAAAACTGGCGGATAGAGCTCCAGGACAACCTTATTCACGGTAAAACGGGTTAGTTTGTTACAACAATCGCGTTATTTTTTCCCCAAAGTCGCCTCTTGTCACGACATTACGCCATGAGTTTCACGGTACAATGATGGGGGACACTCAGGCATCTTGTGGATGTTCAAGCGTTAGCTCAACAATGTTACTGGCCTGCGATGCATCAATCGGTTCAGAAAACCGAACCAGATGTATTTGGATTAAACCAAGGGAGAACCTGCATTTTATTTCTGCAATTGTTATTTCATGTTTCAATTAATAAGAGACTTTGGTCATCCTATTGTTTAGAAACCAATATCTCCACTTTCCCATTTTCCTACATGTTTAGAGTCGTGTGTGACTCTGTTGTTATTTTGCTTCATGTAATCTTCTATTTAAACAAAGAGAAAGGACAAAAATAGGCAGTCTTCATCGGCCAACAAAAGTTCTTGTGTTCTTATCTTGTTTTCGATATCATAGTCGTATCATTATCACAAAACTCCTAAATCTACATGTACAACTGCAGCATATAGAGAACCTTATAGGAAAAAGAAACCAAAGCCATGGAAAATAAATTACAGAAGTGTGAAGAGCTTTAAGAATGATTGTTACCTTCAGACCGACGACACTTCGTTCTCTTACTTACTTTGAGATCATGAGTCTTGGAATCTGAAGAAACGTCGAAGAGATCAGAAATTTAATTATGAAGGAACTTGTCGCTCCAAAAATCAATATATATTTAATTGGTGAAAACAAACCGTGGTAGATGCTTCATGGGACTATTGGTCTAACAGTTGAGTGCTTGGTATCCCTCTTCCATATATATATATATATAGATGGATGATATTAAGATTGGAAGAGGGAAGAAGGAAGGTGAAACGGTGGATCATAAAATCTTCGTTATGAGGGAAAGGCGAGGAGACACAAAAGTATTGGGTGTATGGAGTTTTAAGGATACATTAACATAATTTCTTTTTCGATTAAGAGATTTAAAATGTTGTGCTGAGATGGTATGCTTAGAAGAAGTTCAAAAAGCTGATGTGGACAATTGAGCGCCAATCACCTCCTTTTATTAGTATAGATTTTCATTTAGGCCACAAATAATATTTTATTAAATAATTATTATTTTATATAACATAAATATCTTAACTTTATGTTTTTAGGGTTTAAAATTTAAGGTTTAGGGTTTGAAAATTTCATAAACCCTAAAATAGTTAATCCAAACAAAAAAAATTAAATTATAAACTTTATAAAATGCTAGAAATGTCTCATAATTTGTTTGTGTTATTTTAACCAACAAAACTTGAGATAATAGCACTCTCATACTTTTTCTAATTTCTCTTTTCATTCTAGGTACATTTTCTACACTTATGTACCTTTTCTAAGTTTTTTTACTCTCTTATCCTTTTCTCTCTATTTTTTTTTATTTTCTTCTAGTTATATTTCTCTAACTATAGTTAGATACTCCAGTCACTTTTACATTTAGTTGATTTTGAATCAATCTATATCACTACTTAAAATATAAAATAAAATAAAAGGAAATTAAAATTTTAAAAAGAAAAATCTTAATAATAAATTCACAGTAAAACATATATTTGGCCTAGTGTGGCTCGCCAAATACATCAAATCTCCTATGACACTTAGATATGGCACTTCGGGACCAAGAACGTCTTCATCATCCTTCTTTGGACCGAATGGATCTTTATCCAAGTCAAGGGATCTCACAACCATGGGGCTAGACAATGGGTGAGATTGGTCCATGTTAAATCTCTTGAGTACTTTCTCTGTATATGCCGTTTAATGCACAAGGATTCCATTATTCATGTACTCAAGTTGTAACCCCAAACAAAATCTTATTTTTCCTAAATCTTTCATCTCGAATTCTTTCTTTAGATATTCGACTGTTTGGAAAATTTCCTCAGAGGTTCCTAGGATATTCAGGTCGTCTACATACACCGCGATGATTACAAACCCCTTAGTAAATTTCTTTATGAATACACACGGATTTATGGGGTTGTTCTTATAGCCCTCTTTGACTAGATATTCACTTAGTCTATTATACCACATTTGACCTGATTGTTTCAATCCATAAATACTCTTATTCAACTTTATACAATGTTGTTCTCGAGAACTTTCTTTATCTTTGAGCTCAATTCCCTCTGGGACTTTCATATATATATATTTCATTATCCAGTGGACCATATAAGTATGCAGTTACAACATCCATTAACCGCATATCCAAATTTTCTCTTATGGCCAGACTTATTAGGAATATAACTGTTGTAGCATCCACCACAGGGGAGTATGTCTCCTCATAATCTATTCCTGGTCTTTGCGTGAATCCTTGTGCAACAAGCCGTGCTTTATGTCTCACGATTTCATTATTTTCATTCCTTTTCTTCACAAAGACCCATTTGTGTCCAACTGGTTTAATATCAAGAGGTGTCCGGATTATAGGACCAAATACATTCCTCTTCCTTAATGAATTTAACTCCACGTTTATAGCTTCTTTCCATTTAATCCAATCTTTTCTCTGAGTGCACTCTAATATTGACGTGGGTTCTAGATCCTCGCTTATATCCATAATGTCAAGTGCTACCTTGTATGCAAATATTTCATCAATGTCGACATTTTTTCTATTCCATTGTTTTCCAGACATGACATAATTTATTGAGATCTCATTATTGTCAAGAACTTCAAGACCTTGAAGCTCGGCGTCCCAAGTATCAATGTTTGGTTCCTTTGGTTCATTCATGTCTAGGGTTCCAATAACCTCGGATTCTCCCATTGCACCTTTCTTTGATTTCCGAGTGTTCTTATCCTTGGAACCTAATGGTCTACCTCTCTTCAAGCGCACTTTAGATTCTGTAGCAACTTGATTGTGTCCCTCTTGGACATCAATTCTTATTGGTGCATTAACAGCTGGTATATATGACTTTGTTACTCTCTTCGGGTCAGCAAAGGAATCTGGCAATTGATTAGCTAGCTTTTGTAAATGTATAATTTTTTGGACTTCTATTTCATATTCTTTAGTCTGAGGATCTTGCCATGTTAAGGATGTTTGATTCCATGTAATTTCCTTTACCAGTCTGTTATTATCTCTTCCTAATGTTGGATAGTTGGATTCATCAAAGTGACAATCCGCATACCTGGCCTTAAATAGATCACTCGTGGTTGGCTCAAGGTACTTAACTATGGTGGGAGAATCATATCCAACATATATCCCCATCCTCCTTTGAGGTCCCATCTTACTTCTCTGTGGTGGAGCAATTGGTACATATATGGCACATCCAAATGTCTTAAGATGGGATATGTCTGGCTCATGACCCGTTAGCAATTGTGATGGGGAATATTTGTGTTCACTAGATGGCCTGATACGAATTAGTTCAGCTGCATGTAAAACTGCATGTCCCCAAGCTGAGACCGGGAGTTTTGATTTCATTAGTAATGGCCTCGCAATTAGTTGAATGCGTTTGATAAATGATTCGGCCAATCCGTTTTGTGTATGTACATGTGCCACAGAATGTTCTACACTTACACCCATGGACATACAATAATCATTAAACGCTTGGGACGTGAATTCACCAGCATTATCTAGACGTATAGTCTTTAAAAGAAAATCTGGAAAATGTGCTCTTAGATGAATTATTTGAGCAAGTAATCTCGCAAATACCAAATTTTGAGTTGATAATAGACATACGTGTGACCATCTCGTGGATGCATCAATAAGTACCATAAAATATCTACACGTCCCACAAGGTGGGTGAATTGGTCCACAAATGTCACCTTGTATTCTTTCTAGAAAATTCAATGTTTCCTTATTCACTTTTACTGGTGATGGCCTGACTATGAGTTTCCCTAGTGAACATGCTTCACACGTGAGATTCTTTGGGATAACTCTTCTTTCTTTCAATGTGTGCCCATTTGTATTTAATAACAATTTTTGCATCATGTTAGAACCGGAATGGCCAAGCCGGTTATGTCATAAAGTGAAATTTTTGAAAAACACTTTGTTTACCGTGGCATTTGCTTCTATCATATTTATCTTAGCACAATAAAGGCCTGTAAATATGGCAGGTATGGTTTCTAGGAATTTCTTATGGTCATTGGCGAGTTCAAATATCATAAAGAGTTCTTTATTCTCTTCGCCCTTAGTTTCAATATGCAAATCATTCATTCGAATGTCTTTAAAACTCAATAAGCTCCTCTTTGAGCTCAGTGAGTATAGTGCATCACTTATTTCTAGATGTGTACCCTTAGGTAATAATATGTTTGCTTGACCATATCCTTCTATTAAATTAGCCATACCCGCTATGGTACATATATTGGCACTTTTGAGTGTGAGATTTATGAAATATCTTTTGTCTCTTAGAATCATGTGGTTTGATCCACTATCCACCATGAAAATATCCTTGTCATTACTCATTCTTCAAAATCAATAATCATATTTTAGAGACTTAAAACAATATTCTTTCATTAAATCAAATAAATCCAAAATAATAGCAATAACAAATAAATTCAATAACATAAATCCAAGCAAATAAAAACACCAAAACCGAACATAGAAACTAAATGTCGAGATCAACTTTATTCTTTTAGACAATCTGAAGTCTCATATTGCATTAGATCATCTTGCTCATGATCAAAATCATTTTCATGATCTTGATGGACCAAATTTGCTTCCGGATTCTGCCCTTTAATACTCTCTTGATAGAGGTCAATCAAATACTTGAGAGTTCTACATGTTTTGGCCCAATGATTCCCCATTCCACACCGATGGCATCCATGCTTGTTGGCCGAGTTTTGTGGCTGAGAAAAATTGTCACGGCCTCTTCCACGGCCTTGATTAAAGTTGGGTTGATACCCTCGGCCTCTGCCTTGTCCTCGGCCATAGGGACTGTAGCTGCGGCCACGTCCTCCTTGTCATCTTCCACGTCCACGGCCTCGGCCTCTACCTCGGCCATTAAACTCTTTATGGACATGGTTTGTTTCTTTCTTTTCTTCAGCGGCCGTAAAGGCTTCAGGGAGTGGGGTTGATCCGAGAGGTCTCATTTCACTATTTCTCATCAATAACTCATTGTTTTGCTCAGCTAGCAATAAACAAGAGATCAAACTTGCATATGTCTCGAAGCCCTTTCTACGATATTGTTGTTGTAACAATACGTTACTTGTGTGGAATGTAGAGTATGTCTTTTCAAGCATCTCTTCTTCAGTTATTTTCTTACCACACAACTTCAATTTAGAGACAATCTTAAATAAGGCCAAGTTATACTCATCCACGGATTTAAAATCCTGGAACCTTAAATTCCTCCATTCATACATTGCCTTTGGTAACATCACTGTTCTATGGTGATCATATCTTGTTTTCAACTCGTTCCAAAGGTCAAAAGGATTTTCAATTGTCATCTTCCATGTCCACGGCCTCGGCCTCTACCTCGGCCATCATATCTTGCAAGTATTGATCTTTGAGACTCTCAGCAAGATGATGGCGAATTATCATAATTGCCATGTATCGATTTCTTTCATTCTCATTATTATTTTCAATGATACATTCGCCAAGACCTTTAGACTTTAGAGTGATCTTAATATCCAATGCCCATTGTAGCTAGTTATCTCCCGAGAGAGTAAGAGCAGCAAATTCCAAATTTTGGATATTCGACATCTGAAATTATGCATCATATTCTCTTAAGTATCACAAAATTTTAATATTCATGCATGGTGTAAAACAATTTACGTGATAATATTCTAGCAACCTAGCATGCTCAAAATACAAGTTCAAATTATCATGCAAGGTTCTCATGCAGCTTAAATATTTATATATTGATCAGATTTTAATTTGTGACAATTATTATCATGCAACCGATTTAAGAAAATAGCAAGGTTATGTAAAATAAATTCATGCGATAATAATCTAGCAAAATTATATGATCAAATTTTCATGCAAGATCTTAACATATCTATGTGCTTTGATCGGATTTTAATTTATGATAATTAATCATGCAATCAAATTTTTCAATCTATTAACAAAACAAAATAATTTTCATGTGATAATCGGATTTAGCATGCGAGTTCTAAATATATATGCTTGTCGGATTTTAATAAAAATTGTGACAATTATTATCGATCAATTTTAATCATGCAACATAATCATCAATCAAACAAACAATCATATGCGGATCAATTAGAGTTTATACATATATGAGCAATTTCCGTATTAATTAGGGTTTTATAATTATTTAACCAAATTCATAACCTCATCGTGAATATCAACAAACAAACAATAATTAATCACACAAGAATATTTGTGTCTTGCGACACTTCAGCAATCATACAATTAATATTGAACATGAAAAACCGAACATGCTATATAATTAGGGTTTTATCGGAACAGCCGGATCATACATCCGAACACATGACTTCCGGTTAGCCGGAACAACCGAGCATCGGAACATATATCCGAATATAGATAATTTTTTAGGGTTTTGGAGATTTCCTAATTTAATTAGGGTTTACCGATTTCATGGTTATATATGTTCTAGGGTTTTAGAACTTACCTTAGAGATTCGGTTTGAAGTGGAAATCACGAACCAGATATCTTTCTCAAGAAATACACTCAATCAATCTTTTCACAACCCCGTTACCATGTATTGGGGGAACCGAGTCTCAGAGTGAAGTAAGATTGACTGGTTTCAAGAGATCTTCTTTGCTTTGCTTTGATCCGGTTGCTTTGTGATCGGCGGCGAGATTAGGGTTTTAGATGCGACGGCTGCTAGCTAGGGTTTTAGAGACTGTCGTGCTGATAACGTGTTGTAAACTAGAAAGAATTATGGGGGAATTTCGTGTGTTGTATTATTGATAATGAGGTTCCAATAGAACCTTTATATATGAATCAATACAAGAGATAAACGGTAAATCCTATTCGGAATAGGAAAAGTATAAACCGTCTTAAGTCTCATCGGATATGGGCCAGAACTAGAGTTTGACAATCCACTATGATTTATAACAAAAGGCCTAATTTAAAAAAAATTATTAAGAGATTCTAATTTTTTTTATTTTATTTTGCCAAAATCTCACCATAGCTTTGAGACGAGCCTCCATAAAACTAATCTAGTAAGTTTAAACCCAAAAACTAACCTAATTCAAAGTTTTAAAAAAAATTATTAAGAGATTTTAATTTTTTTTATTTTATTTTGCCAGAATCTCACCATACCGAGTCTGTATAAAACTAACCTAGTTCAAAGTTTAAATCCAAAAACTAACCTAGTTCAAAGTTTTTAAAAAAATTATTAAAAGATTTTAATTTTTTTCATTTTATTTTGCCATAATCCTCTATAACTTTGAGACGAGCCTGCATAAAACTAACCTAGTTCAAAGTCTAAACCCAAAAACTTCGAACAAAACCCGTAAACTCGGTTAGAGTTGATATAGATAAAAGTAAAACTCACATACATTACCACTGAAACAGCAATGAATTAGTACATTTTGGTCCCAAAAAAAAGGAATTACTACATTTTCGTTTATATATATATATATATTTTTTTTTTTTTATTCACAAACTTGACTGCTAGTGAGCGCATAAGAAGTGGAATCTAATCCTACGGTCAAGATTAAAAACTCAATAAATAAATCCCTTCTAAAAAAGTACACAAAACCTACTAGGGCAACTCACAAAGCCGACGCGTCTTTCACTTTACATTGAAAACATAGCTAAGGAAAAAACCCCTAATTTCAGACCTAATCTTCACTTCACCATTAATACACACACAACCACAAAACTTGTTCTATTCAAGCAATCAACACGAACCCACTAATGGCTGACACTAAGGTCCAATCTCAAGAATCAACGGTGGTTGATGTAACATCACCGCCGCCACCACCACAGCCACAAAGGAAAGGGATGAGATATCCTTCTCCTATGGTAATGCCACATCATATGATGTATGCGCCGCCACCTTATTATTATAATCATCATCAGTATCATCATCATCATCATCATCAATCTCGTGGTAATAAGCATCAAAATGCTTCCAATACTGAGAATAAGACTATTTGGGTTGGTGATTTGCTTCATTGGATGGATGAGAATTATCTTAATTCTTCCTTTTCTTCTGCTGGAGAGGTCTGGTTTAACTCTCTTTTACGTTTTTGTGTTTCTTATATAAAAGCCTCTGTTATAAAAGCTGTTCAAAGTTTTGATTTTTATGTGTTGACTTTTGTTATATTTGATGTTAGTAAAGCTTGGTTGCTTCAACTTGGTGTCTAGTGTGTATCTTAGTCTGTTAAAGTTAGCTTTTTTTATGATTCTGGTTTCACTTATTTTCATGTTTATGTTTATGGGTGTCTCTGTTTTGTGTTTCTTCTTATATAAAAGCTGTTCAAAGTCTTGATTTTTATGTGTTGACTTTTGTAATATTGTTGTTAGTAAGGCTTGGTAGATTAGACATGTTTGTCTAGTGTATCTTAGCCTGTTAAAGTTAGCTCTTTTATGATGGTTTTCATGAAAGTATCGAGTGAATGGTCTGATATTTGATCCAAGTCTTCGTTTTGATGTGTTGACTTTTGCAATTTCGATGTTATAGTAAAAGCTGAATCATAGTTTTTGTAGCTTTTTGTTAGTAAACATTGCTGTTAAAGCTTGTTAGCTTCACTAGTTAGCTATTTTCTCAGCATTAAGTATTACTCTATATAGGGTTTAGCTGGTTTAATGTGTGACAGTGCTGAATTTGTATGAATCTGATATGTCATTGTTTGAAGAATGTTTAATGGTTATTTTACATTTGACTCTATTTTGTTATGGATTTAGTAATATATATGCATTTTACTTGTTGTGATGTAGATTACGTCGGTTAAGGTGATCCGTAATAAGCATACTGGTTTGTCTGAGGGGTACGGCTTTGTGGAATTCGTTTCTCACGATGTTGCGGAGAAGGTTTTGCAAGATTTTAATGGTGAAGCTATGTTAGAATCCGACCAACCTTACCGTTTAAACTGGGCTAGTTTTAGCACTGGTGAAAAGCGATTAGAGAATGGTCCTGACCTCTCTATATTTGTTGGGGACTTAGCACCAGAAGTGACTGATACTTTGTTGCAGAAACTATTCTCTGAGAAATACCCATCTGTTAAGGCTGCAAAAGTCGTTATAGATGCCATTACTGGTCGATCAAAAGGTTATGGCTTTGTGAGATTTGGAGACGATACTGAAAGGAGCAAAGCTATGTTGGAAATGAATGGTGAAAAATGTTCTGGTAGGGTTATGAGAATTGGTCCCGCAACACCTAGGAAGCCTAGTGGTTACCATCAACAAGGTATTTTGTGAAAATGTGTTTTTGATTATTCTTATATATATTCTCTTAGTTTAACAAGATCTTGATTCTGTTTACTTCATGTATCTTTCTGGTCTCTTTATATCTATTGGAAATGGCAGGTGGGTATATGTCGAACGGTATTTTACCTCGACATGATGGAGACTCATTGAACACAACAGTAATTTATTTTCTTTGTATCTTCCTCAGTCTCTATGTTTTTCATGATTGTGGCTGTAGAAAGGTGAGTATGATGACATTCGCTTGTCCGTGTTTTTATCCGCAGATATTTGTTGGAGGGCTTGACTCTAGTGTGACTGATGAAGATCTTAGAGAACCTTTTGCTGTTTATGGTGAAATTTTCTCAGTTAAGATACCTATTGGCAAAGGATGTGGATTTATCCAGTTTGTGAACAGGTACCATTTTATGCATTAGTGAAGCTAGTTAATTATTTTATTCTTGTTCTCCTACCCTTATTGAATTGGTGCTTAACATTTTTGTTGCAGAGTAAATGCAGAGGAGGCTTTGGAGAAATTAAATGGATCTGTAATTGGAAAACAAACCGTTCGCCTTTCTTGGGGTCATAATCCAGCTAAACAGGTAACCGTTTGCTGTTCGCCTTTCTTAGTGTGTTGTAAAGTACTTTCAGTAACAAATTCTCAACGATCTTTAGGTTGTTAGATTCCAAGTTTTTTCTAGGCTGAGTGCTCTTAGACTGCAATGGTTCCGGTCTATGATTTTGCTTTGGTTTGTTTTCTCGGTTTAATAGAAACTGAAGGCAAAGAAAAACCATTTGTATTCGGTTTGATTCAGCGCATGCAATTTTCGGTTTAGATTTTGTTCAGCATTTTTGGTTAAACAAATGACGTTACCTAACAAATAATAAGTATTATGTTTATGTAAAAATGATTTCATCTATTTTTTAGTATATAGATACAATTAAAAATAGAAAAAATATTGAATTTTTGGTTTGATTACACTAGAATCTGCTTTTTTTTCAGGTTGTAATTATATACCAGTTGAGTTGTAGATTTAAAGCATTTTGGTTTGATTTGGTTTATATATCCACCTCTAGTTTCTCATCTTTTATGTATTGTTCTTTGCAGCCTAGAGGTGAGTATGCAGATCAATGGGATCCATACTATGGAGGACAGTACTACAACGGTTATGGATACATGGTACCGCAACCTGTTGACCCAAGAATGTATGCTGCTACACCGTATGGAGGTTACCCGGTGTACGGTGGTCATCAGCAACAACAAGTAAGCTGAGAGGAAAAATAAAAGAAGTTAGTAGGTATGCGGCAAAAAATGTCGTCTTCTTCTCTATCCCCTCTCCTTGGTTTAACTCCTCGGCAACGAATTTTGATGGAACCCTAGTGTTACTTGAATTATTTAGGGAGTTTTATTGGATTGATTTATTTTATTGCATTCTCAGATGCTTTTACTATGGAAACTTAAATTTATCTACGATTTGAGTTTTGCGGTTTGGGAATTTTTATAAGTCTGGTTTTTAGATTTGTCTATATATTTTGTATGGCTTGGTCCATAAAATTACAAATGGTCAGACACTGGTGCAGCCAGCCGGTACAGTATCCGGTTCTCATCCTAGTATTTTCGGATCGTCTCGAACACTATTAGTTTATATCTTTAGGGCTTAATTAATAAGTTGATAACCAAAACTACAAATGCATTAACCTTAATTCGTAGACGACAGAGAGAATTGTGCAAACACCTTAAAAGATTGGCAGTGAGTTTTGGGTTTTGAGTTGAACTTCTTTTTTGGTTCAATAATTCAATAATTACACTTAAACCGAAAGTCCATGCATATTGTTTTTCTATCTAATCATAGTTTTTAGGGATAGGAAAATAAAATCTTTTAAAACATCATTTAGTAATTCTTTCAATTTGGTTAACCAGCTTGCTAAATATATAAAATTCAATAGCAACATGGACATTAAATCTACTTTACATAAACAATTTGGTTGTTGTTTTCAGTGCTTGGTCAAGATCTTGTCTTGTGATCTCACACACCGATCCATGTTCCTAATAAAATTATTGTTGTCTACAAAATTATTAACTTGCCATGTAGGATTTTGACATATATGATTGTCTTGACGACACGAGAAAAAAAAAGCACACAGAATTTTAAGAAAAGCAGAAGAGACGAAAAGGTTCAACTCAACTCCACCGCACCACGTTCACTCATCATGGTGAAACACATGCCCACACCACACACCCTCATTATTTATGTACGGATCTATCTCTTTTCCCATAATATTTCTTTTTGGATAAAACCATTTCTTAAATTATTCTTTAACAAAAAAGACTTCATTAATCTATAGTGCATGTGACATACCACGTATCTAGTAGCTAGCTAACCAGTATCTCAGTTCATTATAACATTAAAAATTAACATTTAGAAGGAGATGCTTTGAATTCTTTTGGCCATCGTCATTACCTAAACAAAATATATTATTAAGGGTAATAACAAAAACTAAATTCGGAAGTTCGGATTGAAAATCCTTTTAGTAAATAACCTTCATTGAGTTGAACAGTGAGTATCAGAAGGGGTGGAGAAAAGGCGGGCGAGATCTTCACCTTATCACACGTTACTTACTTTCATTTCAAACTATTTAAAAAATAAACTTTGTTATCAGTTAATTCGATTTATGTTTTTTCATTGCACTGGATTTTTCTTTCTTTTTTTCATAAAAATGTTATGTTTTATTCCAAATTATATGTTATTTTGTAGTCTCACACCAAATTTTTCTCAATCCCATTAATTTATCTATATATCGTGCTATTTTAACATGATTTTTTTAAATTTTAATCATAAGATATCGGTTAAATTATTTCGATTTTTTATTTTTTCATCTCACCAAATTTGTCTTTTTCGAAAAAGTTTGTTTCGTTTTGTCCCAAATGTTATGTTATTTGTATTGTCATCTTAATTTTTTATTTGTATTATCACGAAGGAGGACTTGGCTTACGTTCCCTAAACGAGGCAAATGATGTATGTTGCTTGAAGTTGATCTGGAAAATTGTTTCACATGGTAACTCGTTGTGGGTAAGTGATATATCATGGTTTTATAGGTTTTTAGACCATGATATATGGTAAAATTGTTTCACATGGTAACTCGTTGTGGGTAAGTGAAATATATATATATATATATATATATATAATTGAGTTTTTATGTCTATTTCAAGTTTCTATCGAGTCTTTGACAGGTTTACATGCAATTGAGACTATTTAGACGTTTTGGGAGCTTTCATGGAGCATTGTAGCTGAGAAGTCGAAGTTAGTGTTTTTGGAGTAAAGTGTATTGACCAATACAACTTACTGTATTGACCAATATAGTCCGATTTCAATTTTTCACATGAAGACAACAACTTAAGGAGATTTGCAACTTTGCCCAGAAGTTTTCCCTGTTTACACAAAGCCCCAGTTCATGTATTAACATTATAATAGGGTTTTAAACTTAGTTTTAGGGATCGATCATTCATCTTACGCTAAGGAGAGTTTTTGAGAGTTTTGGAGCTGATCTTACCTTGCACCTTTGAGAGAAGATTTTGAACCCCTCTTATTATTTACTCTGTTCTTTTATGATATCTATATTATTCATGTCTCTACTTTCCAATGCCATGTCTGAGTAGATTTCTAATTAGGTTTAGGAGATTCTCATAAGGGATTTCATGGAATGATGTGTTATTCAATTTAATAGGATTCAAACTTGTTAGTTCTTTACCTAGGGTATGTTTAAAGCTTGTTCTAGATTGATCACCTAGAAACTCGATATTGGGTTGTTAAATTGGCATGAGAGTGTGGTTTGAAACTGGATAAAACCTAGAGTGAGCAAATTAGATAATTGCGAAGAGATTTGGATTCGATAATTTGTGAAAAAATCAACTTGTGCTTAATGCTTGTTTAGACTTTAAGATTCGCAAAGAGATTTGGTTTCTTAGATTTTAATCATAGTAATTTTCTCAGCGAGAGTTGGTTTATTTAATTATAGTGTTTGAGTTCGAGAACTTGATATTAATTCGATCCTATTATAATTTATTGAACATCATTACTTAATTTTCTGAGAAATTCCCTAAGCCTAATGTTTTTCCCATCTGAATTTAAATCCGAATTTAATTAATTTTGCATTGTCTTTTTATTTAATTATTATTTGCTTAGCTGAATTTGAAACTAAATAATCTATTGTGAAGCCGTGAGTCTTTGTGGATTCGACCCCTAAATACTACCGTGATCTCTTAATTTGAGAGAGTAGCTTGAAGGGATAATTTGAGCATATCAAATTTTGGCGCCGTTGCCGGGACTCTTTTGAGTTTCCAATAGATTTAAGTTTAGAGTTTAGTCTAAGTTTTTATTTTTCAATTTTACTTACTTGTTCTTTTTCTTTGTTTTTGGTGTTACAGGTGCATGCCTAATCACAGTACTAGGAGCAACAAGAACGCTGAGCTTTTGTCCTTTCCGAATCAAGAGCTCGGAAGAATTGAGAGAACAAACAGAAAGACACGAAAACTTGATGAGATGGTTAATCATGTGATTTTGATGAGAGACGAAGCTGGTGTCCTTAGGGAAGAAGAGGGTCATGTTTGCAATGCTCAGGGTCAGCGGCTGGACGAGAATGGAAACCCTATAGCGCCTGTGGCTATTGTGAATGAGGAAGTAGCACCAGTTTTTGCGAGAGAGCGGACTCTAGCGGATTACAACAGGCCATATGAGTTCTACAGGAAGAGGTCCGCAATCAGACTTCCTACCTTTGCCAGAATTGACTTCGAGCTGAAACCGTCCTACTATCAGTTGGTTGGACAACATCCTTTTCACGGGCTATCACATGAGCACCCTATGGATCATATTGAGAGATTTGAGGATCTAGTTACTAGCATCAAGGCTAATGGGGTGACTAATGACTTTTTGTTCTGTAAGCTTTTCCCTTACTCACTTGGGGGAGAAGTGGCTTATTGGTTAAAACAGTTGCCAACCGATTCTCTTACAAGCTGGGAATCAGTTAAGAAGGCTTTTCTACATAACTTTTATGATGACGCGAAATCAGATGAGCTGAGAGACAGAATTTTGCAGTTCATCCAAGGACCAACAAAAGCTTTCAAGGATGCTTGGGTTCGTTACAGAGCATACCAACGTGACTGTCCTCACCACGGTTTTTCTAAGGTTCAGTTGCTTGGTACCTTTTTCAGAGGTGTAGACTGGAGATATCAAGTTGCTCTTGACTCAGCGAGCAATTTGAATTTCACTACAAGATCTCCAAGAGAAGCAGAAGCACTTATTGAAAACTTGACATCAAGTAATAGCGCTTAGAACGCAAATCTTGAGAGGAGGAAACAACCTGGTAGTGTTGGTGGAAAACATATTTCCGCATTGTAGAACAAGATAGATTCAGTTCACAACATCTTAGTGAAGAAGAAGTCAGTACAGTTTGCTGCAGAAGTTGAGACATTTGAGCCTGAAGATGAGTGTGTTGAAGAAGATGTCAATTATGTAGGTGGAACCGGTTTTCAGAATCAGAGATACGGGAATAACCAGAACCGAAGTGGCTATAGCAATTTCGGACAGAGGAGCAGTTTCAGTGGTAATCAGAACTCGACTGGGTATGTTGTTGAGCCTCAGTATCAGAAGTTGTACCAGAACAACAATAGTTTTGGATGAAATTATGGATCATCATCTTACCAAGCACCTCCCGCACCAACCGAGCAAAGCAAGATTAAGTCTATACTTGAACAGATCTTGGAGGGTCAACAAAATATTATAGTTGACTTTAATGGAAAGATGGATGCCATGTACATTGATCTGAACGGGAAGCTTGAAGCCTTGAACACTCATGTTAAGAAGCTTAACATTCAAGTAGCGCAAACTGCGGGGGCGATGAGGAGACAAGATAGAACTCTTTCAGGAAAGATAAATACTAATCCGCAGTATCAATGCAATGCCATCACTCTGAGAAGTGGTAAGGAGTTGAATCCTATTTTGAGAAGGAGTTTGAATGCTGAGAAAATCGCAGATTTAGAAGAGATAGAAACTGATTTTGAAGATGGTGTCCATGCCACGGAAAACACCACTGGGTTATGCCGTGATTCACCAGTTCTATTTGATGAGGATGAATCAGTAGATGCTGAGGAATCAGAGGTTGATAAGCATGATAAAAATCTGAGGACTCCAACAAATCCGAAAATTTGGCTAAGGACAAAAACGAATCTGTATTGGTCAATACAGATACCCGTATTGGTCGTGACGCGGAGGCTTCTTCAAAACGAAAATTTGAAGAGCTACAGAATCCGACTGAGAGAGTTTATAAGCCAAAGATTCCTTTCCCCAGGATCCCTAGGAAGTCAAAACAAGAACTATATGAAGCTAAGTGCAGAGCTATTTTGGAGAAACTCACTATGGAGATTCCTTTTATGGATGCAATCAAAACTACTCCGGTTGTGAAGAGGTGTTTGAAACGGATACTAACAACATACATGAGCCAAGAAGAAAGTGTTATGATGATATCTGAGGTCTGTAGTGCTGTTATTCAAAATCAAATTCCAGAGAAGTTAGAAGATTCGAGAAGTTTTGTGTTAGATTGCTCTATCTTCGAGGAAAAATTCAAAGGTTCATTGTGTGATTTGGGTTCCAATGTCAGTTTGATGCCATATTCAGTTGCTGTAGGACTCGGTATGACTGACTTTACTCCTACACGCATCTCACTAATCTTGGCTGATAGGAGTGTGCGAATTCCCAAGGGTCTTCTTGAGGATGTACCGGTTCGAATTAGATAGTTCATAATCCCCACAGATTTCATAGTTTTGAAGTATAATGTTGAGCCTAAAAATCCTCTTATCCTTGGCAGATCATTCTTAGCAATAGCTGGTGCGCTAGTCGATGTGAAAGACGGAAAAATTGCTTTGATTGTTGGTAATCATGTTATGAACTTTGAGATGGACAAGCTGAGGAAGACACCCACCATTGATGGTCAAGCCTTCTCCGTAGAAACCTCCACAGACATTACTGCTGGGTATGTCAAAGAGTTGGGTCCTAGTGAGCAAGTGAATAAGCAAGCTTCTGAGTTTGAGGATTGGATTGGTGATCATCTCTTTCGGACAAGTCTACAAGAAGAGGTTCCACTCACTGACAAGTCGCTGGAAGAAGATGTTTTTGTGATGGAGACAAGAATTTCAGAGTTGAATTGTAGAAAAAGTGAAGAAATCCGAGCTGCAGACTCAGTATCGGTTAACACAACACAGCCTGGTATCCCTCAGCACCCTCCGTGAGTTGGCCCGGATTTACTTGATACAACTGGTTTTAGGGATGGTTTGAATACCGCAAGTCTGAGAGCTGTTGTCAAACATAAAGCCCCACATCCCACACTCCATGAAGAGAAAAAGTACGTATTTTCTAGACCCAAACCACCTGATATCATCAATAAAAAATTTAAAGGTACAAAGATTGTTTTATAGTTAACCAAGCCACGAGATTATCGTAGAGCACTTGTTTCATCTTTTGATGATTTTGCAGAGAAAATAAGTATCCCGCCAAGACTCCGCCCAGCTGATGTTCCTCACTTCCTTGGTCGTTCTCATGCACCGACGACTTATAATCCACCATGGATGAGGCGAAAATTTTCTGCGAGGCATCAATTACCATTTTCCCATCCACTAGATGTTCGAGCTCCGGCCAAGTCAAGCTAATGACTTTAAAAACAAGTGCTTGGTGGGAGGCAACCCACCGGTAAGTCTGTAAATACAAGTTCAATTTTCGTTTTTTTAGTTTTCCTTCTGAATTTTGGTATTCTTTTCTGTTTTCCAAAAAAAAAAAAAAACCCGGCGAGTGTATTAGTCGTGACACAAGTGTATTGGTCAATACACCTCCGAAAAAGAATACCTATGATGAGAGCCATCTGTGTCGAGATACACGTCTAGTGTATTTTTGTGGATACAATGGCCCCATTAGAACAACCTTTTGCGATCAAAGTTTTGTATCAGTCAATATAATTATGTGTGTTGATCAATACATGTATGAACAACACTAATCTCGGTTCATTCGATTTTTTCATCCTTTTTCACCAAACCCTTACCTTTATAACACTGGGGACAGTGTTGTTCAAGTATGGGGGAGGTAGTTGCTGACATTATCTTTTATTTTCTTGGAGTCAAGTCCTTTTGTTTTTTTTATTGAGTCAAATCTAGTCCAGAAACAATGATAGGACCGAGGAAACCACCACAGTTACAGTAGCTTAAGTGACCACTGATTCTACCCTGATTTTAAATCCGAGACTAATGGAAAAGTCAAAGGTTGACTTGAGACTTCCATACTTCCAACAGAAATCCTCCTTCTATGACCCGAGTATCAATCTCATCCACGATTTCATTGTTCTATGGGCTTGACTTTTCATTCATATCAGACATGATATAACTTTTGTGGTATATAAATGGTACTCTTCTCCCTTGATCAAAATAAATTAATATGTAAATGAAATGATTCTTTTCCATGTAAAGGGGTAGGAAATTTTTCCGTGACCTCATTATTTTACATGGATATAAGAGATGATCAAGCAAAGGCCGAAGCGAGGTTAGGATTTTCCCGTGATACCATTATTCACTTACCCTTTTGTAATTAAAAAAAAAAGAAAATAAAGAAAATAATAAGTCTGGGGGAGAGAAATAGTACCAAGTGTTGTATAGTTGTCTTGTTTGGGTATTGAATGACAATGAGTCTAGAAGGTTCTTGACATTGAAATCAGAGTTGAGATATAGTGATGAAGGACTTACAGGAGATTATGTTGTGAAGTTGTGGGTATTATCGGGAAAGCTGCGAGTGCTAGCGATGAATTACATGATGGTCTGGATCTTGTCAGATAAGAATTTATAGTGGCTTTACTATGGTGAATGTGAGTGTGGTGCTCTTATGACGTTATGAGTTTCGATGTTTTCAAACTTCTTCCTTGTATTCAGTTTTATGTTTGCTTGAGGGCAAGCAAAAGCTAAGTCTGGGAGAGTTGATATATCATGGTTTTTATGGGTTTTTAGACCATGCTATATATATATATATATATATATAATTGAGTCATTTATGTTTATTTCGAGTCTTTATCGAGTCTTTGACAGGTTTACATACAATTAAGACTATTTGGACGTTTTGGGAGCTTTCATGGAGCATTGTAGCTGAGAAGTCAAAGTTGGTGTTTTTGGAGTAAAGTGTATTGACCAATACAACTTACTGTATTGACCAATACAATCCGATTTCAATTTTTCACATGAAGACAACAACTTAAGGAGATTTGCAATTTTGCCCAGAAGTTTTCTTTGTTTACACAAAAGCCCCAGTTCGTGTATTAACATTATAATAGGGTTTTAAACTTAGTTTTAGGGATCGATCATTCATCTTACGCTAAGGAGAGTTTTTGAGAGTTTTGGGGCTGATCTTACCTTGCACATTTGAGAGAAGATTTTGAACCCCTCTTATTATTTACTCTGTTCTTTTATGATATCTATATTATTCATGTCTCTACTTTCCATTGCCATGTCTGAGTAGATTTCTAATTAGGTTTAGGGATTCTCATAAGAGATTTCATGGAATGATGTGTTAATCAATTTAATAGGATTCAAACTTGTTAGTTCTTCACCTAGGGTATGTTTAAAGCTTGTTATAGATTGATCACCTAGAAACTCGATATTAGGTTGTTAAATTGGCACGAGAGTGTGGTTTGAAACTGGATAAAATCTAGAGTGAAAAAATTAGATAATTGCAAAGAAATTTGGATTAGATAATTTGTGAACAAATCAACTTGTGCTTAATGCTTGTTTAGACTTTAAGATTCGCAAAGAGATTTGGTTTCTTAGATTTTAATCATAGTAATTTTCTCAGCGAGAGTTGGTTTATTTAATTATAGTGTTTGAGTTCAAGAACTTGATATTAATTCGATCCTATTATAATTTATTGAACATCATTACTTGATTTCCTGAGAAATTCTCTAAGCCTAATGTTTTTCCCATCTGAATTTAAACCTGAATTTAATTAATTTTGCATTGTCTTTTTATTTAATTATTATTTGCTTAGCTAAATTTGAAACTAAATAATCTATTGTGAAGCCGTGAGTCTTTGTGGATTCGACTCCTAAATACTACTGTGATCTCTTAATTTGAGAGAGTAGCTTGACGGGATAATTTGAGAATATCAGTAAGGTGGATAGAAACATATCTACTCAAACAAGAATCATTATGGTCAGTCAAAACAAATACAAGTATGGGATCTTGGATGTGGAAAAAATTGCTCAAGTATAGAGGGCAAAAGCTCTATGCAAAGCTGAAGTATATAATGGTAAGCTTACTTCATTTTGGCATGATAACTGGTCAAACATGGGAAGACTTGTTGATGTGCAAGAGGAGTTATTGACATGGGGATTAGCTGGAAAATGACAGTCGCGGAGGCATGGGCAAGCTGCATAAGAAGACATAATAAAGCTGACTATTTAAACTTGATTGAAGACGTGTTACGTTTGAAATGGCAAATCGGCAAGGAGAAAGAAGATATTGTGTTATCGAAAGGGAATTGTGATGTATTCAGACCAACATTTTCCACAAAAGACACTTGGAATCATACTTGAACAACTTCAAATAAGGTAGCTTGGCACAAGGGAGTATGGTTCACTCATGCGACGCCAAAATATTCTTTTTGTACCTGGCTTGCAGTGCATGACCGACTTTCAATAGGTGACCGTATGATAAAGTGAAATGTAGGATTATCACTGACTTGTGTTCTTTGTAACGACAGCACGGAAACCCGAGATCATCTGTTTTTCTCCTGCGGTTATGCCTCAAAAATTTGGACAGCTCTTGCGAATAATATCTTGAAATCAAGGTACACAACAGATTGGCACACCCATTAAATATAAAATTAATATTATTTAACAAAAACACAAATTTAACAATTGAAAAACCTAACTACGTAACATCTCATCTGAAAGAAAAATAGCAACTTAGCAACCTGTTTTGTCTCCTTCATCGATTCTGGTTTTTTTATGAGTAACAACAACCTAAATCATTAAGTATTGGTAGATTTCAGGTAATGATTTCATTTCTTATATATACTACTTTAATTTGTTAAGATTAAATTCTGAGTTTTTGTTGACAACATATGATGAATTTGAGGTCTCGATGGAGTGATGATTTAAATTCTAAATTTTTGTCTACTTTTAATTTTTAGTGTTGTTATTTATATCAAACTATTTTATCTTGATTCAACAGATAAACTAATGGACATATTTCGTAAAAGAAAAGCTCCATCAACAAATGATATCGATTTAGATGACTTGCCGTATGATCCCGGTGAGAGAAAAAGAATATTGGAATATTATCCTAATCAAAGAGATGAGGTAAGACGCAAGTATTTGACTAGAGGACCTTGTCAACCTCGTGGCCATGACTTTGAACAACGAACTATAGGAGGTGCACAAAGGCGATTTAATCCTTGTTGGTTTGATCAGTTTGGTGATTGGTTAGAATACAGTGTGAAGAAAGAAAAGGCATTTTGTTTGTGTTGTTACTTATTTAGAGATAACAACGAAAAGAAAGGTGGCAATGATGCATTTGTGACTGAAGGATTTAATTGTTGGAACAAATTTGAGAGGGTGTCTGGTCATGTAGGTAAAACACCAAATAGTTTTCATCGCAGAGCTAAGAAGAAGTGTGAGGATTTGATGAGACAAGGTCAATCAATTGCACATGCTCTACAAAAACAGACTGATGCTATGAAAAATGAGTATCGTGTTCGATTAAATGCTTCAGTCGATGTTTCTAGATTCTTATTTAAGCAAGGATTGCCGTTCCGTGGTCATGATGAGTCAAAGGATTCTAATAACAAAGGAAATTTTTTGGAGTTGGTGAAGTATACCGTAGAACAAAATGAAGTTGTGAGTAAGGTTGTGTTGAAGAATGCTTCTGGAAATAATCAAATGGTTTCTCCTCCAATTCAAAAAGATATTGTCCATTGCTTTTCAGAAAAAGTAGTCAATTCCATAATTCAAGAGATTGATCATGATGTGTTTAGCTTATTGGTGGATGAATCAGCAGACGTTTCAGATAAAGAGCAGATGGCTGTAGTTTTTCGTTATGTTGATAAACATGGGATACTTAAAGAAAGATTTGTTGGTCTTATCCATGTGAAGGAGACATGTTCATCATCTCTGAAATCTGGTATTGATTCATTGTTTGCTAAGTACAGTTTGAGTTTAAAAAAGGTAAAAGGACAAGGCTATGATGGAGCAGGGAATATGAGGGGTGAACTCAATGGACTAAGAACATTGATTTCAAGAGAAAGTTGCTCTGCATATTATGTCCACTGTTTCGCTCACCAACTTCAATTGGTTGTTGTTGCAGTCGCTAAGAAGCATTTTGAAGTTGGAGATTTCTTTGATATGATTTCTCTGTTAGTAAACGTGGTTGGAGCTTCTTGTAAGAGAAAAGATATGCTTCGAGATAGTCATCAAAAAATAATTGAGGAAGGAATTAGTAGTGGCGAGATCAAGACTGGAACAGGGCTAAATCAAGAGTGTTCACTTCAAAGACTAGGAAGTACATGTTGGGGTTCTCATTATAGAACATTGTTGCGGTTAGTTGAGCTATTTTCTTCTGTGATTGAGGTACTTGAGTATGTCCAGAATGAAGGCGTAGATAATACCAAAAGACGTCAAGCAAATGGTCTTCTCAAATACATTCATACTTTTGATTTTGTGTTATATCTACACTTGATGCTGCTTCTTTTAGGACTCACGGAGAATTTATCGATGGCATTACAAAGAAAAGATCAAGACATGATAAATGCTGTTTCATTAGTGGAATCCACTAAGTGACAATTGCAAAAGGTAAGAGATGATGGATGGGATTCTTTTGTGAAGAAGGTTTCTGATTTTTGTGAGGAACACAACATTGAAATGCTCAACATGGAAGACGATTTCATCGATTCTAGGAGGCCACAAAAACAAACCCACATAAGCAACTTGCAACATTACCAGGTCAATTGTTTTTATACTGTCTTGGATATGCAGCTTCAGGAGTTTAATGACCGCTTTAACGAGGTAAACTCTGAATTACTCATATGCACATCGGCTTTAAGTCCTATTGATTCATTCTGTGAGTTTGACAAAAAGAAGCTGTTGAGATTAGCTGAATTTTATCCTGAAGATTTTAGTTATGTTGAGTGCTTATCTCTTGATCATCAACTTGACATTTATCTTGATAATGTACGAGAAGATAAAAGGTTTAATGTTTTGAAAAATCTCGGAGATCTAGCACGGGTGATGGTGGAAACTAAGAAGCATCTTTCACATCCTTTGGTTTATAGGCTTTTGAAATTAGCTTTGATTTTGCCTGTTGCTACTGCAACTGTCGAGAGATATTTTTCCGGGATGAAGATTGTGAAGACTGCATTACGGAATCGCATCGGTGATCAGTTTTTAAGTGACTGTTTAGTTTGTTTTGTCGAAAAAGAGTTATTTGAAAATGTAACAAATAAAACAGTGATAAAAAAGTTTCAAAGTATGAGTGACCGTAGAATGTGATTGTAGTTTTTTTTTGGAGTTTATACACTATTTTTTTAATATAAATTTTTTGACTCCGGTAAAAGAAATTTCTGGCTCTGCCACTGTTATTACCTATGTCTCGGACCATCATCAAGATAGAGTGGAAACTTTCCTTGTTTCTTATGTTTTTTCAAGCTTCTTTACATTCTATATGGAGAGAGAGGAATGTGAGAAGACACGGAGAAAATCCAAACTCATCAGCATGCCTGATTAGGTGGATAGACAAGTTCAGAACCAACTTTCAGCACTTCGTGCTTATGGAGATGGGCGATACGATTCGGAGCTCCAACTTTGGTTTCAGTCTAGAAGTTAAAGATCATTGTTTTAAACTTTTTTAAAAAAAGTTTCAGTTTTAATTTCCATCAAACAAATGATGCACTAGTTGTAAAAATGTTATTTTTTCTTTAAATATAATTTAATATTAAATTCAAAAAAAAAAATATGATAATCCCTAAAGTGTATTGATTATTTTTATGAACTTCTTTGGGAGAACAATATCATCGAGTTCAATAAGCAAATGTATGCATCATTGGCTCTGGTTTTCCCACTTCAGAGTCTTGCTTTTCAGCATCATGGCTCAACCACACATTGTCTTTTGGGTTTTGTTCTCACCTTCTTCGTTTCTCTATCTTTACCATTTATTGTGGGATATAGGATTCGTTTTAAATGCCATTTTTGGCATATTTCAAATGTTCATACTGTGATTCTAACCATTAGTAAACAATTTTAGAGACAAAAAAAAACCAGAAACTTTATATATATCGAAGGATTAGTCTGAATTTCATTTTGGAATTCTCTGGTTAACAAAAAAAAGATTGTAAGGTTTTCACTAGTTTGAGGAATTTCTGAACAATCAAATCTTTTTTACCTACCGAAAACAAAGTCTGAAAACCTCAACCATTATTAGAGTGGGAAAAATGTCAATTCATACACGAATTATGACATTCGGTTTTGGAGTTTTATGGGACTGCAGATGTTTTCTGAATTGTTTAAATTGTCTTGTGAAAAATGTTATTAATCTCATTTTCTTTAGCCTACCAAACAATTTTATAATTGCTTTAGCAAAACAGTTGTTACCAATGGGACCATTTTTGGGGGTTTTACTCATTATACCCTCTTTTTCAGAAACAGTGATGGATCTACTGCCTTTACAAGTTGTCCATCAAAATATAATACCTGAAAACTTATCCTTAAATGCTATATTTGTAACTATAATAGACTAGATTTAAGTGTTTAGTTAAAATAGACCAATGTACTTACCAATACTAGGTGTTATGTTTTTAAACGGTAGAGTTTTTGTTAAACCAAATCAGGGCAATTTGCATAATAACCCAAATCTGGATTCTCTTCAGAAAAATAACTGTGTTGTAGGTTTTTGGGGAAATAATTATAGGCCCACGTTTGAAATAACAAAAGCATCATTTCAAATGATTTTGCAAAACCGTATGAAATTACGGTTATTTTAAAAAATGGCATGAACAAAACAAAACAATATAATATCTGGAAAAATAGTTTGGAATTTAGAAAAAATATTAATTTTTTTGAAATAACATGTTTCAAAAAACCAATATAATAACTTATTTAAAGATCGTGTTAGGATGACAAAAAAAAAGTATGACACATATTTAAAAAGAAAAAAAATGAAAATTACAAAAAAAAATTAATAACATAAAATGGAGATGAGTGACGTCTGATAAGACGAAGGATTCCGACATATATCTGGAAAAAAAAATAACAAAATTTTAAAAAAATTTACATGAAGTAAAGATAAATGACATGTGATAAGATGAATGACTCCAATATCATCTCCTTACCCTTATGATACATATATTCATTGAAAGTTATTTACTAAATCAATTATCAATTAAATCAATTATCAATATGAGATTTACCGTCAAAAAACAAAAAAATTATCAACCTGAGATTTGTTTTTGCTATTACCCAAAACATTATTGATAAATATTATATAAACGAGTACTAAATTATGGTAATTTCTTGTAGGATGAATTAAAAAGAATGGTAATTTCTAGTACATAACTTTTCCAAGTATATTTCCCTCCTACAAGAAATTTCTAGTACTATATGCATACACGCAGAGTAGTTATATTAACCAAAAGTATATTACTACAATTTTAAAATATAATAAAAGTGACCGACCGTTTCACCGCTCCTTTTGATATTCCTCACTTATTTTTTTCTGAATTCATAAACAAATCAGGAAAGAACCAAATCTTCATTTTCTGCAATTGTCTCCATCTACACATCCAATCATACATAGCTATACATATATTATTACAACCAATTCTATATTCCAGCTGTAATTTCAAACCTAAAAATTCATAATTATCATCAAATTTGATCACTTCACCTCCCAAATTCAAACCAGGTTTTGCTTCTAATTTTCACTTTTATTCCTTCTTCATGCATCTCTTATTAGTAATTTGAATTGTGCTTGATCTGAATTTTTTGAATTTTTTGATTCTACAGGTTTTGATTTTGAGACTAAGATGATGATGGTGAGTAGCCGTAGCAGCAGCACTAGCAGCAGCAGTAGTAGTAGTTATACAAGAGGCGTAAAAACGAAAATTGTGAGTGAGGAATCTCAATTGTTTTTATCTGTTTTTTTTCTTTTGGTGGTTGATTTTTTTTCTTCTTGGTGGTGTTCTTTAATTGTTAGATTAAAAAAATTGTGAATCTTGATTTTGTGTTATTGTCCTGATCTGGAAAAGCGATTTTTAAAAAGGTGCTGAAATGGGAAACTTGAGTTTCTTCTATGGAATCCTATGCAATCTCCTTTTTATATTATATAAAATTTTGAAAATTTAATTTATGGAAGATTGTGTTTTTTTTTGGGGGTTCTGTAGTTGTTAGATATTTTGAAATTAAGATCCATTAGTATTTTGTGTAATTGATCTGATTGATGCAGGGGAAGAAATTGAAAGGTGGTGAAATTGGTGTTGTAAACCGAAGGGCGTTAAATCGAGAGAAGGTCATTGCTCTAGAACAAGATGTAATAGTTTTTCGAGTTTTTGTTTTTAGATTTGAGGAACTATAAAGTTTATATAATTCTAAGAAGTGTATATTATTTTGTTTTAAAGGTTGAAAAGCTGAGAAAGAAGCTTAGACTTGAAGAGAACATTCACAGAGCAATGGAAAGAGCATTTAATAGACCTCTTGGAGCACTTCCTCGTCTTTCTCCGTTTCTCCCGCCATCGGTTAGTATATCCGAAAATCGGCTAAATGTTGGTTAAAATAGGGATTTTGATTTTGGTTGTTCTTATAGATATTGGAGTTACTTGCGGAAGTGGCTGTTCTTGAAGAGGAAATGGTTCGTTTAGAAGAACAGATTGTGCATTGTAGACAAGAACTGTATCAAGAAGCAACTTTTACATCCTCATCGGCCGATTTGCCTACGCATTGGCAGAGTAAAAACCATATGCTGAAAACATCTAAGCCAGATTCTAGTAATGCTAGAGAATCTGAATCACCTCTTTCGCGGAAACCGCTATGTGTTTCAGGTGTGTTCTTACTCAGGGAATATTTTTTAATGAATTGGAATGATTTAGAATGTTGTATGATGCTAGTATTTCGCTTTGTAGGGTGTCAAACGGGTAAAGAGAACAATTTGAGTGCTAATTCTACGATCAAAACACCGGGGAAGAAAATGTCTATTGCTCATACACAATTGAATAAGAGTTTAGAAGCTCACAAACTACAGGTACATAACATACATAGTAATAGCTTCCATCTTTTCATTTGTTTTTCTTGAATTACATATTTTATTTTAAGTGTACTTACATAAATACAGAAAGAAAGTCATACGCCTGGCAAAACAAATGCAGAATGGAGGTCTTATTGTGGTGCTGATGACCCAAATAAAATTTCAGAGGATTTAGTTAAATGTTTGTCTAACATTTTCATGAGAATGAACTCGGTAAAGAGACCGGTTTCAGAGTTTCAAGAAAACGATAAAAATAAGGTAATCAGGGATCCTTATCGAATTTTCTCCAGCTTCAAAAAAAGGGATATTGGTGTATACAAGAATTTCAGTGATGTTGAAGCAGCTTCGGTTAACCGAAATAGAACATCAAGATCCTCTTTGTTCCTCATCCGTCAACTGAAGTAAGCGCGGTTCGAAAAACTCTACTTCCAAAATAAAAAAAATTCTGTAGTTGATGTTTGTATTCCTCACTTCTATTTCTTAAAAACTTTCAGAGGTCTGCTTGGAAGACTTGCTTTAGTAAACTTGCAGAAACTTAATCAGTAGGAGAAGATAGCTTTTTGGATAAACATTTATAATAGTTGCATGATGAATGTAAGTACTAAGTACTATCTATATATAGATATGTTCTTTAATTTCTTGAGTTTATTAACTAATATTACAATGAAACATTAGGGCTTCCTTGAACATGGAATACCAGCAAGCTCTGAGATGATGGTTACACTAATGCGAAAGGTAAGTCTATGATTGAACTTTTCTGCATGAAAACTGAAAAGAAACGATAAGTGTTTTCGATTGAGATAGTCCCCTATGCTTGCAGGCAAGTATAAATGTGGGAGGCCATTTTCTCAATGCAATCACAATCGAACACTTCATCCTCCGTTTACCGTATAAATCAAAATATGTAAGTTATTCATTCACTGGTCCTTTTTATTTCTCTAGAGTTGTCATTATCATCTATAAATGAGTTTTTACTTTAACATTTCTTACTTGATCTATCAGATTTCCCTGAAAGGTTCAAAGAAAAATGAAATTGCAGCGAGGAGTAAATTTGGTTTGGAATTTTCAGAGCCACTTGTAACATTTGCTCTCTCATGTGGTAGCTGGTCCTCACCCGCTGTGAGTAGATGTTTTATATCCTATCACTATACTTATACCTTGATTATTTATTTGCATTCACGTTTCTAATCATTTTTACATGTAAAAACGTGAACTTATACATACATAAATGATTGGTTTGTCGTAGGTACGGGTGTACACTGCGGGTAAAGTAGAGGAGGAATTAGAGGTAGCGAAAAGAGAGTATTTGGAAGCATCGGTTGGGATATCAATGGCGAAAATAGGGATACCGAAACTGATGGATTGGTATAGTCATGACTTTGCAAAAGACATTGAATCATTGCTTGATTGGATTTGCCTTCAGTTGCCTACTGAGTTGGGAAAAGATGCTCTCAGTTGTCTTCAACAAGGGATGTCCAAGTCAACTTCTTCTACTCTGCTCCATATTATCCCTTATGATTTCACTTTTAGATATCTTTTTCCATCTGAATTGTAAAAGGGGTTTGTTTTCTCACTTTTTAGTAGTATTTGCTTCTTCTTTTTTTTCTGAGGTTCAAATAGTTTTTTTTATAGCAAGTCAGCAACAGTACAGAATAAAGCAACACATATATAAGGAGAAATTGAAATTATAATATTCGATTTAGTTTGGTGTTTGTTTTCCAACCCATATAAGTTTTAGAGATTTATGTAAATGGCATGACATGGAGAAGTTTTTAGTAAATGATAATAGCTAGAGTAGTTATTAAAAAGTAACAAAAAGGTACCAACAAAAATATGAGTGAAAATGCAACATTAATTTTTCTTTATTAATCTTATGAAACTTATTCATTTGGTATTGGCATACATACATAAATCAAAATTTGATGAGGTAGATGTCCTCATAGAAAATAAGAAATATAAAAGAAAACTGTCACTGATTATGGAAAATATGTGAGATTTATTTTGAAATAATTCTTAATTTATAAGATATTTCATTTTGCTCTTTGAAAGTAATCTAAATAAAACTGTTGTTTATTCATTTCTTCTCACATAATTGGATTGGTTGGTTATCTTTCAGCTGGAACATATGAATGGAATTCTACGAGGAGTACGGTAGTTTCCTTCATCAATCCTATAGTCAAGAGTAATTATTTCATTTATCAATTAAATAGCAAGGTGAATGAGAAGTATGATATACTTTCAAACAAACTCCCGCCCACCCCCATTGGTTGTAATCCAAAGAGTTGGACCAACCTCAAAGATTAACGTAATGATTGGCCTCACATTAACATATGATTGGTTTAAAGTTTTATTTATTAATTAAAATTTAAATAAAAGTTAAATTATAATAAAAGTTTTAAAATAATATATTTGAAAGACTTAAAGAGAAAGATATAAATACGATACTCCTTCATTGATAGTATTTTGAGTATATCATCACTAAAAGTATGATGTTATAAACCATGCCAAAAATGTGGTAAAAAAATAATTTAGTGGGGATATATCATGATAAATGAGAATTATTTCTCAAATTTCTCAAAGAAGAATCATATTTCTGTTTTTTTCCTTCCATTTTTATTTGTTATATTGTAGATTTTCATGGACATGCAGAATGTAGCTATCCCCAAGCGCATGACTGTACCAAATTTTCACAACCATTTTGTAAAAAAACTTAGGAGTCTTAGCTTTTTCACTAAGCACTTGCATTTCTATCATACTGAGAGATTCATTCTAGAGTTTTTGCCAAATCATGTTACCACATATGTGGTATTACCCTCAACGGAAGGTAAAATTAAATTAATATTAATTTAATTATTGATTGATATGAATTTATTTTCTGTAGTAGTTATTTCTTTTTTATGTAGCTCTCCACCGTGATATTTGTGATGTGAGGTTATTGATTGACCTAATCATATACTGCCTGGGAAAAAAGCCACGGGCTCCAGCTCTAATTATTTACAATGATAAAGATTTTCTTCATGTTGCTAAAAGGTTGAGAAAGCTTAAATACGAAGTGTTTGTCTCTGCTTTGAACTGAGATATTTATCCGGATCTAAAGAAAGAAAAGTGTTATCTCGATCTGAGCGATCTGAGGATAGATCTCTGTATTGTTTTATTTTTATTTAATTTTTATTTTCTTTGTTTACGTCATGATAAAATAATGGTTTAATATTTTTTTTTAAAGGGCCATGTCGATCTAGTCCATCGTATTACACATCATCTCCACGTGTGCAACCTTGCTTACCAACACTTTCAACATGTCTCAAAACTCTTATATCTCATCAATAAAAGTATGAAACAAATAAAAATAAAAGGAGAAAGACATAAATATGATTCTTCTTTGAAAATTTTGAGAAACGATTCTCATTTGTCAAGATATATCCCCACTAAAATATTTTTTTATCACATTTTTGGCATGGTTTATAACATATATATCTAATTACTAAAAGTATGAAACAAATAAAAAAGAAATGAGAAAGACAGAAATAAGATTTTCCTTTGAGAAATTTGAGAAACAATTATCATTTGTCAATATATATCCCCACTAAATACTTTTTTTACCATATTTTGGTATGGTTTATAACATATATATCTCATCACTAAAAATATAAAACAAATAAAAAGGGAAGGAGAAAGATAGAAATACGATTCTCCTTTGAGAAATTTGAGAAGCGATTCTCATTTGTCAAAATATATTCCCACTAAATTTCTTTTTTTACCACATTTTTTTCATAGTTTATAACATATATATCTCATCACTAAAAGTATGAAACAAATAAAAAGAAAAGGAGAAAGAGAGAAATACGATTCTCCTTTGAGAAATTTGAGAAACGATTCTCATTTGTCATGATATATCCCTACTAAATTTTTGTTTACCACATTTTTCATGGTTTTAACATATATATCTCATCACTAAAAGTATGAAACAAATAAAAAAAAAGAATGAGAAAGACAGAAATACGATTCTCTTTTGAGAAATTTGAGAAACAATTCTCATTTGTCAGTATATATCCGCACTAAATACTTTTTCTACCATATTTTGGCATGGTTTATAACATATACTAGATTAGGACCCACCTGATGGGCGAGTTTTTAAATTTTAAAATAAATTAAATTTAAGAAAATTCATTAAATTAAATATTTGTTGTTAGTGATATATCTTCAATTGTTTTTGGGAAAGAAATATAAAACATTTTTATTAGAAAAGAAAGTTATGTTTATACATGAAATAATTTATTTAACTTTCTATATTAAATTTTATTATTAACATATTTAAATATATATCATGTCTATTAGCTTTTTGTTTCATCTTGTTGTTTACTTTTTCGACCAATGTGTTAAATAAGTTTGGATAAAATATCTTAAACCCGAATAACCAAACCAAGTCCAATCCGAAAAGAGGTATCAATTCAACAAAAGTATGAATGGGTCCTAAACTTAAGAACTTAAGAACCAAAATGGTTGTGAAAATTTGGTATAGTCATGCGCTTGGGGATAGCTACATTCTGCATGTCCATGAAAATCTACAATATAACAAATAAAAATGGAAGAAGAAAGACAGAAATATGATTCTTCTTTGAGAAATTTGAGAAATAATTCTCATTTATCATGATATATCTCCACTAAATTATTTTTTTACCACATTTTTGGCATGGTTTATAACATCAGGCAGTATATGAGTAGGTCAATCAATAACCTCACATCACAAATATCACGGTGGAGAGCTACATAAAAAAAGAAATAGCTACTACAGAAAATAAATTCATATCAATCAATAATTAAATTAATTTTAATTTAATTTTACCTTCCGTTGAGGGTGATACCACATATGTGGTAACATGATTCGGCAAAAACTCTAGAAGGAATCTCTCAATAGAAATGCAAGTGCTTAGTGAAAAAGCTAAGACTCCTAAGTTTTTTTACAAAATGGTTGTGAAAATTTGGTACAGTCATGCGCTTGGGGATAGCTACATTCTGCATGTCCATGAAAATCTACAATATAACAAATAAAAATGGAAGGAGAAAGACAGAAATATGATTCTTCTTTGAGAAATTTGAGAAATAATTCTCATTTATCATGATATATCCCCACTAAATTATTTTTTTACCACATTTTTGGCATGGTTTATAACATCATACTTTTAGTGATGATATACTCGAAATACTATCAATGAAAGAGTATCGTATTTATATCTTTCTCTTTAAGTCTTTCAAATATATTATTTTAAAACTTTTATTATAATTTAACTTTTATTTAAATTTTAATTAATAAATAAAACTTTAAACCAATCATATGTTAATGTGAGGCCAATCATTACGTTAATCTTTGAGGTTGGGCCAACTCTTTGGATTACAACCAATGGGGGTGGGCGGGAGTTTGTTTGAAAGTATATCATACTTCTCATTCACCTTGCTATTTAATTGATAAATGAAATAATTACTCTTGACTATAGGATTGATGAAGGAAACTACTGTACTCCTCGTAGAATTCCATTCATATGTTCCAGCTGAAAGATAACCAACCAATCCAATTATGTGAGAAGAAATGAATAAACAACAGTTTTATTTAGATTACTTTAACAAACACTTTGAATCATAACTATTTTTGTTCAAAGTAATATATCTTATTTGCCTTAAAAAAACGTATATTAGACTCTAAGTTGATGATACAATTAAATCATTTTGGCTCATAACATGCAACATGCAGATTTGAACCCATGTAACACATTGACAGAATTATTGTAAACCGCTATAAATTACAAATCATTATCAACATTCATTGTCAATTTTCTAAATTAAGTTATTTAATTATCTATAGAATTATTCTTTTTTACTTTCTAGGTTTTTGTGGCCTTCTCATAAGAGCTGCACTATGGAAAGGACGAAGATCATAGCCTTATGGCTCTCATCAACTACTTACTTTCCTGTATTAATAATTGCTCAATGGAAAAGTTCACCTTTTAGAAAAATCATCAACTAATTTTTAAGAGAAATTATATTTCTAACGGATCACCATTTAATTAGATTTAAAAACATAATAAAAAGGACTTCAAAAATAAAACTGTAACAAGAGTTAATGAGACCTGAGAAAGTAGATACTAAGTTCTGTGCCCTGACCACTACCTTCAGGGTTAATCATATACAATGCTTCAGAGTCTTTAGAACCAATCACTCTATCAAATCTAGCTCTCATATAAGTCATTTCTCCTTCTGTCTCTTGATCATATTGGTTCTTACATGGTAAGACTCCAGCCCCCATTGAAACACCTCTTAATGCATCAATCACATACATTTCCTCCTCACTCATGTTCTTTCTCCTTATTGAATACCCGATTTTTCGCCCGTTACAATATATCCCCCACACGAACTCTTCCAACACCTTTCTCCTTGAAGTCTTTGTCTCGCTTTCCAGCGCAATCCTCACGGTCTCTGAGGCCATCTCCTTCTGCAGAGCCGAGGTAAGCATCGGGAGCTCGATGATGAATGTTGGCAAGCAATGCGGATCTTCTTGAATTGCAAGAAAAACTCTTCCTTTGCGAAATCCGAAGATCGTTCCTGTGGTTGCGTAGTCTTTAAGTAAGGGTTTTCGATGCCCTCGACTTAACAAGCTCACCATCTTGCAACCAGATGATAGCATTGGTATGAGCTTGAACATTTTGAGCACCCCACCACCGATGCTTCCAGAAGATTTCTTCGAATGTTTAGAATCCATGGAGTTTCCTGTGTGCCGCAAGAGTGAAAGCACAGCTGAGGTATCCATATTGAAGAAGGGGCTAGATCGCGGCATAGCTTTTACTTTTCTCCTTCTTCTCCTAAGCTTTTTCTTGTTGTTCTTATGGATTTGTTATGTATGTTTTGAGTATGGATATAATGTATAAGGTTTGGCATATGATATGAAGCGAAAGGAAATATATAAAGATAATTGGAAAAGGGTGTGGGGGTGGGGGGACGAGGGGGAGGGGGGTCTAGTACTAAGTTAGGAAGATGGATGGTAAATTAGTTTAGGAATCTCTTAAAAAATAAAGCGAAACCAAACTGGTTTTCGGAGACAAATGTGAAGCTAAAAAGGAGAAACCACTAGTCTACATTGTTTTTATTGGTTTATGATTTAGAAAATCATCTATAGCCATAATGACAATTAGATGTCGATTATTTTAATTTTAAGCATCTATATCGACTTCTGTTGAACCAAATGATGGTGATCTAGTGGTTGTAAGATGCATTCTAAATGTTTTTCTTTGGTTGAGTTTGAATCCTCCCACATGCGATTTCAATCATTTTTGGCCATTCGTAAACGTTTTTAGTAGGGGGTGTCAAAATGAGCTAGCTGGCTCAGCTTGGCTCGACTCACGACGAATTCGTGTATTTTATGAACTAGTTCAGACTCATTCATTTATTATATGAATTTATATCTATAAATTCGAATTCAAATCATTATATTCGCTAGCTAAATGAGCTTGTTCGTGAGTTAATATACTAAATAAATATAATAAATTAATATAAATAATCAAATTTATAAATTAATAAAAAAATACAATAAACTAATTTTAAAATAAAATACTAAAAATCCAAATAAATGATAATAGAATGCTTAATCAAATCCAATGTCTAACAAAAAAGGTAAAATAATAATATTGTAATCTAATGATCTAATCGGGGTTTTCTGGATTTTAGAGGATTAGTTTGAGTTTTGGTCTAAAATTCCTTCGATTAACAAAAAAATAAAATAAAAGTTTCGACCTTTAGTGGTTTACATAAAAATTTAGTTTTCACATATTTGAACTGTTTTGAAAAGTCGTTTTCTTCTGTTGCCTTTAAATTTGTTATAACGCCATAATTCATATATATATATATATATATATATATATATTTGAAACTGGGAATAATTTGGAGATAAATACACACTAATCCCAAATAAGGAAAGATCAATTCTTGAAATGAACCATTTCACAATTTTATTGTAAAACAGAAACCCATAAAATGTAAAATTAGAACATAGAATATCCTTGTTTGACAATAAATTGTGAAAGGTCCAATTTTAGAATTTTCTCAATAAAACATGCATGCTTACTTGTATACTTGGAAATTTTACGATAGAGTTGTATTGTTTTGCATAATTTACAGAAACTATATTTTAACATTCTTTTTTTTTGTTAATGGGTTTCTATATTTTAACATTCAAACGGAAAATGACAGTAAATATCACTGCCTTTCATACAAGCATTGACGTTATTATCGTAGAACTGAGAAAAACAAGCAGTGCGCAATGCATGCATTGAATGGAGCAAAAGTTGAACAATGATAATATAACTACTGAGTTATAGTATTAATTGAATTAACTAATTTCTTGTATATTTAATAAAAAAAAAACTAAACTAATTTCTTGTATAACCAAGGGTTTGTCCAAGATTATTAATTAGGGGGTTTTAGGGGGAAAATAGATTTTGGCGAGAAAATGGATAAATATGCTTTTTTATGATGTTGGATAACTATCTCCATTTATATCAAGATTTTACTTATTATTGACAAAAATATCATTCGTTTATTTTTATCGTTTTCATGTGTAAAATCACTCTCAAAATAAAGATAATGATCTACATTCAATGGAAAGAGCGTTATAACTTTTAGCAAAAAGAGTAATAACTTGACAAAGGAGGTCTACACAGCTCAACCTAATGAAAATGATGGTAACGAATAAAAGATGGATGTGACCATATATGTTTATTTTTAATTTATAGAAAATGATATTTTTGGTAATGAAATTTGGTAGTGGAATGGAAAGAGGGGAGACAACACATCCTTAAGTCTTGTGGGGGGGGGGGGGAATGGGTCATCATTAAAAGAACAAAACTTACATGTGTACACTGTATTGTTGTTATTTGAGAACATGCATCGATAACCAAGCATTAGAAATTTAGAAGCAACATCAAATTTACGTAATTAACAGATTTTGCAATCAAGAAGTCGGAAGTTTAAGATGTGCTTTAAATAAAGATAATGTTAAATTTTGTTTATAATTTTTGAAGGAATAAAAATAATGTTATATTTTGTTTAAGTATTAAAAAAATCAATTTTTGTTTAGATATAAAATAAAACATTTAGTTTCATTTATGTATAAAATAAAAATACATAAAAGTTTATGTACCATTTCGTAAAAAAAAAGAAAAGTACAAGACAAAAATGAGTTTTGTAAATAGTATTCCCACAAATATAATGCAATATTGTTCATAATCTCATTTTCCCATCATAATAATGCATAGTTGGAGAAATATTTTCTTCATTTTTTATTATTTCCCTCTAAATGAGAAACATTGGAAAATGATCGAAGTCATATAGTTACTATTTACTTAATTACAATATTTGCCATCGTCATTTACAGTAAAACCTCTATAAATTAATAATATTGGGACCGATATATTTTTATGATATTTTATTAATTTATCAAGGTTATTAATTTATAGATGTGATATTTGGGTCAAAATAACAATTTAGAATCCAAAAAAATTATTAATTTAGTGAAGTATTAATGAATCGAGTATTAATTTATAGAGGTTTAACTGTATCTAATTAGCTCAAAATTTAAACGGCGTACATTTCCTGTTTTGAATATATACTTTAACATGTTTTTTTTTAACATTCGTAAACTTTTGAATTGATCATCTACAATTTTTATATGACAGAACAAACTATTTCGACTCTATGCATAAAGCATGAATCTACTTACACAAATCTCTCATTCAATCAATTAAACTATTTTTACTAAGTTTACCACCCTACATCAAAGATAAGCCAAAGGCCCTAGCAAAAAAGTTTTGATTTTATTCACAAAAAAAGATCACCTTTAACAAATTGATATATTATTCAATTTGTTATGGGATGTTGAAAAATGAAGGCAAAATCAAGGTGAGAAGAGATAAAGGAACGGTGGTTTGGCATAAGGCATGTGCCAATGTCTCTATTAGATTCATTAAAGTAATCACTAATTATTGTGTGGAAGAGTCATCTTTATGAATTCTTTCTATCTTTTTAATTTTTTTTGCATTTTATCCATTAGCTTTATAACAACGTCAAGTATGGGCACAACTTATCGAAATTACTTCTCTTTGATGGGGCCTCACAATTGAACGACCACAATTTGTTAGTAGTTGCAAATGAAACATTTGTTCTAATCCAAATCCCTTCATTCCATTTGATAAGCCATGCCTTAGTTCTCTTTTTGAATCCACCATGCATTAATTGTATGAAGAACCTTTTTTTTGATATATAGTATTTGTCAAAAGAAACTAAGAACTTGAGATTGTCGAATACTAGTCCTAAGTTCACAATACCAAAAATAAAACCCAAAAGAAAATAACAAAAAACACACAGCGCTTAAGTCTAACTATGGTACAGTAATTAGCCCTGGAACCGAAACCCTGAAATCAGAATGGACCTGAAATAACCAGTTTGGTTTGATTTCGGATATGCCTCCTATACCTGATGGTTACTGCACAATAATTTCATATGTATTAATTCGATTCTGAATATTATTTGAGAACCGATCGGGTGTCCGATTAACCAGAAAAACACATGAGATCTTATACATTTAGGGGTTATCGTTTCCGCTAGGTCCGAACGTTCGATATTCGGTTTGATTCTTATTTGGGTTTTTAATTTTGTTTCGGTTAACCCATCAGTTTTGCGGTTTAAATCAACTATTTCTCTTTTGGAAAAATATATATATTGTTTCGGGTTTGAGTATTTCTGTAAAATTTTTGGGTATTTGTCATAATTTCATGTAAGCAATTCGGTGTTAAACCGAACCGAATAATAACAAAATTTTTTGGCTAATTACCATTTCTCATATTTAAGAACAAAACCGACATGGAATCGATTGAGAAACCAAACCAAAATTGTTTTGGTACCTATATACGTCCTAAATCGCTACATCCTAAAGATTCGGAATCGAACCAATTACCCGAATCTCCATGCCCAACAGTGAAGAACATTTAATGATAAAGATACTTAGAAAAAATTTAGAGAATCAATCAGCTACAACAGTGTCAGTAATCCATTTAATCATTCGTTAGAGAATATGTGAACTAAATCTATCATTGAATAATAAGTAAAAACAGTATTTGTACGTCATTTAAACAAATGATAGTCTAGTTCTTCCATAACCCTTTCAAGTTTTACAGTTTTAACCTTTATGATGTTTACCAATGGGTTTTAGGACTAAATCATGCGATGTTTTCATTTTTCATATTTTGCGATTTCGAGAAATATCACTATTAAATCACATTTTTGTGTGATTATGTATCTCTTTGTCTCCCTCGGTTAAACATATTTGGGATTTAAGAGAGATTTTATTGTAGATAGACCAATGCCAATGTGAGGAACAAAGACTTCCGCAAGAAAAAAAGATAACAAAGATTAGGAGAAACTGGTTTACTTTTTTTACCTTAATCATGTTTTAGGATATATGTTTAAGATCAGCTGTACCATTTAACTACAAAAGAAACTGCTGCAAAGTATCAAGAAGCAAGCCACAGAGGAAACAGAAGTACCCAAAAGAAAAGATATTCTAAAAACAGACTAGACATGTTAAGTTTTCAATCTTCTCCACTAGAGGACTCAAGCTCCACCTAAGAACTGCCAACAATGTTTCTTAGAAATAGTTCAGGAATCAATCATAAATGGTGATAATGGCAAAATGAAAACTTTGTACCTGTACAAAATTCCGATCTAGAGGATAACTTTTTAGTGCGATATGTATGGATCTAAGAAAATGAAAGTACTCATCAAAGCCTGAACAAATCCAAACAGTAACTAAAAGGTCACACTCACAACATTGGTCTTTCTTGGAATCTCAGTTTCTCTTTACATTATCTATTCAATACATCCATTAGTAGCAACCATAAAGACGTTCGAAGGAAAGATAAAGAGAGATATGAACAGAATGGTGTGTAGAACTGCATACCTGTCACATTCTTGAGGAGGATTGACAGTAATCTTCGTATTTCCAGGAAGATTTTTCTGCAGAATTAGGATTTAACTTGTCTTTTAGCCACTCAAATCGAACAATTAGCTCTTCCATGTCCAAGACAGCAGCTTCTATAGACTCTGATTCCATGATATTCAACCTAAGATCTCCATGGCCTTTAAAGTTCTGTGTGGGTATCTGCGTTTCTTCTTCCAACTTCTCAGTTGATCTCTGAGTTTCTTCCTCTGTGGATTCAGCTCCACTCATCACTTGATCTGATGTACCATCACAAGTCGGTCTCTGCGTTTCTTCTTCTCTAGATTCATCTCCACTCATTTCATCTGATGTAACATCACAAGTTGGTCTCTGCGTTTTTTCTTCTCTAGATTCAACTCCACTCACTTGATCTGATGCAACAACACAAGTCAAACATTCATTAATTATTCAGACAAACAAAATGAGTTAACAACTTAACATCTCAAACATCTTTATGTAAAACATAAAATATAACCTTCATTTGAAAGTTTCATTAGCTTAGCACATTGCCTCTTTTCCCCATCCTACAAAAATTATGAATGACAAAAAAAAGATAAGCAAATGCAACAAAACAACATAATCTAAACAATATAACTATAGAACAGATACATTGGATCCCTTACACTCATTTAAGATGTAAATATAGGATTCAAAAAGATTTTACCAATGACAAATTAATAAACAGAAATCTCTCTAGATTGATCCTATGCCTGATTAATGGTTATTAATAGGTCTGTCTCCCTTTAATTTCAGAACTCATGAAGCTTAAATAAGTTGTTTCAAGGATTGTATTGATGGATTAGGCATACATGACCCTTATGAGAGAGCAGAGCTAGAATCCGAATTCCACCAGAGTTTCTCATTGTCAAGAAAGTATTTCATTCATCATCTTTTCGTAAAAACTAACCTCAGTAAAAGGCACAGTCCAACCACCTCTAAGTGACCATTCCAGTGATGGACGCAAATCTTTAGACAGAGCATCATAAACACACCCTTCGCCATATGGTGGAGGCCACAATTCAATCTGCAAAATATTCCATCGACAATATCTTAAAGAAGTGGACAATATTTTTTTACTACAAAGTTCAAAAGGCCTCTAGCTCATACCGCAACATAAAGCTTAAATGGAAGCAAAGAGGAAATCAGTTATCAGAATCTCTACAGCTCTAACATAAACATATTCGTATCATCGTTAACATAAGTACAGAGAAACTTAAGAGAACAACAGAATCTGAGGCATGATAGAAGAACAAGAGCATTTTGGGGACACATACTTACCCTCGAAAATACGTCAACCTAAATTAACCATTTTGAAACCAATGTAACTACAAAAGAAATAAAACATAAGCAAAATACGTGTAATCATGCCAAACTAAGAAGACAAAATGAGACAATAGACTGCAAAATAACAAAAGAAAACGGTAGCAAAGCAAAGAATTAAACGTCAACAGAAAGCTTATCTACAATAGAAACCTTTAAATACCTTCAGTGATTCATCTTCTTTCACTTCCAGAATCGTCCCAGACCAATAACAAAAGTCTGTCCACCAATCGACCATATCTCCTACCTTCCAAAAACCATGAACAACAAGAGCTTCTTCTAGACCAGCCTCCGTGTTAGGAACTTGATTTTCATGACAATGTCGTGGACGTACAGGTCGAATCATCAGGTATATCTTGTCCTCACCTTCGAGTTTTTGAAATACTTTTGTTTTATGTATTCCTGAGGCATATAAATATTTATCAAAATGTTAGGAAAAAATTTACATCTAAACATTTGAAAATGATGCATTGGTGCTAAAAACATTGTAGGATCGATACCACCTTCTCCGGGATAATCAAGATACTTCAAATTATAGTATAGTGCATTCCCTCTCGTGTATATCTTTAGAATCTGATAAAACATAACAAAGAAAACAATTGATCTTTTACATCATTATGATTGTCCCATAAGTTTTTAGAACACTTGAAGACATTTTCGTCTCTTAGTCTAGAATGTAAGTAAAAATAGAATAGACCAAACATCAACTAAGTATTGAATCCCCTGGTGCCTAGGAAGTTAGAACGCAATGTGCAATTCTCATCCACAAACTAGGTTTTGAAATTTGTGCTCTAATTATTGTCATCAACCAATCTACATATTTAATCTGGCCTAATATTAGATGAGAATAAAAATGATAATATACGAAATTAAGTCAGAGTACCTTGCATAGAAACCAAGCTCCACGGAATCCATTTTCAAAAGATCTTACTTCAACAGTGTGACCAACTTTAAATGGTAGCTTGACGTGACGCATTTTTGGTGAAATTGTTACCTGCATATACTTCAAATGTATTAAAAACGAGCCCCCTAAAAGAAGAAACACCAATCAAACATACGAACATAGACAAAAATAAAAAAAGCAAAATCTAACAAAATGAAATGAAGACTTTTTAAAGCAATTCAGTAAACAAGGAAATGGAACCTTAAAAACTGAAAAACTAGAAAACAGAAATTTTTGTTAAGGGTTTAAAGATTTCAAAGTTTGATGTAACCATCAATAACCATAACTACAGATAAAACTTCATTCGTAAAGAAGTTAAGTAACAATATGAATAAGTAAACTAGACTTGTTCTTCCACTTATCGCAATAACCACACAACTTTATCATTGACTACTTGCACTTTTCAATTTAGAAGACTCAGGATTTTCCAAACTATCAAAAAAGAACATTTTGCGAAGACAGCTATGAATCCGAAAGCCATGAACAAACAAATATAGAATATAAAAAACTACAAAACTTACTGTTCTTTTAATCATCGTTTAGCTTTGTCCAATTCATACAGCGAAAGAACCACAAAAATACAGTCTAAAAGACATCTCTGCATCAAAACAAAATCAACATTTTGATCACACAAGTAAACTATTTTCAAAACATGGCAAGTAAGATAAGGCAAGAATATGTCAATGAGTTCCACAAAATACAAAATTGCAGCATATACTTAGAGTCTCATATTCAGCCATTACGTTTTCTCATCACAATCCCAAATTGAGCTCAAACAATACAAAATTAAAAGATACAGCCAATTAGAGCAAGTAGTAACTATTACATTGGTAAAACATTAGACAATCACATAACTCATAAGGTTAATTAAGAAAATATAAATACCTGATTGCTGATTATTTTTCAAACGTTGTAGTTATTTTGTTGTTTCATCTGCAATTGTTTTCGTGTTGTGATATCTATGAGAATTGTTCACATTTTCCCAAGAAATTTAGATAAATGAAGAAGACACTACACCAAGAGAAGAAGCATTAAACTTAAGATCCACAGAATCAAAATCTCCAACACTCAGAAAATTCAATAAAAGAGCAACACAAAGCCCAGAGACTATCGACCTATATTTCGATAACTAAATCCAATATTCAACATACAAATCCAAGATTAACAATTACAGAACACCAATTTCAGCTGAATCGGAGAAAAAAAAACAGATTCACTATAAGCCAAAATTTTGATTAACTAACCGTTAAAATGCAAAATCCACCGTTGAATTTCAAAAGCAGTGAGTCACTAAACACTGATGAATATTTTCAGCTCGATTAGAATGTGAATGAAACTTCCATAGTTGTCTTCACTAAACCTTAGAGAAACTAGTTTTCTTCCTTTTCTCTCTTACCAAAATTCACTTTTTTTTGTTTTTTTTTTTTTGTTCTCTTTCCACATATAAATATTAGGTTAAGAATAGAAGAGTTCTCTCCACCCAAAAACTAAATGAAGCCCAAGTTTAGTTTTTATAACCAAACTAACTTCATTTAGTTTAGGTTGTTGGTTTATTGTTGGTTTTATGATTTAGTGGAGATGCATATTCTAACTTTGTAATTAGATAAAAAAAAAGGGAAAAAATTAGAATTTTAAAGTTTGTTTAGAGCTATGATTGAAATAAGAATTCATGCTCAAATTAAACTAAAATTGTCAAAATAGTTTTGTGACTCATTTATTTTGATATTCAAGAATAAGTTTTGCATTCCAATTTTTGGTTCATCACAAATTTGATTTTTATTGGCGATGATTGGTTCAAGGTCAATCCATACTTTTTTGGGTGTGTTGACTTTAGTGTTTAGAAATCATATGGTACATTCTCATCAATAATTTTTATGCTCTGTATTACTCTTTTTATTTTTATTTTTATCCTTTTTAGTGTGTGTTAGAGATTGATTGTTTAGAGTTTAAGTGTATGGATGTGTGATGTGTCGTGATTTTAAGGATTTTATGTCTTTGATTTCATATGTTTTCTATAGTTCTTATTGAGTTTAGGATTAGTTTTTGTGCCATTTTGTTTTTTTAGTATTTTCTTAGATTTACAAGTCATGGGAGCAAACTGGATCAATTGAAGCAGCTTTGGACGTCTACACACTTCAAAGATCAGTTGAAAATGCATATTAAATCGACCAATCTGAAGGAGGATCGACCAGAATGAATAATTAATGAAGTGGTGCGTTTAAAAGTTTGAGATCGACTGATCCACGAGGATCGATCGATCCTGTTTGCAATTATTCTCCAGATCTTTGATTTTATTCCCGATTTAAACCTAAGGATCTTCTATAAATAAGACAGGCTCGTGCCTGAGCCGTCAGAGACCATCAGAGACATATTTTTACATTATTTTCGTCACTTTGTTTTTAGAGTTTTTGAGAGCTATTAGATCTACTTTTCTCTTTGACTATTGGATCTATACTTCTTGATCTTTCTCATCCTCTTCTTCATATGTTATCAATCTATTCATTCATCATGATCTCTGTATTATGTGTTACGTCTGAGTAGTTTTATTTGTTGGGTGAAGGAATTCATTCAAGGGGATTTCAATGATTAATTAGGATATTGTTATAGATTAGGGTCATGAATTAGATATCTATTTCTATGGTCTTAATGCTATTGTTAGGTTGACGAATCTGAAAATTGATCTATAGGTTATCAAAGGTGACTAATCATTGGTTAGATAATTCAGAATCTATAGTTTATAGGCCTGGTAATTGTTAGCTAACGAAAGTTGAGGTTGGATTATTAGGTGAGCTTATCAGAGTTGATTAAATTTCTAGCATATGGTCCTAACGGATTTATGTCTAAGATAGTATTCACATTCGAAAGGTGGTTTACTTGTTAATAGTGTTCAGAGCTATAGATCCATATTTTATTTAACCTTAGTCCAGTTAGATGTCTAATTAATAAAAAAACGTAAGAGTTCACCCTAAAAATATCTCCCAGGCATGATTACCAAAGCAGCCGCCGCTCAAACCGGATATTTCCTTTTCTACCGCCAGTGAGCTCCGTTTTCCTTCTACATCTGCCTTCGTACTAGCCTCGCTGTCCCTACGTTTTTGTCGCGCCTTCCTCCGGTCTAGGCCTTTGGGTCTCCCTTTTCTCTCTGCAGCTTGAGCCGCCTTTAGTTTGGGCTTCTAAAACGGGTAGCTCACCCCAACTGCTCTCCACCGCTGGTATTGGCTTCTCGTAGCCAGTGATGTTTCCTTTCAGCCCTGCACGATCGCATCTAACCGTTGGGTCAATGTTTTCCTTTGGTTCCATGTGCGATGTATGGCTTGTTGTCCGTGAAACTCGTCTCTCTCTGACCACCGCCAAGACAACCATCTCTCCGCCTCTCTCGCTCCCTCAGGTTTGCCTCAGCATCTTTACTCTCAGTTCTCCTGCTTTGGACTGTAATCGAAATTTGGTCAAACAGGTGGCCCTGTTTGTTTGGAGTTTGGAGCTTTGTTGTAGGAGTTTGGACTTAGCTTCTGAGTTTATATGGGATTCAATCACTGCTGAACTCAAGCTCGTGGCCTTTGGGAACTCTCTTACCACCTTTGTGTGGTTGTTTGCTCCTATATGCAGATATGTTTCAGTCTTCACAGAGGAGAAATCGTCTGAGAAGCCCCTAAATGGGAAAATGAAATCTCAAAACTCCCCGTTATAAACTGAATTTTTGTTTAGAATTAATTTAAATCGAAAATGGTGTTTTACTGTGTTACCCTAGACAAAATTTAAAATTTACATACAAAACTTGGGTTTTATCCAAAACCCAGAACCTAATTGGATCTGACCCGGAAACGCGAAATCACCATCAATTACTCCATCAATTCGATCGAATCCCTAATTTTTAAAAATCAAAACAGAACTCGACAACTTCTGAAAAGAACCGCTATCTCTAAAAAATCCCTTATCCTACTCGATTTTCTACTAGATTGTTGTGTTCGATCAAAAACCCCTGTGCCAAAGATGGCTAGGACAAGGTGGGGAAATAAGAATGCTCAGAAGCAAGTTACTGAAGATGAAAATAGGGAACGATCTTCGGTTGAGAAAGTTACTGAAGATGAAAATATGGAACGATCTTAGGTTGAGGAAGTTACTCAAGATGAAAATAGGGAACGATCTACGGTTGGGCAAGTCGGAAGACGTGAAGAAGACGGAGAGAGAGATCGATCTCCAGTTTGGAATGATGAGAACGAGCGATCTCCAGTTCAAAGTGATGATGCCGAAAGAGCCAGAGAGGAGAAGGTTGGAGACGAAAGGAGTGAAGAAGACAAAGACGATCTCGAAGAAGAGAGTGACCAATCTCGTGATGAAGATGAGGAAGTGATATATTAGTATTTTGTCCCATTTTAGCTAGTCTTTTCATATTGTTTTTGTGTCTTTTCTAGTCTTTTTGTGTCCTTTCAGGTATTTTAAGGCTCTGGAGCATGGATTGAAGATGTTGGAAGACATTGGAGCAAAATGAGCAAATTTGAGCCAAAAGATGATTTTCCGCCTGCGCGAGCACCTGCTCGGACCTGGCGAGCACCTGCTCGACCTATTTTACCTAGGGACGCATTTTTTATTTTATTTTATTTTATTTTTAGAATAAATAGAGGCAGCCGCCTCAGACTTGGAGAAATTTTCGATCACGTTCGTTCTCAGACTTTAGTTCTTCGTTCTAGGTTATTTTGGTTTTCAAAAATTCCACCACTTTGTTCTTTTCGATTTGGATTAATATTATTCAGATTTGGATCTCTATTCCCCTACTGTCGATCATTCCACAGCTCTGTTTGAGAAGTTTTCCTGAACCTTATTCTTTTAATAAATCATGAATTCATCTCCTTGCTTTGTTGTGTTTGATTTTACTATGTGTGAGTAGATCCATAGCTAGGTTAAGGTTTTCAATGGTGATTTAGGTTGTTAATGGCTGAGCACAAATAGGAATGGAATTTATATGTCTTCGCCAATAGGGGTTCGTAATGCCTAGGTTAGCTTGATCACCTAGCCTATGATTTTTAGGTTAAACTTATTCATGAGAGGGCTCTAGGTTGCTAGAAAAATCATTGGTGAGCAATTGGTGCGTAGCCAACGAGAGTTGATTGCTACGATTGATTGTGAACATATTGAACCTGTTTGTTAATGCTTATCGTCTTCGTTAGATCCGGGCGAGAGTTTCAGTATCTAGGTTGTTAGATAAAGGTGTCGATACATCACGAGAGTGGGGCGACATTTATTTGTGTTTGAGTTCTAGACCGGTAGTTAATTAGCCCTGAATAGTTGCTCAGCCTTGTCTCCTAATCACCGGCGAAACGCCTTAACCTAGTGCCTTTTTATTAATTGTTTACACCGATTTTATTAGTTGTTTATTTGTCACGAAAATTACACCAACCAATATTTTGTCTTAACTTTAAACTAAAATCTCATAATTTCATAGTGTAACATTGGTCTCTGTGGATTCGATTCCTTTTATACTATTGCGATTGTTCTGTGCACTTGCAGTATTTAATTGGGTTAAAACATTGTACATCAAGTTTTTGGCGCCGTTACCGGGGACCAACTGCGTTACCTTTGATTTTTGATTTTGTTTTCAGTCTAAGAAACTACTGATCTTTATTTTTATTTGTTTTTGCTATGTGTCAGGTGCATGACCAGTAGAAGAACAAGAAGAAATTGCACCGAAGATCTAACCATCCTCACCAACGAAGAGTTAGCTGGCATCGAACATCAAAACCGTTAAAAGAGACTTACAGCTGCTCCGGTCATCATGGCTGAACAAGACAATGGTATGGCTGCTCAGTTACAGTTGCTAAGGGATCAGATTGCTCAGTTGAGAAGAGATCAACCGCTAGCTCCACGAGTTCAGCCGGGTATAGGGGATTCGGATAATCCCCATGCATTTTATCAAAACCGCTCAACTATTGTTTCTCCAACAATTCAGAGGCAAGACTATGAGATCAAGCCTCAGATGATCACATTGGTGAAACAACACCTCTTTCACGGACTGCCAGCTGAGATTCCGATGGACCACATCGAAAATTTTGAAGAAATTTGCAGCACCACCAGTTCGAATGGGGTACCACCGGAATTTCTAAAATGCCAGCTGTTTCCATTTTCTCTTGCTGACAAGGCTCAGAGGTGGTTGAAGTCATTGCCAGCTGGTTCTTTGAGGACGTGGGATGAAGTTAGAGCTGCCTTTTTGGACCACTTCTACATTAAGTCCAAGACAGCCGCTCTACGGAACAAGATTTCGTCTTTCCAACAACATTCTGGTGAAGCTTTTTGTGAAGCTTGGGAGAGACTGAAGGAATACCGAAGGGAATGCCCTCATCATGGTTTTAAAGATGAACAGATTTTGGGAATATTTTATGATGGAGTTGAATGGGATTACCGCAATGCCCTAAATGCCGCGAGTAACGGGTCTTTTATGACCAAGACTAGAGATGGTGCTTTTGAGCTGATAGAGAACCTTGCTTCAAGCTCTAGCAACAGGTCTCCTGAGTATGATAGGTCAAGCAAAGTTAACAGTGTGGACACTCAGAAGATAGATGAGCTGACAGCGAAGGTGAACTTACTCCTACGCGAAAGTCAAAGACCGGTCAAGTTTGTGGAAGAGAATGGGGCTGCGCCTATTTCTCAAGAGTTTGAAGAAGATGACGATGCTGGAGTACATGAGGTTAACTATGTGAGTGGTCAGGGATATATCCAGAACCGTGGGTTTAATCAAAATTATCGGAGCCACCCCAACCTCTCCTACCGAAGCACAAATGTCGAGAACCCACAAGACCAAGTTTATCCGCAACAAGGGGGTATCACTCAGTTGCCACAAGCTCAGGGTTTTCAAAAGTTTTACTCCAGCAACACTCAGGGGAAGCAGTATGTCCCTAATCAGAATCAGAATCTATTCCAAGGAGGAAACCAACAACAAAATGTCCAATACACGGCACCACCACAAGTTGCCTCTGCGCCTACATCTCAAGATGAGCTGAAGAGTCTTATGCAACAGCTAATGGTTAACCAACAGAAGGCGTCTACTGAGATTAATGCCAAGGTAGATCACATGTACACTGATTTAAACGCGAAGTATGAAGCTGTTACCGCGCATGTGAAGAAGCTTGATACACAAGTAGCTCAAACCGCCGAGGCTATCAAGAGACCAGCTGGAGCTCTTCCAGGTAAAGGTGAATTGCCCAGGAATGAATATCACGTGAATGCTGTTGAGTTGAGGAGTGGAAAGTTGCTGGTACCGCCTACGATGAGAAGCTTCCACGGAAAGGCTAAGGAGAAGAATTCCGAGCACCAGGCTTAAGGAAGTGATTTTGCTGAGGAAGATGGACATGTTGAGGTTGAATCAAGCTCAGGAAAACCTCTGGGAACTGTTCCAAACGAATCTGAAGAAAAATTTTCCGAGCACCCCAACCCTGCTTCGGAGCACCTGCTCCCATAGGGTGCTCCCACGAAAATTTCACAAAATCCTAAAACTCCACCAGAACGAGTCTACATACCCAAGGTCCCTTATCCAGTACCTCCAAGAAAATCTCGCAAGGATTTGGAGGATGCAAAGTGCAAGGAGATGCTTAAGGATTTGACGGTAAAACTTCCCTTGGTTGATGCCGTGCAAATGATGCCTTCTCTCAAGCGATACATGAAAGATCTGGTTGCTGGTAAGGTTGTTGAGGAAGAGAATGTAATGATCGTTTCTAAGGAGTGCAGCGCCATACTTCAGAGTAAGGTGTTGAAAAAGAAGGAAGACCCCGGGAGGTTTGTTATCTCGGTGAAGATAGGACCGTCCACGTTTGCATGTTCTCTGTGTGACTTAGGTTCCAGCGTCAATCTGATGCCATATTCTGTGGCTAAGCGTCTGGGATTCACTAAGTTTAAGCCTACTAAGATCTCATTGGTTTTTGCGGATCGATCTACAAAGCTTCCGGTAGGTATTATTGAAGATATGCACGTCCGAATTGGGGATACATTTATCCCAACTGATTTTGTGGTTCTGGAACTTGATGATTAACCCAAGGACCCGCTGATATTGGGTAGAGCTTTCTTATGCACGACTCGTGCTATCATTGATGTTGAAGAAGGCATAGTTGATCTCCGTCTTGGAGATATGTTAGTTCGGTTTGAGATGAGCAAGCTTCTCAAGAAACCGATGATTGATAGACAGACATTTGTGATCCATGATGAGTCAGAGATAGCAGAAGATGTGGTTGAGGAAATTTTGGCGAACGATCCTTTAGAAGTCGCATTGACTAAACCCGAGGGTGAACACGGTTTTCTGAGTGAAGACACCCATGGATTCGCTAAGTTTCTTGATTCCAACATCAGAATGGAGGAAGGAGATGAATTTCTAAGCCTGGGAGAAGGCACAAAAATCGAGGACAAGGGAGCACCTCAGCGAGCACCCCAGCGAGCACAAGGAGCACCTGCTCCGAAAAATCCGATTTTGGGAGGCTCTTGGAGTGAGCTGAAGGCTCCAAAGCTTGAATTGAAGACCCTCCCAGCAAGGCTCAGGTATGCTTTTCTTGGTCCGAACTCCACTTATCCAGTTATAGTGAATGCGAAATTGAATAATGTAGAGATTACCTTGCTTTTGTGTGAATTGAGGAAGTATAGGAAGGCTCTAGGATATTCACTAGATGATATCACTGGGATATCCCCTGACTTATGCATGCACAGGATACACCTCGAGGATGAATCTATGACTTCTGTCGAGCATCAGAGGCGGTTAAATCCTAACCTCAAAGATGTCGTCAAGAAAGAGATAATGAAACGTCTAGAGGCTGGTGTGATTTATGCGATTTCAGACAGTAAGTGGGTCAGCCCTGTGCATGTAGTTCCTAAGAAAGGAGGTATCACAGTGATTAAAAATGATAGGAGTGAACTGATACAACTAGGACAGTAACCGGACATAGGATGTGCATAGATTATCGGAAATTGAATGCTGCTACTCGCAAGGATCATTTTCTTTTACCGTTTATTGACCAGATGCTAGAGCGTCTGGCTAACCATCCATACTACTGCTTTTTAGATAGTTTTTCAGGATTTTTCCAGATTCCTATCCACCCGGACGATCAAGAGAAGACGACATTCACATGTCCTTACGGCACCTTCGCGTACCACCGTATGCCATTCGGTTTGTGTAATGCTCCAGCAACGTTTCAACGTTGTATGATGTCTATATTTACTGACCTTATTGAGGATATTATGGAAGTATTTATGGACGACTTTTCTGTGTATGAGAGTTCGTTTTCTTCTTGTTTGTCTAATTTGTGCAGGGTATTGCAAAGGTGCGAGGAGAAACATCTAGTACTCAACTGGGAGAAGTGTCACTTCATGGTCCGAGATGGGATAGTTCTTGGGCACAGGATATCAGAGAAAGGGATTGAAGTTGACAAAGCAAAGATAGAAGTCATGATGAGTTTGCAATCGCCTAATTCGGTTAAGGGAATCCGCAGTTTTCTGGGACACGCGGGATTCTACCGTCGCTTCATCAAGGACTTTTCTAAAATTGCTAGACCTCTTACGAGATTGCTGTGTAAGGAGGTGAAGTTTGAATTTGATAGTGACTGTTTGGCGGCTTTTCACACCATTAAGGGAGCCTTGGTTAGTGCACCGATAGTACAACCGCCAGTTGGGAGCTACCATTCGAAATTATGACGGATGCAAGTGATTTTGCTATGGGAGCTGTTCTGGGTCAGAGGAGAGACAAGAAACTCCACGTGATTTATTATGCCAGCCGGACGATGGATGATGCTCAGTGTCGGTACGCCACTACCGAGAAGGAGTTATTAGCGATTGTTTTCGCTTTTGAGAAGTTCAGGTCATACCTCGTCGGATCGAAGGTAATTGTTCACACAGACCATTCTGCATTGAAGTATTTGCTGACGAAGAAAGATGCAAAGCCCAGGTTATTGAGGTGGATTCTGTTGCTACAAGAATTATCTAGAGATAAAGGACAAGAAAGGGTCCGAAAATGGGGTTACAGATCATTTGAGCAGGTTGCAGATTGAAGAGGACACACCTATGGAGGATAGTCTACCAGATGAACAGATCTATTCTATCACACCTGCGAAATTTTCCGAGCATCCGACCGAGCACCCGACCGAGCACCCGAAGGAGCACCTGCTCTCGAAAATTTTTGTGAATCAATTCAAACCGGTCAGTCCTCTAGTTTCTAGGTGTGATGCATGTCAAAGGCAAGGGAACATCAGTAAGCGCAATGAGATGCCCCAAAATTTTATTCTGGAAGTTGAGGTTTTCGATGTATGGGGCATAGACTTCATGAGACCGTTTCCATCCTCCTACGGTAATGAATACATTCTAGTGGCTGTTGATTATGTTTCTAAATGGGTTGAGGCGCTGGCTAGCCCAACCAATGATGCTAGAGTGGTTATCAAGATGTTCAAGAGTGTCATCTTTCCGAGGTTTGGAGTCCCAAGAGTGGTGATTAGCGATGGAGGCTCACACTTCATAAACAAGGTTTTTGAGAACTTGTTGAAGAATAATGGTGTTACGCATAAGGTAGCTTCTCCCTATCACCCTCAAACTAGTGGTCAGGTCGAGATCTCCAACAGGGAGATAAAGAGTATCCTGCAGAAGACGGTGAGCATCACGCGTAAAGATTGGTCCAAGAAATTGGATGACACTCTATGGGCGTATAGGACCGCGTATAAAACACCGTTGGGGACAATGCCTTTTCATTTGGTGTATGGGAAGGCATGCCACTTTCCGGTGGAACTGGAATACAAAGTGGCCTGGGCTATTAAATTGCTCAATTTCGACATCCTACCAACATTTGAGAGGAGATCCATGCAGCTGCACGAGTTGGAGGAAATTAGGCATCTCGCCTATGACAACTCAAAGATTTACAAGGAGCGGTTAAAAGCCTACCATGACAAGAGGATCATCCCCATGAGTTTCTCTCCCAACGATCAGGTATTATTGTTCAACTCTCGTCTCAGATTATTTCCAGGTAAGCTGAAGTCAAAATCGTCTGGCCCCTTCACGATCAAAAAGGTTAGACCACACGGAGCTGTGGTGTTGCTAAACGCGAAAGGAGACAAATTCGTGGTAAATGGCCAAAGGATCAAGCCATATCTTGCTGATACACACATTGGAGAAGGTGATACTGTCACCTTAGGTGATGTTCCTCATGCCTAAACGGCCTACAAAGTCGAGCTAACGACTTAAAACAAGCGCTTGGTGGGAGGCAACCCACCGGTAAGGTTTCTTGTACATAATTTATTTTAAATTTGTTTTGATACTAATTTTTATTTGTGATTTCACTTTTTAATCATCTAAAAAAAAAAAAAAAAAAAGAGAAAAAAAAGAAAGGGGCCTAGCGGTTGGATGTACCGGTCATACGCAGACCGGTACAAATCCGCTGAGAATTCTTAGGGAGAGACACTGACCACTTGTAGCGGCCTAGCTGAGACCGGTGGAGGCTAGCGGTTGAGTGCAGTGGGCATACGCCGACCGGTACGAAGCAGCTGAGATTTCACCGAGCGAAAAAGAAAAAATGGAAAAAGGGGAAATTGATCGAGCACCCCAAAAACTGGCCCGAGCACCTGCTCCACCAGGGTGCTCGCCGTGTCAATACAAACAAAAGGTAAAATACAAATTTTCTTTTTCCCAATCCCACTAACTTTTCTTTTTCCTATTTTGCAGGGCCATGCACTGGTTACCACTAACCTCCAAATTCTGAAAACCCTACCTCCTCTCCACTTTATATCTAGAACCGAGCACCAACATCTCACCTCCATCGCCATCTCTCTCTCTCATCTCGTCTGTTCGGATCATCTTTCTCGATCCCTCCGCCAAACCACCGTTGTTTTCATCCCCTCCGATCAAATCGGGAAGCTCTCGGCAAATATTTCTCTCCGCCGAACCGCTGTAACCAAGTCGCGAGGTCTCTCGTAACCGCGAAACTCCACCGCCTCTTTCCTCCACTTCTCACGTTTTGCCACTAGATCCGTGACTCCGACCTCTCCGCCATCGCCGAGCTCTCCAACCCCGCCGAACTCGTATCACTCTGTCATGTCGCGCTCCACCTCACCGTAAGTCTCCCCTGACTTTTTCACGCCCGGTCAAACTCCGCCTCTTGCTAGCGTAACTCCAAGCTCCTCGTCTCATCATGCCTCTGAAGCAGTTTTTTGCCACTAACAAGGGAAAAGGCAAAGCCAGCACCTCCACACGGTCCGCCACCACCGAGCGACTCGCCAGGCACCCGTGGCCCCGCCCCAAAAACACGCCTTTTGATCTTGGAATCAAGGAGCTTCCGCCCATCTCACCGGACTCGTGGGACACTCGCGATGCCTATTACTACAATCAGCTCCTCGAGCTAAAGCTAGAGCCTACGAGGTACATGTGCGAGACAACGCTTCAGCAATTAGGTCTCCAAGACCAAGTCCGAAGGATCCTAAGCCACGCGCATTGCATGTCTTTCACGCTAGAGGAATATGTGCTTTACCCGGACCTTGTGAGACAATTCCTAGCCACTCCCACTCTCACTTACAAAGATCCGTACTCCCCAACACTTGAAGAAGGTACATTTTTGTTCTTTGCTGGAGGAATGAAGTACGACATAGCTATGTGGGATTTTTGCGTTTTGTATGGTTTCCGGGAGACGGTCACCAAACTGGATTCACCGAAGACATTCGCGCAGTCCAAAGAATTCTTGAGCCATATCGCCTCGGACCCTTACTCGTCCAACTCCACAAGTCAGAACCGCCTCCGCCATCCCGCACTTCGCATTTGTGCGAGAATATTCAGCAACATGCTTTTTGCCTGGGCTGTAGGTAACAAAGTCCACATCGATGAATTGCTACTATTATTTTTGGGATGTGCTCATATTGTAGGGAATGGGAACATAGAACAATTCGAGGTGTACCGTTCCAACTTAGGCGTCCGCTTTGCCGAGGTGATTTGTAGAATCAAGGACAGCCCAACGGAGAATAACAAGGGACATAGAGTTGAGCGAATAGGGAGTCTCCTAACTCCGCTCTTTCACCATCACCGAGTGGACCTATCATCTGCTTCGTGTGTCACCCAGCTGTCACGGATGGATATGAAGCACCTGCTCGCTTCCAAGATCATCCTTGCACCGTCCAAATACCAGTTCATTACTGCAACCGGGGAGTCTAGCCTCATCGAGCTTCCAAACCCGGCCGCGACTGAACTGTACACCATGGAAGACCTTGCGTTCCACCCACCACCGCAGTACCTCATCGCCATCCCGAGACGCTCGTCATCAGCTAGGGCGACCACATCCCGTCGAAGCACATCTCGTCATGACACCAACGATGACGCCACTCCAGTCCCGCGGCTCACACTACCTTATCATGCCGCCTCTACTCAAGGTGAGTTTGAGCTTCCACCCATCTCTGATGATGCTGACACTACCGAGTACAGGAGGTGGATGGTCGAGTCAACGAAATGAAACAACAGCCTCATGCAGAGGATCATGCAAACGTTGGCACGAGGATGTTGCCATACCACCGCCGCAGCAGCTGCCACACCCCAGCCTTCAAACTCAACCTCAGGCTCCAGGCAGCCATTGCATTGTAGGAAGAGGCAAGCACCTGCTCCACCAGGGTGGTCCATGGACGATGACCACGACACCGCGACTACTCAGTGATATCCCCCTTTACCCTCTATCATCATTGTATTATCCATGTGTACTTTTATTTTTCCTTGTCGCCAATCTCTCGTTCTTTTTCACACCGGAGACGGTGTGATTTAAGTCCGGGAGAGCGGTTAGTTATTTTATTTTATTTTATATTCTATTGAGTCCTGTTGTTGTGTCAGTCCCAAGGGTTTTAGATTTTTAGTGAATCAGGTCCTGCTGCTTGGTTTACTTTTATAGAGTATGTTTTATAGTTTTATCGAGTCAAAAGTTTGTTTGGGAATTATGAACTTGATCTATTGGATTTATTTCCGGACTAAGGATTATTTGTATGACTCACAGCTTGGCCAAAGTTCTGTATCGGAAAGGCATTGGGCGGATTGAATATTCCCCAAAGCTCACGCTCAGCGGGAAATAGGCTGAACCTAGTTCATCTCTAATTTTTATTGGACCCTAACCTGATCTTCAATTTCTTTCTCAGGGGTTTGATGTTCATTAGGGAAGACCTATTCAAGCCAAACAAGACCACGCAACTCTCCACAAAGTATGATACTCCTCTCTCACTCCCCTTCATTACACCGAGAAAAAGAAAGAAAAGAAGAGAAAAGAAAATAAAAAGGAGAAGTTCAAAGCAACAAGCCGAAGTGAACCAAGGGATGATGTGTAGACCCGTGTATCCTTTGTGACCTCATGGAAAGCTTGTTGTAAGGGAAACTAAAAATCGAAGTGAACCAAGGGTTGATGCGTAAACCCGTGTATCCTTTGCGACCTCATGGAGATTCGTCCCACAAAATAAAGAAGAAGCATCGGAAAAGTGATGGCTGTGATAAAGGGTGAAGCATCGGCAAATGAAAACCGATGGCTGCAAAGGATAAACAGAAAGATGATGGCGTGGAAAGAGGGAAAGAGGGGAGAGGAAAGTTATATGGGAGAGGGTCTTTGGTTAGAAGAAGTTGGCACCTTTTGAACCAATTTCCCCTGGTAAGATCACTATACTTTATTTTCATTAATCTATGTAAGAGATGACAGTGGGGATTCCGAAACTTCTGTTGGGTTGTGAGTTATTAAGGTTAGGTTATGAACCCCACGGCTAACTACGGTACATGTCCTAAGATCCAGTGAAGAAGGTATGAAGTTTGAAAATTTTCCAACAAGGAAGTGAGTTCCCGTGATTTTCAAACCTCTTCTCAGTTCTTGATCTTGTTTTGTTTGAGGACAAACAAAGGTCTAAGTCCGGGGGAGTTGATATATTAGTATTTTGTCCCATTTTAGCTAGTCTTTTCATATTGTTTTCGTGTCTTTTCTAGTCTTTTTGTGTCCTTTCGGATATTTTAAGGCTCTGGAGCATGGATTGAAGATGTTGGAAGACATTGGAGCAAAAGGAGCAAATTTGAGCCAAAAGACGATTTTCACTTTCTTTGAAACCTTGCCGGACCTGGCGAGCACCTGCTCGACCTATTTTACCTAGGGACGCATTTTTTATTTTATTTTATTTTATTTTTAGAATAAATAGAGGCAGCAGCCTCAGACTTGGAGAGATTTTCGATCACGTTCGTTCTCAGACTTTAGTTCTTCGTTCTAGGTTATTTTTGTTTTCAAAAATTCCACCACTTTGTTCTTTTCGATTTGGATTAATATTATTCAGCTTTGGATCTCTATTCCCCTACTGTCGATCATTCCACAGCTATGAATTCATCTCCTTGCTTTGTTGTGTTTGATTTTACTATGTGTGAGTAGATCCATAGCTAGGTTAAGGTTTTCAATGGTGAGTTAGGTTGTTAATGGCTGAGCACAACTAGGAATGGAATTTATATGTCTTCGCCAATAGGGGTTCATAATGCCTAGGTTAGCTTGATCACCTAGCCTATGATTTTTAGGTTAAACTTATTCATGAGAGTGCTCTACGTTGCTAGAAAAATCATTGGTGAGCAATTGGTGCGTAGCCAACGAGAGTTGATTGCTACGATTGATTGTGAACATATTGAACCTGTTTGTTAATGCTTATCGTTTTCATTAGATCCGGGTGAGAGTTTCGGTATCTAGGTTGTTAGATGAAGGTGTCGATACATCATGAGAGTGGGGCGACATTTATTTGTGTTTGAGTTCTAGACCGGTAGTTAATTAGCCCTTAATAGTTGCTCAGCCTTGTCTCCTAATCACCGGCGAAACACCTTAACCTAGTGCTTTTTTATTAATTGTTTACACCGATTTTATTAGTTGTTTATTTGTCACGAAAATTACACCAACCAATATTTTGTCTTAACTTTAAACTAAAATCTCATAATTTCATAGTGTAACCTTGGTCTCTGTGGATTCGATTCCTTTTATACTATTGCGATTATTCTGTGCACTTGCAGTATTTAATTGGGTTAAAACATTGTACATCAGGAAGTCGACCGGAATGGAGAAGAAGGAGATACAGTGTCAGATGAGGGAAGCATAAGCCGAACCTTGAGCGTGTCAAGGGTAAGTAGTTGGATTCGATAGATATATTGCTTAGTTCGGAGAGGTATAACTATGTAGAACTAGGAAATACTAATTCGTTTTAGTTAGGCAAATTAGCTTTGTTGTTTAGGTAATTCGTTTTATTTAGGGAAAATGTTTAACTTGGTAATAATTGGAATTGAATTTGTAGGTTTTAAGTAGTAGAACAGATCATTATGTGTTTTGCTTAATTTATGAAAATGTATAACTAGTAATATTCTGTAAAACTTGTTGTTGCAGGGTTCTTAGGAGATGGTGGTGCCACTACAACCTCTGAGAATGTACTTCGCGCCTTCGGAGTACAACAAGAAAATCAAATTGGCAACTCGGTGCTATATTTATGAAGCCTTGAAGACGACGCTTGATGAATTGGAACATCCCCTCACGGCATTTGAGCGGAAATGGTTTGAAGAGCATCCGCAATTCAAACACATATTCCACATGCCGCGGGAAAGAAACCACAAGGTTATGGGGATGTGGGTGCTCCTTCTCTGAACGGCATGCTTTGAAAAGAAGAAAGACGCGTGGTTTGTTGTCAACGGGACTCCAATCTGTTATGGGATGAAGGAGCACACTTTGATATCGGGGTTGAATTGCAAGAATTATCCCATCAACTATAAGAACGCAGGCGGTGAGGCCTTTATGAAAAGACAATTTAAGGGGATGACAGTCCGATATCAAGACGATATCAAGACGTGAAGAAGAAGCTAGAGGAAATGGTCCCGGGAGAGCGAACTCGAGATAGGTTGAAGATGGCGATCATCTTCTTTTTATCCAGCATTGTGATCGCACAAACGAAGACGAGAGACGATGCCACCCCTGTGGAGCCCTTCTTTCTAAGAGCGGTGGATGATCTCAATTTATGTAAGACATTTCCTTGGGGGAGATTGTCTTTTGATCACTTGCTAGGAGAGATCGAGCACACAATGACTCATTTTGGAGGGACCGTCAAGGGTATATTATGGCCGGTTCTAGGTTTTTGTATTCGTATGGAGGTTAGTTAAACTTATTTGAGGTTATTGTTAATTGTTAATAATTCTTATAATTGAAGCTAACTCTAACTATATGTGTTGTGTAGCTTTTAGCATTTGAGGCAATTCCGGAGTTGGGGGATCAATTCTTAGAAGCTTATCCAGGGGTAGACGAAAATTTTCCTAGGATGTGCAAGAAAATGTTCAAGAAAGGCGAATGGAAAGGGTTTCATCTTTCAAAAATTTACAAAACACTTGATACAAATGTGGTGAGTTATCCTAGTTATTTTGGGTTATCATTTTTTTAATTTTTTTTCATTGTTTACGTTGACAGGATATTGATAGTATCCTACCAGTGAGAGATGAAGAATACTCTCTTATGGCTGACATCACGGAAGAAGATGACGATGATGATAAGCATGATGTCGTTGTTGATAGTTGGATGCAATGTATCCCTAAAGGATTAACCATTACGCTAGAAGAGATGTACAACCAAAATGTGGCTACGAGAGTAGAAGAGGATCCTGAGGATGCGGTGAACGAGGAAATAGCCGCCGCCAATGAAAGACCCCCCAACGAAAGACCGGGAGACCCAACTTTGGCCGAAGTGGTGGATGTCATCAATAAGATGGGATCCCAGATGACTAAAATTTTGGACAAGGTTGATGGGTTTGAAAATAGACTTGGATGGTTGGAAGCTTCAGTGAAAGAATTTGTAGAGAAGGTAAGATTTTGGTAAAACTTGTAATACTGGAGTATAACTGGTATCACAGAGCCAACAGAGGAGCTTAATGCTGGATCCACAGAGCCACAAAGCGAGCATGTTGTTCCGTCTCCACAGCCACCTAAGAAGGGTCAGGTTAAACAGACTGCAGTATTCGAGAATAAGCGTGTGACAAGGTCAAAGAAAAACGCGGTGTGAAAACTATGCTGTGTTTTTAGTATTTGAATTGGTAATCCTAAAAATACTTGGTAAAACTATGCTTTTTTTTTAGTATTTGAATTCGTAGTACTGGTAATACTTTGTGAAACTATGTTTTTTTTTTAGTATTGAATTTGTAGTACTGGTAATACTTTGTTAAACTCTGCTTTTTTAGTATTCGAATTCGTAGTACTGGTAATGCTTTGTGAAACTATGCTTTTTATTTACTATTGAATTCGTAGTACTAGTAATACTTTGTAAAACTATCTCTTTGTAATACTTTGTAAAACTATGATGTTTGTTACTGGTAATACTTTTGTAAAACAAAAGAAACAAAGCATAAGTCTTACAAAAGAAACAAAGGATTAGTCTTACTAATATAAGTCTTACAAAAGAAACAAAGCATAAGTCTTACTAACATAAGTCTTACAAAGGAGAAACAAACATAAGTCTTTATATATCAATGCATAGGACCAAAAAGCTTTTCGATTCGAGCCACAAGCTTAGCCACCGAGTCCTTCAGGTTTGCAATCTCTTCAGCATTGTTTTTCAGCTCCCTACGAAGGTTGTTGATGTACAATTCATGAAGTTCGAAGCTTCCCTCCTTGGACATGTCTATCAACTTAGTGACCTCTTCTTCGATAGCAAGTTCCCAAGATTTCCGAATGTGTAAGCCATCATTCTGCACATAAAGACATATATACCATCATATATTCACCATTTATGCTATTAATCTAAAATCGATATCCTCTTCTCACCTTAAACGCATTGCATGTTAAGTATTTCCTTCCTATATGTGGCGCTATTGTTAAGATCTCGTCGATGATCCTACCACCACATGGACATCTTAAAGGAAGGCCATAGTCACCATCGGCTATTAATGTATGCATGTCCTCTTCCCTCTTGTTCCTCTTCATTTCATCGTACCAAGGGTCGCTGTCACATAGTTTATCCATGAAAACCTAATCTTATCTGAAATCATAGACGAAACAATAATTCAGATGTTTGTCCAATTGAATTCGTATTACTTGTAATACTCTGTAAAACTATGCTTTTTAGTATTCGTAATACTGGTAATACTTTGTAAAACTATGTGTTTGTAATACTTTGTAAAACTATGATGTTTGTAATACTGGTACAGGTAATACTTTTGTAAAATAAAAGAAAGAAAGCAAATAAACAAAGTAACGGCGCACATGTGATGAAACTGTCACTCAGATTTTTGTCCAATTGAAAAGCTAATCGAAGACCTAACACAAATTCAAAACTTTGTCCAATTGAAAAGCAAATGAAAGACATAACACAAATTCAGATCTTTGTCCAATTGAAAAGCAAATGAAAGACCTAACACAAATTCAGATCTTTTTCCAATTGAAAAGCAAATCAAAGACCTAACAAAAATTCAGATCTTTGTCCAATTGAAAAGCAAATCAAAGACCTAACACAAATTCAGATCTTACCCGAAGTCTTCTTCGAGATGGAGATGGCGATGATGTCTCGATGGAAGTCTTCTTCGAGATGGAGATGGCGATGATGTCTCGATGGAAGTCTTCTTCGAGATGGAGATGGCGATGATGTCTCGATGGAGGAGGATGAGGAGGATAAAGAGGAGTCTCTAGAATAAATGTGAGAAAAAGAAAACTGGTGCACAAAATTAAAAGGAAACTCAAAAAGAAATGGAAGGAAAACCCATATTCGGGAGCCAAAAAATTGGAAAAATTGATGTTTGGGTGCGCAAAATATTGACACACGTGAGCCGTTCTTGTCACATGTGCACCGTTTTTAATGACATGTGTGCCGCCTAAGTATAAATAGTTATACGTAAGATAGTAGTTATACCAAACTTCCAAAGTAGTTATACTTTGGATGTTTTCCATTTTAATTAGTATTACATATACATAGTTGTCCTAACCAATAAATAGTGTTACGAAACAAAAGGTGAAGAGATCAGAATTAAACACTACTACAATTTTCAAATAACAACATTGAAGTCATTGTCTTGGCCGCCTTTTATTTTGCGTCCTTGGACGCCGTTCTCCAGCCGATAGCAACCTTTTCACTTTCTTTCTTCCCTTTTTTACTTTTCGATCCGGAAGTATGATTGTTTTGCTTTTGATGTCATCTGGGACATCCCATTGAGACTTATCCGACACTAAATAGATTTTCCTGTAATACGCCATTGTCCACAGCTCCGTCCAATAATATTTTGAACACAACTCATGTAATTTGATATCACGAGGTCTATCATCATGCCTTAGGAATTCAATATAAGCGGCTAGTGCGTGCACACAAGGATACTTTCAATATCGAACACCCTACAACTGCAACTTTTGGAGAGCATGTTTACCATATAAGTCTTTCCATCACTACCGATGACATTGTATTCAAGCTCGAAAGTGTTTAGCTCTGTCACAATCAACTTCTCAGCAACACCCCATAAATCCTGCATGCAGTTCTCTACTAAAGGCACCAGTTTGTTTTTTATCATTCCAGACACGACCCCCTTCCGATGTTCATTAAACCAATGAGAAAACATTGTAATGATCGCATCAAGCATGGGTATTAAAGAGTACTTCCTTGCGTCCTTGAAAACACCGTTCAAAGATTCCATAGCATTACTTGTGTCTAAGTTGTATCTATATTCTGGAAAACAACACCTTGCCCATTTTTCTTTCACTGTATTCTCCTCCACATACTTGGCCGCAGAAGGATATCTCGTTCTAAAAGAAGTATAAGCAGAATTGAACTTAGCAACTGTGTAAGGCCTACTGCACTCCATGAATCTCCATGCGACTACGTCTTTGTTAGCGTTAGAAGCATGACCTTTCACATTTTGGGACAAATGCCATACACAATACCCATGATGAGCCTGGGGATACACATTACCTATGGCGCTTATGAGCCTTGCATTTCTATCACTCATAAATACCAATTCGGAAGAGTCTGGTATAACGGTTTTCAGCATCTCCATAAACCATGTCCAACTTGCATCATTTTCACCATCGAGTACACCAAACGCTAAGGGATAATGGTGTCGATTAGGATCATGAGCTGTAGCAAAAATTAGTACACTACCATATCCATTCTTGAGAAAAGTTGCATCCACAATTATCACTTTCCTCATGACTTCAAAACCTTCAATGCTAGCTCCTAAAGCTATGAATAGGTACTTGAATTTTTCCTTCTCATCCAATTCCACACGTGTTATTGTACCATCATTTTTATTCTCTAACATGTGCAAATAGCAATACAACAACTTGTAGCTTTCTTCCGGGGTACCACGCAAATCACTAACAACTAGATTTCTCCCTCTCAATGCTGTGGAGTATGATATCTTCACACCTAATTTGTCTGAACAAGATCCATGATATCTCTAGGAGTTGGAGTTTTCATTTTTCCCGGATAACCCGCTACCAAAATGGATGCAACTAATTGTGGTGTGCCTTGCCTCTTCGTTTTGCTGCTGTCGCTCTGACTAGTCCGAGAGCATGTATGCATCTTGGTGTAAACCCCATTTACAGCTTTCTTGACTACATTTGAGCACTAAACGTCCCGGATCAGACTTTTTTATATCAAAACAAAAACTGTTGACAAATGAGCCTCTATCCACCACATCTTGTAATGCCTTCCTATTTGGAAATTCTTGAAGTACAGTCACTCCCAAACCGTCTTCCCATGCCTCTACAAACTGACTAGTTTCTACAACAGGTGGAACCTCTACATAATCATCACCCATATATTTCCAATCCACACCTTCATCACGTGATACACCATCATCATCCACTGTCACCTCATTTTGTTGTTTTGCTAGTTCTTTTTCTACATACAGAGTAATGGCATTATCTCCGATTACACCATCATTTGAATCCAGGTCGCCATATTTCTTACCAAAATAACTTTTTCTGGCTCTCGACAGTTGCTCAGGCAGTTCCGATCTAGTGATGACCTCCACAAACAACATACATCTACGATTCTCTTTATCAATGGACGTTAGATAAACACACATATCCTCATCATCACAAATAATAAATTGTTCCTCTCATCCCACCAGCAGTGGATAGTAACTCAATTGCAATTTAACCTTACTTTCATCTAACGTAAGCTTCTTGTATATCCTAACTTCTATCATCGACAAAGTTATCTCCTCCACTGATGTCTTCAACATTAAACTATACATGCGACCTTGGCATTTAAAATGTATGCTGACGTTGTTGCTCATTGTATCCTGCCAAAACAATACAAAAAAAACTCAATCAATAATACTAGTTATACTACATTTATCAGTAATACTAGTTATGAGTTATACTAGTTGTACTATATTTATCAGTAATACTTGTTACAAGTTATACTAGTTATACTACATTTATCAGTAATACTAGTTACAAGTTATACTAGTTATACTATATTTATCAGTATAACATGTTACAAGTTATACTAGTTATTCTACATTTACCAGTAATACCAGCTACAAGTTATACTAGTTCTACTACATTTATCAGTAATACTATTACAAATTATACTAGTATTACCCAGGTCTCAATCGCAAGAATTTAAATTGGATATTCTAATCTATAATACACTACGATTCAACCACTGAAATCTGTTTGTTACCAATTTAAAATCCTAATCGATCCAGAAACTATGGTAAAACATCCAATGTGCATATAGCAAATCCTCCAATATACCTAATTGCCAAAGAATCTGGATTTTGAAGCTGAAGGACGGAATAACACCAATGCAGAGGTCGACGGCGAGGCAGAGGTCGAGCAGTGAGCTCGCCGTGGCCGGAGACAGCTCGACGACTGAGCTTGAAGGCGGTGGCGGCGGAGAGGGAGACCGCTCGGTATACAATCAGTTTCTTCTTTTTTCCTTTTTTTTTATTTTTTTTTTATTTTTCTGAGTAATATTAGAGGGCTAGTTTGGTCTTCACACACTGAAACATTCTTAAAAAGGACATGTAGATTAAATATGGACATAGCATATTTTATTTTCCCATTTAAGGGCTTTTGGGAAGTTGGCTCTTCACAGAGTCACCAAGTGTAGTATGTTTGGAAGACCGTTATGTTTATGAAGATTGGCTTGAAGACTTCAAAGTCTGTTTCTATGTGTCATTGGCAGAAAGTTCAGGGTCACACATGTGCACATCTGCTGGCTTCCTTATGGACCAGGTTAGTCTCTAACAGGTGCCCTTTTTCTGGCTTACTCTTGTTAGGATCAGGAACTGCAAGATGCAGATTGGTGTAGACGCATGCTTTCATAGTGATATGATCCTAGGTGAGGATCAAGTCCCTGAATGCTTTCCAAGAGGTTGTGATGGTCGGAGTGATGAGATTAGTGATGTGGAAGTGATGAGATGATGTAAAACGGCAGGTATGGTCTTCTGGGTGTTGGGGATTGATGCGAAACTTCCAAAGGGGATGGTGAACCTTTAGACTTTCAGACTTGTTCTGTACGTGGGTGAAGACCCTAGATGTGATGAACAAGAGGTGGATCGGAGTGATACTTCTTAAGAGTTGTGACAGACTCTAAGACTATCGACTTGCTCGGTGTGAAGGAATGAAGACCCGACACTTTGAGCAAGAAATGATCAAACAAGTAAAATGAGTTTTGAAAATAAAAGTTTGATAAGAGTACAATGGAGTCTCAGCCTCAATATAAAGAGAAGGAGGCGAGATTAGAAAGAGAAGAAGGAATAAAGAGTGTGTTTACGAGACATGCCTCGGTAAACAACACTCAGACCATGCAACATTAAAAGACAGTTTGAATTCAAAATAAGATAGAAAGATAAGAGATGGGTGAGGCCCATAATGTCTTCTAAATGGGCCTAGATGGATCAGTCTCAGCAAGTGACAAAGGTGAGACATGAAACCCACAAACCTCATTAAAAACCTTCTCTCGGAAAACCACTTGGGAAAAACCGAAGAGTAAGGGAAAAAGAGTGTTAGTGTGTTTCATGGTCACTTGCCAAGCTCCTTGTGCATGAACCTTGACCAGAGAAGTCTTGGTATCATCTTTATAGCTCAAGTGATCCTCTTGAGTCATTGTTTAGCGGAGCAAAACTCTAACAGCTTGGTGATATTTCATTGTTCGAGAGCAAGTCTTGGGTCCGATAAGTGCTTTGGAGTGCTTGGTGATATTTCGTTGTTCGAGAGCAAGTCATTGTTCATGCTCCTTTAGATCTGTGCTCGTCCATTACTTCATTTCCCATCCATGCTCCATGCTCTAGGTCCTTAGAGCTCTCCAGATTCATATCATCCTCCCCCAGTTGAAAAGGATTTGTCCTCAAATCTGCTTGACCTGCCACAAATAACACAAAGTTAGAATCGTCAAAGAGTATCATTATGGGATCCTTACCTCGGAGATCAAGTTGATAGGCATTATTGATGATTCTGATTGTTAGGTGAAATGAACCATCAATCCTTGGCGTCCATACTCGTTCTCCAACCTCAAAGATCATTCTTAAGTAAGGAAGAGGTTTCTTATCGTGCAGCAAAAAGACTCCAATTCCAATCCTCGCAAAGCTACTAGATTAGATAATTATTGAGTCCGGTGGCTCCTCTTTTATTCCTGCAAAGTTGTCAACACTTTTGGCAAAGAGAAAGCATGTTATCACAGTCATGGAATCACTATAAACAAATAAACATATCTCAGCTTGAGTCAAAACATTATCCTTGTCATTTTTCCTTTTTACTTGTGTTTTACGACAATGATTTGATTCCAAATATTCCTTGAATAAATCCAAATTTTTCTCAGTGAATTCTTGAGATAATATATTCACTTTCACAGCTCTTAAATCATGAGAAACAAATTGAGACACAGAAATACTTACCTGAATAATGTTCTTGGTGTTTTTGGTGAACATAATCTCCACGGTAAATTGAAATGTTCTTGGATCTGGGGGCTCTTCTTGGATCAGGGCATTGTTAGTGACCAATCTATCCACTTTAGAGGTTGACTTACACAATGAGGGCTCTCTTGGTCGCCATTGATAATTTTGGAATGAACAAAATGATAAAAAATCGATTTTAGCTTCTACGGAGAACATGTGAAGTGAAGAGGTCCAAATCTCGTGGGGTAAGTGTCTTGAACGTCCTAGATAGTCTCCAGGTCTCCAAATGTGGTTATGAGATGCATCACAGATCGGTGGTAGTCCTATGGGGTTATCCACTTGAAACATGATCTCAGAATCCTGCAAAAGAAACATCATCTCACTCGGCAGCACCGGTGTAAGGTTAGATACACAAGAAAATTTATCTAAAGAGACAAATATTTTATGATCCAAATATTCAGCATCATTAACCTTACTAACCATAGCAAAAATATTAGCTTTCTTACCTTGCTCTTGATTCCCTTTGAGTTTAATTTTGTCAAGGTAAAACTCAGGAGCCGGCAATGGCACAAGAGTAGTTTTCTTTTCTTGAAAAGGTTTTGAACTCAAAATTGTACAATCTGCGCCAAGAGAGAGCAAGTTAGCTTTCATTCATTTTTGAGAGTCTAGATAATTACCTCGGGTTTTTATTTGTGGTGAGGCATCTGGTGGTTTCTCCTTGATCACAATGATGTGTTCAGTTCTTGTTACTCTCTCTGATGGATCCATTGTTAAGCTCTGTGTGGATGTGATTCCGCCTAAGCCATTGCACACATCTAAGGTACCTGTATCTTTCTTGGTACTTAAGGGAAAAATCAAGTGCATTATACTTGAAATTTCGACATTCAAAACAGGTTGTTTGAAGCTACGAGTGAAAATAAAATTATTCCAATATCGAATAAACTCGCAAGCTAAACTTACATGAGTACCTTGTAAGATGTTACCAAACATTTCAGCTCGGCAAGCTTGTGAATGTGTTGACACCGCATGATGGTTCTTCTCTTTTGTGCTTTCCTCAGCTCTTTCATCCTCATGCTCCATAGTATGGCCTGAATCAACATCCTTTGACAAGAACAAGTGCATCACACAGGAAATGGAAGTTTCTAAACCTTGATTAACTACTTCACTACTTGAGTTTTGTGAGCTCAGTTTTGATCCTAATGAAGTGATATTTAGCTCGTGTTCTTCAAGGCAAGTGGCAGCAAAATTTCCTTTCTTATGAGAATCATAACAAGTAACTTCCTTGGATTTTGAAAGATTAGAGGACTTACATTGCTTTGGTTCACCGCTTGAGTCAAGTAATGGATTTAGGCTTTGCTTGTGAACCACGACTTGTTCAGTGGCCTTCTTGGGTTGAGATGTTAACTTAGCCTCCATTTGCTCATTTAGAACGGTCTTGGACACTTCTTTTGGCTGAGGGCTGTAAGCTTCTTTTCGTACTAAAATCTTTCGTGCATACTTATTTCTCATTAGTTCTTTAAGATCTCTCCACGAGGTGATAGGGGGCTCCTTGTAATTCCAGCGGTCATCAACCTCTTGCACCCACCATTGATAGGCGTCTCCGGTGAGTTGTCCAATTGCATGAGCTAATCTCTTTTCTTTGAGGATGCGGCTGTAGTGAAACCAATCGTCCATGTTTCTTTCCCACTCTAGGTAGTTTCTTTTTCCTGAAAATCTAAAGAGTTGAAGTTCATTAGCATATTGATAATCAGAACTGACATAAAACGTAGATTTTGGAGCGTGAGAGGTTTTCTGTGAGCTGCTCCATGTTGAGCTCGATGTGCTGTCTGGTGGCTTGGGCTTAATCTCTTGTTCCCTCCTTTGTCGGTCATTGATGGATTTTTCTAATTCAGCTCTCATGGTTGCCATACTTTCGTCCATTATGGCTCTTAAGGAATCAAGGAGTTCTTTGTTGGAGTTTGACGATTCCTCTTCACCATTGCTGGTTCCCACCATGGTACCTGTTCAGATTCAAACAAGTAACAAGTAAAAAGCTCAAACACAACAAGGAAAAACTTGGCAAGAAACCCTAATCGACAGTTTGACCTGATCAAACAGAATAAAATATCAAATCACGTTCAACAATTCCAGAGTCAATTTTAACAAATACTAGAATCAATATAGGTTTCAATGCAACAGATTTCACGATTTTAGGATTAACCAATGATTTTAAACAAGGCTTGCTCGGTGTGAAGGAATGAAGACCCGACACTTTGACCAAGAAATGATCAAACAAGTAAAATGAGTTTTGAAAATAAAAGTTTGATAAGAGTACAATGGAGTCTCAGCCTCAATATAAAGAGAAGGAGGCGAGATTAGAAAGAGAAGAAGGAATAAAGAGTGTGTGTTTACGAGACATGCCTCGGTAAACAACACTCGGACCATGCAACATTAAAAGACAGTTTGAATTCAAAATAAGATAGAAAGATAAGAGATAGGTGAGGCCCATAATGTCTTGTAAATGGGCCTAGATGGATCAGTCTCAGCAAGTGATAAAGGTGAGACATGAAACCCACAAACCTCATTAAAAACCTTCTCTCGGAAAACCACTTGGGAAAAACCGAAGAGTAAGGGAAAAAGAGTGTTAGTGTGTTTCATGGTCACTTGCCAAGCTCCTTGTGCATGAACCTTGACCAGAGAAGTCTTGGTATCATCTTTATAGCTCAAGTGATCCTCTTGAGTCATTGCTTGGCGGAGCAAAACTCTAACAGCTTGGTGATATTTCATTATTCGAGAGCAAGTCTTGGATCCGATAAGTGCTTTCCAAGCTCCTTTAGATCTGTGCTCGTCCATTACTTCATTTCCCATCCATGCTCCATGCTCTAGGTCCTTAGAGCTCTCCAGAATCATATCACATAGGGCTTTGGTTTGTCATTGGTTCCGACTTGAGTTTTTGTTGCTGGTTATGTGGAGCTCGAATTTAACCAATGCAGTCCTGATGGGTTTGGCTAAACTTGGCTTAAAGTTTATGCCCTCTTGGGGTTCTCCTATAGTATGGGTGCCATTTATTATTGCAGTTTGCAGGTTGTTTGCTGGTATATTGAAACTTGATATTTTTGGTGGGTTTCAATCGATTGATAGTATAAATGGTGAAATGTCGAACCTAATCTAGAGCATGTCTGTAGCACTTAACATGTGGATTAAGCTAGCAAGTCAAGCAATATATTTTAGGGGTTTTTCTTACTAACAGCCTAAAATACATAAAATTAAACTAGAGATGCAGAGTCTGTCACACTCTAACAAATCATGGACTAAAGATGCAAAAACTAAGACTAGTCGCAAAATCCTAAGTGACTCGAGTAGGGCACTCGAGTGGACTACGCTGAGTGGTAAAAGAACTCAATGAAAGCGGTAAACAAGAGACCTAAAAATGATAACTAGTTCAAATAAAAGACAAAGGGATCTCAGGGATAGACTCATAGGATAATCTACACTCTCACGCCATGGGTGCTAATTTACTAAACTCAGGGTGAATCCCTTGACGACGGATCTCACTTCCAATCCAACCCACTGTCGTGGTGAAGGGTCTCAACAAGTGACTAAGGATCGATCCGTCAAAGCCAAGAAAGACTCATAACAAGTGAGTAGTTGGGTCGTGATGTAAATCAACATCTGATGCACCAACTCTCACGCTATTGTGTCTTAATCCCTGGAAAAACTAGATCTGATGGTTCAAGGCACTTTTGCTGCTCATGAATTCATCTAAAATCATGATCCTCTTTATCAGAGAGGTACAAGCATTAAAAACGAGAACCCAAGAGGGACTTTAAAACCGAATCGGCATAAATCAGCAAAAACCCATGGTGATCGAGTGAGACTACCTAATCCATCCCTGAAAACCCCTAAAATGACTACTCACTCATCGAGATCATCATCGAAGCCAAAAGCCCAGAAAAGCTAAGACTTGTCATAGATGAAGGATGATCTGATGAGAAAGAATTTTCGAAAAAGAAACAGTAAATCAAAACTCGATCTTATTAAAATTACTAAGAGTTGCAAAATTCCGAATCGAAATCTAAAGATAAACTAGAGAGAGAAAACTAAGAGAGATGAAAACTAATTATTCTAAGGCGGCGCAAAATTCTATTTGTGTCAGCGCTCCCTCCGCGAGTTATGATTATTCTCGGTATTTATACATAAGAATTAGGGATAATGAGAATTCGCCATAATTTGTAGAATCTTCTAGAAGCGGTGCTCACCACTCGACCATGACGTTGAGTGGTCTGGTCGAGTATCCTCCTCGAGTCTTCATCCGATAGCCTCCTCGAGCAACTTGAGCTTTCTTTGCAATCTTCAACTCTATGGCTCCACGTCACTCGAGTCATGAGTCTTGCAGAAATCCCTACGTCGCTTCACAGCCTGAGAGGTCACATAAGTGATGACTCCTTGCAGCTCCGAGTACCTGAAATGACCACATGTATGCAAAATTCTTGCAAACTAATGCAAAGAGACTAAATATCCTAAATGTCAAATAAATGCAATAAGTGATAAGAGTAATGTCTAAAACCTATGCTAAGTTGCAATAAAACAATAGTAAAAACATGCCAAAATGCAATGCTATCATAGATCCAGAGTAATCTCTTCCCCCTTAGGGGCATCTTGAAGGACCAAAGTATGATGGGTTCATTCACCATGTGATTTGGTTCTTGTGGTTCTCCTTTGGTAGCAAGGTATCCATTAGTTTGATGGTCTCTCGTTTAGCTGCTCTGGTTCAAAACTCTTCAGCTTGCAGAATTGTTATTTCAGCCCTTATAGCCAAGCCTTTGGCGACTAGGAATCTTATTCTCAGCCCAAATTTTCCACTTGCGTTAAGTGGTGTAGTGGCTCAAGACTCGTCGGTATTGCAAGGATCTTCCTCCCGACCTCGTCTCTCCTCTTCTTTAGGTGCAGATTTCTTAGCCTTGTTGGCTTTTGAAGACCTCATTCTCCTCACTTCCAGAGGAATAAGAATTGGAGCTCATGAAGTGTATGAGTTTGCATTTGGTATTAGATCCTCTCTAGGGTATCTTGATACATGTAATTCTCAATCTATCTCTATCTTAGTTGTTGTTACCATGTATTTAGAGTTTGTTCTGGTATTGATTACCTCTGTTTTGGTACAAGTTACCATTGTTTGTATTGGCTACTCCTTTCATGGAGGTTGAGACTTCTCTATTAATATAAAGGTTTGACCAAAAACAAAAAGATGTCCAATTAATTATTGAGTTCTCGAGATTTTTCTAATCCCAACTCTTTATTTTTATTGAATTAAATACGATTTTAATTGCTGCATTTATTTTTAGTGACAACCAAACTCCATAATTTATTCTACCTCATTTTAGGCATTATAGGTCTAAAGTGCACTCTACTCTCTGTTGATTCGATCACGTTACTATACTACTGCACACTTAACCGTGAACTTGCAGTGTTGTTGTTCCGGGTTAAAACTCGAGCACATCAAGTTTTTGTCCCCGTTGCCAGGGAGCCAGAGTTATCTCTAGATTTCTAATTTTAAACCTAGTCTAGAAATTTTTTGTTTTATTTTTATTTTTATTTTTCATCTTACTGAGATCGACCCATCCTCACGAGATCGATCGATCCTAGTGCCTTTTCTTGGTTACTGATTTTTAAATTTCAAATTTTGTTTTTCTCAGGTGCATGCAACTAAAGAGTCACAGTTCTAAGGACTTGCAGATTTTGAGTAACCAAGAGTTGATTGAGAGGATCAGAGCTAGTGTTAAGGCAAGGAAGGAGGCTAGAATGACTGATGTTGATAACCAAGGAGTTATTCCTTCGGGTGTGGTTGAGGAGACTGCAGAACAGAGACACCAGAGAGAGATTTTGGCCCAACAAACTCTCAATGATGCTGAACTTCAAAGGCAGCAGAGAGAGATTGTCGCGCATGCTCTAGCTGTGCCAGCACATGGTCATCAAGGACCACAACGAAATGTTACCTTAGGCGAGCAGGATGCTCCTTACGCCAACTATAGAAACCGATCTGCAATCACTCCCCCATCGATCCAAAGGCAAGATTATGAGATCAAGCCACAAATCATCGCACTGACTAAGAAGAATCAATTCCATGGGACCACATTGACCATCCTTGACATCCTTGAAGAAATCTGCAGCACAACGAGCTCAAATGGAATTCCTACTGTTTACCTGCACTGTAAACTTTTCCTTTTTTCGATGACAGACAAAGCTCATAGGTGGCTTAAGTCATTAAGGCCTGGATCCAATTGGGGAAAATGTCGAGCTGCTTTCTTACAGTAGTTCTTCACAAAGTCAAGATCGGCCGCATTAAAGAACAAAATCGCTACTTTCCAGCAGGCTGCTACCGAGTCCTTTTACGAGACTTGGGACCGTTATAAGAAGTATTTAAGGGACTGTTCCACTCAGAGCTATACTGAGTCGGATAGGATGAACTTCTTCAATAACGGGATAGAGCAGAAGTATCAAATGGCGCTAGATACAGCAAGCAGGGACACTCTTGAGGAAGCCACAAAGCTGATTGAAAACCTTGGATCGAGAATGTCAACCGTTGCTCCAACTATGATAGATGAGCTAGAGCTCTTGCGAGTGATACGACAATGGAGGACCTTACTGGAAAGGTGGACATGTTTTTGAAAGCAAAAAGGAAGTCAGTGAATGTAATAGAAGATCACGAGTATGATGATGAGGTTGATGGGACCGAGGAGATCAACTTTCTAGGTGGACAAGGAAACTTTCAAAACTGGGGTTTCAACCAGAACTATAAGAATCATCCTAACTTATCCTACCGAAGTAACAATGTTGAGAACCCTAGTGATCAGGTATATCCACCTCGGAATACTCAGGCCAAGCCTTTTTTCCAAATTCAGAGCCAACCATATAACCAAGGGTATCAAAACAGAGCTGGTTATGGTAATACAAGATTCAGTCAACACTATGGGATTGCTGGTTCTCAAGACAAGATTGAATCCATGTTCTAGCAGATCATGGAAGGATAGAAGAAATTTGCAGTGGAGATCAATGCGAAGGTTGATGAGATATACACTGAACTCAATGGGAAGCTTGATGCCTTGGGGAATCATGTGAAATTATTGGAAACCCAAGTGGCACGATCAGCTAAAATGGTCAAAGCACTACCAGGAACCCTTCCGGAAAAATATGAGATCAACCCCAGACAGTATTTGAAGGTTATCGAGCTGAGAAGTGGAAATAAATATTCTCTGATAATTTCACATGAGAGTGATGCCTTGGGGAATCATGTGAAATTATTGGAAACCTAAGTGGCATGAGAGTAAATGATGATGAGATAGATTGATCCACCATTAAAATTGATCGATCCGTCGATGAAAGTGATCATTTTCTCGATGACGAGATCAAACGATACCACAAGGAGATTGAACTGCAGAACGAGATCGATCGATCCAAATTTGTTGATAATGAGATGAGTTCTAACAAATATCGACCGATCCTGATGCAGATCGATCAATCCCTGCTGCAACTAAAATCAATTCCTCCGATTTATCCAAAAGAACGGTACACATTAATTAAGGGGATCTGAGTCTCCATTGGAGATGAAGCGCCACCAGTGTCTGAGCGCACTAAGGCCGCTATTTATGACTAGGTTGTGATGATATATAAGGAAATGAGGGTGAGATTACCTTTTAAGGAAATCAAATCAATGATTCCTTTGTTGACAGTACATTTGGATAAGGTTATAACTGGATTGTCAACACTACATGAGGCATCTGATATCCTTCAGCAAGCATCCAACAAGAAGATGAATGAAAAGTTTCCTATAAAGCTCGGAGATCCGGGAAAGTTCGCTTTGTCATCCACCATTGGAAATTATCGCTTCAAGCATAGCTTGGTTGATACGGGAGCTAGTATAAACATGATGCCACTCTCTGAGTCACGGAGACTTGGGTTGATACATATGCAACCAACTGGTATCTCACTCACAATGGCCGATGGATCGATTTGGAGACCGTTGGGATGCCTCGCTAACATCCCGGTGTTGGTAGAAGGAGTTATGCACTCGTGGATTTCCATGTTCTAAATCTAGACGACGACAGAACATATCTTATTTTAGGACGTCTGTTTCTCGCAACTACCAAAGCCTCAATCAACATGCCAAAAGGAAAAATTAAACTTCGTTTTGAGAAATCAGTCATGAGTTTCTATGCTGAGATCGTCGATAAGCTGCATACATGGATGGTCAAACATTCAAGGTGGATGACTCTGAAGCTTTTGATGTTGTTCAGTCAATGGACATGATCCCGACAAACCTCATAGATGACACAAATATGGACTCTCATTACGAAAATAAAACTGATGAAGAAGGGAGTTTAGATCGTATCATAAGGGCTATCATCACTTCCAAACCCATAACCGATGCAGAAAGTCAACCACCAGATGAGGAAGTCTCCATTCCTCCAATGGACCCAGCTCATGTCTAAGGAGTAATACAAGTCAAGCTAGTGACTTTCATAAACCAGCGATGAAGGGCTTATGGACTATGTTGTGAAATTGTGAGGTTGAATTGGGAAAGCTTCGAATGTCTACAGTGAAGTACATGGTGGTTCGATTTTGATTGACTATGTAGCACATGGATTACTCGATGATTGGTCAATGCGATTCAAGCCTTTCTTTTATATTTGTTTCATTTGTTTGTTTCTTACTTGAGGTCAAGCAAGGATTCAAGTCTGGGGGAATTGATTTGTCGTGATTTTAAGGGTTTTATGCCTTTGATTTCATATGTTTTCTAGTCTTTATTGTGCCATTTTGGTTTAGTATTAGTTTTTGTGCCATTTTGGGTTTTTTTCTTCTTAGGTTTACAAGTCATGGGAAGAAAATGGATCAATTGGAGCAGCTTTGGACGTCTACACACTTCAAAGATCAGTTGAAGATGCATTTGGATCGACCAATCTGAAGGAGGATCGACCAGAATAAAGAATTAATGAAGTGGTGTGTTTTGAAGTTTGAGATCGACCGATCCACATGGATCGATCGATCCTGTTTGTGAATATTCTCCAGATCTTTGATTTTATTCTGATTTAAACCTAAGGATCTCCTTCAAATAAGAGAGGCTCGTGCCTGAGCCGTCAGAGACCATCAGAGACCATCAGAGACACATTTTTACATTATTTTCGTCACGTTTTTTTAGAGTTTTTGAGAGCTATTAGATCTACTTTTCTCTTTGACTATTGGATCTATACTACTTGATCTTTCTCATCATCTTCTTCATATGTTATCAATCTACTCATTCATCACGATCTCTGTATTATGTGCTATGTCTGAATAGTTTTATTTGTTGGGTGAAGGGATTCATTCAAGGGGGTTTCAATGATTAATTAGGATGTTTTCATATATTAGGGTTATGAATTATATCTATATTTCTATGGTCTTAATGCTATTGTTAGGTTGCCGAATCTGACAATTAATCTATAGGTTATCTAATGCGACTAATCATTGGTTAGATAATTTGGAATCAATAGTTTATAGGGCTGGTAGTTGTTAGCTAACGAAAGTTGAGGTTGGATTACGAGGTGAACTTATCAGACTTGATTAAATTGCTAGCATAGGGCCCTAACGGATTTATGTCTAATATAGTATTCGCATTTGAAAGGTGGTTTACTTGTTAATAGTGTTCTAAGTTCAACATCCGCATTTTATTTAACCTTAGTCCGGTTATATGCCTAATTAATTATTGAATCCCCGAGATTTCCCGAATCCCAACTCTTTATTTTTATTGAATTAAATCCGATTTTATTTGCTGTATTTCTTTTTAGTGACACCCAAATCCCATAATTTATTCTGGCTCTGTTTAGGCATTATAGGTCTAAAGTGCACTCTACTCCCTGTGGATTCGATCCCGTTACTATACTACTGCGCACTTAACCGTACACTTGCGGTGTTGTTGTTCTGGGTTAAAACTCTTGCACATCAATGTGTTTTGAGTATGTGTGGATGTTGGATCCAACACTCGAAATATAAATATTGCTTTGATAAAATGAGAATATTAATTCGAAAAAGATCCCCCCTACAAAGCCTTATATTTATACACTAGGTCTTTTATCCGCACATATCTATTTTTATTGATTGGTTTAATATATTTTTATATTTATTTAATTTTATATGTAGCTAGAGTATTGTGTTATATTTTATTTTGGTTTATTTTAAACTTATAGTTTTTTATTTATACTTTTAGAAAATAAATTTAATATAGAATGAACATTTGAAGATTAGTTTTGTTTAAAACATCATTTTTAATATAGAGTTAGGATTGTTGTCTTTCTAATGTTTGCATATGTACTTTTTGATAAAATGTTATATACTTTTACGGCTTGAAATATGTCTTGCAAATGATTTCCACTTGATTGCATTAGGAATGTAGGACCAATGACCACCATCTGACCATCATCTTCATTGGCATCTTTTGTTTCACTTATGAGTGCATTTCCATCTCCATAACTTAACAACCATGCTGCAAAACTTCCTTCTGATTCTATTAGTCTTATCTTTTGTTTCAGAGCGAAGACTGTGACGACCGCACTCTATTTTTTTTAACACGCAATTACTTAATAAATAAACGCCCATACATTTAAATATTCTCCAAGTAATTAACATACAACAAGCAACAACCACGCATGGTCAACAGTTCTACCGGTTCTAGCAATCCTACGAAAGCTACAAAAACCACAAAACTACCGGGTCCTTATCATCCCCTCCTCACTGCCTCGATTCCACGATCACGCCTTATCTTTACCTGCATCGACAAAAGTGATGCATCAACATTTGGTAAACCAAACGCTGAGTGAGATTGATCCTCCCAACAACAGGTTATATGAAAGCCCACGCAATTCAAACAACCACACCAACACGAAATAATAACACTACATATTACTTCAAACAATCAGCTAAACATGCAACCTCATGCAAAGCTAATGAAACACATCCATGACTGACCACCTAGCAATTCACAATAACAAAAAGTGCTAAAACACACAAGTCATAGAACAACAGGGTCAATTAACCACACTCTATCAACCAACAGGGTCTATATACCCACTATCGACCTCCCTTTATCAACCACACCTTGTCGATAGCCACTATCGACCATGACCTACCAACCACAACCTAGTAGGTAGTCATCCTAAAAACCATCTGAAGAAACTCATCTACTTATCTATGGATCACACCTAGTCGATACAACATATCGACCTTGCTCTATCGACCACATCTGGTTGATAAGCACTAGGAAAACACCCAGCAAGATTTATTGACTAACCTATCAACCTGCCCTAGTCGATACACCCTATCGACCTCGCTCTATCGACCACACCTGGTCGATAATCACTAGGAAAAACATCCAGCAGGGTTCATCAACCTCGCTCTATCGACCTGCCCTAGTCGATAGCCCATATTGACCTTGCCTTATCGACAACACCTGGTCGATAGCCGGTCCGATTTCCCAACTCTACAACTTAGCCTAGACACAAGCCTAAGGCCAAACCTCTAAACCACAACCAATACACATACCAAGCAAGACAATACCACACCAAGCAACTAGGAAAATACTCCCAACAAGCCATGGAATCACCAAGAAACCACAACACACACAATCACCAAGCAAGCATAAGAACTCATAATCAAAGCTTAACAAGGCACAACAAGCACAAATCCATGGTTCTCTAACCACCACCAGCTTAGCAAACTCTAGCAAAAGCTCCACAAGTGACCACAAGGTTTCTAAGCAACCTAGGAACACTCCAAAGCTTAGCACAACCCCACAAGCCCCCAGACATGGCTTAATGATAACCTTTGGTCACAATTCACCTTAGAAATAGATGGATCTAGCCTTAGATGGACTCCCTAAGCTCAAGAAAGATCTCTCATCTTCCTCCAAAGCTCACGCCACAAAGCCTCACTCCAATCCTTCCTTTTCCAAGCTTCACAAAGCTCCACACGCTTTGATCTCACAAGATCCAAGCTTAAAGACGATTTTCTCTTCTTCTTCTCTCTCTTCCTTTGTCTAAGCTATCAAGCTCAAACTCTCTCTCTCAGCCCCCAACAACTGGCGAGCAAGGAGAAAAAGAAAGGAAGAAGAAGCCAAATTGGATTTTGCCACCTGTTTGAGAAAAGCTCCAAAACTTTCGAATCGACTTATAACACTTCCGGAACAAATCTAAATTAATTATTTCAACCCCATAATTAATTTCTCGAGACTTGTCTAAGGTTCATAAACTCAAAAGAACTTCCAAATTAATTGAATTAATTAATTTCCGGAACACATGCGTTACAATTCTCCTCCACTAAAATAGATTTATCCTCGAATCTTACGTTACCGTTCATCTCTAATGGACCGTTCATCTCCAATAAACCTTAATCGTCTCAATGATTACTCAAGCCTTGGCCAACCCAGCCAACTCAATACACAGACACGAGGTCTACTACCAACCTCTGAGGTTTCCACTCCCTCTTGACCTGCACGGCCAACACAGGAGATTCATCATTAATCCCCCAAGGTTTCCACAATACCTCTTGAAAAAGCGAAGGAATCGTAAGAATTATTTACACTTGCAATAATCATGTAAAAATTCTTAGCAAAAATCTATATCCTATACTATATAAATAGGGGTTCATAAATATTGTGCGACCAATTGCTTTATTTTAAAGGCCGGTGATTTTTGTCTTTTTATTTTATTTTAAATAATTTCTTAATTAAATGTTATGAAAATATGAAGTTATGAAAAAGAAAATATATATTTGAAAATTATGGCTTAATCTGATAATATTTATTTCAAATTGATCAATTAAATCCAATATCATAATTTTCTTATATACTAAACTCATTATTTTGAGTAATTCTAATATTTTGTTGCATATTTTGGCGATAGTTTTTTTTTTAAAGATTTTGCGAGATATCAATTTTTTCCGTTTTAGTTTTGGCAGATTATCATCATAATTTATGTTAAATGCTGATGTGAACCAATAAGAGTATAGTTTTTAAATCCTATGTGGATGGCCTTAGCATCAAATCCTATGTGGAAGAACAAGTATAATCTTCATCGGATTAATGAGTTCTTGGATCAGTTGAGAGGGGCTACTTGGTTCTCTAAGATTGACTTGGCGTTGGGATATCATCAGATTCCTATCGATGAGGTAGATATCCGGAAGATGACTTTTAGATCTCGTTATGGCCGCTACGAGTTTGTGGTGATGCCATTTGGGTTGACAAATGCACCAGCTGCATTTATGAGATTGATGAACATCATTTTCCAGGAGTATCTGTATGAGTTTGTGATCATCTTTATCGATGATATCTTGGTGTATTCGAAGAGCCTGGAGGAGCATGAGGTGCATCTGCGTGTGGTTCTTGCGAAGCTGCGGGAACAGAAGTTGTTTGCTATGTTGAGCAAGTGTAACTTCTGGCAGCGAAAGATTGGTTTTCTGGGTAACAATATCTCTGCAGAAGGGGTTTTGGTAGATCTAGAGAAGGTTTGGGCCATTAGTGCTCGGCCGAGGCCGAGGAATGCCACAGAGATTAAGAGTTTTCCTGGGTTAGCAGATTATTATCAGCGGTTCGTTAAGGGTTTCGCGAGTTTGGCTAAGTCTATGACGGAGCTGACGAGAAGGGATGTTCATTTCATGTGGTCATCGGAGTATGAGGAGAGTTTTGCGAAACAGAAGGCCTTATTAACTATTACTCCAGTATTGGCATTGCCTGATCTGGGTGAGCCTTACGTGGTGTATATCGATGCGTTGGGAGTTGGTTTTGGCTATTTGTTGATGCAGCGGGGGAAGGTTATTACCTATGCTTCGCGGCAGCTGCAGAAGCATGAGGGCAACTACCATACCCATAATCTTGAGATGGTTGCGGTGGTTTTCGCTTTAAAGATATAGAGATTTTATCTTTATGGTGGAAAGGTACAGGTGTTCACAGATCAGAAGAATCTAATTACATTTTCACTCACTCTGAGTTGAATTTGAGGCAGAGGCACTGGATGAAGCTAGTGACTGATTATGATCTGGAGATAGCTTACCATCCTGGTAAGGCTAATCTGGTTGCGGATGCGTTGAGTTGGAAGCGGGTGGCTTTCGCTCAAAGCATGAGGTTGAGTATTTGTTGAGAGAGATTAGCACATTGCGTTTGTGTGTTGTGTCTCAGGAACCTTTGAGCTTAGAGGTAGCTAATCAGGTGGATCTTTTGAGCAGAGTTTGGTTGGCTCTGGAAAAAGATGAGAGCTTGGTTAAGGCTTCTAGAGAAGCGGGTTCTGAGTATCAAGTATCTGCGAATGGCAATATCCTTGTGAGTGGGAGGGTATGCGTAACTTTGGATAAGGATTTAAGGTGAGAGATCCTGAGTGAGGCTCATGCAAGTATGTTCTCGATTCATCCAGGAGCGACTAAGATGTACTGGGATACTAAGGGGTATTATCATTGGATTGGGATAAAGAAGAATGTTGCTAACTGGGTTGCAGTGTGCAACGTGTGCCAGTTAGTGAAGGCAGAGCACCAGGTCCCGAGTGGTTTGCTGCGGAGTTTACCCATTCAAGAGTGGAAGTGGGATATGATCACAATAGATTTCGTGGTGGGCTTACTAGTTTCTGAGACTAAGGATGCTATATGGGTCATCGTTGCTCGATTGACCAAGTGTGCATGTTTTCTGGCCATTAAGAAGACCGATGGGCCTGTGGTATTGGCTAGGAAGTACGTGCAAGAGAATGTGAGACTGTATGGAGTACCGGTGATCATTGTCTCGGACCAGGATCCTAAGTTCACATCTGAGTTCTAGAGCGCGTTTCAGGTGGAGATGGGCACGAGGGTGCACATGAGTACGGCTTATCATCCTCAGACAGATGGGCAGTCCAAGAGAACCATCCTAACTCTGGAGGATTTTTTGAGGATGTGAGTGCTGGATTGGGGTGGTCATTACGTGGATCACTTGAGCTTGGTAGAGTTTGCATATAAGAATAACTACCAGGCGAGTATTGGGATGGCTCCATACGAGGCTCTGTATGGGAAGCTATATCGTACACCTTTGTGTTAGACTCAAGTGGGGGGGGGAGAGGAGCACATTGGGTGCGAGTTTCGTTCAGGAAATAACGGAGAGGATCCGGGTCTTGAAGCTGAACATGAAATAAGCCCAGGATCGGCAAAAAAGTTATGCCGATAAGAGGCGGAAAGAGCTTGTGTTCAAGGTGGGAGATAGAGTGTCTCTCAAGATGGCTTTACTGAGAGGTCCGAACAGGTGCATTAATGTGACTAAGTTGAGTCCAAGGTATATGGGGTCATTCTAGATTGTAGAGCATGTTGGACCGGTATCGTATCGGTTGGAGTTACAAAAGATTATGCAGGCATTTAATAAGGTCTTCTATGTGTCGATGCTGAAGATCATCGTTTGAGAGTTCTCGAGCGGAGGGTCTAGCAGCTTTGTCGGAAGAGAATTCTGATGATGAAAGTGCTGTGGGACTGTGACAGGGTGCAGGAGGAAACTTGGGAGCCAGAGGCAAGGATGTAAATGAGGTTCCGGAAGTGGTTCCAGAAGCAAGCTGCGGCTTGAGTTCCATCAACAGGTTCCAGTTTCACTTTGTAGCAGTATGCTATGTGTTTTCATTATGTATTTCCGTTGTGTATAACGATGTTACATTATGATGTTTAATAAGATGAGTATTTCTTATTATTGATAACTTTGGGAGTCATGGTTATGTATTTCGTTTTGGTGTTAAAAAGCGATAATGCATGTGAGTAATAAGATGGTAGTTCTTATTACTGATGGCACGAGTGTCATGGAAAGTTTTTATGAGAATTTAAAAGCTTGGTTCATAATCAGGAAGAGATTATAGTGTACCCAAAGTGACTGGGTATAGGTGCGATAGCCTGATTATTGGCTATGTATGGCATATATTCTGGGTGTGGAATATGGGTGATGCCAGTGTTACCTTGCGAGGATTTACATGGATTACAGGAGGTAGTTCAGTCGAGCTACTTATAGATGTGTGACTTATTGCTCGATGAGAGGGCTAGTTCCTCTTGAGAGTGCGACTAGTGATGTACCCAGGCTCGTAAGGTGTAAAGCCTAGAGTGATATGTGATATCGTGGATTCGTAAGATGTATATCCTAAATGTAGGATATATTGCCCAGAATTGAGTGGGATGGGATATCGAGACTCTTATATGTTATATTACCTCGAGTGGAGTGGTATGGCAGATACCCAGAACTCGGAGATGCTGCGGTGTCTTGGGTGTTGTGGTATAGTTGATACCTTGCGAGGTATGGTGGATATCCTGTGGGGTATAGCAGATGCCGATAACTCAGAGATGCTACGGTGTCTTAAGTGATGGGGTTTGGTCTGTGTGTGAGCGATAAGCACATATGATGTTGCGGTGTCATAAGCATAGTGACTGAGTGGGAAAACCTCGGAGGTTAGTTGTGGACCTCGTGTGTACATGCATGTACATTTGTATGTGTGTGTTGACCGGGTTGGTCAAGAGGTAGTGATTAGTGTTTAATATAGTGTGTTGGCCGTGTAGGTCAAGAGATAGCGGGAAAACCTCGGAGGTTGGTAGTAGACCTTGTATGAGTGTTGAGTTGGCCGAGTTGGGCAGGGTTTAAGTAATCGTTACAATGATTAGGGTTCATTAGAGATGAACGATAATGTAAGATTCGAGGACGAATATATGTTAGTGGGGGAGAATTGTAACGCCTGTGTTCCGGAAATTAATTACTTTAATTAATTCAGAAGTTCTTTCGAGTTTATGAACCTTAGCCAAGTCTAGAGAAATTAATTATGGGGTTGAAATAATTAATTTAGATTTGTTTCGGGGGTGTCATAAATCGTTTCAAAAGTTGTGGGGTTTTTCTCAAAGTAGTGGTAAAAGTCAAGTTTGCTACTTCTTCTTCCTTCTCCTTGTTGGCTCGCCACTTTTCTTGGTTGTGGGAGAGAGAGAGAGTTCTTGAGCTTGTGAACTTAGAGAAAGAAGAGAAAAAAAGAAGAGAAAGGCTTGGTGAGCTTGTGAGAAGCTTGGATCTTGTGAAATCAAGGGTGTGTGAAGCTTATGGAGCTTGGAAAAAGAAGTGGGTTGGAGCTAAGGTTCAAGCATGGGGCTTGGAGGAGAAAGAGAGATATTCTTGAGCTTGGGGGTCCACCTAAGCATAGATCCATCCATTCTAAGGTGAGTTGTGACCAAGGGTTAACATTAGGCCATGATTGAGGGCTTGTGGGGTTTTGTTAAGCATTGTGGGGTTGCTAGGATGCTTAGAAGCCTTGTGGTCATGTGTGGAGCTTTAGCTAGAGTTTGCTAAGCTTGTGGTGGTTAGAGAACCATGGATTTCGTTATTGTTTGCCTTGAAAGCTTGATTTGTGTTCATGTGCTTGCTTGGTGGTTTTGTGTGTGTTGTGGTATCTTGGTGATTTCATGGCTTGTTGGGAGTGTTTTCCCTTGTTGCTTGGTGTGTGGTATTGCCTTGCTTGATGTGTGTTTTTGTTGTGGTTTAGAGGTTTGGCCTTAGTGTTGTGTCAAGGCTAAGTTGTGAAATTTAGGAAAATCAGGTGCCTATCGACCAGGTGTGGTCGATAGAGCAAGGTCGATAGGGTGCATCGATAAGGCAGGTCGATAGAGCGAGGTCGATAAATCTTGCAGGACATTTTTCCTAGTGTTTATCGACTAGGTGTGGTCGATAGAGCGTGGTCGATAAGGTGTATCGACCGGGTTGATCGATAGGTATGTCGATGAATTCTTCGGGTGGATTTTAGGATGCTACCGACTAGGTGTGGTCGATTGAGCATGGTCGATAAGGTGTATCGACTAGGTGTGGTCGAGAGGGTGTGGTCGATAGGGGGTATCGACGGTGTTGGTCGATAGATTGGTCGATCGATCCTGTTGTTATGTGGCTTGTGTTAGCTTTTCTTGTTGTGAATTGCTAAGTGGTTAGTCATAGATGCTATTGATTGCCTTTTTCATGGGTTGATGATTAGGACTTGATAGGGTTGTGGTCGTGGATTATTTTCATGCGTGAATTTGATCGAGTAGAACTTAATGTGTGGTGTGTTTGATTTCTTGTTGTGGTTGTTGTTTGAAATTGCGTGTGGCTTTCATATAACCTATTGTTAGGAGGATCAATCTAACTCAGCGTTTGGTTTACCAAATGTTGATGCATCACTTTTGTCAATGCATGTAAAGATAAGGCGTGATCGTGGAATCGAGGCAGTGAGGAGGGGATGTTTAGGACCCGATAGTCTTGTGGTTTTTGTTAGTTTTTGTAGGATTGGTGGAACCGGTAGAACTATCAATCTTCGTGGTCGTTTGTCTAATTGGTTGTTATTCTATGGGCATTAGTTCATTATTTCCATGTGCAAAAAAAAATGCGGTAGTTCAATTTAAATCTTTTAATATTTATTTTTATTATATATAAAGATTATTTGGATGTATGAATAAGTGAAAAAGTATTTGGAAACAATGATAACGTAAATGTACTTCACTTTTAATAGTATAAAGATGTGCAATGTATGACATTAAATGTGAAAACTCAAAATTTATACAAGGAATCTATTGGAATTGTGTCTCTAGAATAACTGAAACTAATCCGTTAATGTCCGCTCAACAATCAAATCTTAATGGGATATTGAGAGAGATCAACCTACTTGCAAATTCACTTGAAATGGTACATTACTTACATTTTGATATATAACAATATATTATATATAAAAAATACTCTAAAAATATCCAACTAAATTTTCTTGGAAGAAAAATACATGGACTTTTCCACAATGTTAATTTTTTTCCACGGTCTTTTTTGACACTTGATTTCATATTAACTTTAAATCATTCTAATATTTTAGAGCTTATCCTATATGGATCTAGAAACTAGAGATACAAAATTTAGGGAGCTAGGATTTCTAGGATTAGATCTAACATGACGATTGGGATTTACCTCTTTCTGAGTCCTTTTAACTTGGATCTCTTGGCAGTGGCAGATAACAATGGTGGCGGCAACAGAGTTTTCATTCTCGCTCTCTCTCTCTTTCTCTCTTTCTCTCTAGGGGTTTTAGGAGCTAATGAAGATAACCTTAGGTTTAGACATATATTTATACTACCAATATTTAGGGTTTTGGCTTAATGGTCATAATGAGCTTATATGTTTTAAGATTTTTCGAAGGCTTTTCTAACCAACAAATGGGCCGGGTTTGGGGCCGGGATTGGGGTGTCACAACTTTTTCCCATTTAAAATAAATTGATCCCATATTTTGGTGTATGGGAGCCTTCCCATGTTACCAACAACTTAGGTCCAACAGACACTCATGTGTCTTAACACCCCACAACTCCAACTATGGTTCTCATGCTGTGCATAGAAGATTGAGCTAGAATGTCTTGTTCAAGATTAAATAAGTTGAACTCCTTGCAACTATTTCTTGGAAAGAGTTATCCTACATCTTCCATCACACTTTTTAGCGTTTTAGGCTCTTTTCTTGGACCACTCTAGTTATATACTGAATGATTATATACTCTAGTCTGAAAGGTCGATATTTGATCTCATGGTTTGGCATCTCATTGGTACGTAACCAGGCTTTCTAGGGGGCCTTCAATACTATGATAAACTAACTAGGCTCTTGACTCTCCCATGACCCACAACAAAAATGTCATTTGCAAGGATTGCTAATTCATCACTAATCACTCGTCGCGATGAAATAAAATTCCTTACTGATTCGTCTCAAACATTCCGTCACAAATTTTGTTGGAATTTATGCCTCACAAAATCGAAGCAAAATATAATAGTCAATAACATAGTAACAGTAACTATTATTGATGTGATATAAATTTAAATCAAAATCTACATTTTGGTTGAAAAATGTAGATGTTGATATTTAAAAGGGTAAACAATTAAATATTTATAAAAAACTTAAATTTTTAAAACTAAGTATTGGATCATTCATTTTCTCTTTTTGTTAGATCAGATTACAAGTCATTTATGTGTTTTCCGTTTTTGAATTTTTGAAGTTTTCCTTTTGGCTTTTTGGGTGTTTTGCTCTATTTCATAGTTTCCTATTTTTCTTGATTTATACTCATTTTCTTTTTATTTATTTGGGATTTGTATACATAGATCTAGTAAGAAGCATTCTCATTATTATTTTCTTAATTGAAACAGTTTGTTTTCTCTTTTATAGTAGATTCTAAAGTTTCTGTTGGATTCAAGATTATTAGTTTTCTCTCCTGGCGCGCAAAACGACCATAACTTTTAAACTGTAACTCTGATTTAGGATCAGCTTTTGGCTCTGACTAGATCTATGTGTCAGACATATTTTCACCAATTTTTGCCTAAGCTTTAGTCTGTTTATTCATTTTTTTTCTATTCTCCCATAAATGGATAGATCTTGCGGTGGTTAGAAATTCTGAATAATTGTAACAAACAAGAAGAAATAGTGATCGTTTACCACATGCCTCCGAACAGGACAACCTAGATTTTTCTAGAAATATAAGATTCGGGGCTTTCCATTGATTTTTAATCGTCATGTGGTTTCTCACGGTTCATCGAGAAAAGATCTCAAAAGGTGACAGCTAGATTTTATGATTTTGAGGAACAAATCGAGCAAGGCTTCGCCCATGCCCCCTATCTCAGATTGCAGTCTCCTCCTTCTTCGTGCTTCTATTGACCTTTCCTATTTTACTCTTTGATGCCTAACAAGCATCATCATTGACATTTGGAACGACTTTGCACTTCCTTTTGGCCACTGTGTGAAGTCGTACTTCAGCTCCCCTTGGGCCACCAATACACATAACAACTAATTTTATCTTCCCCAGATTCTAGATCCACTCCACAATCAGGCCATCAGGAACAACATCAAGGAAAACATGAACCCTTGAACGGCTAGTGAAATCTGAGCTAGCTGCGTGATCGTCCCAGATTTGATGCTCTTCATGTTCATATGAAATGCATAACAACTGTATGGGTATGTAAGAAAGGAGTCAATGTCTCGGATCATCTCAATATGTTCCTTAGGAATCTTCATGTGGTAAAAGTGCAGGCACCGGAGCCATCAACAAGCAGAATACATGCATATTTGATCTTTATTTTGCTCGTTAGCGATTTCAACTTCAATATCGTTGTCAACATTTGGCTGGTCAAAATTTCCTCACCACCATATAGCATGAACCAATACGTAGTGACGCCGGAAAGATAATTTAGTAAAATCTTGGACATTGGAGGGAGTAAGCTACAATGAATATAGCTTAATCCTGAAATCCCAAAGGACAAACCTGATCGCCCCTTCCCCCAATGACCCAAACTTCTTGCCTTTTAACAACATCAAGCTTGTTGGGTTTTCTGCAAGCCCAAACCAACTCCCTAATAGTATGATATTGTCCATTTTGGACCAACTCAAGCCCACATGAAAATGTTTTTGGGCTCTTTTCCAAAAGGGCTCATACTAATTAAAGATTGACTTATCTTATATATTAGATACTTATTTTCTAATCTTCCGATGTGGGATATTGGTTTGTTTCCCAATTACAATCCTCCCCTTAGCCTCCCCTCCAGTGAAACCTTGGCACCTAGACATTGGCACCCCTTATTCGCAAGATTCTCTTGAGGCATTGTTCTTATCATGTCACATTGAAGACTCCTCCCACACCAAGTAATCCATTTCCCTAGGTCCACTTTTCCGAACCTGGCTCTGATACGAATTGTTGGGCTTCTGCAAGCCCAAGTCAATTCCCTAATTAGTATGAGATTGTCCACTTTAGGCTTAAAGTGGCAAAGCCCTCACAGATTTTTTTTTGGGCTCCTTCCCAAAAGGTCTTATACTAATTGGTGTTCGACTTGACTTATATATTAGAAAATTATTTTCCAATCTTCCGATGTGGGACATTAGTTTGTCTCCCAACAATCCTCCCCTCAAACCATGTACCACGAACCTTAGCCTCCCCTCCAGCGAAACCTTGGCACCTAGGCACCGGTACCCATTATTCGTAAGATTTTTTCGCGACACTCTTCTTATCGTGTCACATTGAGGGCTCCTCCGACATCGAGCATGCAGCCCACACCCACTTCCCTAGGTCCAGATTTTTTGACCTAGGCTCTGAAACCAATTGTTGGGTTTTATGCAAGCCCAAGTCAATCACCAACACTATGCTAATGGGTCAAAGACGGCTAGGGTATGTTTTTGTGGTGTACGGTACAATAGGTTGACTTTGAATACATGTCAAGAAGCCTCCCAAAGCAAGGCCTTATCACTTCAAGCTCTGACGGGTTAAGGCCTTGGAGCACAATGCCAATAGTGTGAAGCTTTAAATATTGATGGTCTTAAGGTTAAAATACTGATTAACTCGGTCAATGACCTATTGTTCGTCATCAGAAAACTTTCGAGTAGATAGCGTCGATGGTTCCTATAACCTGAAAATTAAAGGGAAACAAAAGGTTTCATGTTTCATAACGACTAAGAACTAGAAATATTTCAATGTCTATTCAATTAAATGGTGATGCATGTAAAACATGAAGCTTATTTGTAGATATCTACAGAAAAATGAGGGGGGGGGGAGGGTGCAAGAGGTAGGTTTCTGCAACCAAAACGTATATGTCTAATTTAGATAATATAATTGCAAATCCAAGAAAATATACTTCAAGAGAAAGCATAGATGGGTATTAGTTTTTGAAAGTTCTATAATTAAAAAAGCAGATCTAGTTAGCTAGATAGATAGATAGATAGATAGATCAGGTAAGTTTGGATATCTAGAAAAATGTATGAACACATAATGTTTCCAAAATCATGAGGTAAATCAAACTTCAAAATGAACTGAGACAAATAATTTTTGTTTTTCTCCTCTAGGTAAAAGTTCTGGAAACTCATATGAAATAAAACGGGGATATTAAGATGGGTGCTTGACATTTCAAATTGTAAAACTACATTGTCAATTAGGAAAAAAAGAAGAAAAAAAACAAAAGAGTGTTTGGATTTTGTTACATACAAAGAAAATTAAACTTCGCTTCAATAAAGTCTCATAAAATAATTTTGAATCAGGTAGGATTTATATATCAAGAACAATGACTAAATGGCTAGATTGGAAATCTAAGTAGTGGGAGACTGGAAAAATAGGTGGTGATTTTTAGGGGCGATTTGGAGAGAGTTTTGGGAAAAGAAGATGAAAAGTTATTTGAAAAACGTATGATGTGACTAATTAGGGTTTTGGGTGTTTTAGAGGGATGATGATAAATACTCATATTTTGTCATGATCAAAACCATGACAATTAAGCTCAAATATTTTATTTGTATAGGCTTGTAAAACGCTATTACATTTTGCCTAATTAAGCATCAATTCTTTTTCTCTTAATGAACTTGCTCAAAATTGACACCCCATTGTGTCTATCTCAATTTACTTATTTTGTTCCTTTTGAATCTTAAATGTGTATCCAAAAGTCGCATACTACATTAATCGGATGTCGCTCTTGCATGTTTAATTATAAAGTCATCCCATTTTTTGCAAGAAAAGGTCTCAGCCTTTGATGTCAAAAACCATGACACCCAAATATTCTTTTTTTGTTCAGGTTCGGAAAAAGCTATTACAGTTTGCCTATTTAAGCATCAATTCGCTTCACCAAAAAGTATAACGTTTTGTACCCTTTTAAAAAACACTTGACTTCTGAAAAGTATAAAACCTGGGACGTCTTAGAAATATTTTTGATAAGTTATTTTGTAGGCACCTCTCACGCGAATTGCATAGATGTTGTTGTTACATGATTTGCTGTTAGTGTTGTTAATTCTTACATAAAATACAGGAAATTATATTATTAGTGGATTATCATTATTTGGTTTACATTTCTTGGGAAACAAAAATCAGAAAATACTCCAATTAAATTGTTTTGGGAAAAAACAACAAGAATATTTTCTGGTCTCTTATTAATTAATACATGAACTATTAAAAGTCCAATTCGCTTCACCAAAAAGCTTTCTACTTGAACCTGTACCGACGGTGAAAGAAAAATCGAGCTAGTCCCGTGAGCTCTAATGGAGCAACATCTTCAAGTCTGATCAATTACTACTTAATCTCGAATTACACCAGAAAATTCCTCTATTGTTGTAATTTGAACCTGTTGTTTTTCTCTGCTGCCCTAAGTACCATTGTCAACTTCAAGAGAGGTAGACAAAGTGTAAGAGATTGACAGAAAATTTAGTTGGGATATTTTTCTAATTTGTTTGGTATATTTCAAAGTGTAAGTAATACACTATTTCAACTGAATTTTGGAATAATGCTCATCTCTCTTAATATCTCATTGGATTTTATTGTTGATAGGACACTAAGAGGTTAATTTCATTTATTCTAGAGAGAGATATAATTCCAAAAGACAAGTCATACATAATTTTAGTTTCCACACTTAATGATTCAGTGCAAAATCCCATATATTTCACATATCCAACGTAATTTTATCAGATGAATCTAAAATATGTTTGATATGTGAAATATATGACATTATATGCAGAATTTATTAAATGTGAAAACTCAAAATATGTACGAGGAACCAATTGGAATTGTGTCTCTAGAATAATTGAAACTAACCCATTAATGTCCTCTCAACAATCAAATCTTAATGGGATATTGAGAGAGATCAACACTACTTGCAAATTCACTTGAAATGGTATATTACTTACATTTTGATAACAAATAATAAATTATATATATATATAATATCCTGAAAACATCCAACTAAATTTTCTTGGAAGAAAAACACCCAGACTTTTCCACAATGTTAATATTTTTCCACGGTCTTTCTTGACACTTGATTTCATATTAAGTGTAAATCATTCTAATATGCTAGAGCTTCTCCTATATGGATCTAGAAACTAGAGATATAAAATTTAGAGATCTAGGATTAGATATAACATTGATGATTAGGGTTTATCTCTTTCTGAGTCCTTCTAACGAGTTTTTATTCTCTCTCTCTCTCTCTCTCTCTCTCTCTCTCTCTCTCTCTCTCTCTCTCTCGGGGTTTTAGTTTCTAATGAAGCTAACCTTATCTTTAGACATATATTTATACTACTAATATTTAGGGTTTTGGCTTAATGGTCCTACTGGGCTTATATATTTTATGGCTTTTCTAACAAACAAACTGAGCAGGGTTTGGGGCCGGGATTGGGGTGTCACAACTTTTCCCTATTTAAATTAAATTGATCCTACATTTTAGTCTAAGGGCACCTTCCCATGTCACCAACAACTTAGGTCCAACAGACATCATGTTTCTTCATTATATAAAATTAATTCGGAATAATTATAAATTAAAATTTTAAATAAAAAATTAAAACATCTTCATCTTCATCTTCTTCATCTTCATCTTCTTCATCTTCATCATCATCATCATCTTCATCTTCATCATCATCATCATCTTCTTCTTCTTCTTCTTCTTCTTCTTCTTCTTCTTCTTCTTCTTCTTCTTCTTCTTCTTCTTCTTCTTCTTCTTCTTCTTCTTCTTCTTCTTCTTCTTCTTCTTCTTCTTCTTCTTCTTCTTCTTCTTCTTCTTCTTCTTCTTCTTCTTCTTCTTCTTCTTCTTCTTCTTCTTCTTCTTCTTCTTCTTCTTCTTCTTCTTCTTCTTCTTCTTCTTCTTCTTCTTCTTCTTCTTCTTCTTCTTCTTCTTCTTCTTCTTCTTCTTCTTCTTCTTCTTCTTCTTCTTCTTCTTCTTCTTCTTCTTCTTCTTCTTCTTCTTCTTCTTCTTCTTCTTCTTCTTCTTCTTCTTCTTCTTCTTCTTCTTCTTCTTCTTCTTCTTCTTCTTCTTCTTCTTCTTATTCTTCTTCTTCTTCTTCTTCTTCAACTTCTTCTTCTTCTTCTTATTCTTCTTCTTCTTCTTCTTCTTCTTCTTCTTCTTCTTCTTCTTCTTCTTCTTCTTCTTCTTCTTCTTCTTCAACTATTCTTCTTCTTCTTCTTCTTCTTCTTTTCTTCTTCTTCTTCTTCTTCTTCTTCTTCTTCTTCTTCTTCTTCTATTCTTCTTCTTCTTACTTCTATTCTTCTTCTTCTTCTTCTTCTTCTTCTTCTTCTTCTTCTTCTTCTTAACTTCTTCTTCTGTTTCTTCTTCTTCTTCTCTTCTTCTTCTTCTTCTTCTTCTTCTTCTTCTTCTTCTTCTTCTTCTTCTTCTTCTTCTTCTTCTTCTTCTTCTTCTTCTTCTTCTTCTTCTTCTTCTTCTTCTTCTTCTTCTTCTTCTTCTTCTTCTTCTTCTTCTTCTTCTTCTTCTTCTTCTTCTTCTTCTTCTTCTTCTTCTTCTTCTTCTTCTTCTTCTTCTTCTTCTTCTTCTTCTTCTTCTTCTTCTTCTTCTTCTTCTTCTTCTTCTTCTTCTTCTTCTTCTTCTCTTCTTCTTCTTCTTCCTTTTCTTCTTCTTCTTCTTCTTCTTCTTCTTCTTCTTCTTCTTCTTCTTCTTCTTCTTCTTCTTCTTCTTCTTCTTCTTCTTCTTCTTCTTCTTCTTCTTCTTCTTCTTCTTCTTCTTCTTCTTCTTCTTCTTCTTCTTCTTCTTCTTCTTCTTCTTCTTCTTCTTCTTCTTCTTCTTCTTCTTCTTCTTCTTCTTCTTCTTCTTCTTCGTCTTCGTCTTCTTCGTCTTCTTCTTCTTCGTCTTCTTCTTCTTCCGACGGATTAGCGACGTATTTCCGACGGATTAGCGACGTATTTCCGATGGATTACCGACGTATTACCGACGGATTTCTGACGGATTTTTTTTTTCGGCTTGTATAGTCATATGTCAGACTAAACCTTGGAACGAGACACGTGAAACCACAAAACCGTCGGAAATCCATCGGAAATTTCGGACGGATTTCCGACGGTTTTGTGGTTTCGTGGTCGTTTACGATCCGTTTCCCTTGAAATATGTTTGTAATGTGATTTGTTACTCATTTCAGTGATAAAATACTAACAAATACCTTGTTACATATTAAATATACCAAAATTAGAAAATTTTATTTGTTATGTTTATAAATCATCGCTTAAGTATATGCATCAATGTCTTACATGTAAACATGATTGTATGAATTTTTCGAATTTTGCTATATATGATATATAACAAGGTTTTTGGTATTATTTTATGATTGAGATGAGTAACAGAGCATACTATAAACATATTTCAAGAGAAAAGGATAAATAGCGACCTTTAAACCGTCGAAATGTCGGAAAGTTCGCGGTTTTGTGGTTTCACGTGTCTCGTTCTAAGGTTTAGTCTGACATATGACTAGACAAGCCAAAAAACAAAATCCATCGGAAATCCGTCAGAAATATGTCGGTAATCCGTCGGAAATTTCCGACGGAATCGTCAATTTCCGACGTAATTTCCGACGGATTTCTGACGGAATCGTCAATTTTAATGTCTATCGGAAATACGTCGGGAATCCGTCGGAATTTTCTGATGGATTTATAGTCCGTCGGAAATTCCGTCGGTTTTGCGGTAAATTTCTTGTAGTGACAACTCCAACTATGGTTCTCCACTTAATCATAACATCAACACTTACAGCTCGCTGCTGTCCACAGAATATTTTGCTAGAATGTGTTGTTCAAGATTAAATAATTCTGACATTTTCCAGTAAATTTAACTTCTAGCGACCGTTTGTTGGAAAGAGTTCTCCTACACCTTCCATCACACTTTTTAGTGTTTTAGGCTCTTTTCTTAGACCACTCTTGTTATATATTGAATCGTTATGTACTCTAGTCTAAAAGGTCGATATTTTATCTCATGTTTTGGCATCTCATTCGTACCTAACCAGGCTTTTTCTAGGGGGTCTTCAGTACTATGATCAACTAACTAGGCTTTTGACTCTCCCACGACCCACAAGAAAATTTTCATTTGCAAGGATTGCTAATTCATCGCTAATCACTTGTCGCGATTAAATAAAATTCCTCACATATTCGTCTCAAACATTCTGTCTCAAAAGTGTCGCAAAACTTTTGATTACTTAACAAGTCATTGGGTCATCACAAATTTGTGGCACCACAATTCCATGCTAAATTGACGCAAATTTGTGAAGGAGACTTTACTAATAATTTGGGATGAAGCGCCTATGATGAACAGATATTGTTTTGAATCTCTTGATAAAAGTCTGTGTGATATTATTAGAAACAAAGAGAACAAGCCTTTTGATGGAAAGGTGGTTGTTTTCGGTGGGGATTTCAGGCAAGTACTTCTTGTTATCAACGATGCAGGTAGAGCAGAGATTATTTTGGCTTTTTTAAATTCATCTTATATTTGGGATCATTGCAAAGTCCTAAAGCTGCTAAGAATATGCGACTTCTGAACAACAAGTTAAGTCTTGATGAGGCCAGGGAGATAAAATAATTTTCTGAGTGGATTTTAGACGTTGGAGATGGTAAGATTGCAGAGCCAAATAATGGTGAGGCTCTGATTGATATTTGAAACTAGATATTTTTCGTCGGTTTCATTCGATTGATAGTATAAAGGGTGAAATGTCAAACCTAATCTAGAGCATGTCTGTAGCACTTAACATGTGGATTAAGCTAGCAAGTCAAGCAATATATTTTAGGGGTTTTTCTTATTAATAACCTAAAATACAAAAATTTAAACTAGAGATGCAGAGCCTGTCACACGCTAACAAATCATGAACTAACACTACAAGAAATCTACCGCAAAACTGACGGAAAATTCCATCGGAAATCCATCGGATTTGGCCAAATCCGTCGGAAATCCGTCGGTTTTTGCATCGCTTCTATCTCGTCGGAAATAAAAATGGCGTCAGAAATCCGTCGGAAATCCGTCGGTTTTAAAGCCGTCGGTGTGCCATCGGTTTTAAACCGACGGAACACCGACGGATTTCTGATATTTATAAACCGACGGATTTCCGACGGATCTAAAACCGATGGAATTCTGACGGCTTTAAAACCGATGGATTTCTGACGGATTTCTGATATTTAAATACCGACGGAGAAGAAGAGGATACACCATGGTGTGAGATTCCTTACTTCAACCATGAAGAAGAGACTGAGTCTCAAAGGTCTCAAGAAGAGTTTGCTGAAGAGGAAGAAGTCAAAAGTGAAGCTGGAAGAGATGATTTTCGTAAAGCATACACCGAGGGGGATGAAGACATAATTGAGAAGCCTCGATACATCAACTTCTCAGGTCACAGTGGGAAAACGACATGGAAGAATAGTTTGCAAAAAAATAATGTTCGAGAAGTAGAGAAAACCACCATCGCTGAAGAAACTCTCACCAAGGATACTTTTAAGCATTGGGATCAAGCTGCATATATTCGACTTAACTGTGAAGTACTGATGTAGCGTCATCCCATTACTTGTCATGCAAGTTATATTAGCTTGTGGGCTTTTGAGCCTTTCTTTTGAGTTTTCCTTTTTGTGTTTTATTTCTATTTTCATTGGATTTTACAATTAGGGTTTTGGGTGTTGATTAGGTCGGCTATGACCATGCCTATAAAAGGCTTTGTAATTCTTTCTTTAATACTCAGTTTTTTGATTAATTAAAAGAAGAGACTTTCTTCAAACTTGAAGCCTTTGAGTTCTCCCTGTCTTGACAGAGAATTCCGAGCACAGAGCAGAGTTTCTTGATCCATTGATCCTTGAAACCTTGTTTTGTTATTATCCCGCTGCAACAAGTACCAGACGCAACTTGGGAAGAGATGAAGGATATCATGCGTGATGAGTTCGTGAGAGACATTTACAACATGCGCCAACACTATGGAAAAAACTACAACAGCCCCAAGCCAACAAAATGGATTTTTGCAATTAGACTGAGTCCAAAAGGCAACACCAAAAGAAACTTACATCCCCAAGCCAAAGAAAACGCCCCCACCAGCTCTAAAGGAGAAGCCCGAGTCCCAGCCAGAAAGTCTAGCAAAGAAGGAGAAGCCAAAGCCAAGGGCTGTCATTCATGAACCAAGTCCGAGTCCGAAGTTTGAACCACACGGCAAAGTAGAGCATTGTAAGTCTCCTAAAACCAAAGTAGTAATATGTTATAGATGTCATAAGAAGGGACCCTTTGCTGCGACCTTTCCTGAGAGACAATTATGAGTTATGCCAAAGGTTGTTCATACAGGTCTAATCATGGAGCCAGAAGCTAAAGAAGTTGTAAGAAGCTTGGAACTTGAAGAGCAATACCCGAGAAAAATATTTCGAATCCAAGTAAGTGACAATTACGAGTTTATTAAGTATTTTAAAAATATTATGTTCTCTCGTAGTCTCAATTATACAGCTTTGAGTACATATATTACAAATATAATGCACTTGAATTTTCTTTTAAGTGTCAAAGAAAGGACATGTACCCTCGACGTGTACAAAAGCCGAACAGAAAACATGCTCCGTTCGAACCAAATGGAGGAACCAACACCGTGTCAACACATGCCATCTCCAGAGTTTATGATGCGTTTTACAGTCTTTACCCAGAGAAAGGACGTCATCCATGTCATACTGATCAAGGAAGAGACACCGGATCCAACACCACCTCCATGTACCGTGTTGCCTACGGTAATTGACAAAGACCATAATCAGGTAAGTAACACTCTAACTAAAGTCATTTCTAATGATTCTAAAAGTGTGATAACAAACCTGTTAATTAAGTCTACAAGAGTTTTATAACCACTTTGTTGCCTCAATGAAATTTATGAAACAAAATACTTGTTTTAATACACAAGTAGCATCTGAGCATAGATTTTATCAAATTGAAACATGTTTATCTAGTGTCAATTACTCCATGCCTGTAATAATACACTTACTTTTTGCCAAAAGAGTTGGAAATATTTCAGGTACAAAAGAGGAGCCGAGCCGCCAGACTTAGAAGTTCAAACCCAAGTCCGAAGAATAACTAAGCTGGTAGCACCCCCCCCCCTCTTGGAAATGATCAAGACAGAGGAGTAGTTCAATATATACAGCTCAAAAAGAGCCACCAGATGCACCATGCCTCAAAATCTCACCCACATACCGAGGTAAGATTCTAAACTCCCAAAGGAGAATGAAAACAAACTTGCTTTCTCATGGTACAGACTATCAAGTTTCGAGGTCAAAACTGTGTCAAGGGGGAGGGTATGATGCGGACATCAGAACCATGCAAGACCTGGAGCAAAAAAAACCAGCCAGTTCAAGCTTCTCAATGGACCAACATGGAGGAATCATGATCAAGCAAAGATCTGATCGAAGAAACCCAAGTGAAGACTGAGCTAAATCCCGAGTTAGCACATATGCTCTAATTTACTCAGAACTGACCAGTCTAAATCAAGTAAGACCTTAAACCAAATGAAGACCAATGTGCTTCTGTTTTATTCAAGTCCTAAGAAGACTACAAGATGTTTCCAAGCTGCTGAAACGATACCACATTTGTTTTCCCGCATTAAGCAAGAGAAGAATCAAAACTTTCTGTTTTTGGACCCCAGAGTTTTAAAACCCCAACTGTCATAATCTCAGCCTCTGTGACTTTCAGAGACCCTCCAGGAAAATAAGAGGCTTCTAAATATGCGCCCCTTCCTCCCCAAGTTGTCTAGATACAAAGGAAGGCTCCACTTACTTTATTTGGCCAATTCCATCATCAATCTCTCCAACGGCTATATTTCTTTTAATTTCGAGATTTCTTTATTGTTTCAGTCTTTAGAATCATTGTACATTGATACACAGAGTTTTAACCCAAATAAAAGACTGCAAGTGCACAGGCAATCACAGTAGTATAGATAGGATCAAATCCACAAGGACCAAGATTACACTCGATTCTTTTAGAATGAAATTAAACTAAGACAATAATATAATTGTTGTTTGTGATATGAAACAAAAATAAGAAATAAAAACGGTGTAAGTATCAATTTAAAGAAGCGCTAGGTCAAGGGTTGTTCTCAGAAATTCAGAGATCATGAATCAGACAACTATTCAGAAAACATATAAGCACCTTCTCGAACTCAAACATGAATGTATAATTAATCCACTTTCGTGGTATCAACTACTTTATCTAGCAACCTAAGTATCTAAACTTTTGTTTGAACTTAGAATTCTAAACAAGCATTAACGAGTAGGTTTGATCAGTTCACGGAATGCCTTAGCATCAACTTCCATTGGCTAAGGACATACCGTTCATCTATGTTCTTTCAGGCCTCTAAAAAAACAAATTTGGTGTGTTAAACAACCTAAGATCTGAAACTAGGTATCAAGTTCCAGCAATAAGATCAACAATAGATGAAGAATCCTAAGATAAATCCCAATCTATGTCTAATTCATTGATTCATAAATTCCCTTGAAACCCTAAATCTAACTAGGAGACTACTCATCAATGGAAATAGAGAAAACACAAAGAGATAAAGAAAAACTCATAACCAATAGAATAGAAATCCAAAAGGGTTCAAAAATCTTCTCAAGAGATGTAGAAGATATAGAGTCAGAGATTCGTCTCCCAAGGCTTACAAGTTCCAAAAACCAGAAGTCTGAATGAAAAAAATAAGCGTAGCCTACACAATGGCTGAAAAATAGATAAACAGGTCGAAAACACGTCTTGGGTCAAAGTTTCCTTTATTTTCTGTGTTTTGATCAATACAAGTATAGATCGATCGATCCAGGTGTGGATCGATCGATCTGATAATTTATGGCAATTTCTTTCAGTCTCGGATCAATCGATCTGAAACCGGATCGATCGATCTGCAGTGGCAAAATCGATCAAGTGTTGGTTTGATCGATCTGAAATCATACAGCAATTCTTCATGAAATGGATTGATCGATCTTAGTTGGGAGCAATCGATCTGAGCTCCAAAACCGCCCACTTCTTACTCCATTGCCCCTACCCTTGCTCCATAAGCATATAGCTTCTCCCAAGCTAGTTTTAGCCTGAAAAGAATCGAAAAACATAAAAAAAAAACTCCAAAAACCTTTGAAAAGTAAAGTTAGAAAACGTAAAATATGCAATACATCAACTCCCCCAGACATAGGCTTTTGTTTGTCCTCAAGCAAACTACAAAGAATAGAGTCGAGGTTTGAAAACAGAAACTCACCAAACTTTAGAACATCACAATAATCAACACCCTTGAATCCACATACCACAGAGCCAAGATAAGATAGTGTGTCAACATAATAACCACAAGCTTAGCAATCATCCCCAATACAGCTCAAGCCCCTTAGAGAACTCTGAAATCTCCGTTGTTGACCTCTGTAAATAATTAGTCGTACGGTCCAATATAATCAGGCTCAATATATACCAAACCCCAAGCTGAGAAGTTAGGGTTTATTTGGTGCGGAGTCAACGCTAGATCTTTCAAAACCCCTTAGACACCTAAACCTCCTCGGTTAAATTGATCCACCCACAGAATTCTGCTTAGCAAAATCTGCCATCAACTGCTGTTGCAATGGTTCTTCAAGTAACAAATTAAAGTGGTTAGTTCCAAGAAAAGCTCATAGTTTCAATAAAGTTTTGACTCAATAAAACAACTTGGACTGACTCAAAAAAACATCAAAATGACTCAAGAGAAACAAAACAAAGAAAATGGCATTAGTCCCAGCAAGTACCCTCCCCCAGACTTATTTCACACCGTCTCGGTGTGAGAATAAATCGTAAGAAGGATACGAAAAATGCATAAAAATAATAAAAAGAAAAGATAAAAAGAAAGAAACATGGAATAATACAATGGGGAAAGAGATGATACGGCGCTTAATGGTCACTCTCGGATGTGGCACTCTGACTCTCACCTGGTGCATTCCTATGCCTAGGTGTACGTGTATGATCGCTGATATCATCATCCTCAGCAGACCCGCATCCAGCAATGTCGGGATCGGCTGCAGCAGCATCAGTCATAGCTGCATCTGTCTTTGTGTGCTCTGTAGTGTCTGCTACTCTAAACCAAGAAGGGGGCGGGGACACAGTGGCTTGGCCAATGCATCCCAAATCTTTTGCATCATCGAACTTTGCTTCTTCTGAGACTCTACCATCCATGTCCAGTGAGCCTCATCGGTAACATCTGTAGGAAGTGGAAAGAGAACGTGCTCACCTGTGTAAGGGGGAAGAAGTGGCTCCATCGTGTCGAGAGCTGGATGTGCGAAAGGATCTGTCACTCTAGCAGCCTCCAGATGAGGTGGGGTATCAGGGTCTTGAGAAGAGCTGCCTCTCTGTCTAAGTGGTGCAGATCTGGATGGGACAGAGCACAAGTGCTCATGACCAGGTACAAACTCCAAATTCTGAACAGATGTAAGAGCTATGAGCGTAGCTTGTGATAGCTGTCAGAGTCTAGAGAAACCGCCTCTGTCCGTGAACTGATACTTGAGACCAGCCTTGAGAGTGAAAGTTTGTTTGAGGTAGTCTTCGTCGAATAAATAGACTAGGCAGCCTAACTCTCAAGAAATTCGACCCTTCGTGAGAAAAGAACTCCGAAAGAAAGAAAACTCAGAAAAGACAAATGAATACTGAATTGCTCTGATATTGATAAAAATGTTGGATGATTACAAATGAGGATCTCACTCCTTATTTATACAAAAGCACCTCCAAAATGGATGGTGGAGATTAAACTGATCTAATGAATGATATTGAAGATATGGCCATAAATACCAGATATTCATAATTGTGGGCTGATTTGAATGGATATGATGGAGAATCTCATTAAGTGAATGGCAGATTTATGGGGATATGACTTGGTGACAAAGTCTTGAGAGATATCCTTCCATACTTGGCCAAAAACGTGGAGAGGCTTCTAGAGATGGATTCAGCCCACTAAAATGAAAGTCAAGCCCATAAAATACTAAGTAAAAGGAGTACAACTTTATAGTCTAGCCCATAGGCATGTTGAAAGTAACTGGGCTGTGACATTGTGCTAACTTCTTTTAATTTTTCTCTTACTCGGTTTTTTTTTGGTGTTTTGGCCCAAACTTTGGTCTACAATGCTGACACTCAAAATTTAATAATGATCTATTTCGTTTTAATTAGATGTACTTGAGGGTCTATATATATTCTTTGGGTGAATAGATCTTTTTTTTTGTTGACAACTTCTCATTTCATTGAGAAAGCCCAATAATGGGCATAGATACAAGTGGATCGTACAATTTTGCAACCCTACAATTACATGAAGCCCAATAATGGCCTATTATCAAGATGAAGACATTGGAATATGTTCTGCACCATTGGCAGAGGTATATGGAGTTTATTATGGTTTATACATAGCTTGAGAGCGTAGAGTCACGCGTTTGGAGCTTGAGGTAGACTCGGAAATGGTTGTAGGTTTCCTTACAACATGAATTAGTGATTCGCATCCAATGTCTTTTCTAGTATATATGTGCTATGACTTTTTATTAAAGGACTGGATAGTCCGTGATTCTCATGTGTATAGGGAAGCTAATCGTCTCGTGGATGGATAGCAAACTATGCATTTACACTACTGTTAGGCTGTTATTTGTTTGAAGTTAGGCCAGATTTTGTTAATTTAATTTTGTTAGAGGATGTTGTGGGTCCTGCGTATCCACGACAGGTTCAATTGTAGTTCATATTTTCTTATTCTGAATAAATTGTGGGGGGATATTGTTCACGGACTTTTTATTAAAGGACTGGATAGTCCGTGATTCTCATGTGTATAGGGAAGCTAATCGTCTCGTGGATGGATAGCAAACTATGCATTTACACTACTGTTAGGCTGTTATTTGTTTGAAGTTAGGCCAGATTTTGTTAATTTAATTTTGTTAGAGGATGTTGTGGGTCCTGCGTATCCACGACAGGTTCAATTGTAGTTCATATTTTCTTATTCTGAATAAATTGTGGGGGGGATATTGTTCCCACTCCCCGACCAAAAAAAAAAACTCATCTCCATTGAACCGCTCGAACCTTCGGAACAACATAGAACCATTGCCATCGGCTGATGGCTTGAGAAACAGAGCATAAACATGTATATTTGTCTTCCGCTTGCTACAGATCCACTTGGAATCTTCTACAGCTATCAACCGGATCTTCGTTCCCGATCTTCATCTCCTCTTCTGATGAAGTTTTGTTTGATATTCTGAAAAAATGCTCTGCTCCACCGCCTACCTCTCTGAGTTAGACGGACTTCGTCTTCAAATGGAAAGAGCAAAGATATTACTCTTAAAAGAAAATATAATTATACTTAGAAGAGGTTGGAGATCAAGAGATAAATCACTAGAATCAATCGGTAGATTAAACCGACACTAGATCGGAGCGTGACTAGATCTATCTTATTATATAAATTTGGATTGCACTCACGAGAAGTCGACACGTGTCAAAATTCTAATTCACGAGATGATGACACGTGTCGGTTGATCGATTAGATGATGACACGTGTTAAAAAAGTTATTTCCTTAATAAAAAAGGAAAAGCAAAAAAGGAAAAAAATATTATCAAGGAAAATATATTTTAGATCATTTATATTTTAAGATCAGTAAATATAATTTAATTATCTATTTACCTAAATTATTTCCTTAATAAACAAGGAAACTCAACAAAAAAAAAGGAAAAAAACAAAATATAAAAAATATATTGATTATTAAATTTTAATTTTCATAATATATGTTCAATCTTTTTATTTTAATAAAATTAAAACGTTTATTTTAAATTTAGATTTTTATATTATTTAGGATCCAATAGAAAAGTTCACATGTTTCTAATTTTTTCAACAAAAAAAAAATCGATTGAGTATAATCCAACCTAATTCATTATAATAATTGGTTAAGTGTTAAATAAATCATAGCGTGAATTAATTGGATAAACCAATAAATATATCCAATTTAATGGTTTGAATGAATATAAAAATATACTCTCTATGTTCCTAAAATATTGATGTTTAGAACATTTTATACAAATTAAGAAACAATGATTACTATTTTAAAATATTAGTATTTTTTCTCACCAAAAAAATATTATTTAATTATAGACCAATAAAAATTTCAAATATTTAAATATTTCAATGATTACTTCTTGAAGTTTATAAGTTACTAAAATTAATTAATTAAAAAAGTATACAAAATCAATATTTGTGCAACAAACAAAAATCCTAGAACATCATTTTTTTAAGAACAAAGGGAGTGTTAAATATTTTCAATGATTATTTATTTATTTATTATTAACTAATTTCATAAAATTCAATAAATTATAGAATCATATATTTTACAAAAAATTATAAGATTAGATAATTGGTGACAAATATGTCTCATGCATGCAAGAAAACCAAAAATCAAATAAGTTATAAGTGCAAAAAATAAAACTCAAATAAATAGAGATCGACAAGCAAGAATTTGATATGATATATCGTGGAAAAAACAAACAAAAAATTCAAAATGATGATTATCAACTTGGTTACAGGTAATTGTCACAATATAACAAATTGGTTAGGAAGTTTACGACTAAAAAAATAGCACATCTATTGGACAGAGAAATTGAAAGAAATATTTTCTCCATAGAGGAGACATAGTTAATAAATGATATTTTCCAAAGGGGAGTCAGATTTGTTTTCTCCCAAAGTGAAAAAAGTCAAAACACAAATTTAGATATCCTCTTAAAGAGAGTTAACTATGTCGGAACCAACTCTTATACACAAATTTAGATCCGAGGGAGGGAAGAGTGAAGTGGGGCTTCTGTTGAAGGTTGAAGATGATGGTGTATGGAAATCCAAAGGCGGAAAAAAAATGAAGGAGCAAAAAAAAATTTCTTCAAAAATATAGCACATAATAAGAATACAAAAATGAGATTTGGTGACGTAAAAGTGAAGATAGGGCCTAGAGGATGTTGTCAAAAAACGCCACAAGACAACAAATGCAAAAGATTTTAGCGAGTGAAATTGCAAGAGGGAAAAGATATTCGGCTGAAAACTGAGATAAGATATGAACCAGAGAAGAAATATATATCCGGAGACGGTAGGAAGGCGGTAGGGCTTCTGATAGAAATTAAAGATAAATGTGGATGAAAATCCGAAACTGGAAATGAAAGGAAGTAACAAAAAACAAACATCTTATGCAGAAATAATGTCCGAGATATAAAAAAAATCGAGAGATGGCGACGGAAGGAATAATTTATAGGATATTTGGTTGTATAACACAAATCGAACACTAAAAAGGCAAGAGAAGGTTCATGAAGTAAAACATATTTGGTTGTAAAATATATTTACATCATATATAACACTTTTCTCTAATGACATATGTTTAGTTTTTTTCCTAAAACAATTCAAAATATATTATTAGCAAAAAAATTTAGTTTAATGATTTAGTTTAAATATAATTTATTTTAAAATTTAGAAATTCGTGCATCAGATGGGTCCTAACCTAGTTATATATATACTTTGTAGAGTTTTATTACTGAATTTGTTTTTTTTTTTTTTAATTTTAAGCACGGTGGTACCGAACATGTTTCTAAATTACACTTGAACCAATTTAAACCGGGTTTGTTCAATTCCACAACACTAAACAGAACACTTATATTTAATTTTTCTCAAAGAAAACAAAAAAAAAAACAAAACAACTGAGCTTGGCTCAAACTAATCCAAGCTTCTTCTCTTTCGTCTCACAAACCATTCCACAGATCAATCCTAACAATTCAAAACCCAACAATGTTCAACAACACAAACAACAGCATCTCAATCTCAGTATCAGACGACGAATCTAATGATTTGAATCGGATCCGTGCTCGAACCCGAAGAAAGCGAAAGAAACTAAGTCACAGAACAACCTATGAGCTTCCTCAATACGTTCTAAGGCTTTTTCTTAGTTACTGGGTGGTTTTGGTTTTTCTTCTTGCTCTTGGGTTGCTTGTATTTGAATCAACGAGGATTGGAATCAAATCTAGTGAATTGAACAAGGTTCCAGATTTGAGTGGTAAAGATAAAGAGAGTCATAGTAAGAAAAATGAAGGGAATTTGAATCGATTGGATCCTACTATGAAAGTTATTGGTGGTATTAGACAACGTAAGCTTTGATTAGTTTCTCTTTTAAATCTCTTATCTTTAGGTTTAATTCTTGTGTTGTTGTAGAAACTAAGGATCTGAATTTTTGAATTGCTTATGTTTAATTTATTGCTGCTATATAAGAGGCATGGATGTGCCAAAGAGAGTTACTTGAATTTGCTAATGATTGGTTAAAACTTGAGTATTGATTGATTGATTGATTTTTGTGTTCTGGAAACACAAGATCTGAATGTGCAAAAGAGAGTTTCTTAAATCTGTTAATGATTGGTTAAAGCTGGAGTATTGTTAGATTTTGTGTGTTTACAGCAATTTGATTATGTTTGGTATTATTTATAAGTTGGTAGTGGAAGATTTTAGGGATTCTGTTTGGTTGTTTATAGGAAGGATCTGAAATTTGATTTTTGTTCTGATTATATTGGAATATGGATGATAGGAGGATTGATTTGGTTCTGCTATTAAGAGAGGCATGAATTGTGGGAAATAATACTTTCTTGAATCTGCTATTGATTAGTTAAAGCTTTGAGTATTGTTAGATTTTTGGTGTCCTTGAATGATATTATGACGTTAGTATTTGGCCATGTGTCTATCACGTTAGAAGTACTTGTAGTGCTAAAATAGGTTTCTGTTTGTATGAGACTTTCTTAAATCTGTTATGATTGGTTAAAATTTGAATCTTGATTATAATTACCATTTGATAGTGTGTATTGATTGTGGCAGGTTGTTTGAAGCTTTTGCCTTCTGAGGAGCTTGAGCATCTTGATATACTAGAGCATAAAGATTCGGGCTCACCCGTTAAGAAAATTGTGTATCTAACCGATACTGATACTTCTATGGGTGAAACGAAAGCTTTGCGAGGTAATGGGACTCGGTTTAATTTATTCACGGGAAACCAGACTTTTGCTGAGCGAGAGAATAGTTTTCAGGTCATGACTGGTAACTCTACATGGCTAAGAACTTGAATTTCCCATAGTTCTTGGAGATTTCTATAATCCTGATTGCTGAATGTTGTGTTTTTCTGGCATCAGGTAAGGGAGACAGTTTCAATGCATTGTGGCTTTTTCAATGAAAATGGGGGATTTAAAATTTCGGACAAGGATAAGAGGTTTATGCAAACATGTGAAGTAGTAGTCTCGACGTGTGCGTTTGGTGGTGGAGATAATCTTTATGAACCTATTGGAATGTCCAAGGCATCAAGTCAAAAGGTTGGTCACTCAGATTTTCTCCTGTCTACTACATCTTGAACTGTTTATTTTACATATCGAGTACATTTTGAACAAATCGTTACTTTGTTTAACTTCTCTTTCTATTGCATCCAATGCTGAATAAGTTTTGTGGATGCAGGTTTGCTATGTCGCGTTTTGGGATGAAGTTACTGTCGCAACACAGGAAGGAGAGGGTCACAATATTGGTGAGAATGATTACATTGGAAAGTGGCGTATTGTGGTCGTAAAGGATCTGCCTTTTACAGACCAAAGGCTTAATGGAAAGATCCCAAAGGTACTGTTCATCTACTTCAGAGGCACATATTATTTCTAGTGCATGTAGCTGGGATTTAAACTGTTACTGATTATGCGTTCACAGTACTCATTGTGTGCTCGAGATCATAAAAATTTTGCTTTTGTGTGTTTCTGCTAATATATCTCACTTTTGCATATAGGTTGATATAGCCTGGGTTTGGTTAAGAGTTTGTTTCCATTAAAACCAAACATTAAACTTCGTTGATTTTATTTTGGGTCATATTTAATGGTATTTGCTCCTGGTGCTCCTATATTCTTACACCTTTCGATCTTGTTAAAATATGGTTGGAGTCATTTGCTTGATATATATTTGCTCGAGGTTCTCTTATATTCTTACATCTTTTGATCAAATATGGTTGGAGTCACCATATTTAACTTTCCCTTTTGCTTTCGAGCACATGAGAGTATAGTAAGATGTTTTCATGAAGATTTTAATGAATCTACATGTGTGCAGATGTTGGCACATCGTCTTTTCCCAGAGGCCAAGTATTCGATTTGGGTAGACTCAAAGTCCCAGTTTAGAAGAGACCCACTAGGTGTATTAGATGCACTACTTTGGCGAACAAACTCAGTGCTTGCAATTTCAGAACATGGAGCTCGAAGCAGCGTATATGATGAGGCAAATGCTGTCGTCAAGAAACACAAAGCTACACCTGAAGAAGTTGAAGTGCAGATAAACCAGTACCGAGAAGACAAATTACCGGAAGATAAAAGATTCAATGGGAAAAAAGGTAACAATTCTTATTATTATCTGTGTTATGCGAAAATTTACAAGTAAATTTTATGTGTTTTTACTTTGTTACAGCTTTATCTGAAGCCTCTGTGATTGTGAGAGAACATACTCCGTTGACCAATCTATTCATGTGCCTCTGGTTCAATGAAGTTGTGCGCTACACTTCGCGCGATCAGTTGAGTTTCCCATACGTTCTTTGGCGATTGAAAGTTCTCAAGAACATCAACATGTTCCCTGTGTGTACGCGTAAAGATCTCGTCAATAGCATCGGCCATGTACGCAAGGCAAAACCTTTAGTTAGTCTATAAGTTTACTCTTAACTACCCAATTCATTGGTTATTTTAGAATCCTGTTTTATTTTTAGCAACTGGGACATAAAAACTGAACTAAATTATACTGACATATTTTGAACCGGAACTGAACTTAACTTGATTATATAAACCGACTGTTAATTAATATACTAGAATAACTTTAATCTTTAAGTTAATTGCTAGAATAACTTCCTCAAAATGGCCTTATTGGAATAACCTTAATCTTTTGAAAAATTCTATAAAACCAAACTGAATATTCATATTCACAGGAATGCCATTTAGAATTAAATAAAAATAAAACTGAAACAAAAATTAAATTAGTTTTGGAGAAAATTAGGAAAAAATTTTACTCCACTCCCACACCAAATCGAGTTACAAAACCCTCGCCGCCGTGTCTATTTCTTTTTGTCGTCATGTCCTCTCCTCTCGCCATCATATCTATAACTCGTCGCCATCGTTGAATTTTGAAAGTCTTGTCGCCTCTTCAAAGCCTCGTCGCCGCATCTTCTCCTTCGTCTCCGATTTTTGTCTTTGTCGGCACTGAATTTCGAAACCTCGTCGCCTCTCCAAAGCCTCATAGCCGCATCTTCTCCCTCGCAGCATCGCCGGATCTTGTCCATGTTCACCGGATCTTGGCCGTCGTATGTCTTCACACTTACCATTTCTAAATTTTGGTAATTGTTTCTATACAAGAATGCTTTATTTGTTTTTGTTTCTAAATTAGAATTATGTTTTGCAGTTTCTCTTGTTTAGCTTCATCTCAAATCGAATTTATATTGATCAATTGTATGCGTGGTTATTTGTGGATGGTAATTATTGGGTTGCTCTGGATATCGACTTGAAAAAAAATATGAAATTTATTTATGATAGCATCCCACCAGAGGACGACAAGAATCTGCTTGGTGATGTTCGCCCTATCCAGAAAATTATTCCAGCAATATTTAGTGAGTATATCCCTTATACGCAGTGCTAGAAGACTTGTGCAATGATGGATGTGAAAAGAGTGATGAATCAATGAAGATCCTTGAGTTTGCAGTGTGTATTCTTTGAAACACATTGAGTGCTTAGCATTGGGATTGACATTTGATGGCTTAAGCGACAAGATCATTCAGGATGTTCGGGTGAAGCTTGCTTCAGAGATATTAGAGAGGCCCTGGACTCTAGATTGTCGCCGTGGGGATATTGGTATCCCTCACCTTTTCGATGAAGATATTGATGCTTATAAAGATGACACATTGAAATTCTTGAGATTTTCCTCCTCTCACAAGCTGCAATTGCGTGTGCACCCAGTATTTTCTCCAAGTCAAACCGACGTCATGTACACTTTTTTTTCCTTGAAATTAACCACATGTACATATGATCCGCTTGTCACTTGCACCTGATGAACATATATATCTTGTACAGTAACAACTTTAGAATACTTAACTCGGCTCCGCAAAACAATACAATGGTTATTATTGCATAAACATACAAATATTATTTATACTACAATATAAGTGCTTGTTTACTACTAGCATTTTTTCCACTCCATGTGTAAGAGTTGTTCTCAGTTTTAATACATCATTTCTTCGCTTTGAAAACCATCTTGTCATCATGTACCTCAATCCATCTAAGAGTTGTACAATATGAAAACTCATAGAATGGGATAGAACATTATTTATCGACTCAGCCATGTTGCTAGTAATAATATTGTACCTATCACCAGGGAAATGCGCATGTGTCCACAGTCTTAAATCAACTCTTAGTAGATAATTATGAAGTGTTGGATTCAAAACTTCAATCTGATCAAATGTTGTTTGAAATTCATCAAGCGTAAAAGCAGCATTGGCAGCCTTCTTCACCAACCCAAATGGTTCTCGACCTTGAAATTGAACTAGAATATTTTTGTAAAGATGATATGTGCATACTCCCCAACTAGACTTGGGATAGACGGTCCGAATTGCTATACCAATTGATTTGTGTCTATCATACATAATTGCAAGTTTTTTTATTATTTGGGATCAAATAGCTTAGTTACTTGAAAAATCATTCTCATGTTCATCATTTTCAATATCAACCCCAACAAAAACTATAAGAAATATCTGAAAATTACTATTTTGAGCCGTTGCGTTAAGAAGTGTACCTTTGAATTTTCCTTGTAAGAAAGTACCATCAACCACCACCCTTTTGTCATGAATAGAAATCCAGTAATACTAGCACCAAATGCCAAAAACATGTACTTGAACCTTTGACTCTCATTAATTTCAAGTCACGTAAGTGTCCCATTATTATCTCTGCGTATCATGTATAAATAAGCAGGCAAATGCTCATACCCACTCTCAGGAGAACATCTAACCAGTTCTCTAGCGTGTCGAAGTGTTTGGTAAGCCTTCCAATAATCCATCTAGCAAAATAAAATTCAAAGAGTGGATATAAATGAAATTTCAAAATGCAACAAAAACTAATAAATAGTAGATGTAATCAGTACCTCGATCTTATATTTTTTAGTAAGTGCCTTGGCAACATGCATCAGCCTAACAGTTGGTATGATTCCACCGACATAATCCTTGTATAACACGCCAAGTATCTCATGAGTTGCTTGTCTTGAAGATGCAAACAGCTTAGTAAGTGAACATGAATGTTCAGCAACATACACACGAACATGAAATTTTATATCCACTCCTTTTGATGCTACTTATAGCCTCCAAGTACATCCTTTAACCCCAACACTTGACAATTAATAGGTTTGGTGTTGAATAAGCTACACAAAAATCAAAATTTGTAGTACTGTTAAGATCTTCAACATTGTCTTCAAATGCTCTTTGGTTGCATAACATTATACACCAGGTAATCTCTCCAAAAGGTGGACCAACATGCCCAAAATAGCCCCCATCTGGTTCGGGTCCCCACCCGCCTGAGCACCACCCTGCGCCGGCACCGTACCATGCACGACCGCTGGCTCAAACTGACCCTCCCCCTCAGAGTACTCATATATCCCCTATTCCAGCGTGACACTCTGCGTCACGTCCACCGCTGCTCTGCCACCTCTGCCACCACTGCCTGCTCCGCCGCCATGGCCCACTCTACCGCCACGGCCACGACCTCCACGACCTCTAAGACCTCGCCCAACTCAATCAATATTAACCATCTCGAAAAAAACAACTTATTACTATTGACAACAGAAATAGTAATACAAACACGAGTCTTACCGTGGAACCACTTTCCGGCTGAGAGATGACATGACCTTGCAACCTAACACTATACACCAAATAGCTACACCTAGCTAACAACACTATGCAACCCTATCACCAGCTAGAGCGTCCTAGAAACAACTTCGCTCTGATACCAAACTGAAACGACTCGTCCCAAAAACCACTAAACCGGGACCGGTTCAATAACAAGTAAACCAAAAAAAACTGATAATTTTTAAAAAATTTCTAACAACTTAACTGAATAAATAAAATCCACTTTAATTATTCCAAAGCACCAGTCAATTCAGACTAACAACCTAGCGGAAGCGAATACTAAAGAATACATCAATAGAAATAATTAAATAATAAATGACACCAACAAAAACCTTGATCAGGTCATCCACTCCACAGCCTTGGTCCCATGAGCTCCAACAAGACTCAGTCCTTACCTGCATCACATAAAGAGATGCCTCAGTATAAAAGATATTGAATAAGGCAACAACTACACAAAAGCTAATATTCACCAAATGCTAGCAATTAATAAACACAATCATATCAACAAGCAACACATACCATAAATAACAACAATAAATATCCATTACTCCTAATGGACCAACAACAAGAATCACGGAAACGAGGACCACTCCAAATCCTCAGACTAACCACAGTTTAACACGCAAGCACTCACCTTTGCTCACAATGATTTCCTTGATGGTACTTTCCTTTTAAAGAAACTTTTTTTTTCATAAAACTTTCCTTTTTAGAAAACCTTATTTTCCAGGATTTCTAGGGTTTCTTAAATGTCACAAAAACACAACCTCAACCTCCCTTTCTCACCCTACGGCCAACCACAACAACAAAACAACCTTCAACCTAAACTGGAAAATTACAAGAAACGATCAGCCTCAAAGATGGGATCACGAATCAAAATCTAACCGTCCACATTCCTATCACACCATTGAAAATGAACCCCTAGATGTCTTGAAGCTACGCCCAAATTTTCGTGATAATCCGACCATAGATGAACTCGCGATGTCTCTTTGAATCCACGTTGGTCCAGATCACGTCTGAAAAACGGGCACCTCACGAAAATGTGAATAACTTTCAGAATATTAATCCAAATCAACATCCGCAAAGTGGTACCTCTAGGTATAAGGGTTAAATACAACACCACAAAATTTCTTTACCATTGAAAACGATTTGCTAGGTTGAACCTTTGTTCTACCACGACATGTTGGATATATCTACATTTCCTTCATGTGCTAGCTTTCCTTCTTCTCTTTCAGCCACACTCAGCCTTCTCTTTCTCTCCTTCAAGGTGGCCACGGAAATTAGAGAGAATGACTAGGGTTTCCGCTATTTTTTTCTTTAAATAGACTTAAGGATTTAATTGGTTTATTTAAATTAAACCAAGAATTAAATTTAAACTATAATTAATTAATTAATTAATTATCCTCTTGGTTTAATATTAACTTGAAATCAGCTTCTTAAACCAACATTAAACCAACATTAAACCATCTCTTAAACTGCACAACTTAAAACTAACTCTCGGGTTTAAGTCCCCAAAATAATACCCGTCTCACAACTAAGACTTTATATTTCTGGAACACAGGTGTTACAATTCTCCTCCACTAACATAGATTCATCCCCGAATCTAACTGTCAATCTGTGGCCAACCATACTATCCATACCCAATTACCAGCGCTATCACCACTATCTCTCTTTCACCGATACAACACTATTCACTGAACGCTATCTCGATCAATGCTATCCACGTTATCCTTACTCAACACTATTAGGCTTTAGTTCTTCACTTGGTTTGGCCAACCACTCCATCACCCGGGAGTATAATGACTTCACGACATAACACCATGGATCGTTCTGTCCACGACTTCACGACCCAACACCATGGATCGATCCGTCGAAATGCATAGAGAGCCAGACAACAGCAATCTCTCTAGTGACCTATCCCACCAGTCAAGAATCACAAAGAAGCCCAACTGGCCAGTACACTCGGCAATCTTGTCAATGCACTCCGATGCCGCTATATGGGACCACCATCCCATCCGCCAGCCTTATGCAGCTACCAAACATTTGGTATCCGTATCCACGCTATCAATCACTACAACTAGTGATCCTTCCCCTGTCTACTAATCTTCTAGTAACAGCACAATGCAAAAATTCTACTAAAACACCTTTATTGAATAACCAAATTCAAAAGTACACCGTTTATAACACCATAAATAACAAGTACAAGAACGCAGAAACCATAAAAAAAAAAGAATCCAACACCCTGGATACAACACTATGATAAGCCCGGCTAACCCTCCAGTTTGCCGAACCACTTAGGAAACTTGCGCTTCATCTTCGCTTCCGGCTCCCAAGTCACCTTCTCGGCTCCGTTACAGTCCCACAAAACTTGTATTTCTGGAACCTTCTTTCTCTTGATCACTCTCTCCCGGTGATCCAGGATACTCCGAGGCCTCGCCTCCATCACCATACTCGGTGTCAAATCCGATGGCACCTCCGCCACCACCTGATCATCCTTATGCATACATTTATTTAACATCGACACGTGAAATACCTTGTGAAACACCTTGTGAAATGCCCGCATGTAAGGGGTCCGACATATACTCTAACGGGACCCATATACCGCGGACTCAACTTAGTCTCGTAAATGGACATGTTCGGACCCCTTACATGCTCATCTTCAGATACACCAAATCGCCCACTGCAAACTTCAACTCTTTCCTACGACGATCCACGTAGTTTTTCTAACGATCATGAGCTTCCTTCATGTTCAACTTCACAATCCGGACTTTCTCAGTCGTCTCTTGTACAAAGTTAACCCCCAACATACTTCTCTCCCCCACTTGGGTCCGACATAGCGGGGTCCTGCAAGGCCTACCATACAACGCCTCGAATGGTGCCATGCCGATACTAGCCTGATAGCTATTATTGTACGTAAACTCCACTAAGTTCAGGTGATCCGCCCAATGACCACCCCAATCTAACACACACATCCTCAACAGATCCTCTCATGTCTGTATAGTCCTCTCGGACTGCCCATCGGTCTCAGGATTATACGCCGTGCTCATGTGTACCTTAGTGTCCATCTTCTTTTGGAAAGTGCCCCAGAACAACGAGGAAAACTTTGGATCCTGATCTGACACTATACTCACTGGTACCCTATGCAACCGCAGAATCTCCCTGACGTACCTTTTGGCCAACACCTCTGCAGCATCGGTTTTCTGTATGGCCAGGAAATGTGCAGACTTGGTCAACCTATCGACGATGACCCAAATCGCATCTCTGCCCAGAGAAACTGATAAACCACAACAAAATCCATGGTAATCATATCCCACTTCCACTCTAGAATGGGTAAGCTTCTCAGCAAACCGCTCGGAACCTGATGCTCTGCCTTCACCAACTGACAAGGTCATAATCCGCAACTAACTCCATCCACCGTCTCTGTCTCAGATTCAACTCGGGTTGAGTAAATATATACTTCAAACTTTTGTGGTCTGTGAACACATGTACCATACAAATACGACCTCCAAATCTTCAACGCAAACACCACTGCAGCAATCTCTTGATCGTGAGTAGGGTAATTGCATTCATGTTTCCTCAACTGCCTAGACGCATATGCAATCACCTTCCTCTGCTGCATCAAAACACATCTGAGCCCCGACCCATATGCATCGGTATACACCACGTAAAGCACATCTTGCTGCGGTAAAGCCAACACCGGAGTACTCACCAGCATCTCCTTGAGCCTCACAAGGCTCTCTTCACACTTATCCGACCACACAAAAGGAACATTCTTCCCCGTCATCTTGGTCATGGACTGCGCCATACTAGCGAACTCCTTGACGAACGTCTTGTAATAGCCTGCCAGACCCAGAAAACTGTGAATCTCTGACGCATTTCGCGGTCTCAGCCACTCCTTAATCGAGCAAATCTTCTTCGGATCCACTGAAACACCACGATCAGACACAACGTGACCCAGATACCCAATCTCACGTTGCCAGAAACTACACTTGCTCAGCTTAGCAAACAACTGCTGCTCCCATAACTTCTCTAAAACTTTCCTCAAATGAACCCCGTGTTCCTCGGAAATTTTAGAATACACTAGGATATCATCGATGAAGATGATGACGAACTCATCCAAATACTCCTGGAACACGCCGTTCATCAACCTCATAAACGTAACCGGTGCATTCGTCAGCCCAAATGGCATCACCACAAACTCGTAATGCCAGTACCTCGTCCTGAAAGCCATCTTCTTGATATTGGCCTCATCTATCAGAATCTGATGATAACCTAATGCCAGATCGATCTTAGAAAACCATGAAGTACCCCACATCTGATCTAACAACTCATTGATCATCGGTAATGGGTACTTATTCTTCATCGTAACCCGATTCATCCTCCGATAATGAATACACAACAGGAAACTCCCATCCTTCTTCTTAACAAACAGAACCGGCGCACCCCACGGAGAACTGCTCGGTCAGATAAAACTCTTCTCTAGCAACTCCTCAAGCTATTTCTTAAGCTCAACTATCTCCGCTGGAGCCATCCTGTATGGAGCCTTAGAAAACGGTGCCGTCTCTGGCTCTAATTCAATGGTGAACGGATCCGACCTGGATGGTGGTAACTCGCTCAACGGCTGGAACACATCCTCGAACTTCCACTCCACCTCGATATCTTGCACTGTTAACTTTCCAACCTCACTAGGTATAGAAATAGTAGCCAAGTATGCCTCATAACCCTGCTCAATCAGACGTTCTGCTTGAACCGCAAAATCCATAATACTCCCCGAAACCGGTCTCACTCCCTGATAAACCAGTCTCCCACTATCACGTTCAAACACCACACGCCCTTGATGACAATCCAAATGAGACATGAACTTCCCCAACCAATCCATGCCCAAAATGATGTCATAGAGCTCCACCGGACACACTATCAAATCCGCTGGCATCAGCTCTCCGGCAATCAGAATGTCAACACCCTCCGCACAGTCATGAGTCCTTAATAAACTATCCCCAGTAACTCTCACAACACCCGAGTGATCTCTAGATAATTCTTGGATTCCACTCCCTGACACCCACCCCGATGTCAAAAAACTGTGAGATGCTCCAGAGTCGAATAACTCATGAGACTCTACCCCAGCCGGGAACACGAGCTATTTCCCCACCATAAGTATTGTATAGAGTCAGATAGAGCCCAAACTATGACCCCAATCTAAATATCCATCCAGAAAGTTTCATTCCTATTTATCCATCAATTGAAAGTTCGAGACTTATAAATCCATCAGAGTAAAATTTCAAACCTAAAATTCCATTGAGCCGTATTAATATTGGTTAACTAGTTTGAAATCAAGCCTTAACCATTTAAACCAATTTGTAAACCAAATTATGACCTGATTAGATGTAGTCAACCGGATTATGAACCGCAGCTATCTGTTGCGTTCAATAATCCGATGTAGTCATCGCGTTCTTGTTCTTCGTCATCGAAATCTGTTGGGATTTGTTCCTGAGGAATTAAAGCCATCAAACTCTCGATTTCTTATGAGCATAATTGAACATATGAAACGATAAGAATGAAAACACATTAAACGATAAGAATAAAAAACAAACCATGAATTCACATAAATCTAAGCATCAAAACACAAACTATACTCAAACTAAACTAATACTTAATATCAATGTCCGAAATCTCAAGAGAGGTCTATCGATTTGGAGATTTTGAAATTTTAGGGTTTGATTTTTATTTTGGAGATTTGATGTTAGATTGGGTTTTATCGGGAAAAAAACGGGTGGGATGTTGTTGGGTTTCAGTTTCAATCGGGTTATAAAACCGGTTTAGTGTCGGGGTTTGATGGTTTGGTATAGTGGTTTGATGGTTAGATCTTTTATGGAATGATAAGTCTCGAACTTTTAATTGATGAATAAATAGGAATGAAACTTTGGCTAGATGGATATTTAGATTGGGGTCATAGTTTGGGTTCTATCTGACGCTATACTATACTTCTGGTGGGGAAATAGCGCGTGTTCCCACCCCAGCCAAACTAAGGGTTCCTAAACACAGAAAGGATTTAAGACAAACAGCGACTGACAATTACATAGCTAGTACTAAAATTAACAATCAAACAAGAACATAATTAAAGAACTAACCAGTAATCGGTCTGCTGGCGCTCGCCTCACCCAATCCTACGCCTATGGTGAAAACCCTCGGTGCTACTGTAGCCCGCTTCGGAGGTGGTGCCTCGATCCTAGCAACTGGTTGAGCCAACTTTGGACAATCCTTCTTGATATGTCCCGACTCCTTGCAGAACTAACATACATGTCCTTCCAGAGGACAATCAGCAACTCGGTGTCCCTGAACCCCACACCTGAAACACCATGGTCCAGAACCCGCTAACCTGGAAGTATCCTCAAACTTCCTCTTCTTCCCCTTGCTCGGTGCCGCACTCTGTCTCTGAGACCTTCTTGGGGCCTCAGACCCCCCTCCCCGAAGCCCTCAAGCTAGCCTCCCACTTCATACCCTCCTTAAGCTACGCTGTACACTCCACTAATTCTGACACCAACTCGAACTTGCAGACCATGCAATGGTTCATGAGATCGATACGCATACCTCGCATGAAATCACATATCAACTCATGCTTGGTATCTGCACCGCGACCAGCAAACCGCTTCAGCCGGTTAATACTTGAGATCAAACTCCCTCCAGAACTCATCCCAAGACAACAATACCCCCGCTCTCCTCGCAACAACGCCTTACCACCACTCATGTGCATCTCCCTCCAGATAATGCACTACCAAGTCAACCCAATACTCCTCAGGGCACCTGATCGACTGGAAGTTCCTCTCCAACCTGGACCTCCACTCATCAGACTCAATCGGCCTAGCACCACCACTGAAAAACTTGGTGCCCAACCTCTGCATATGCTCTATCACCCTCAGGTATGATGGAACCACTAGCTCGGCCTCAGCAACCACTCCCGGAACTCCCGGAGCAGCAACACCTGGCATCGCAGTATCTTCCTGTGGTGCCACTAGAGCTGGAGCCGGTACCACACCAGGTAACCTCTCCAAAAGGTGGACCAACATGCCCAAAATAGCCCCCATCTGGTTCGGGTCCCCACCCGCCTGAGCACCACCCTGCGCCGGCACAGTATCATGCACGGTCGCTGGCTCAAACTGACCCTCCCCCTCGGAGTACTCATATGTCCCTTATTCCACCGTGACACTCTGCGTCACGTCCACCGCTGCTCTGCCACCTCTACCACCTCTGCCGCCACGGCCTACTCCGTCGCCATGGCCCACTCTACCGCCACGGCCACGACCTCCATGACCTCTAAGACCTCGCCCAACTCAATCAACAATAACCATCTCGGAAAAAAAAACTTATTACTATTGACAACAGAAATAGTAATACAAACACGAGTCTTACCGTGGAACCACTTTCCGGCTGAGAGATGACATGATCTTGCAACCTAACACTATACACCAAATAGCTACACCTAGCTAACAATACTATGCAACCCTAACACCAGCTAGAGAGTCCTAGAAACAACTTCGCTATGATACCAAACTGAAACGACCCGTCCCAAAAATCATTAAACGGGGACCGGTTCAATAACAAGTAAACCAAACACAACCGGTAATTTTTAAAAAATTTCTAACAACTTAACTGAATAAATAAAATCCACTTTAATTATTCCAAAGCACCAGTCAATTCAGACTAACAACCTAGCGGAAGCGAATACTAAATAATACATCAATAGAAATAATTAAATAATAAATGACACCAACAAGAACCCTGGTCATGTCATCCACTCCACAGCTTTGGTCCTATGAGCTCCAACAAGACTCAGTCCTTATCTGCATCACATAACGAGATGCCTCAGTATAAAAGATGCTGAATGAGGCAACAACTACACAAAAGCTAATATTCACCAAATGCCAGCAATTAATAAACACAATCATATCAACAAGCAACACATACCATAAATAACAACAATAAATATCCATTACTCCTAATGGACCAACAACAAGAACCACGGAAATGAGGACCACTCCAAATCCTCAGACTAACCACAGTTTAACACGCAAGCACTTACCTTTGCTCACAACGATTTCTTTGATGGTACTTTTCTTTTAAAGAAACTTTTCTTTTTAGGAAACCTTATTTTCCAGGAATTTCTAGGGTTTCTTAAATGTCACAGAAACACAACCTCAACCTCCCTTTCTCACCCTACGGCCAACCACAACAACAAAACAACCTTCAACCTAAATTCGAAAAATACCAGAAATGATCAGCCTCAAAGATGGGATCACGAATCGAAATCTAACCGTCCATATTCCCATCGCACTGTTGAAAATGAACCCCTAGATGTCTTGAAGCTACGCCCAAATTTTCGTGATGATGCAACCATAGATGAACTCGCGATGTCTCTTTGAATCTTTGTTTTGCTAGGTCGAACCTTTGTTCTACCACAACATGTCGGATATATCTGCATTTCCTTCATGTGCAAGCTTTCCTTCTTTTCTTTCAGCCACACTCAGCTTTTTCTTTCTCTCCTTGAAGGTGGCCACAAAAATTAGAGAGAATGACTAGGGTTTCCGCTATTTTTCTCTTTAAATAGACTTAGGGATTTTCCTCTTCTAGTGGCATCCCATATTTGCTAAAATTCTCATCATCTGAATCAGATCCATCCGAGTTATCACAAAAATCAAATTTGCTTTCATCATCCTCGTCTTCATTATCAGAAGTGTCGCCAACCTTGTTGTCATTATCATATTTGTTGTCTTCATCCCTTTGGCATTTTTTGTCATTATTATAAGACTCAAATTCATCTTCATCAACCTCCTTAGATTCACCCAAATATTTTTACTTAACTTCCACACAAAGTCTAATCGTTTCTAATTTTGATTGAGCCAAGAAACTTTGAAATCGTCTACAATTACCAATAATAACTGGAAGTGTATCTGCTGGTAAGTTTTGAAGGAGTTTCTTTGGAAACATGTAGCTCAACTCAACATTTCATAATTTCTTATTCAATCCATAATCCTCGTACATCATTTTGACAAAATCATCATACGTTAATTTTGTATTTGCTTCTAGAATTCGACAACCACTTTTGCTATCAACAACAAACAACAATATATTATTTACAAATATCAATTTCTCAGAAACAAGGATGACATGCTCCATAATATTATGGCTTCATGGAGAGAATCATGAAACCAAACTCTGCAACAACTAAAAAATATAATCTGCAACTTAAATCTGTGATGAGAAAACAATTCTGCGTTGAAATTGTTATATGCTAAAGAAATGGAAAAATTGTTGCCTCTATCACAATCTTCGGAAAATAAATCTATGGATAATGAAACCGGATCAAGATTTCAACAGGCGGAGGATCCACGTCCCTTTTCCCGGGTTAAACAAAAAAGGTGGCTTGGATAGGCTTGGATACTACATCTAATTCGCGAAAATGTTCAAATTTATTTTTGTTTTTTTCAAAACTAAAAGACAGTGGCAACCATAATTATTGAAAAAAATCTAAAATGGCTTGTAATTATTCATATCCCTCCCTATCGATTAATAGTATAGATTTTCCATTGGTTTCTTTTTTAGTTTTTAGACAGTATCTCATTTCTTTTACTTAAATTTTAACTAAATAGAAGATATTTCTCTATATTTTGTTTTTTTTTTATTAGAATTTTCCGTAAGAAATCTCCATATAAATTTAGAAATAATTTTAGTAAATTTTTTAAAGTATCTCTAAACATTTTTAAATTTTTTTAAAATTCAATATATATTAACAATAATGTTTTATCCATATTACTTTATATGTTTAAAATGAACTATTAAATTTCATTTAACATGAATTATTTTTTTGTTAAATTAAATTTCTTTTATATAAAAAATTAGTTGAACTAAAAGTGAGTATAAATATTTTCCTTGATTTACAATAAATATTAAAATTTATTTTGAATTAAATTGTTTATTAGTTGCCTCTGGCGTTCAAAATGCTAGGAACGGCTTTGGTTAGACTATAAATTGACTCTCAACCGTTGGTTATTTTATAATCTGTTTTTGTTTAGCAAGTGGATAAAAAAAACCCGAACTGAATCAAACTGACAATATTTTTTATAACAAAACTGAACTAAAATCGAATCAAACTCTATATCAACTCAACTAAGAATAAAATATATCAGCTTTAGGACAAAAATAAAGTAGTGGTTTAGTTATGTTCTGGAAGTAGTAGTTATACTAAAATCACTAATCTAACTTTAAAACCAAAGATACTTATTTATAAAAAAAACAGTTAGAAACTCCTCTTTGTCTCTTTTCTTCTCTTCCCCATCATGCTAACAAGAATCATCTTCCTCATCGCTGTCGCCACTGCTTTCATCATCGTCCTTCTACTCGCTTTATTCTCACCTGTTCCCGATTACGACCCGCCCGAATCACTCTTCTCCTTCTCCCTCTATGTTCAACAAACCAACACCCCATCCTCCTCATACTCCTCTCGCCGGTCTAACCAACACATGGCCCGGCCTCACCACGGTCAAGGAGGTGGAGGAGGAGCATTGATTTTTCGACGTACGCTCACGGAAGGACCAGAGAACAATTCTCGGATAGTAGGCAAAGCTGAGGGATTTATAATTCCGCATGAAGACTTTGTTAACTCAGATTTTAATGTGATTTATTTAACGTTGGAGACTCCTGAGTATACGGGAAGTGTTAGCATTAGGAGCCGAGACATGGCACATAAATTGGAAGAGGTTATGGAAGTAGTTGGAGGGACAGGAGCTTTCGCCTTTGCTCGTGGAATCGCTATGTTTGCTGAGATTGATGATCATGAGGAAGAAGCTGTAACTACTTACCGTGTTAAGCTTCTTCTTAGATTTCCACATACTTCTCATATAGATCCACAATGATGGACATTTTTCTATTATAATACATATATATGTGTATAAATAAATTTCTTTACAGAATTACTACTTCGTTTTCCCCCATTGTTTAGGATCATATAGAATCAAATTTTGGTTTGACCTGCCCACAACATACGCGTGAAAAGTTCTTATTTTAGTTTATGCCTATGTAACCCAAAAAAAAAAAACTTAACGTATACATGTCAAACAAGTATGATCGATATTTAGAGGTATATTTCAACTAGGTTCTTTTGTTTTAAGCTTCATTTCTATCAAAACTATGTTTTATTTGTTGTTGGATAAAAAAACTTAAACATAATGGCCAACAAAGTACGATGGTTGGATAAAGAGATTTGGTTGGATATTTTTAAGATAAAGAGATTTATAGTTTTGGATATTTGAAACAAATTTGGGCCAGTAGTGCCCAATAATCCAAATCCGAATCAGGCATGCATTCACCGTCCATTGAGTGGTCTCCATATTTGAAATCGACTAAACATCTCTTTATTTTTATTTTTCTTTTGGAAAATAACTCAGATATTCAGAAAATTTAATAAATGTTATTTTGTAGAAACGACAATACGATATATTATTTTTCCGATTGATGACCAAAATAGCTTGAAACACCCAAATTAGAATCGGTAGGATGCCTCCGTCGGCATTCCTCAAAAGACAGGGCCATTGATATCAAATTGCCAATTTAGTCAAAATCTAAAAACTTCTATACAACTAAGGAATTTTGCGTTTACACCAACACTTGAAATACCTGAATGCTATAATCGTTACACTCGAAAGAAAAAGAAAAAGAAAACTCTTATTCTTAACATAGTCCTTGGAAAATTATCAAGCCTTTTTTTTAAGCATTTCAATGATGAAATTTGATGCTCAAACATACACACATGAAGAATTTTATTGCTCATTTTGTAAGACAGTTAATCAAGAAGTTAATGTTAGATTCAATGTATTTGGCTCCTTGTTTACCACACTTTACTTAGCATTGATTCTTCATTCATTCATATACATTCATACATTGTATATATGAGTAATTGTTTAATGAGATTATTATAAATGAGTCTAACTCGCACCCAAAATCTAGTTCAAAAGTGGAGGATTGCCTCATACTTTATAAAGATCACATTACTCAAGCATTTAACCGATGTAGAACAATTCAAATACACCATCTTCACGCTCATGATGGACATCTGAAGCGTAAATTTTGTGGGACTGAACATCCACGGGTGGCTCCATATCGAAACTTGGACCTAGCTCTGATACCATATTAGAAATAGGCCTAACTCACACCCAAAAGCTACCTCAAGAGTGGAGGATTGCCAAATATTTTATAAGGACCATATTACTCAAGCATCTAACCGATGTGTGACAATTTTAATAGAGATCTCATCCACTCATGGAGATTAACCAAGTTACATGTTATCATAGGCTCATCATCATCTCACACAGTGGCAGGGCAGAATATCTATTCATTGGGGTCAAAAATAAATTTAACGAAATTTAAATCATAAACCACTTCTGTTATTGATGAAACAAACAACTATCTTTTTGTAATTTATATTCTAACCATACAAAAAATATTCATGTATTGATGAAACTTAGAGATAATTTCCGTTAGTGATATAATCACTTGTGTCTTTGCATTATGTAATACAAGCATACAACCTCTAATTTTTTCACCTGAAGTCATGGATAGAGCTGTCAAAAATGCATGCGGCCCGCAAGCATGGCCCGATATGTACATTGGTGGGGCGGGCCTGGACACCAAGGCTAGTGTCCATGGAAGAGAGGGCATTGCGGGTGTGGTCCAGGCAAAAGGCAGGCGACGCGGGTTGAGCCGCAGCGGGTTGGCGGGTTCCGTGGCTTATGGTTTGAACCTTCCTTTGGACAAAAAATCTTTCAGTCTATGCCTTTAGTTAATCAATAGATCTGAATCTTCTCTATGAAACAGAGTCTTTCACTCCTTTTGACAAAACCTAAAAACAATTAGTGATAAGTCAATAGTCAAAAGTCTGTGTTACAAGCAAAACTTAAAATTCATTAGTCGATCAATAGATCATGAAATCATTCATCAACCAGAGCTCATCAATTCATCATTCATCAAAGTCTTAATCGATCAATAGATCACAAAATCAGAGCCACAATGGTAAGTGATTAAGTTACTAAGTTAGTGTTTAATGATTTGATTCAAACCATATGTTATGAGTATTTAGTATTTAAGTTGATGAATCCTGTGAAACATCATTAATCAAATCGTTTTGGATGTCTTTTAGGCCTCATCACGTGATTCTGATTCATGGGAGTTTAGATCACCTTTGGACTCGGAATCTCAAATAGTTCTTGATGCTGCAAATGATCAACACGAGCATAGTTTGTTTGATAAAGATGAAGCTTTGGAACGTGGTAAAATTTTACCCATTGAGATTGAGGATGATGATGATGCTGATGAGAAAGAAAAGTTACCAACTACTATGAAGAAAAAGCAGTCTAATGAAGGTGAAGTATCTAAAACACAGAAAAGGCAATCCATTGAAATGAGGATGATGATTATGATGGTGACAAAGGAAATTCATCACAGAAAAAGAGAAGGCAGTATTCAGACATGTGGGAACACTTTACAGTGATCATTACGAAGGATAATAAGGGAAAAAGTGAAGAAAAAGCACAATGCAACCATTGTAAGAACGATTATGCATATAATCCACACAAGAACAAGACTAATTCATACAGGCGTCATTTGGGTAAGGTTAAAGATAAAAATGATGATATTGGTGCAATGATGATCAATTCATAAGCAAGGTTGCAAGCTAGGAAGATAGATCATATGGTTTTTCGTGAAATGGTTGCTAAGTGTATCATTCAGCATGATCTCCCATTTTCTTATGTTGAGTATAAGAGAGTAAGCCGACTTTGGAAGTACTTGAATGCAGATGTGAAGTTTATTAGCTAGAACACAGCGGCTGCTAGAGAATTAGCTAATCTTCCTGGAAATATGAGCCTAACTTATGATTTGTAGACTGTAATAACTCATGAGGGATACATGTGTCTAACAACACATTATATTGACAGAAACTGGAAGCTGAACAACAAAAATTTTATATTTTATGTTTTACCACCTCCTCATACAGGTACTAACATTTCAATGAAGATTATTGAGAAATTGGAGGAATGTGGGATTAAAAAAAAAGTGTTCTCTCTCACCTTGGACAATGCTAGTAGCAATGATACAATGCAAAAGATTGTGAAGAGTCAGCTTATGCTCCGAAATGATTTGTTGTGTCGAAGAAAGTATTTTCATGTAAGATGTGTAGCTCATAATCTTATTCTAATTGTTCAAGGTGTTCTGACAGTGATTACTACTTCGTTGCACAAGATTAGGTAGAGTGTTAAGTATGTTAAAGGATATGAGAACAGAGATATGAGAACAAGTCCATTTTTGCATCACTTTCTATAGAGATCCTACAACAGATAAAAACAGAGATGTTAATGAAGGAGATAGAGAAACTTTCGACAATTATGATGTAAGTTCTCTTAAATTCTATCTCTCTTATGATCTTTAGTAGTTTATGGTTATGGTTTTGCAAATTAAATGTTTTGTTTGTTGAAAATATGCAAATTGCAGGATTTTTTTGTCTTTCGCAAATAGTCTATTGTTGCAAGTGGAAAGACTTCTTTGGAAATTTATCTTGAAGACCCCCCATTAGACATGAAGCATTTTGAGAGTTTAGATATTCTAAAGTATTGGAAAGATAATACTCAGCGATATGGGGAATTGGCTTCCATGGCTTGTTACCTTCTAAGTATTCCAATTACAATTGTAGCCTCTGAATCCTCTTTTAGCATTGGATTACAACGGAGGTGTTCACAAAATACCGCATTCATCAGAGACTGGAACGTCGAAGAGGCAATGCACAGGCCGAAAGGCATCACCATGTATTCGTAGTGACCGTTGTGCGTTCTGAAAGCTGCTTAGGAGTGTCTGGCTGATGAACTCGTACTTGGTGATAATCGGCCGTGAGGTCGAGTTTTGTGAAAACCATCGCACCGTGTAGCTCGTTGAGCATGTCCTAGACCATGGGAATTGGGAAATGTTCTTTCACTATAGCCGCATTGAGAGCCTTGTAATCCGTACAAAATCTCCATAAGCCATCTTTTCCTTAACCACGAGGACCGGAGAAGAAAAAAGGCTAGAGCTTGGGCGGATTAAACCGGATTACAACATTGTTAATACTTGTTTTTCAATCTCCTCCTTCTGAAAGTGAGCATAACGATATGGTCTGACATTTATCAGGTCGCTTCCTTCCTTTAGCGTGATGTGATGCTCAATTTGTCGTGATAGAGGAAGTTGAGTCGGTGTTTGAAAAACATCGTCAAAGTTTTGAAAGAGGGTCTCCATCGCACCTGATATGCTTGAAACGGTATCGTTTTTTCCTCAATTCATAGGGCCAGACACGTTTGCCCTGCCCTAGCTTCGCGTAAGAATTCCACTGGTTAGACCTGTGCAATATCTTGATGCCGCAGCCCATAATTTTTTTGTTTCTCTCCAGCCCAATTAAACTCCATTGTTTGATATTTCTAGTCACAGATGGTAGGACCCAACTGCTCAAGCCACTGGATACCCAACACAAAATCGAATCCCGTAAGTGGAAGTGCAAATTGATAGATATCGAAGATGACTCCTCCCAAGTTGACTGCCACGTTCATAAATTGTCCTCTACATGTGAGGGGAAAACCATCGGCCACCTTGACTCGGAATGGTTTTGTCTTTGTGATCTTTAAGTTTAAGCGATTGGCCATCTATGATGAGGCCATCAAATCAAGCTCCATTCCAGACCATGTATCCGATATCAAGGAAGCCCCAATGACTTATTACAAGAGCAAGATGAAGACTATGTTGAGCTTATGTTACAAGGATGCATCAAAGCTACTTTGTTTGACATTGCGGATAAGGAGGATTCCAAGGCTTTCATTGGAGAATCATATTTGGAGGCCAGGAGCAGTGTCTTCACCACTTCCTCAGAATAAAGACACACAAAGACGTTCTAAGGAATTGTAATCTTTTTCCTTATCTCAGTTTTGTCCAATTGGGTTTTCCGGGAAAGGTTTTAACGAGGCAACACCCTTAGTGCACATCCCGGAGCTTGTTATCAGTTTAATACACCTTTCACAAGCTCAAGAGTGCCCAGCCTCAGGAGATATACACGAAATACAAGAGAAGTGTCCAGGCGTACCAAACTTTCCTTATTTGGATTCTATTTGTTTTAATTTGCACGCCTTGCTATTTCTTTTTAAACTACATGTTGTTTTAGTTTTATTTGTGTTATTTTCGTGTAGGGTTATCTTATAAAACCCCAAGACCACGATTGTAATAGGTAGACTTTGATAAACGATTTTTAGTTGAATAAACTTCTTAGTTTCTTGTGAAAAGAAGCTCCAGCCGCCTCCTTCTTCATTGTGAGTGATTCCATTGAAGTTTGAGTGCAAACCTTTCTTCTTCTTGTGTGAGATTCACTTGAAGTTGAGAGTCAAGACTTATCACAGAGTTCACATCCTCTGTGTGGTGTCTCTCGATCCATCCACTTCACCATCCATCTACCTGAATCCATAGAGAGTGCCATACGGCCAGCGGTAGTTTCACCATCAACCGCCCATATCTATCAACCTTAGATCCACGCTTTCCATGCCTACATCATGTGGTATCAGAGCCGAAAGGCTCCTGACCAGGTTGATCTAAACACTATCTTGCATCGCACTTTGATTCATTGTTATTTTGATTTTTGTTGATTTGCTTATGTTATTTGTTTCTGTTTGATTTCGTTTTCTATAAATCATAAAAACCATAAAAATTGTTTTCCCTTCATCTGTTTCGTAGATCTATAGGTTGTTGCATCATAAATCAAAAAAAAAAATTAAAAACATTTAGGGTTTTTACCTTTTATTTTGCATGTCCAAATTTAAACTATTTTTGCATCAGATTTCGAATTTAATTGTGTTTGCATCAGTTCTTGTTTGCTTTTGTTAGAGTCTGCATATTGATTTTGTGTTGCATCTTCTAGAGTTTAAGATCTCGTGTCTGCATCCATTGATAGTCATTACATCAGAAAAAAAAAAATTTATTGAGTTCTAAGTCTCATATCGAGTTTTGCTTTTGTTTTCATGACATATTTTGTTTAAAATACATCATCTCATCATCTATTTCGTGTCTGCATAAGTTTTTCAAACAAATAAAAATTAGGGTTTGCTAGATTTCATAAGTCTGCATCTTTGATTGTTTATTGCATCCGAAAAATTCAAAAAAAATTAGGATTGTTAGATTTCTGTTAGCTGTATCATAATTCAAAAAAAAAAATCATCGTAGGTTTTTAAGTTTGTTGCATCATCTGTTGTTTCTTGTTGTTTTCTGTTACATTATCCTCTGATTTAACAGACATTCGCTCACCATCTGTTTGACAGACTCATAGGACTTGTGCATCTACCACTCTTTGTTGTAGTAGTTCTGTTAAAACAGAACCATTGTTACAATTTGGTTTCTTTTTTTTGTTCCCTTTTGCACTTGATCTCTGTGCTTGTATTACAGAAGCATTGAGATGGGAGAGCAAGTTGAACAAGTTATTATGGCACAGATCCTTGTGGAGATCCAAACAATAAAAGGGAGACTGACACGGATTGGACAACAAAGAGAAGAACCTGGATTTAGAGATGCACCAGGAGCTGAATATGTTGAACCTAAACCACCAGACTGGAAACAAGCAAAATCTAAACCTAAGGATGCACCAGCCCTACAGGAGGCTGTATCAAGGCCAGCATATAATGCACCACGAGCTCCATGGAGCTACATGCCTACTTCCTTGTTTCAAGCCACCTACAAAACCAAAACCAGGTTAATTTATGATGATAGTTTAAATTATTGTGGACCTGAATCCTTTTGGTTTTCTGGAGCAGGTTATATACGGTGGGAAAAGAACATGGATACATACTTTTGGTACTACACTCCCAGCAAAGAGAAGTTGACAATCGCTCTTGGACAACTCACCGGTAAAGCCCTAAAGTGGTGGAACAAAGAGGAGTACGAGAGATGGTATTATAAGGAGCCAAAGATCAGAACGTGGGAGGAGTTAAAATGGATCATGTGTGAGAGATATTCACCACGGAGTCTGTTGCAACAAAACCAAAACAGTTCCCCTCCAAAGAAACCAAAACGTCAAGGAGATACTCAAACTGCAAAAGCAAGAGCAACCAATTCCATTATGCCAGAGGAGGAGAGAGCAGAGTCTAAACAACTTGAGGCTAAACCAACAGGCAGAGAAAAAGGAGTTCAACAAGAGGGAGTTGGAACAGGTTTTAGCAATGAGCACACATCCTTAGAAGAAGAGCCACGGGCAGTAAACATTACAAAGGATCATGAGCAAGCTCAGGGAGCTAAGCAATTACAATTTCTTAAGGGAGCACACCTGGGAACACACATGCAACCTAACATAGAATAAGAGATTGTTTCCACTTTGAGAAGTGAAAAGGTTGAATCTAAAATTTCTCCATCTATTTTAAACAATTCTATGACTGTTTTAATGCACTTGTCTTTTGCCAAAAGTGTTGAAACAATTGCAGATGTAAAGGAGAAATTCATAGAACAAAAAGAGGTGTCCACTAAGGAGGAAGAGCTCCTGGACCAAATACTTAATCAAGGAGGAACCAAGGGATATCACACTGCACATAAGGAGGAAAAATCTGAGAAGAGAATTGTTCATACAATGGTTGATAAACATATAAGTTTTGACAACACTTATCTTGCTCTTTATAATTCCATGATCAGGATAATGCACTTGTCCTTTCCAAGAGATAGTGAATCAGGTTTAGGAACGCCAAAGATGCTGGCAGGTCAAGGAGAAGAGCTAACCTTGATCAAGGTTCCCAAGCAAGCTCTAAACATCGAGATCACTAAGTCTAATCATGCAAATCAAACCAAGGTTAGTGAATATTTGACTCAATATGTTTCTAATGATCCGAAGAATGTGATAATGCACTAGTTGTTTTCTAAAGAGCTTGAGATAGGTCTAGGAACCCAAGGAGAGCACACTAATCAGAAGAAAGATACACCCACATTGGAAATCTCATCATCACATCAAGAGCATAGCAGAGTAGTCAATTATGTTGTGACGATCAAAGAGGGAAGATTTTTACCGCTTGTTGTCTTTACTAAGGAGGATGGACGAATCACCATCACCTTGTAGATCAAAGAAGAGCCACCAGACTCAACATCCTTCTCAAGTACCATCTTGTCTAGGGAAACCGACACATATCATAATCAGGTTAGTATCACTTTAAATAAATTCAACTCTAATGCTTTAAGAAGTGTGATAACTAACCTGTTATGTGTAGAAATTTTTGATAATAATTATATTACTCCAAATGGACATAAGAATCATAGCATTTGTTTAGATGAACACATAGAACATGAGCAAATAATTTATCAAAATTTTCTAGCTGTTTATAAATACTCCAAGACTGCATTAATACATTTGTCTTTGGCCAAAAGAGTTGAGAGTATTGCAGGAGCTAAAGAGGAGCCACCGGATTCAAGAGTTCAAATCCAAATCCGAACAAAAACTAAGCCGGTAACACCACCACCTCTTGGACGTGCTCAGGACAAGGGAGTAGGAGAGGAGTGGTTCAAGCCATCTCTAATGGACCAGAAGAAGCTCCAAGGCGTCACATGCTTCAAAATGATCAAAGACAAACCTCCAGATCCAACACCACTTCCATGTACCGGGCTGCATACGGAACACCAAGGAGACATACTCAGGTAAGTAACACCTTGATTAGATTCGTTTCTAATGATCCTAAGAGTGTTATAACAGACTTATTAAGTTTAGAAAAGTTTGATAAAAACTTTGGTGTTTCGTGGGAATATTTTGATAAAAACAGTTTGTTTACTACACTAGTAAAATTTAAGGATAATTCTTTCTTGGATCAATCTTATTTACCTGATGTCTATAATTCCATGACTGTGATAATACACTTGTTTCTTTCCAAAGGAGTTGAGAATATGGCAGGTTTAAAAGAGGAGCCACCAGACTTGGAAGTTCACGAACACACCAGAGAGAGAGCTAAGAAAGTGGCACCATCATTGCTTGGATGTGATCAGTATTATGGAATGTCTAAGTCATCCCAGCTCAAGGGAGAGCCACCAGACACACCATTGATCCAGAGAACACCTACATATCAAGGTAAGGTTTTAAAATCTCAAGAACGCATGAAAGCTAACTTGTTTTATCTTGGTACAGATTACCAAGTTTTGAGGTCGAAACCTAATCAAGGGGGATGGTATGATGAGGCCATCAAATCAAGCTCCATTCCAGACCATGTATCTGGTATCAAGGAAGCCCTAATGACTTATTACAAGAGCAAGATGAAGACTATGTTGAGCTTATGTTACAAGGATGCATCAAAGCTACTTTTTTGTTTGCTTAGGATAAGGAGGATTCCAAGGCTTTCATTGGAGAATCATATTTGGAGGCCAGGAGCAGTGTCTTCACCACTTCCTCAGGTTGAAGACACACAAAGACGTTCTAAGGAATTGTATTCTTTTTCCTTATCTCGGTTTTGTCCAATTGAGTTTTCCGGGAAAGGTTTTAACGAGGCAACACCCTTAGTGCACATCCCGGAGCTTGTTATCAGTTTAATACACCTTTCACAAGCTCAAGAGTGCCCAGCCTCAGGAGATATACACAAAATACAAGAGAAGAGTTCAGGCGTACCAAACTTTCCTTATTTGGATTCTATTTGTTTTAATTTACACGCCTTGCTATTTCTTTTTAAACTACATGCTGTTTTAGTTTTATTTGTGTTATTTTTGTATAGGGTTATCTTATAAAACCCCAAGACCACGATTGTAATAGGTAGACTTTAATAAACGATTTTTAGTTGAATAAACTTCTTAGTTTCTTGTGAAAAGAAGCTCCAGCCGCCTCCTTCTTCCTTGTGAGTGATTCTATTGAAGTTTGAGTGCAAACCTTTCTTCTTCTTGTGTGAGATTCACTTGAAGTTGAGAGTCAAGATTTATCACAAAGTTCTCATCCTCTGTGTGGTGTCTCTCGATCCATCCACTTCACCATCCATCCACCTGAATCCATAGAGAGTGCCATACGGCCAGTGGTAGTTTCACCATCAACCGCCCATATCTATCCACCTTAGATCCACGCTTTCCATGCCTACATCACATCTTGTCGGTTATAAAATTATGTGTAGAACCGATGTCGATCAATGTCATGAGTTGTTATTTAGCTAAACCACCAAAACCCATTAACACATATGAGCTTAAATACTTAATGGCCTAATGACTTTTTAACAGGATGTTGAATTATTATGTGGAAGAAAAAGAAGATGACGTGGAGTGTAAAAAACTAAAAAGTAAGGTGTTGAATATCAAAATCATTATACATAGTCTTATGTAACTTTTTCTTCTTCTGTACTTCTTCACTTCTCCATCTTCTTCTTCTAACTCTTATGTTTACCTTTTTCTTGTGCAGAATGACTGATCAACCTTCCAACAATGTATGTGGTTCCAAAAATCTAAAACTATAAGCATTCTAAATTTTGTTCCAATACGTTATGAGGTTTACTCAAAGAAATGAAAACTTAAATCTCTTTTTCCAACGAAACATAAAACCAATAAACGCTTGAGACAAATTATCATGTTCAAATTTAGAAGAGAGATATGTTCGTCCATACTAAAATAACTCAATCCACAATAAAATGTGCAAGACTACAAAACGAACGTTAAGGACGTGTGTAAATGTGCAAATTTAGAAGAGAGATATGTTCGTCAATAAACAATAAAATGCACTAGAATACAAAGCGGACGTTAGGGACTTGTTAAATTTTTCGAATACAACAAACTAATAAACTTCGTTATCGAACCAAATTTACACACACATATATATATATATAATTTCCATATAAAAATAATTTATACACGTGCGTGTTTGAATAAAATATTGATTTTACTATTTCAAGGCAGTCAAATAAATAGAGAACTAGCTCTACAAAATTAAAATAAATATAACACGTAACTACTTTTATAAATTAAAACGTAGTCAAAAGCACGTGGCTAATTTGAACATCCAGCTCGGCCGGTGGTGAGACACTCTCCTATAGATTTTTATAATAACTGCGTCGTCTAAAACGGAATCTTCTCTCCACATCACCAATAACACACTAATTTCATTTCTTTTTTTAAACAATTTCCATTCACATTTATTTATTTTCTTTATAAATATAAATTTTAGTTCTCTGTTTCTCCATCATTCATTCAATACATATTTAAATTTTCTTCCTTTGATATAAACACAAAAAATCTACTCATCTCTTCAAACATGGCATCTGTTTCAACTCCTTTCCCTATTTCTCTTCATCCACGGATCCAAATCCAATCCAACACTATTCGATCTACACCATTAAAATTTCGAGTTTTCAAAATCAAAGCCTCCGGTTCAGAAACCCCACAAACCGTAACACCACAAACCGGACCAAAAGATCTTCCGATCCGATCTCTCCCAGGAAATTACGGTTTACCAATTCTTGGACCACTCAATGACCGTCTCGATTACTTCTACAACCAAGGAGCTGAAGAGTTCTTCAAATCTCGTATCCGTAAATACAACTCCACAGTCTTCAAAGTCAACATGCCACCTGGAGGATTCATAGCTGAGAATCCACAAGTCGTAGCTTTACTCGACGGCAAAAGCTTTCCGATTCTATTCGACGTTGATAAAGTCGAAAAGAAAGATCTTTTCACCGGAACTTACATGCCTTCAACAGACTTAACCGGCGGCTACCGTATCCTCTCTTATCTCGATCCATCTGAGCCAAATCACGCGAAGCTCAAATCTTTAATCTTCTTCCTCCTTAAATCTTCTCGAAACCGGATCTTCCCGGAGTTTCAAGCTACGTATTCAAAACTCTTCGATTCTCTCGAAAAAGAGCTTTCTTTAAACGGAAAAGCTGATATCGGCGGTCCTAGTGATTCCGCCGCCTTTGAATTTTTAGCTAAAGCTTTTTACGGTGTAAATCCCGCCGACACGAAGCTTAAATCCGATGGTCCGTCGTTGATTACAAAATGGATTTTGTTCAATCTTCATCCAGTTTTATCTCTTGGTTTACCTAAGCTTATTGAAGATCCTCTTCTTCATAACTTTCGTTTACCGGCGTCGTTAATTAAATCTGATTACCAAAGACTTTACGAGTTTTTCCTCGAAAATTCCGGTGATATTCTCGTTGAAGCCGATAAATTGGGTATCTCGCGAGAAGAAGCTGCTCATAATCTACTTTTCGCCACGTGTTTTAATACTTGGGGTGGGATGAAAATACTTTTCCCGAATCTTGTTAAACGGGTCGGGCGGGCGGGTCATCAAGTTCATATCCGATTAGCGGAAGAGATTAGATCTGTGATTAAATCCAATGGTGGAGAACTCACGATGGGAGCGATTGAGAAGATGGAATTGACGAAATCTGTGGTTTTTGAATGTCTCCGGTTTGAACCACCGGTTCCGGCGCAATACGGGAGAGCTAAGAAGGATTTGGTTATCGAAAGCCATGACGCGTCGTTTAAAGTGAAGGCTGGTCAAATGCTTTATGGTTATCAACCGTTGGCTACGAGAGATCCGAAGATTTTTGATCGAGCGGATGAGTTTGTGCCGGAGAGATTCGTTGGTGAGGAAGGAGAGAGGCTTTTGAGGCATGTGGTGTGGTCAAATGGACCGGAGACGGAGAAGCCGACGGTGGGAAATAAACAATGCGCCGGTAAAGATTTCGTTGTTTTGGTGGCGAGGTTGTTTGTGATTGAGATTTTCCGGCGGTATGATTCGTTTGATATTGGTGTTGGTAAGTCGGCGTTAGGAAGCTCCGTTAATTTCACGTCGTTAAGGAAAGCTAGCTTTTAGAGAGCGTAGCGAGGTATATTTGTAATTTTGTATTTCTTTTTTTCTTCACATGTGTACTTCAATTATGTTCGAGTTGACGATGTCGTTTATTTTGTTATTTTGTTATTTTGTTGTGTTGCTAAATCTCTAAGATAATCGTATATATTTCAAAATTGTAATATAATAATGTTCACACGCGTTTAGTCATTCCTTTTTTCCCTAAATTTTCTTTCCTTCTATTTTTTTTGTATGAATGGGATAATCCTTGATAGAATTGGAATTCATACAAAATCCATGTTTATAAGTACCTTGGATATTGACACACAAAAAAAAAGAAGTACCTTGGTTATTAAAGAGGTTGAAATTCCATTTCAATAATCCTTGTGGCCAGTCGAAAAGTTGACAGATAAGTCACCCTTACTGCCACTCTACAGAACCGTACATGAGATTTCTCAATGGTGTGGACGTGGTTCTTGTCTAATTATTGTAATTGATAGAATGTGATGAGAGATGAGAGATGATAGAAAGAATTGTAATGCTCTTATTTAATGTTCATAGAACACATATATATAGAATAGAAAGAGAATTACTAAAATAATTACAGAATATTGAAGTAGTAATGACAAATCTAATTACATAAATAAAAGACATGATTAGAGAGATTAAATATCATATAATTAATATAATTATTTTTTTCTTTAATATGTCTCCTCAAGATGGAGGGACATAAGTCACTCCAATCTTGAATGGTGGTGACGGCTAAGTGGTGACAACTAGGCGGTGGAGTGGAGCAGATGCTCGTATGTGGTGGACAATGGTTTGAATCCGTGTTGGTGAACTAGACTAATCTGTTGAGCCGTGTAATATTGAGGTGGTGTGTTGGAAGTCGTAGAAGGTGATAAACTTTGTCTCAATGAAGAAGAAGAGGCTGTTTTTTTTTTGAACGTAACCTCACCGGCCGCCGGTTGTTTTGGCTCCTCGGAGGCATGACGGAACAACGACCACCATCAGAATCACTTATGCTCTCTTCTCCGATGATTGCAGGAAGTGATTAAGTAAAAGGGTCACAACTTTCAAAGGAGCTATTATTAGAAAGTACTACTGCAAATCTGATTGAGAACAAGTTGAAGATGTTAGATGTTAGGAAGTTTCATCGGCGAATCCAGAAGATACGGTTCCACCTGTGAAGAAATCCTGGGCAAATGTGGTTCAAAAACATATTTTCACTCAACAAAAGTTTGTGGTTTCAGAAGTTGATAGCAAGGAGAGAGTGGTTGTACCAAAGGAGGTTTGTGTTGGTGCTAAACCACTCTGGGAAGAGTTTTTGATACGGAAATTCCTCAATACGAAAGCACCACATGTTGGAAAAATTCACATGATTGTGAATAAAATGCGGAGATTGGGCGATAAGTCATCTTTGATTGATGTTTTCGAAGTCAATGCTACAACGGTTAAATTTCATATTCAAAATGAGACAATGAAGCGAAGGATTTTAAACCGAGGGATGTGGAATATCATGGATATTCCAATGATACTCTCGAAATGGACTCCATTTGCAGAAGAAGCGCAACCAGCAATGAAGTCTATCTCACTACAGGTCACTCTAACAAATGTCCCACCAACTATGTTCACGGATAATGGTCTGGAATGTTTATCAAGTACAGTGGGGAAACCTATATGGTTACACCAAAAAACTGAAACTTGTGTAAGTTGGGGATAAAAATAGTAAAACCTTTCACAGAGCTGTTGTGACAAGAGAAGCTCAAAACTCTATTAGAGAAATCCAACGCCAAGATGGTAGCATGACATCAGAAGGGGAAGAGATAAAAGAAGAGGCTGAGAGGTTTTTAGAGAACTTTTGCAGCTGGTTCCAAATGATTATGAGGGAGTCAGGGTCGAGGAAATTCAAGATTTATTGTCATTTTGCTGTTCAGAGTTGGATAAGAAGATGCTTCCTCGAATAGTTTTGGTGAGGAGATTAAAAGGGTATTATTTTCTATGTCAAATGATAAATCACCATGGGATATTATTGGAGACGAGTTTATCTTGGCGATTCAATCATTTTTTGCGAAAGGTTTTTTGCCAAAAGGTATCAATTCCACAATCATTGCTCTTATCCCCAAGAAATTGCAGGCACAAGAAATGAAAGATTATAGGCCAATCTCCTGCTGCAACGTGATCTATAAAGTCATATAAAAAATCATTGCTAATAAGCTTAGACTGGTGCTTCCTAATTTCATTGCGAGAAATCAGTCGTCTTTTATGAAAGACCGTCTATTGATTGAGAATCTGTTGCTAGCGACGGAGTTAGTAAAAGACTATCATAAAGATACAATATCGGGTCGGTGCGTTATAAAAATTGATATTTCTAAAGCTTTTGATTCAGTTCAATGGTCTATCCTCACCACTGTCCTCACAGCCATGAATTTTCCACCATTATTTGTTCATTGGATTACGCTTTCCGTTCAGGTCAAAGGGGAAATGGCGGGGTTTTGTCGGAGTGCAAGAGGATTAAGACAGGGTTGCTCTCTCTCGCCGTATCTGTTTGTCATAAGTATGAATGTACTCTCAAAAATGCTAGATAAGGCAGCTGGTGTAAGGCAGTTTGGTTACTAGCCGCAGTGTAAGAACATTGGTTTAACTCATTTGAGCTTCACAGATGATCTAATGATTCTCACTGATGGTAAAGTTCGATCAATCGAAGGAATTGTTGAGGTTTTCGATGTGTTTGCCAAGCGATCGGGTCTGAAAATTAGTATTGAAAAATAAAAAATGTACCTGTCAGGAATCCCACCTACAGTTTATCAAGAAATAGAGAATAGATTTCCATTTGATATAGGCCAACTTCCAGTGAGGTATCTGAGGCTCCCTCTTGCCACAAAGCGCCTCTCATCTGTTGACTATCTCCCATTATTGTAGCAGATCAAAGAGAGAATTGGGTCATGGACATCGTGATTTATCTCTTTTGCTGGTAGATTAAACTTGATAAGCTCAGTCCTATCGAGCATTTGTAATTTCTGGTTGTTTGCATTTACGTGATTGCATTAGAGAAATTGATAAACTGTGTTATGCTTTTCTGTCGTCAGGATCAGAAATGAATCCTCAAAAAAAGCAAAAATTTCATGGGTAGTTGTTTGTAAACCAAAGCAAGAGAGAGGTCTTAAAAGAGGCGAATGATGTGTGTTGTCTACAGCTGATATGGAAAATTGTTTCACATGGCAACTCGCTATGGGTTAAGTGGATAGAAACATATCTACTCAAACAGGAATCTTTCTGGTCTGTCAAAAATAATACAAGCTTGGGATCTTGGATGTGAAAAAATTACTTAAGGATAAAGAGGTGGCAAAATCTTTCTGCAAGGTCGAAGTGCTAACATCTTTTTGGCATGATAACTGGTCAAATTTGGGCAGGCTTGTGGAGATTGCAGGGGACAGAGGAGTTATTGACATGGGATAAGTCGTAAAATAACTATGGCAGAGGCATTGACATATCGTCGGAGGAGGCGACACCGAGCTGATTATTTAAACTTGATTGAAGATGTCTTAAACTAAAAAAAGGCAAAATCGAAAGGAAGAAGAAGACATTGTGTTATGGCGTGGGAAAAATGATGTCTTCATATCAACTTTCTCGACTAAGGGTACATGGAATCATACTCGAACCACTTCAAACAAGGTAGCTTGGCACAAAGGAGTATGGTTCACACACGCGACACCAAAATACTCTTTTTGTGGCTGGCTTGCGGTTCATGATCGACTTTCAACAGGTGATCATATGGCAAAGTGGAATGTGGGATCATCAGTGGCTTGTGTTTTTTGTCAAACTAACACAGAAACTCGAGATCATTTGTTCTTCTCATGCAGTTATGTTTCAGAGATTTGGGAAGCTTTAGCCAAGAATATCTTCAAATCTAGGTACACAACTGATTGGCACACTATTATTGTCTTTGTCTCGGACCATCAGCAAGATTGAGTAGAGAGTTTCTTAGCTCGATATGTCTTTCAAGCTTCAATGTACACGATATGGAGAGAGCGAAATGGACGAAGGCATGGGGAAGGGCCGAACTCAGTAGCCCAACTTATTAGGTGGATTGACAAACAAGTTCGAAACCAACTCTCATCAATTAAAGCTATGGGTGATAGGCGATACGACAAAGGTCTTCAACTTTGGTTCAATTCTAGAAGTTAGTTTTAATTTTCAGCTTTAAATATTTTTTAAAAAATGTTACATTAGTTGTAAAAACGATATTTTTTCTTTTTGAATATAATTTAACATTAAATTTTTTTAAAAAAAAGAGGCTGGGTTTTTTTTTTTTAAGAGCACTATGGCTTATAGAAAACAGTGTCTTGGTTTTGAGAGAGAAGCACGATAGCTTAAAATTATAAAAAGTTTGGAAGCACATGACTTGGAAATTAGAAAAATAAAAGGCTCTCGATGACTTGGAGTTTTTTTTTTCCAAGAAGCACTTAGCTTGCAAAATAGAAACACTTTTCGGTTGCAAATGAAAATAATTTTGATGGAGAAGGGAAGCACATCCTTTCAACATGATCCGATTGCTTAAAGATGTTTTTTTTTTAAATAGATTTAGAAAAACAGATTGAGAAGTTTATAGCAAAGATTTAACACCGAAGCTCTATGGCTTATGAAGCACGATGGATTAGATTTAGAGACTCATGATGAGCTTAAATTAGAAAAACACTGGTAGCTTAGGAAAAAAAATAAAAATAAAGAAGAAGCATTTCGCTTAAAAAAAAGGAACGGAGCCAATCGTTAGATCATTGTGGCTCTGATACCATGATAGAATGTGATGAGAGATATGATAGAAAGAATTGTAATGCTCTCATATCTTATTCAATGTTCATAAAACACATATATATACACGAAAGAAAGAGAATCACTAGAGTAAATACAGAATATTGAGAAAGTAATGACAAATCTAATTACATGATTAGAGGGATTGAATATCATGTAATTAATATAATTATTCTTTCTTTTAAAAGTAATGTCGATTAGACGTGTCAAAATGGTTGACCTGCCCATCGTCTATCTATGTCCAATATATAATGGGCAATCTATAGACAAGTCCATTTATGGAATGAGTTAAAATAGTTTAGGCTCAACTTTCTCTACGCACAAAATGGGTCGGACACTGTTGCACAATGGTTGGCCCATATCTCCTAAAATCTAGGTCAAAATCGATTTTTCCCAAATCGAAACTCATTCAGAATTTTCTTAATATCGAAATTCACTAGCGATTTTTGGCGATTTCTGGCTATTTCTAGCAATTTCTCCAGTGAGTTCTTCAATTTCCTTCATTGTCTTCATCTTCTTCTTCCCCTGTTTCTTTTTCAATCTCATTCATCGTCTTTTTCTTGTTCTACTTCTTCTTCAATCTCCTTCATCTTCCTTTTCTTAGGTAAAATGTTTATATTTTTCTCGTCAATCCTTTTACTTATTGAGCTTGGGAGCTCTAGTTAATTAAATCGATTGCTAGGTTTGATTTGAGAGTTCTTGGTTTGGAGTTTGAGTTATTGGTTTCATTGAGTAGCAAGGTCTGATTTTTGAGTTTCAGTTCTGGACTTGTTAGCTTTGTTTGAATAGCAAGATCTGGACTCTTTGAACTCTGCTTAACAACAAGAGAATATTGAATTGCTTGGTCATTGATAAAAATGTAGGATGATTACAAATGAATATCTCACACTTTATTTATACAAGAGCACCTTTGAAATGGGTAGAGATAGAACCAATATAACGGCAGATATTGAATATATGTACTTAAATACAAGATACCAATAAATCTTGACGGATTTACAGGATCTCATCAGCTACAACTAACACACTTACGACAAAAAAATTACAACTAAGAACATCTCCAACTCATTCATTTGTTTTTTACTCTAAAATAGGGTAACTCTACATTAGAGATGAGTTTTACTTCAATCAATTCCTCTAATTTTGACTCTAAAAACTATTTCAAGTATATTATTTCTCTATTTAATTATTAATTGGGATTATTGTCAAAACTGCCATTATGGAAAGTCAATATTCGGAATTTGCCATAAAGATTTGTGGCTCATGACTGTGCACTCAAAATCAACAGTACATGACTCTTTTACCCTTGCTTATGGGTTAGAATTATTGATTTATTTTGACACGTTAAAGTCGCTGACGTTAGTGGGGAGAGAGGCTCTTCTCTTCTTTTTTTCTTTTTTCTTTTTTCTTTTTTTCATCGGACTCTTCTCTTAAACCTTGTAGATTCCTATAGGAACTCCCATAATTCTCGTATCTTCTCTCAAATTTCTCAGCTTTAAGATGGATGTTTAAAGATTCTGTAAGAAGTGAGTTTGGTTCGCTGATATATGTTCAAAACTCTCTGCTCCATTTATATGCTAATTGTGGGGATGAAAGGAGTGCACACAAGATGCTAATTGAAGTGGCCGGTTGTAACCTGGAGAGGAACTGAAGCTTGCGGCGTGGAGACAGTGCGGAAGTTGCGGTGGAGGAAGACGCAGAGACGGAGAAAGTGAAGAGGTAAAGAGGAGAGGGAGGAGGAGAAAATATAGGGGATATCAAGCAAAGCTACGGATGTGGCGAAGACTAACGGAGGCGGTGGTGCTAGCGCTCATTTCAAGACGCAGAGACAGAGAGAGTGAAGAGGTAAAAAGAGGAGAGGGAGAAGGAGAAAATGTTAGGGGTAAGAGGAAAATTCACACAACTAGGAGTGGCAATTTCCGAACTGAAATAGGGAAGTGGCTATTTCGGAATGCCATTTCACTTTTAATTGCTTTTTCTAATTAAGTTTTATTAATTTTCTAAAAACTTCCATTATTTATCAAAATTATAAATTTAACCCACATATTTTATTTTAAGCCAAAACTGCAATACAATTATGATTTATTGAAAAACATATTAGTACATAAATAAAATTACATGATACAACATTAAAAAAAAAAATCAAAAACAAAAACAGCAAAAGATAATAGATTTTTTAACCATCATCATTAGAATATTTTTCTCACAAATGAATCAATTAAAGCATTTCGAAGTGTAAAATGGCTTCATTATCTTTGATATTTCTATATCGGTCAAACAATTCTTGAAATAAAGTATTATCATCTTCTACTATTTTGACTTTTGGAACTGGTGCTTCTCTTGCAACTTCAATTGGTGCCTCTCGATCACGTTCATACTCGATTATCATGTTATGTAAAATCACACATGTAGTCACTATGTCATGTATCACATCTTTTTCCAAAAACGAACCAGTCCTTTTATAAATCCAAAATGAAAAGAAAATGATGATCAAACATCCCATATTATCAAGACTTTAGAAGATCGACAACTTCTTGAGTAATTAAAGAAGACAAGTGCACAAAGAAAACACCATTTGGAGATTCAAAGTTTAATTTATGTTGTTGTTTTGCTAAGTTTAATTTATGTTGTTTTTCTTTAATTTTGTTATTTCAATATATAATCTATTGTCTTTTCTAATAAATAAAAGTTGTTGTTGTTAATACAATTTTATTTAATTATATAGCTGTTTTTAATTTTATTACAAAAAATTTATTTAATTACATAACTAAATTATTATTTAATAATATTGTCTAAGTATAACATTAAAACATATAAAATTTAAAAGACTATTTTATAAATAACAAAAGTTTTATTCTATTTTAGAGTGAGATATAGAGTGGGGTTGGATAATATTTTACTCTATAATAGAGCTTAGATGAGAAAAAAAATAGAGTGGGGTTGGAGATGATCTAAGGGCATCTCCAATCATACTCTAGTTTTTCCTCTAAACTCTATTATAGAGTAACATTTGCTCAAACAACACTCTATATCTCACTCTAAAATATAGTAAATGATAGTATTACTCTATATATAGAGTAACTCTATTTTTTCTTCTATATTTTTCTCTACAAATAGAATACAATAGAGTAACTCTAAAATAGAGTTAAACATTGGAGAGAACATCTACTCTATTTTAGAGCTACTGTATTTCAGAGTAGAAAGTAGAGGAATACATTGGAGATGGTCTAAGACACTTACATCAACAAATTTACAGCTACATCTGATTATCTGAATCAAATCACCCACTAAATAATATATTAGGATTAATAGTAAAATATGTAAAAACCCTCACCCTTTCCAAAAATATTAAAAAAAAACTTATTTTTTTGTAGGTTTTTAAACCCTTATTTTTAATAAATGGTGAAATAAATCCTAGCTATTACAAAAAAAATAAGTACATCATTATATTAAATTAGAAATAAATAAATAAAATTTGGTTAATTAAATATTTTTCTAAATTTGAGTTTGTGATTTATTTTTCACAAAATTAAATATTTTTAACAAAAATATTATTATAGATTAGCACATTCCATGTTTTGATTCGAATTTATTCGAGTTTTTTTTTTTGAATAACTAACTAAAAGTAGTTAATATTAGTCTGTTTTTTGAAATATTTTAAAGTTATATTTTAAAAATATCTTTTGTTCTTGAAAATGAGAATAATTTTCCTAGTATTAACTCACAGACTTATTTTTGTAACAAAATGCCAAAATGGTAAGGAATTTCCCTACAGAATTCCTAACGTTCTAATGGTTTTTTTTTTTCCACATATTCTTTCCAATTTTCTACTAGTTTTTTATGAAAAATTTTTAAGGTAGAAAAAACTTTCTACCAGAATTTTCGGAAATATAATGGGATTTCATGATATTTTCTTGTAGGATATGAATCTGTACTAATTATTAATATTTCAACTACGATATGAATGACATAATTGTCTTTTTATTATCTGAAAATTGAAAATAGGTTAACAATGCATAATGAAACGCAAACAACAACCAGAGGAGAATAATAATACAGATTCATATAAAAGCAACAAAACCAAACTTTGACAGAGGATTGTTCATTCGATAATGAAGGTAGATAACTATGGATGGTCACTTAGTGATGGGAACGATATGAACCCCTATCTGATGAAGCATTGTACTGGATTTTCCATGGAACCCAATGATCTTGTGACCTTCCTTCTGGAGGACGAAGTTGACACCAGCTTCAAGTCCAAAGGGTGGAGAGGTGCGTTTGTTTGTCTTGAACCGAAGCATCATTATAACTCCAGTTTCAGCTCCCATAACCTTGTCGTGGCAAGCCTCCACTGATGTAATGTATTCACTTGGATAATCCAGCTCGAACTATGAAGTGCATGAGATCGTTATCAGGAATCTCACGTTGAGAAGTGTAAAATATTAATTGAACTTAATTTTTTTTCAGATTAGAAAACAAAAATAACTCAAGAAATTTAACAAGTAAATTAAGGTGTAATCATCACCTGTTCGTATCCAAGCAATGTTGTCTTTTCATGTTCATTTCCAACAACCACGTCACTAGCGTTGTTCACGTACTCAAACTTAACGGATACGATACCGTTCGAGCCTTGTCCTATGTATACATTTTTCACATTTAGGAAAGCACCATCGTCCCAAGAGTCTCCTCCATCCCCACCTTGTCCCTCTAGTTTCTCTGTAGGTAGAGGAGAAGGAGAAAACGGAGCGTAATATGCCCCGATACTATCAACACAAGAACCTACCCGTCCGTGGAACCCAACAATAGCATTGCTTTGGCTCTACAGCAAGAACTTGGTACCAGTCACTGTTCCAATTACTAAGGTTCTCCCATTTGATGTTTTGAAAGTTAACGACCTAAGGACAATACATCCGTAAGGTTGGGTATTTGCGTAGCTTCCTTCAACGGATGTGACACATTCATATGGATAATTCACGGTAATCGTGGATAATTTCATCCGGAGATACTGTAATAATATCAACAATTAAAAAGGTTTAGTAAATCAGGAAGCTGAGAAATGTGTAAAGCTTGAACTAATTAAACATTCATTATAGTGTTTAAACAAATTAACAAATCAATAGTAAACCAATATATACTTAGAGTGGTGGAAATTAGAATAACCTCATCGTTTAATCCTAGCTTGTCCCCATACTCATAGCATTCCACTTGACCGGCTTTGTCATAGTCCACCCTCATATTCCTTATTGAAGTGCCATCATATGTAACGTACACTTTTCTTATGCCATCATAGTCACCTCCATGATCATAACTTCTGCCTGTGGTTTGACCACCTTCCATTGCTGATTTGGTTGCAGGAATCTTGATGAAATAGGCTCCAAGCGAGTACACATTCTTGTCAGAAAATCCATGAAACCCAATGATCTTGCTCCTCATGGATCCTAGTGAAAACTTAGTACCCTTGTTGAACCCCATCATATCAGAAGTCTTCTCGTTAGTTTTGAATTGGATTGATTGAATCACGCCCGTAGATTTGTCATAGTAACCCTCAACAGATACCATATATTCCTTTTGCAAATGATTAATCTCAAACTGCCAAAGAAAAATAACAAAAATATTATGATTTATAAAAATTTCTGTTTTTTTAACCTCCAAGTTTGAGCCTAGACCTCTTAATCTCCCTTTGGAAATACCCCTCCTCCCAAGTGAGAACGAACTAGGACATAATGGAACCAATTTCAAGTGCTAACCACTAGACTGCCACAGTTTTGGTTAAGATATATAAAGTGAAGAAACATTACATACCGTTTGTGTAAAACCAGGACCAGAGACACCATGGATTGGTCCAGCAATAGTTTTCCCAGCCTTGACATAGTCAAACTTGATGAACTGAATGCCTTCATAACCACCTCGTACATGTATCTTTGTTACACCCTCATAATCGAATCCATCATCCCATTCCTTCCCTCCATTTCCACCTTTAGCTTTCACCATTTTAGGGCCATCGTGTAGCGATTTGAATCTAGAGATATTGTTTCTTAGTCAATAATTAACTTTTTGATATTAATAATTAATTTGAATCGTGACCCACTTGAGCAAAATCTACAACAACCACAACACAAACCTAACAAGACCCAATCGAAAAACACGAAAAGATAGGACCAGTCACTGAAGCACGAAAGACCAACAAACTCGAACTACCTAGCATAATTTCCTAACTCCAGAAGTTTTTGAGTTGCCACGAGCACAAGCAAGAGATAGGCCAGCCCAAACCCAGAAACAAGCGAATGCCTACAGATTCCCAAAAACAACTGACTGGTCGGCGGCTTCTAGGAGAAGACCCGAAAGTTGAGTGCCCTACCCGGAGCCGTAAGCTAAAGAATCCGCCTTTAGCTCACAAACTCACAGTCCTGAAAAATAACTTACAGAGCAACTCCCCTGGTGAGAAAGAAAACTATACAAAGTTTTTGTGCCGCTAAAATTTCGAGACAACAACACACACAATTAACGAAAGGGATCTAGGTCGGAATGTGGAGAAGCTGAACAACACACACACAAGAACGCAAGGAGGCAGAGAAGTGAGAAGCCACCAGGGTCTAAATCATCAGGAACACTACACCACTGAACCCAAGAAAACCGGGACCCCCACTCACAAACGGAAACCGAAGTTTCAGTGAAAACTTTCTTCGCGCGTGTGGGTCACGCACAGAGAAAATCCCCTCCATAAAGGGGAAAATGCTCATTTAATTCTCTAAGTATTTGAAATTGGCAGATTTATTCACCAACTATTGTATTCGCAAAATAAGTCTCCAAGTCTAGTTTGACTTCGCAAAATTAAACTTCACTAATATCAACGTTAAAGAAAAATTAGATGTTAATTAACCATTTGGATATCATCTTTTTCATCAGTTCTTCCCCCCCCCCCCATTTTCTCCCAAACTGGAAACCTTCAAACTTCTTATAGAGCATAGGCGAATTCCAACATCAATATCATGAAATCCGCCATGAATAACATCAATCGTAGCCCCTAAACGATATCTTTATGTGATCCTTTTTTCTATTGCTCTTTCTGGATTTAGTAACTATGAATGTGAAATTGATAGAATTAAAACTGTTTGAGTGTAGGATGAGATTAGTTTTAATTCTACATATGAATTTGGAATTATCGATTTTACAAAGTCAAGAACATGGTTCTTATTGTTTTTGTATTTTGGCATTTTGTAGCTAGAAAATATAAGAGATTACTTAGTGTAAGACAAGATATTTTGGTTATGTTACAATTCTGTGAAGGTAATCTTATGTTAACGTTAATGCACCAGAGTTATATGCTTCAGCCATTGTGAATACAACTTCCACAATTAATCTTGATTATCATCATGTAGTTATATGCTCAGTTGTAAAAAATAAATTTTGATGACATTACATCGAATTCATTGAATTTAATGGCTGTTCGATCTAAATTCATTTCTATAGTTTTTACTTTTGGTTTCAAAATGGATTTAGTTCATATCTTTCAATACACAAATAAACTATATATATATATATATAATAAAGATGATATAAAATGATGTAGTAACAGATATGGAGAAATAAGAGAAGAGACACCACGTCTGTTTACAAACGAGGCGATATACAATAATAATTACTAATTAGTCTAATTTATTATTTTCTTGTTCTCTCGTGGTAGACAACGACATAATAATTTTGAATACATAAACTTTTTTATGGTCTCACGATAACGTGCAGGTGGGAAAAAGGCATTTTTATTCGCAGTTTTTTTTTTCTCCCTCTTGCAACGATTTTATAAGCATTTCACTACAAGGAAAAGCAGGGTCATTTCAGACGGACTTGTTTTTTAACAGAAATTTCTAATGATTTTCCAAAAAAAATCCAAAAATACTATTTCCATTATAAATTAGTTGGAAATTCCCGATGCTAAATAGGTCTATTGAAAATCCATCGGGAAATTTCAAAAAAAATCTAGTTATTTGATATTTCGAGCAAAATATAATCGTTGATATAACCGTTATTATAGCCGTTTGAAAATTAAAAGAAGCCGTCGAAAATTCGTAAGAAAAAACGCAGAAACCCACCTATAAATATCCTTCCACATTCACTCACAAATTTGCTAAAAATGACAATACTAAAAAATGTATACTTCAAATTCTAATGAATATTGTTGATCGTGGTTGGACAAACTTTAACATGATCCAACCTAGTTATAGAAGGGCTAAGAGAAATTCTTATAAGTGATTCATGGGATTTGCGATAAACGAGGACGTAAAATTGCAAAACAGTAATATAGATATCCTTGTACTAACTAAGTATTGGATTCTTAGATTTATAACTGCACGTTAACATTATAATTTTAGATTGCAAAATTAAAGTCAGCATGTGTGACCATATGATGACCTTCCTTATGTGTAGCTGACAATCATTTGTTTAATATTAAATAGTAAGAGGATAAAAATAAATCGTAATAGTAATCTTAAATTTTGTAAGTATGGAAAAAAAACAAATTAGATCTGGTAATTAAAAGAATACTTCAAACGAGACAAAAAGAATTAGAATCTTAGATTTATAATGTGCATGTGAAGTAAATAAACATTGATATAAAAATAGGTTTAAAAATAGGTTTATGTCGGATTATAAGGTTTAGTGAAAAGAAGCAGAGTCGGGACTGCGCCCATCTAATCCTCCACCATGTTGGATACCTACTCTTTCAATTATATTATAGGACTCTCTCTTTGACTCTTTCCAAACCAGCATGCTAAATTAAAGTCGGTTTAATATAATATCCAATATTAAATATTCAAAGAATAAAAATAAATAAAAAGTAATCTTCAATTTGTAAGTCAAACAAAAAAAGTAGATCTGGAAACTAAAAAAAAAAACTTGAAACGAGACCAAAAAAACGTGATCGAAATGCATTGATTAAGATAGTATTTCTATAGTCGTTTTAAAATAATTTACAATATACTAATATGTTATCTTTGAAAACGAATCTCATCGTTAACACGAGAACATGTTCAAATATATAAACCATTTGTCAAAAAAAAAAAAAAAAAAAATCTGTAAACCAGTTTAAGTGGGTTTAATATAATATAAACATATTTTATTTTAAAATAATATTTTAATAAAATAATAAAAGCTTAGAGCATCTCTATCGGTATGGAAGTGAGTATCTCAACAACCCAACAATATATATATCAATAAAAAAAATTAAAAAGTTGAAAAGAGAAAAACATACGGTTTCTCATTTGAGAAATTATTATAGCATGTGCAGTGGCCAGTGGAAGTTTTTTACAGAGTTTCTCAAATTAAAAATAATTTTTTCTAAAAGTTAGGGTGGGTGAAAATCGATTCTCACTTAGAAAAACTTTAAGAACTTCTTGAGAAAATTTCATATGAGACACGCGTCATTTCATAAATAGTTCAGATTTTATTATGATAAATAAATCTACAATGATTTTAAAAGCTAATTAAATAGTTCATATGTTATTATCATTTTTCTTATCTTTTTTTATAAATCACAAAATAAAATTATCTATTTAACAAGATCCATTATGTATTAGTATATATTATATATTAATATTAGTTAAAATTACAATACTACTAAATTAATATTATTTTAGTTAATACACTAATTTGAAATATTAGAAAAACAATTCCTCAGATTGTTTATTATAATTATTTTCATTCTAAATATATATTTTAATATTATTAAAATCATTTAATAATAGTATGTACAGTTTTATTATTATTACTACTATAGATTATATATAAAATACAATTAATTAATGAAATTGAATATAGTTAAAATGTAATTTGATATTATTTAAAATAAATAAATTAGAAATCTTCTAATTTAAGATAAAATTTAAATAAGTATACAAATTCAATTAAACTACAATAACAATAAATATTATATTGGTGAGTCTCTCACCAATGGAGGCAAAAAACAAGAAAAAGTTTTAAAACTAAAAAACAATAATCTATATTATATGAAAGGAGGAGTTTGAGACCTCTCCATGTGTCAACATCAGCTTAGTTAACCTTGTTTCTAATTATGCCACCTCAGCACAACACCCAACTTTAGGGGGTGGACATTCTGGTTTATGGTTCGGTTTCTAGTTTAGTTTTTCTGATTTTTCGGTTTTATGGTTCCATAGAAAATAAAACCATTTAGAAACTGATTAAAATACGGTTTAGTTCAATTTTTTTTTTGGTTTACGGTTTTAACGGTTTTAGCCATAAATAATTCGGTTCGGGTTGGTTTGGTTTCGGTTTCGGTTTTTTGTAGATTATTTCATAAAACAAAATGAGTTTCAGAGTACAACATAAAGAGCAATGGTAGGAAGTTCAAAAAAAAAAAAAGAATCCAAATCAAATAAATAATAAACCCAAATTGCAAATCTAAAATCAAACCTATAAAACTAGAAGCAAAACAAAACAAAATTTAGATAACTTCCATCATCATCATCAGCCACGATTGTTCACCTCTTCACATTGTTAATGAATCTCTCTGGTCAACACAGAATAAAATAAATTAACAATGAAAATTAGCATAAGATCTAAATACTTAAAAATATAGCTTAAAATAATTAAAATATTACGAATACATACTTTGTTGTAAGGAATCCACTAGATAGTAATCCGCGCTGTGCATCGCAGAAAAATATTTACTTCATACTTTGTTAGTTTATATTGTTATAGAATATTATTAGTGTTTTAAATTAGATTTATTTTATGTTTTAATATCTTATTTATTATTATATATATGACTTGTGTTGTGTTAATTAAAATTACTAATATATAATTATGTGCGGTATTATATTTGTTGACAAATTTATTTAATAAGTTAGATTATAATATAATTTCGTTATAAAAATTAAGTGGTGGTATATATATATTTCACATTATTCAAAAAGTCAATAACAATTTGATTTACTCCAATACATCAATTATTATCAATGATTAGAAATTCGATCTGAAATCTGTCATGATCCGTCTTGACCCGTCTTTATCTGCTCTAACGCGTTTTGACCCATCTTGATCCATTGTAAAAATTAAAAAAATTAAAGATGCAGATTATTTAAAATTGGATGGTAAAAAATTAATTTTAATTTTCGTCCATAATTAATAAGAGAGAGAAAGTGATTTCTTTTTGTGGAAAGTAATAATTGTTTAATTTTTTTTTTGATTACAAAAATTTTGTGATTATTATTGTATCCTTAATTACTTTATTTAAAAACTTTAAATACTATGGTTGACGAGCTGACATCTTTTGCTCGACCTAACCAGTTCTTCAGAGGATGGGTTTTGCACTATGGTTAGGGGTCATCCTTTCGGCGTTTTTTTTGTTTTACTGGGACTCTTTTTTCTCATCTTTTCGTATATATTTTTTTTTTGTAGATCGTCATCCTTTGGACAAGGCTCCTCCACCCAATTTTTCTCAAGCTTTGGAGAAGATTCGCAAGTTAGGGACGATTAAGTGGCCGCATATCTCGAAAGATCGTTTCGTCAAGTGTCAGAAACGTCTTACTTCAGGTATGACTTGGTCTGTCAGTATTCCTTCATTGTCGTGCTTTTCACCAAATATGACTAAACATTTTGTTTTGCAGGTAAACACGTTTCGTATGTTATCGAACCGATCTCAGAGGCGGAATAAAGAGAAGCACTTGTCAGTCGACCTTGAGATAAATTGATTAAGGGCTGCAACTCGTCCTGAGAGACATTGGACTTCTCTTTTGTTCCGGGGAGATGGAAGATCTAGGATTGCTGCGATCTGTTTGGGATTGGCTTCTATTCCGCGTTTCGTGATGATGTATCCGAGGAATTCTCCTGACGTGATATCGAAAGTGCACTTTGTCGGATTGAGCTTCATGCCGTACTTGTTCAGAATTTCGAAGCATGTTTTCAGATGTCCGATATGATCTTCAGATCGAGCCGACTTGACGAGTATGTCGTCGATATAGACTTCCATAGTCTTGCCGAGATGTTTGCCGAACATCCCTGTGACTTACCAGAATGACGGTTTGGAACTTGAACCAACTTTACATTAGTTATTATGGACGACATCATTATCGTAGCTTTGCATATATAGTCATAATCTATTGTTGTTCTTTAGCTATTTCTGCAACGCCAAGTTTTCTATTAGCCTATTATGGACAACAATATCATTGCTTTGCATATAGTCATGGACACGATCGGTGGATCATGTACGATGACATAACCGTTAAGGTAAAGGTATTAAAATAGTTTTCACTTTGCAGGTAAATACACTATTCCACATTGATCACCTATTTTATGTAATATATCTTTAGGTGATTGGTAGCTAGTGCGATGTACGTACTATGTGCGAGAGAGGACACTTGCAAGTAGTTGCAGCCACAAGTTAGTCTATACTAGAAACGTTAAATCAAAAAGAAAAAGAAAAACAGAGCAAGTGGAGATCTGTTGCTACTGTTTAGGAGATTTCCCAAGTATATACTAGAAAGGAATTAGAGCGAAAATAGATAGCATACATTATAATCCAGTAAAATTTTAACCTATTATCTTTTAACGTTTACTATGTTTAAATCTTTTTACATATATGTAACTTATTCTTTCTCTGTTTTTTTTTCTTTTTATTGTTAGGTATACTGCAATTGAATTGCAAAGAAGTCGATGAATCAAAAGCTTTTTTTTTAAACCTCTAACATAATATATTGATTTCAAAGGAGTTTACAAAGAAATTACACAGAACCACTGAGATACAACTCAATCCATACATAAACATTGAATTCAATAAAAAGGAGTTAAACAAAATAAGATATTTCTGAATCAAAGAGTTTTTAGGAAAAAATAATATGCAGATATGCAAACAATTATGTTCAAATTATTTAAGATAAATGGTGATACAATAGCTAAATGATAACATTTTGTATACTTAAAATTAAATTGTATACATATGCTGAATAATTTCAGCATATACAAGACATTTTATCATTTATGAACAATTATTAATTCTATATAATAAATTAATTAATTTAAATTTAAATACTTTAAAAATCTGTAAAATATAAATAATAATTAAATTTTAAAAAACCCGTAAAATATAAATATCACATAATATGACACTTTAATTTATTTTACATTTAATTTCATCATTTTCTTTTACACGTTTAATCATATTTCTAACTATCATTTTCTAATTATATTTAAATAGCTATAATATTTATTAGTTTATAAAATGGGTGGGTTACTAGAATGACCCATATTTCTTAGTTAATAACTAGAATAACTCATATTTTTTTGAATTATTAGAAGTACCCCTAGAAAGTTTTGTAAGGAAAAAAATTACTAGAATGCCATTAATGAGATAATTTAAGTGTCCCCGATATTTACAAAAATATCATTATGTCTCTTTGATCGCAAACTTATTTTCACGTAGACTTATTTCTCTTTGCCGTAGAGTTATTTGACTAACTTAGTTACCGCAGACTTGTTAACGTCATGGCCGACTTATTTCATGTTGCACAGTTATTTCCCTTTACCGCAAAATTATTTGACAAAGTTAGTTACCGCAGCTTTATTTTATGTCATGGCAGACTTATTTCAAGTTGCAGAGTTATATCTCTTTACAGCAGAGTTATTTGACAAACTTAGTTACCGCAGATTTGTTAATGTTATGGCCAACTTATTTCCTGTTGCACAGTTATTTCTCTTTACCGCAGAGTTATTTGACTAACTTAGTTACCGCAGACTTGTTTAATGTAATGGCTGACTTATTTCATGTTGCACAGTTATTTCCCTTTACCGCAGGGTTATTTGACAAAGTTAGTTACCACAATTTTATTTTATGTCATGGCCGACTTATTTCATGTTGCACAGTTATTTCCTTTTACTGCATAGTCATTTGACAAAGTTAGTTACCGCAGATTTATTTTATGTCATGGCAGAGTTATTTCATGTTACACAACTATTTCCCTTTACTGCAGATTTATTTGACAAACTTAGTTACCGCCACTTTATTTCGAGTTGTACAGTTATTTCCCTTTACAACAGAGTTATTTTCAGTTATTTCCAATTATTTGACAAACATAGTTACCGCAGATTTATTGTAAACGTTACCGCATGGTTATTGTAAACGTTATCGCAGACTTATTTCATGTTCTCATAGACTTATTGAATACGTTATCGCAGAGTTATTGAAATAATGATATCGCAGACTTATTAGATGAATATATTATCGCAGAGTTATTGTAATAACGTTGTCGCAGAGATATTTTGATAATGTTATCACAGACTTATAGACCATGTTGTCGCAGAGTTAATAATAAATCTAAGATCGTTAAATTTGGACCACACGATTGAGGGCTTCTCCTTCATCTGGGCCTCAGCATAATTGAGTTATTAGAGATGAATACGTTATCGCAGAGTTATTGTAATAACGTTGTCGCAGAGTTATTTTAATAATTATGTCACAGACTTATATACCATGTTGTCGCAGAGTTAATTTTGAGAGAGTTGTGACTTTTGGGATTTTTGAGAAATGTTTTGAAATTTTTAAGTTTTTAGAAAGTTTTTTATTTTTAAAAAATAAATGTATTTTGTAATAAAAAAATTATAATGGCATTTTTATTATTATGTTACAAAGGATAGATACATAAGTCTTTTATCTAACCTTTCACCCACCTCTTCCAAAATGAAGTCAAACTAGTTATTTCCCTAAAATATGAGTCATTATGTGCAAATCTTTCTTATAAAATCAATAAATTTATGATTTATTTTTATGTTCTATATAAGAAATGAAATCAATATATTAATTTTTTTTGTCTATTTTCTAAATAAATTTGTTGGGTTTTTTACAGATAAACATATCATCTCAATATTTTATATATTATAATAGAAAATTAGTTTAAATAATTATATCCCAAATTCTATATATTAAATATAACATAAAAATAAAGATCAATATATCTATATATATATATATAAAGATAACATTTTTATTAAAACTGCTTTTGTTCTCACTGACGATATTTATCAAAATGTCATTTTAGGAACACCATTCATAAATTTAATCACTCCATACAAAGTTATGGATGATTCAATTTCGTTTAGAATCCGCCAAAAAAAAACTTTATTTTGAATTTCTCATCATGGTATCAGAGCCATGTGAGTGTTATATGAGTGATAAACCGACTACTAAATCTTCTAAAGGGTCTAGGTGTATAAGAACTTAGTCTTGTGATCTTTTGTTGATATTGTTTTCAAGTTTCTAAGGTTATAAAATCAGGTTCTCTTGAGTGTTTTGCCAGTCTAAACCAGGTCATTAGTCCCATTAGTGTTGGCCATTTAAGCCTGAGGATAGACAGGATTGTAAGGAGTCCAAGATTTTCCAGCTTAAAATCTGAAAATTAGTTCATATTTAAGATCATCATCACATAGGTTCGAGTCCGCCTCTTCTTCTTCTAGATCAGAAAAGAAGTCGCTTAAAAGTTCAAAAATAATTATCACTAGTCATGAAACAACCATAGATAATTTTCAAGGATCAATTGATAATTGGGAAATTCCAAAAGTTCATAAAGATCAAATTTACCAAATTTCTAAAATGAATTTTTTAAGAACAGATTTTTCAATAAAAATAAAAGAAGAGATATTCAACTTACCAAACCTTTTGAAACAATTCCTTTTTTTCTGAAAGCGCTTTACAAAGGCATAGAGAAAAGAATTGGGCAAAAGCATTTTTAACCTTGAAAGTGGCAGATGCTAGCAGTTTAAACCTCGAAGGTATTACACTAGAACTTTAAACCTTCAAAATATTTTTATTAACACTTTAAACCTTGAAATTACCTCATGTGTTTTCTCCACCATAAAATTTACTACAAAATAGCTACCGAAAAATTGACAGAATTTCCGATAGTAATCCGACAAAATTTTCTAATGGTAATCCGAAGGATTTCCGACAAAATAGTTTCGTCGGATACTAGATTTCTCACCAGATCCTATGCCTATCATCAGACGAAGGTTTAAGGTAAAATGGTGGGATAAATTCAAAATTCCGTCCAATCTTTACCCTTCAATATCTCAGATTGGATAAAAATCCAAAATACAAATTTACACAAATCATTACCACAATCATCTCACCAATCTCTCAACCAAACACCGAAAACATCCCAATTCTTGGCCAACAAATCCAAAATGGTAACCATGTTGGCAGCTGCAAAGTCAGAAGAAAAAATTAAGGCGATCTCCTTACGTTTTCTACCAGTGATTTCCAATCACAATTCTCAAGCTTTGGGAAGTGAAACAGATTCTAACATCTCTGACATCGATGAAGAAATATTCGGCAACAGTGAAATCAACAAAGACCGACAAAATATCTGACAAAAACATTGTTACGAATCTCTGAGTTCGATCTATTGCTACGAAATAAATCTTCGAGTGCGATCTACTGCTGCAAAGAAGATCCACAAATTTCCATCAGACATAAGAAAATTTTTTTTTATCAAATGTCAAACTCCATTTACTTAATGGGAATCACACTTTCTTAGTGAATTCATTTAAACTGTACCACTAGCATATGTTTTATTATTATCATAACCAAAATTAATAGTATAATTAATATTTTTAATGTCTTTTCAATTTTCCTTTCGGTTTATTAGTGAATGGTCTATTTGATCACTCCGGTTATATTTGCATCTTAAACTAAAATAATGAACATGACTCTAAATTGACTGAATTCATTTCGATCTCCATTCGTACTTTCGAATCCGCAACCAAGATGCATGATTGCGAATTATTCATAAAAGAAAAGGGATATATAATCACTCTTTTTATTTTTGTATGACTAATTTTTAGTTTTATTTTATTTTTAAGAACTGTATTGGTAAAAAATTATTGAATGAAAATTCTTAAATTTCGTGTGACTTTTTATATTTTCTTCTATTGCTAATGAAATTCACAAGTTAATGTAGGTTTATTTTTTTAAGCTTTATTTAAAAAAAAAAATCTAAAATCAAGAAATTAGTCTATTCATGGAACAATATTTTTTTAAAGTATATGCACATTAGAATTATGAAATTATAATTTTTAAAAACTCCATAATTTGAATAATATTTATGGACCTATAAATTAAATGTATACATATTAAAATAATATATTATTGAAAAAAATATTAACATGTAGTCTATAAACTACCATGTTTGGGCAACATATAAAACTCAAGATAATTGTTAGAAAAAATTTCAAAATAATTTTAAGTAAAAGAGTATAAGTTATTATGAAAAATCAAGACAATGTAATTTATAATAAAACCCACGCATCTAGTAATAATAATGTTATATTGGTCTCTCTCACAACTGCATATGCTCGTAGAACTTCATTAGATACACTCTCTCATATATGTGTCACTTTATTACGGGTTTAACTTTAAAAAAAAAAATTTAATATATAATAAAATAAAATTAAAATATTAGTATGAAATGTTTGAGAAACCCGTTAGAGTTTCTTGACTAATGGAGGGCTCTTAGGCTATTACAACTCACTGATTCATTGATGTTGTAATTTAGATGAGATTATTTACGACTGTAACAAATAAAATACAGATGGTTAAATAGAATGTTAATAAAGAAGGACCAAAACTGTGAAAAACTTCCTCAATTATTAACTCTAGCATCATTTCTATTATAAAGCACATGTCATATGACCAATAAAACTTTGCCACATAGATTTTGTTTTAAAATTTAAATCTCACTAAAAAATTAAAAATAAAAACAAAATGAGAGCTAAAAATAAGAAAAAGATGCATGACTAAAATTAAAAATCTCCTCCTCTTGAAAGTAAAAGTTATAAATCGTAAATTACTTTGACCAATAAATAATGACATGTCATAGTAAAAAATGATTTTGCAAGTCACTTAACCAATTATGTTAGGCAAAAGATTTCAAATTTAAATTTAATTATTATGTTAGAAATTTAGCTAACTGTTCTTCCACTCTTCCACAACAAATCCACGATCCCACAAAAACAAACTACCATAATTTCCTCATATAAAACTTTTAAATGCTACGAATCAGAAACTGGTAATCTCTTCACATCCAAAATGATTATTGCATTCTTCTTCTTCTTCTACACCATTTGTTTCCTGTTTTTTTTTATATATTCATCATTCTTTTGTTTCTCACTAATTTATCTCTATTTGTTCTCGCTCTATTTTCATCTCCATCATTTTGTTTTTGTTAGATATATTTATCCTCCTACATCAATTTTCGACATGCTGCCAACACTAATCTAATTAGATAAGTTATATTTTGGTTTATATTGATCTATGAAATATTTTCTCATATTTTTAGTTATTTATAAAATATATGTCATCTAAAATCAAAATAAATTTATTAAAATGTATATTCATTTCTTTTCTGTACGTAGTACGGGGTGAAATACTAGTGTAATACTAATCCAAGGTCATTTTAATATCATATCCAATTAAAAATGGTAATAGTTATTTTTAGCTTGTGCGTCAAAGACAAATAATACTATAATTCTCTCTGCAAACTAATAAATTACTTTTAGGTTTTCATTTGCTTGAGGCTAGGCCAGATTTTGTTAATTTGTTTTTGTTAGAGGACACTACTAGGTCTGATCCCAATGTATTTTGTTTTTTTTCTCTTTAAATAAATTTTGGGGTGTTATAAAAAGAATGTAAATTTATCACAACAATAAATATAAATAAAAACAAAAATTTATATCCATAAAAATTTTGGGATACTGATAAAAAAGAAATAGAAAGAGGAATGCTTTGGTACAAGAAATGTTTTATGCTTGAGTTGTGTCTTTCCATCGAACGATTTCGTTTGTTTATATAGAAGTGAAAAAGTAAATTATTATGCACACATAGTGACGGTGGGCTCTACACAAAATAATATTAAATGGATACCGTGATTATTAACACATAATTATTTGACAGCTGTAATTTTTATAACACTTTCCCTTGGAGACCAGTGTCACTATGTGTCTCGCGTAATGTCTTATCTCGCCTCTTTAAAAACCTTTCTAGGAAATCCCAATGGAAAAAACTATAGTAAGGTAAAAAGAGTACAACTGGGCAAGCTCCCCCTCACGTGTCATCTTGTAAATCTTGTTGATGATGCATTCCAATATTATTGACATGTTTCTTGAACATAGTGGTAGGTAGTGACTTCGTAAAGAGATCAATGACATTATCACATGATCGAACATACTTGACTTCAATGGCTTTAGCCTTCTCGAGTTACTTAGTGTATGAAAAGAATTTTGGAGGAATATGTTTGGTTCTATCACTTTTGATATATCATTCCTTTGTTTGAGCGACATATACATCATTATCTGCATATAAGATTGTTGGCTCCATGTCAACGTGGATCTCACTGCTTAATCGGATGTGTTGGCTTATCGACTTTAACCATACATATTCTCTACATGCTTCATGGAGCGCGATGAGTTCAGCATGATTTGAAGAAGTTGCCACGAGCGTCTGCTTATGAGAACGCCAAGATATAGCAGTGTTTCTGATCGTGAATACGTATCCAGTTTGTGATTGGGCCTTGTGTGGATCTGATAAATATCTTGCATCTACAAAACCGATCATTTGACCATTTGAATTTTTAGAATAAAATAATCCTAAATCAGTAGTTCCTTGAAGGTAGTGAAAAATATGTTTGATTCCATTTCAATGTCTTTCTGTGGGAAAAGAACTAAATCTGGCCAAAAGATTAACAGAAAATAAGATATCAGGTCGAGTATAATTTGTATAATACATAAGAGCCTGATTGCACTTAGATATGGTACTTCATGAGCAAGTATCTCTTTATTTTCCTCTGCTGGTCGAAAGGGATCATTATTCATGTTAAAACGTTTTAACAACCTTTTGGTATATGTGGATTGATGGAAAAATATACTCTTTTGGGAATGCTTAATTTGCAAACCAAGATAATACTTTGTCTGTCTAAGATCTTTCATCTCAAATTCTCCTTTCAAATATTCTGTGGTTTTTTGTATTTCTCATTGAGATCCTATTATGTTTAGATCATCAACATATACCACGATTATCACAAATCCGGATGTTGTTTTCTTGATGAAAACACATAGGCATAGAGGATCGTTTATATATATATTTCTTTTGTTAAATGCTCACTTAGACGATTGTACCACATACATCCAGATTGGTTTAGCCCGTATAATGATCTCTGCAATTTAATTGCACATACCTCTTTAGGTTTAGATTTTAATGCTTCTGACATCTTAAATCCATCAGGAATTCTTAAATAGATATCGGTATCTAATGTTCCATATAAATATGTTGTAACAACATCAATGAGACGCATCTCTAAATTTTTATTAGCCGCTAGACTCATCAAGAATCTAAATGTAATTACATCCATAACAGGAGAATATATTTCCTCATAATCAATCTCTGGTCTTTGAGAAAATCCTTGAGCCACAAAACGAGCTTTATATCTCATAATCTCGTTTTCTCATTTCGTTTTCGAACGAATACCCACTTGTACCCAACAGGTTTCACATCTTTAGGTGTGAGTGTAATAGTACCAAATACATTTCATTTATTAAGCGAATCAAGTTCAACTTGTATTGCATCTTTCCATTTCATCAAGTCGTGTTTGTTTTGACATTCATATACAGACTTTGGTTCTGGATCATCGTTTTTCTCATATATTTCTTTTGATACAATGTTTGAAAAAACATCATCAACATCATTTATTTCATTTTGTTTCCATATCTTTCGATTATGAATATAGTTAATGGAAATTTCATGATTCTCTTCAAATTGATGTTCTACATCATTATTGCCCTCATGGTTCGTTTCTTCCGAAGTACTTTCTACTATGTCAAATGTATTATATTTTTCAGCTTCCTTTTTTTCTAGGATTTGTATCCTTAGAACCAACGGGTCTACCATGCTTTAAGTGTGTCCTAGACTAACGTATATCCTCTGGACCTCTAATTTCTTTGGGAATTTCAATTCATGCAGTAGCATTTTCAGCTGCTATATGAGATTTAGTAACCGTCTTGGTATCTGCAAATACATCAGGTAGCTGATTTGCTATACTCTGCAAATGCATAATTCGTCAAATTTCTAGTTCTGACTGTTTTGTAGGAGAATCAAAATATTACAGAGATGGTACACACCATTTGATTTCATTCTCTACTTGTTTATTTTCTCCCCTAGAGTCAGGAATAGTTTCTCGTCAAAATTACAATCGGCAAAATGTGTCATAAAAACATTTCTAGTATGTGTTCTAGGTATCGTATAATTGATGGAGAATCACAACCAACATATATTCCCAACCTTTTTGTGGTCCCATCTTTGTACGTTGTGGTGGTGCTATAGACACATACACGGTACAACTAAAAATTTTTAGATGAAAAATATTTGGTTCTCGACCAAATACCAATTGTAATGGAGAATACTTATGATATGCACTTGGTCTTATTCAAATGAGTGCTCATGCATGCAAAACAATATGTCCCCATATAGAAGGTGAAAGCTTTGATCTCATGATCAATAGTTTTGCAATTAGTTGCAGACGTTTAATTAATGATTCAGTCAAACTATTTTGTGTATGGACATGGGCTACATGATGCTCAACTTCAATTCCCAATACCATACAGTAATCATTGAATGCTTGGGATATAAATTCACCGGCATTGTCTAATCTAACTCTCTTAATAAGATAATCAGAAAACTGAGCTTTTAGTTTGATTATCTGAGTTAGGAATCTCGCAAATGGCACATTTCGAAATGATAATAGACATACATGTGACCATCTATTGGATGCATCAATTAATACCATAAAATATTATAATGGTCCGCATGGTGGATGTATTGGTCCACAAATATCATCTTGAATTCTTTCAAGGAATTTTGGTGATTCTTTCAAGGAATTTTGGTGATTCTTTATCAATTTTGGTTGGTGATGGTCTTATGATTAATTCCCCAAGAGAACAAGCATCAAATATCATTTTATTTTCTTGATATATCTCATTGATTTTTAATGAATGATCATGTGCGTTCTCTATAATTTTCACATCATTGTAATGCCTGGATGACCAAGGCGATCATGCCATAATATGAAATCTTCTGGATTTCTTTTGATCATAATATCTGATTTTATGGCATCTATAAAAGTATGATGCAAACCAAAAGGAACAAAAGGAAGTTCTGGAAATTTTTCTAGTATATTGCTTTCTATCCTTAGTTGCAGAGTGAGTGTCATATCTTTGAAGATATATATCTTTGAAACTCAATAAATTCCTCTTTGAATTTGGAGAATATAAGGTATTATTTATGAAAAAGTTTGTTCCATTAGGCAATATAAAGTTTATCTTGCAACTTCCTTTGATTAAGTCCGTAGGACCTGATATTGTATTGGCAATCATGTTTGTCGGTTTTAAATGAGAGAAGTATATCTTGTTTCACTATCTGGTATACAAATTTATCTTGTATTTATTTTGGGGATTTTTTCTCTTATATCATTTTCCATTTCTGTAATCAACATAAATATTAGTAATAAGATTATAAATTTTATTCATAAATAGAAAACATTCAATAGTTATACAATATCTTATTTTGAAAACAAAGTACTTGAAAATAATTAAAATTATTCATGGCATAACTGGAGACTTATTCAGTAGTCTCACTACAAGCATTTTACTTTCCAGTAAAAGCAGTCTCATCGAAATCATCTATAAAGTCGGAAGCATCGAGGTGTGTCGTACCCTCAAAGTGTTCAGTGAGATTCACCTCTTTTCCTTTCCCTTTCAGGGATTCTTTGTATAATTTACAAAGGTGTTCAGGGGTACGACATACATGAGCCCAATGCCCTTTTGATTCACATCTATAACAGATGTTCTCACATTTTTGGCTGGTACTTCCCTGGGATTCTTTCTCTTTTGGACCTTGTTCAGGTCGAACTCAAGTATAAGGCCCCCTGCCTTGTGGGTTATAGAGATTACCACGTCCCCGATTAAATCAACGACCACAACCGCGACCACGACCACGACCATGACCTCTATAGATCTGATTTCCTCGCTCTGGAAATTTCACATCTGATGCATCTGTTGCATTCACTTCTGTAAATGCTTTGGCTCCAGTTGGTCGAGCATTATGATTCTTGATGATGAGCTCATTATTCTTTTCCGCAAGCATGAGCGTCACAATCAGCTCGGAAAATCTTTTGTATCCGCAATTTCTGTATTGCTCTTGCAACACAGTGGTTTTTGTGGAAAGTGGGAAAAGTTTTATTAAGCATTTCTGCTTCACTAATCGGCTTTCCACAATATTCCAATTGAGCCACTATTCTTAGCATTCCAGAATTTTAAAGCTCAACCTTTTCAAAACTTAGAATCTTAGATTATTCCATTCATCCATGGCATGTGAAAGCGTTACTACCTTTTGGTTATCAAACCTTTCTGTTAGTGCTTTACACAAATCCGCAGGATCTTTTACATGCGCATAATCATGCATCAGATTTTCATCAAGATGTTTTCTGAGAAAGATTATTGATTTCGCCTTCTCATGAGGGGACGAAACATTTTTCTCTTTTATTGTTTCGGATATTTTTTCTATTTTTAGGTAAAGCTCCGCATTAGTTTTCCATGCGATATAATTTGCTCCAATTATTTGTAAAGCCAGAAACTTGAGTTTCTCTATGTTTGCCATATGATTTTCTAAACACAATAGCAAAAAAAATATTTCATTAATAAGATGATATTACATATTTAAAATGAACCATTAATATTAATAATGTAAGTGATTACAAAAAATATGATTACATAAAATAGTAAACCGATGTTTCTGGTGAACTCTGCGTGGGTAAATTCCCCAACGAACAGATCATAAATACAAGAAAAAATTAGAAATAAACAAAGAACTAAAAACAAACGAAACATTCTTCAAGATGAAAACTAAATCAATTTTTCGGAGAGAGATTTGAAGAGAGATGAAATATTTGGATGATATGAATGAGTGAAAATGAGTGTATTTATAGATTGAAATTACTGTTCATAGCAGTTTAAAAAGTAGATAAATTTTGAAAATTTTTCTTTGTTATCGTTGGTGATAAAGATTAAAACAAAAATAAATCTGAAAAACTTTAATGATCAATGAGTCAAATTACCAATTTTCCGATAAATATTTATATACTAGTGGCTGAATTTTAACAGACAATATATTGCGACAGAGGCAGCCACGTCAGAACAATAAATAAAATATTCGGCGACTTAGCCGTCCACTGATAATATAGTTATGGTGTATTAAGCAATCATGACTTAAGAGCATTAAATTAATACTGAGGCAAAAACCGCCTACATTAAAAGTAAATAAATAGTGGTGCATTAAACAACCACTGAAAAATAATATATTTTTATGGAGGCGACATACCGCCCACTGTGGAAAATTATACGGTACAATTTATGTTTAAAATATTTAGCATAATTATGGAGTGATCGTGCTGATAACGTGTTATTAAAAATATGAATTTATCACAAAGATAAATATAAATAAAGACAAAAAATTTATACCCATGAAATTTTTGGGATACTAATAGAAAACAAATAGAGAGAGAGAGGAATGTTTTGCTATAAGAAATATCTTATGCTTGAGTTGTGTCTTTACATCGAACGATTTCGTTCGTTTATATATAGAAGTGAAAAAGTAAGTTATTATGCATGCATAGTAACGATGAGTTCTACATAAAATAATATTAAATGGATACCATGATTATTGACGCAACATTATTTGACAGCTGTAACTTTTATAACATGGGAATATTATTCCAAGCCATGATATCAAAACTCCACTATTCCAAACTCATAATCTGAAAACCCAAACTCATAAAAAGACAAATTTACCCTTAATGATCTCTGGAAATCGGTTATATAGTTTTAATTGTAAATGATACTAAGCAAAACACTGTGGCTCAGTGGCAAAGTATCTGCTATGCGCGCTCATCCGCTTCGTGCGACCAGGGTTTGAATCTCATGTTTGTGGTACAACTCGGTATAACTGAGTACAACTGAGTAAAAAATAATTTGTAGTCTATATTGGACTTCTCTGGTATTTGTGATGGTAAGGAGTTTCATGTTATTTCGAATGGAAAATATATATTTCCTGTTTTCCGGTTGGATGCGTCTTCAAAAGATAAGGTTTTTCATTAGATTATTGTTATCCACATGTTTTACTCTAAATAAAACTGTAAGTGTACAGGAACAATTATAATAGTATTTTAGGGATCGAATTCACAAAGACCAATAGAGTACACAAAGACTTCTGGTGATTTAAATAAAGTTAGGATGTAAAAGAGATTATTTGAAACTCAATGTAAATATGTATGTAAATTAAATTAAATAAATACTAAACAAAGAGAATTCTTTCAGGGATTCATGTATATAAATGTAGCAGTTATATGAGATGCATTAAATGACGTTCTAGAACTTCGATTACGAATATAAAATTATCCTACTTTTGTATGTAACAATATCTATGCAATGAAAATATAATCTAAGATGCTCACAAAGTACATTAACTTCAACTGTCGTTGGCTAAAGATACTTTGCTCATCATAGATAGTTTTATTCATTCAACAACATTTTTGGTTTCACGATGAGTAGATTTAAGGCAGAGTCTAATTGGCCAAATTAGACAAAGTATTCAGAGAAATCTTAGATGAAGAACTATTTGATAAATCTCATATGAACCCTAGCACATATCTACATGAGTATCCCTTGAGAAATCCTAATTATATGAACAGATCTACTCACACATGCAGAAAGGATGCATGATAGAAATAGAGAAAAAAATTATAAATATAAAATAAAAGACTGTGAACAAACTACAAAGTAACACCTTTAAACTATGAAAAATGTATTTTCGCCTCTGTCTCTGCTTTATGCACGAGGCATCTTATTTCTACCAAAAAAAAGAGAAGTTCTAGAAATGAAATATAGAAACTTCAGAAGTCGGCGCACCAATTGGTAACAAATGTTAACTGATCCGTTACCAATGTGCACAGATTGATCTTCATTTTTTACTTCTTCTTCTCCTGACGACTAATGATTTATTTCCACTCTAAAATCTTTATTTTGACTTCAACAAGTGTACAAACCTAAAAAACACAAAAATATCAAAAACTATCTTGTTCTTATTGAAAAGATTCAAAATTCGGTGTTAATAGAAATCTAAAAACCTGTAAATAATAGTGAGTGTTAAATTCCCATATGAATACGCATCTAATATTCGAAATTGTGTTAATACTGGAGAGGGTAAAGAGCAATTATTTGATGTAATGCCTCTTTACCTTTGAATATCTTTTACCACAAAATATCCACAGTAGATAAATTTTTAATAATTATGTTTCTTTTTTACCATAACACTATATATCAATTATCAATTCCCTCTCTCTCTCGACAAAACTGGTTATTTTAAAATTTTAAAGAAATTTGTTTCTAAGATAACCCACTATTTTGAAGGAATATGTAGGATAACCCCTTAAATTTTTTATTGCTAAAATACTATAGGTATATCGTTAATTTGTATTCCAACTATCTTGGTCTTCGTTAAGGTTCATATGTGTAGTGGGCTTTTGGGCCCAAACAAATCCGCTTGATAAGAGAAGCTCCTGCCGAAAACACAACTTTTTCTTGTAGCATTCATTTGTTTCTACGTAAACTTCTCCATTTCCACCTTTTTTTTTCTTTTTCATTCTGGATTTCTCTTTGTCTTTTGCTTCAGTTCTTACTGAATCCGAAATAAAAGGATTAATATTTACTAGCCAGAGAATGCAACTTAAAATTGTATTTATTGAAACCTGTTGATTCTTTCTTGAATGCATTATATTTGTGGTGTTTTCTTTTGCAACTCATATAGCCTGCAAAGAAGTAATGTTATGGTGCATTATAAAACTCAATGGCTTCACTTGCACATTCTCCAATTCTTGCAGCTTTATGCTTACCATTCACAATTTCTTAGTTTCTTAAAAAGTCTTAGGTGCTTTGTTTTCGATAAAAAAAAGTTTTGTGCTGAGAAAGATCTTGCAAGTGGGAATGAGAATGAAGAGCGATGAGAGATACAGATAGAAGAAGGAAGCAAAAAAAGGTAATCTAGCATTAGTTTCGAACTGTACATTATCGGTGTCTCTTATTTGTTTTATTCAAGATTAATTGGAGAAAAAACTTTGTATAACGTGAAGGAAAAATTTAGATAGAAGCCTTCGAAGGTTGACTTATACAAAGTGGTTTATTGTAGGTTTAACTCCACAAAGATTGTACGAAATGAGTTTTGGTTAAACTACACACAAGTAACAAGAAACAGAGTAATAAAACAAATATAGCTTCTCTTGAACCTTAATGCTAAAGTCAATAGGTTGGTCAACACAATCAAATTACCGAACAAATTTACATAGTTAGGACATGGATGTCTCTGTTTCAGACAAAAAAATTCAGATATGTTAGGGACAGCAGCAATGGAAACATATTCTTTGTTTTATCTCGAATAATTAACATGTTAATCTCTATATAATTATTTGAGCAATGTTAAAGGAAAATAACTTTATATTTACGTGGAATATTACATCAAATGTCATTGGACAATCTTTTTATTTTTTTCAAATCTTACTAATAATCATAATAATTTCATATATAGTTAATCAATTCCCTAATAAATAGCATAAAATCAGTATATTTTTTTTACATCATAGTTTTTTCTTTTGACGTCACATAAAATTAGTATATAGATATTTTAATTTTTAATTTTTAATATTTTAAATTTAAATCTGTTTATTTTTATTTAGTATCTCCTAAATAATTATTAATGGTTTAATTAGAGTATTTAAATAATATAGTATTTAATATTTTTAAATAAAGTCACTAAGGATACAATAATAATCACAAAACTAATATAATTAAATACAAAATTTGTAAATAATTATTAATTTTCACAAAAATTAAACTCACTTTCTCTTTTATTAATTATTTAATGGACAAAAATTAAAATTAATTTTTTTACTATCCAACTTTAAATCATCCGGATCTTCAAATATTCTAATTTTTACAATGAGTCAGCATGAATAAAGACGGATAATAGCAGATAAAGACGGGTCAAGGTGGATCATGATGGATCTCATATAGAAGTTCTAATCATTGATAATAATTGATATATTGCAGTTAATCAAACAGTTGTAAATTTTTGAATAATGTGAAATATATAAATAACATCACTTAATTTTACAACGAAATTATATTATAATCTAACTTATTAAATAAAGGTGTCAACAAACATACACTACAAAAAAGGTTGTTTTACATCATTTATTTTTAATATTTGTATTAGTTATAAATGATGTAAAAGACTTTGGCATCACTTACATAAATGATTTATTTTTGCGTGATGCAAATAATTTACATCATTTTGTTAACAATTGTATATAATATTTGAATCAATTGTTGTAAGTGATGTTAATTTGTGTCAATTACAAAAAATGATGTTAATAGTTGTATCATTTATAATAACTGATTTAATAATTACATCATTTACAATAACTGATTTAAAATATTATAATGACTTAGACATAATTGATGTTATATTTATGTAGATTTTATAAATAATTCTAAAAAATTAACCTAATTTTTGGCATATTTTATTTAATTTAAAATATTTATATCGGTTATATACCGATTTATTATAAAACATAGGCTCAATAAATCGAATGAACCTTCATAATTTTGAGTTAATAATTGGTAGTAGAACATGCAATATTTATAACTGCAATTGTCAAGAGCTATTTTTCTCATCATCCGATGTGGGATATTTGAAGTTTTGTCATATTTTGAATTTTGTATCATTTTAAAAATGATGCTACAAAAAATCAATAGATACATCAATTATCTAAATGATGTAATTTTATATTTTACATCACTTTTTGGTAAGTGATACAAATTAATATAAATTAAATCAATTTAACTTGATTGATGTAAAACTAGTTAATAATAACATCATTTAATATAATTGATGCTAAATCATATATATTTTGCTTTATTTATAAATAAGTGATTTAAAATAACATCACTTACTTAAATGATTCAATTTAAGTGATGTAAAATTACCTTTTTTGTAGTGATAACACCGCAAGTACATAATTATATATTAATAATTTTAACTAACACAACACGAACCATATATAATAATAATAAATAAGATGTTAAAATATTAAATAAATATAATCTAAAACATAATAATCTATAATTATATAAATTAACGAAATATGAAGCATGTATTTTCATGTGTTGTATAGCATGGGTTACTATCTAGTAGATTCTTATTCATGCCAAATGGAAGAACTTTTAATTATATTCTAGGGATTTTAAGAGAAAAAGATATCAACATTCACCCCATCTATTTTAGACACTCAATTAAAGATTTAATGAAAAACATTTAGTTCAAATCCGTTAATAAATTTGATCTTCCGTCTACCGAAACACTTAACACCTAAAAAAATTTTATTTACATTAACAAAATGTCTTCTTTTACAAAAAGGGGCATGAAAAAGTGTTTAGTGTTGATAATAGTGTATTTATAACTAAATCATAATTGTTTCTTAATTTGTGTGAAAACTTTACAAATCAAATTTTAAAGAAACGAGGGAATTGTTTAGCACGAACTTCAAGAGTTTTATTTTCTGAATCTTCATTTGTAAATATTTTTCCTCCAATGTGGACAACCAATTTTGGAGTGAGTTTCTAGGTATATATTGTTTGGTTGGAAAAAAACGAGGGGGTATCAGGCTCAGCCCTGACTTAATGCATGTGAAACTGGTGCTTTAGGCATCAAATGTTTATATAAAATTTTGAGGCATTACTTTTTGTACAATCCTTTGTAGCGTAGTGGTAAAGATTAATATTATGACTTGAAAGGGTGAGGGTTCGATTTATATCTACCCATTAAAATGTTTTTTATTTAATAATTCTATTTGTTAATGAGTTTTGAACTTTTTTTTGCTGTAGGCAGCAATTTACTAAGGCCCGGGCCTGGATATGACTTAGACAATTCTTATCAAAATCTTTGCCTAGCTGTAAAATTACTCCACAGAAAATCTCCAAATCGTGAAAACCCAAAACTTCCAGAAAATCCATTGACAGATATTCGTCTCGTCAAAACCTATATAATTAATTTTTGTTTTTGTTAAAATATAATTACAAAGTTATCCGACTTTATAATTTAAATTTTAAAGCTTCTACTTAACAGTTTACACCATCACAAAGAGAAAAAAATACAGGTTGACAAAAAAAAATACAGCTTATTCTAAAAGTTGATCTCCTACGTCTCTATTGTACTGGTCATGGTCCACCAAAAGTTATCCGACATATTTCAATTGCTTACGTAGTAAACGTATATATACCCAAAGACCAACAAAATTCAAAAATAAATAAAATAAAAATAATTACAATGTTTGAAAGTTTTCAATATATCATTATCGTGATTCCACATAACATAGATGCCTCTGAAACTGTTTACACTACCACACAACCAAGATACGACTTTTTGGTTCCCAAGATACAACTTCTCAAACCAAACCAATTGTAATTATGAATTCATATGGATTCGATCATGAAAATGAGATGGGTAATTACGACTTTGAGATAAAGACATCTTATAGTGAGAGCATTAATGAAAGTTTTACAAGAAAATGAGTAAACCGAATATTGTTTATTCTTGTCTAGGAGCTGACAAGGAAATAACCAGAAAAGGCAGTTTTAGAATGAAAGAGTCAAAAAACAAGGAATGTTAATACAGAAGCATTTTAGTTTATCATTTCCATTCTCATGAAACTGTACCTTGCGCTTTGTGGTCCACTCTTGTTTCTCGAATTATTTATTACAAATAACGTTGAACACTTTAACCTATAAATTAATTGGTAAGTAACAGTTTACTTCAGAAGCATTTATGAGCAATTAACTGATGGTGACCTTATCACTATGGGTATACCATGTTCTTCACTATGACATACGGTACCATGTTGTTGTTCTGTATTTATAATCAAAGTACAACAACATAAATATGTATATCAAACTAATATGAGAACATAGGTGTTTTTTCTATATAGTGCTAATTTTTTCAAAATCTAATTTATACACAAAGTTGGGAAACCATAAACTGTTTTAGAATTTGCTGATGTGAAAAAATTATATAATTAGTTTTAAAAAAAAAGATTTTGATAAGGGCTTCAAAATAGTAAAATTGGGGCTGAAGATACACATGTAGAAAAAAAACTTAAAAATATACAAATGTCTTCACTTTGTTAATTTATAACATCAGTTCTCAATTGTATATAACTAATGTTGTAATATTCATTTTTAGTCAAGTAAAAATAAGGGATTTATTTCTATAGTGAGATTTTGTTCACTTAAAAAAAAAATTAAACGTATGCAAATTGGTAAAACAAACAAAGGATTTAATAACAAAATAAAATTCTAGTTGCGTAGTGTAGGCAAGGTGCCCGTACATTTCTCCAATGCACTAAATTAAACAAAATTCTTTTAGAAATTTACAAAAGAAAACAAAATTAAAATGCAAGAGGAGCTCGAGCTGTGACAAGACAAACACATGGAATATGGAATAAAGAACAAATGTGAGAGAGGAGAGAGATATGTTGACCGGATATTACACACGGACCTTTTCGATACATCCAAGCAGATCAAAAAGGAATTATTCGATTAGTACCAATTTCTATTGTTAATTAGTATTAACATTAATTACCACTTGAATTGCTCATTTGATTTCATAACATAAGATAATAGGTTAAAACTATTCCATTTCCCGAAGAGTCTAGGGCGCATTAGGCGCTGACCCTTGCTTCTTAATCCAATTTAATAATCTTTTCCCTAATAGTAACAAAAACAGAATTACATTTTCCCTTTTCTTTCAACACTTTTAAATCAGCCTTAATCTTCGTCAAACTAAGGAGGTGTGTATTGGATTAAACTTTATCAGTAGTCCTCGTGCAACCAAGTTTCATTCCAATTAATATTTCTTAAACCAAACCAATAATGCACTGTTTTAAGAACAATACCAATAATGAACAGTTTGTTTATGGTTGTAAAATATTTGGTTGTTTATGGAGCATGCCTAAAGTTAATCTAATCAATTTCGAATTTATAAGACCATATGTTTTAAAGAAGATCCGGCAATTAAAAATTTAAAACTAGACATGCGTGTGGGATAAACTTGAGGCATATGTAGATGTCGGGAAATGTAATTAACTATTAAGCAACAGAAAAATTATAAATAAATGTCACGTGAGAGGGGAGGCCATGTTGGCGCCGAGGAATGTGGGGGCTCGACAGCTTCCTCCTCCAAACAAAATATAAAACGTCAAACACATATAATATAGTACATTATAAGCAAGAATAGTAAATCTTATATTTAATCTAAAAAAATGGTAAACGTAATTTTTTTTTTGTCAAACCTACATTTTCATTTCAATAACAAAGTTTAGAGGCTCAGCCAATGTAGCAAACACACCAATATACCCGATAAAGAAGAGATCATCACCTTGGAAGACTTGATTGCATTCACCAAAAAGAGAGGATCAAGCCTCTAACATAGTTGAGGTCTAGATATTAGGTCCACCAAGCGCTGAGAGCAAGGGTGGACCCAGGATCAAAATTTGCCACGTGCAAAATAGTAAAAAAAAAAAAAAGGTAGAGTAGGAATCGAACTTGAGAAGAAAATGTGGTTCAACAGTCATAAATTACCATTTGTGTTAATGATTTTTTTTTGTCAATGCATACAAAAATAAGATATATTTAGATTTTATGTGGGTCAGCTGACTCACCTTCCTTCTTCTTGGGTCCGCCCTTGGCTGAGAGAGAAAGGAAGACCATCCACGCTCTGCTTCAAGCAGAACACACTTCAACTAAATGCCCGCTCCCTATATCAAAACCACTACACTCAAGTAGTGTAATAGGAAGGAGGAAACACTCCATAAAGGAGATAATAAGACAATGACGATCTAACAAGACCCGATTGACAGGATAACTGGCAGTATCAGACATAAAAACTTCCCGCAGTTACAACAGAAGAGCCAATACTCTAATAACTCCAAAGAACAACCTGCATACTGCAGTAAGTGGTCTGCATATTGCAGTAATGGGGTGCCCAAATGCAAGGTACAGATTACTAGACGTCCCATACGGACAGAACAAAGACCTCACAGCAGCATCCGTAATAACGCTTGTAACACTGGAGAATAGAACTTGAGCTGGCCGAAGAGGTAGGGAGAAGCCAATGGTGTTGGGGAACAAGTCACTCGCATTGAAACCTGAAACAAAACCATTACAACTTGGTAAGGCATTAGCATTGGACAAAACATGATCATCTTGACACTGCTCGGAGAGGGATGAGCTTCATGGTCAAAAAATGATAAATGTTATATAACAATAAATTGTTCCTCATTTACCACTCAGATAGTTTTGGGGCTTTTGTAAAGAATAACTATGTAAAGCTTCTTATTTTTAATTAATTAACACTTAAAAATATACATTTTTTGGGTTAAAGTATAATTTTCATAAAATAGAGTTATAAACCAAAAAATATAAAACTTTGGCCATAGGACTATCAGATTCTGGTGGATAAGGTACTCAAAAGAATATCAAGTTGGACTGTGCAGCATTTGTCATTCGCAGGACGATTACAATTGATCAGGTCCGTAATTTACAGTCTCATTAATTTTTGGTTGTATTTGTTTCCACTACCAAAGAGTTCCTTGGTTAAGCTGGAATGAATTTGTAACTCATTCTTTTGGAATGGAGCACCGGATACTGCCCATGGTGCTAAGATAACTTGGGACTCTATTTGCACTCCAAAAGAAGTAGGAGGGTTAGGATTAAGGAGAATGAGCCAGTGGAACCATGTGTTTGGGTTGAAGCTTATTTGGATTCTTTTCACAAAAGTCGGGTCTTTATGGGTCTCTTGGGTCCATAAGAAGCGTATAAGAAACATAGTATTTTGGGATTCACAGTTATCGAATTCTGGTAGTTGGATTTGGAAAAAGGTTATTGAATCTTAGGGATATTGCAAGACCCTATCTAGTTGCAGAGATCATAACAGGTCTTAACACTCACTTTTGGTATGATGATTGGACTTCACTAGGACCCTTGATAGAGTTGACAGGGTCCAATGGGCCCAGAGTCTCTGGAATTCCTAGGATGGCTCGAGTGGCTGATGCAGTGTCACATGGAGCTTGGGCTCTATGCGTGGAAGGCATCAAATTGATGTCCTTCTGAGGGAAGCAGTATTAACTCAGACTTTGCCAATACCAGAAGCTCAACCAGATAAATTTATTTGGAGGCATAGCCCTAACGATGCTCCAAGGGAGTTCTCACCCTTGCTTACTTAGACTTCGTTACATTCTTCTTTGCCCACAGTCTCTTGTGATGAGATTTCCCTTAGATCGGCACTTATGAAGTTGAATCGAATGCGGAAAAGCGATTTTAGAGGTGAAAGGGGTTGAATCGATCAGGCCAAGTCAAGTGGGGAATCTGCAGAACTGGAAGTGCTTGACTCGACATGCCAAGTCGAGTCTGGAGAACCAGTGGGAAGTCTGCAGAATCTAAGCGGCTCGAAGAAACCGTCAGTTTGAGTACCTGACTCGATCAAGCTATCCGAGTAGTGATGTCGAGTGAAGACAAAACTTGAATGATGATAGATCTGATAAAGACAAGTCTGGATCTGAATGTAACCGTGATGGTGAAAGGATTTGATGATTGAATGGTGTAACTCAGAGACTTGTGATAGATCCTCTAAACATCTCTTGAATTCTTAAGGATATTACACACCAGAAGAACACAAGGATTTTGCTGGATATTACACACCAACAAGATGATCCAAACTCAGAAAATATTTTGATAAAAAGATGGATAAAAATCTCAGAAAAGAAAATACAGAATTTAAAGAGATCAAACATGCATGAACAAAACTCATGCATGAATGACACATGTCTCATCAGGAATTAAAACAGAAAGAAAGTCTGAAATTCAAAAGGAAAGAAAATGGCCTAAAATGGGATGGACCACAGAATTGGATTTCAATAATGAGCAATGGCGTAAAAAAGAGTTTGGAAGTCTCGTTAAAATCTTGTCAAGAAAACTCAGTGGGAAAAACTTGACAAGGAAAAAGAGCACTCACCAAAACTCATTTTCCCATTATTGAGATTACTCTCAGCTTGAATCAAAACCAGAATGGTTTGATAAGCTTCACCGTCTTCTAGCTTCATGCTTAAATGTCTCAGCATTCCTCCAATGGCTTCGTTGAATAGCTTAGCTATGGCTCTTGTCATTGGTCCTCTTGGTACAGCTAGCACGTCCTCCTTTCCAAGTGTATCCTCAACTACAAACTTAGCATCCTCAGGTTCATGCTCTGGTTCGTGCTTCATGTCTTCCTTACTATCCATGATCATATCATCTTGGCACAATGCAGTTTGGTTTACTCATAATATCCCGAAGCATGCTTTCTTGTCTTAGGTTGTGCTTAGGGATCGCCTACCTACCAGGGACCGTCTAAGGGGTTGGGGGCTTCAAGTACCTCCTTGTTGTCTACTATGTGGCTCCCAGCTAGAAACGAGAATGCATTTGTTCTTTGATTGTGTGTATTCTCAGGATATTTGGCGTCCATTTTTAATGAACCTTCCCTCTCAGCCACTTCAAGCGTTCTCTGATATTGTCTCATGGATTCATGCTTCTATTCGGATTAGAAAACTATCTATCATTTGCAAGCTCCTTCTTCAAGCTATTGTCTACGAAATCTGGAAGGAAAGAAATTGAAGGCTCCATAATCATGTCTCAATACCTGCGGATGTATTAACTCGACAGATCAGACAGATTCTAAAAAGTAAGTTAGCCTTTTTAGACTCTCATTCGAATACAACTCATGGGTTTCGGGTGCTGCAAGAAGAATCGTTTCTTTCAAATTTGTTTCAATACATTCAGGTGTAGACTCTAAAATCAAACGCTGATCGGATCGTCCATTTTCTGTCTTTCTTCTAAGAATTGTTTATCTAATATTTCTGATCAAACTCTCAAAGGTATCGTTGTAAGGGAGAAGAAGTATGAAAAGTTTATATAAAAGGGTAGTTTAAAAAAATAATAATAATAATATTTAAGGACATTAATGAAAAAAAACCAGCAACAAATGCTTAAATGAGGAGGGAATATTGGGGCGCTCATGCAGCATCTACGTGCCACGACAAAATGCTACCCGTTGAATAGAACGCCTTCCTCTTCCTCTCTTCAACATTTTGTAATTAATGATTTTACTATTTAAATTTTACCACTATTGTTGTTTTATTTACTATTATTGCTATTACAAGGTGTATTCCCCTTAAGAAGACAGTCTATTTATTTTGGCTAACTCTAGATTTTCTTTAAACGAAATCTCTTATACAATTTCTTTAATTTAAGATGAATGTATTTATCTATGACTTATTGCCCTAGTCATATTATTATTATAAATGTCTAAATTTATTTATTTTTATTTAATACATATATTTATATGTTTTTTTTGGTTAATTACATATATTTATATGTTTAGGATAAATTTTTGGATTTCTTAAACTTTTCATTCGGAGTGGGATACTGTATTTTGTATAACTTTAAAGGATTATGATTCCTTTACGAGTTAGTGAATATTATATTTTATTTCATATTTTGGATTTATTTATTATGGGCATACTCTCTAACAGTGAGAAATACTATAAACCTCATTTAAAAAATTGTTTCCCTTTATTTTCGGCACTTATCTAATTTCACTCAATTTTTCATATAAATCCATATTTATCTTTTTATCAAAATCTTTATTATATAATAAAGTAATTTTTACTTCAAATAAAGGGAAACAATTTTATAATTAGTAAAATAAGTGAATTAATGTAATTTTTACTTCAAATAATGTATTTTCTCTCAAATTAAGTGTGTTTTGGGGACACGCCAATCTGACACTTATCTATCTCTTAAATACTCTTCTACTAATTTTGTTTTTGTAATGATGACAATGTAATTTTTTTTGTCCATGTTATCACTTTTAAGTCTCAATGGAATAATATTGAAAATGGGTCCAAGCACATGTACAGGTTGTTCCATATTTGCATCATACGTGCGCCCAACTATAATACAGACACTGGATCTTTTATTTTGGTTTTCATTCCATGATGGGAAGGTTATTATATTTTTTTTTTCCTAGATTCAATAATTCATAAGTCTATCCCCAGGAAACTTGGCATACATTTTGGTATCCAACATAATTTAATTCCCAGATCTTATGTTAGTTAGTTGGTTGTTTCTGCCACGGTGTGGCAAAAATCACAATTTTCATAAAGAATATGATGCGAAAACTTTGTTCTCCCTTCTACAACATCTTTAACCATATGATGTTCAGGTTCTTGACCATGTCGAATTTTTGGTATTAGATGAAATAGTAAACTTTACTTGAAAGAAATATGAATCTCGGTGTACAGAATATGGTGTGGAAAATATTGGAACCCAATTTTAGATAAATGGCTATGACCATAAGCACTACAAATTAGTGTATTCACTTGTTCAAATTAATGTTAGTTTGGATAAGAAATGAAGGTTCAAAAATGGTAGTTTATAAAAATTATAAAGCTGAAAAAGCATGACTGATATAAATGTAATTTTCAATTATTATTCAAACCAAGTCAAAGGTTAACTGGTCTACTGTTTTGATTTACGCTTTGAGCTAAATGTAAATCTAGCCATAATAGCTGAGATCGTAACCGCATATCAAGCCCTAATGGCTGAGATCGTAGCGATTCCGTTTTGAGTGGTTATAAAAGCAACACTCCTCTATTCATTTCAAAAGAGTTTTTTAAATAGTTGTGTTGACATACAAAAACCATCAATCTATTCATTATTTTTTTTCTTTCTTTTTCTTTCTTTGGTTTTTGTTTTGAGAGTATAACACAGAAAAAATATTCATTAAAATATGTTATTGGATTGTGCAAAACAGAATAGTTGCAGTTGTATCATGGGATTCAGAACGTCATCCAACCGTCACACTACAGAACATTTTCAGAATTAAAGAAAGAGTGTCTCACCTCCACAAATCTCATTCCTAATTCTTGTAGGTATCATTTTACTATGCAATAAACTTTACAATTTATTCAGTTTTCCCTATTGTAGAACTATCGTTCCTACAATCTTAATTCTGAAAATTTTCGTTTATGCTTATTTCACTAACAAAAACTAATTATTGTGTGAAGTGTTTTTGTTATAAGAACACATAATATGTATCTTCAATCTATTTATGATCGATCTCTGATCCATTTGAGATTGTTTTTTGGAAATAGTGTGATTAAATTTCTTATATTTACTGAATTTATTAAATTCCAGAAAATATTGTTGTTGTAATTTGTTTGATCCGATTAAAAAATGATTTTCTGTGAACACTTTATAGTGATTCTGTGGAACATTTTAAAAATAAAATCGAGCAAAACCCAATTTTTTGATGAAATGGTTTACGCCTTAGGGTGTGTTTCGCGGAACGAATTCTCAAAATAGGATTTGAACGATATATACAACTTTTGGGAACGTTTTCCACAAATACTTTTTGGAAACGGTTTAGGCGGTTCGTTTTGCGAAACGAATTCTCAAAATAGGATCTTAAAGATCTAAAAAAAATAATAATAATAATAATCGTTTGAGTTACGCTTAATTGTAAATTCTAAAAATGTTATTTATTTATTTTTGGTGAAAATAATCATTTGAACTACGTTTAATTACAAATTCTAAAAATATTAGTTATTATTTTTTTCAAAAATAAATAAATAAATAAACAATCATTTGAATTACGCTTAATTGCGAATTCTAAAAACGTTATTTGTTTATTTTGGAAAAAAGAAATGATTTTTAAACGCTTTAATTAGTGACTAAACAAACTTTATTTTTGGAAAAAAATATTTATTAAAAACGTTTGAAAACGCATACTAACGATTTAGAAACCGTTTTTTATATTTATTTTAGCAATTTAGAAGCATAAAGGTTATAACGCTTACAAAAGCTTATAACACTTACAAAAAGTTATAAAAGCTTACAAAAACTTATACCGCTTGCAAAGCTTATAACACTTATAAAAACTTATAATGCTTACAAAAAGATGTTATATGAACTTTGGAAAGGTAAAGTACATTTGTACAAATACTTGAAAGAATGGGGGTGATTTACAAAAATCGAAGTACCACCTCCTATGGTCACAATTAGACCAAAACCAATGAATTATATTCATTATGGGAGAAACCAGTCCCGACAGTACGTGTACACTATGATAGTCAATCGGTTATAGCACGGGATGAGTAATCTATATATGGTAAATTTCATCACATCAGAAGATGACATAAAACTATTAGACACTTGATCTCAAGTGGTGTAATAACGATCGATTACATCAAATCAGCCGATAGCCTAGTGGATCCATTTATAAAGGTTTGGCTCGTGATTAAGTTTTGAAATCATCAAAGGGAATGAGTTTAATGCCTATAATTAAAGAGGATGTTTGATGGAAACTCCACCTACGTGACTGGAGATCCCAAGATGTAGGTTCAAAGGGACAACTAAATCAAACAAAATCTAATAAAAGCACTGGTAGACTTTAAGTCAATACTCAGTTCCCAAGATGATAAAAAGTGTTTCATGTATATAAACAAGGATAAGCATTAGCTTTTAATGATTCGAATCCATAGCTTTGTACGTGGGGTATTACATGATACTTCTTAAAACAAAGACTAGTGGCAATCACTTATTGAGTGTAGGAGAATGAATGTCAGACTACATTCTCCAAGTTCACTCATGATTAACCAGGTATGTTCAAGGCCAAAATTAACGCAATAGAGAACCTAGTTCTGTGAGAAGATGAAACTCTGTGATAGTTGTTGTCTAGGTTTACATCAAAGTCTAGATGGTTCAAGACATCATGTTCACCATCTGGCCGAGTAAATCCGACAATTATTAAAATGAGTGGTTTAAAGCTAAAAAATGTAACCATCTTAGATACAGTGATTTTTTTTGCTTGTACTCTCAAAAGTCCATATGTCTAGTATATCTATCACTACAAGAAATTTACCGCAAAACCGACAGAATTTCCGACATAATATAAATCCGTCGGAAAATTCCGACGGATTCCCGATGTATTTCCGATAGACATAAAAATTGACGATTCCGTCAGAAATATTCCGACGGATTTATATTCAGTCGGAAATTACGTCGGAAATTGACGATTCCGTCGGAAATCCATCGGAAATTTCCGACAGATTTCCGACGGATTACCGACTGATTTCCGACAGATTTTTGACGGAATTTGTTTTTCGCCTTGTCTAGTCATATGTCAGACTAAATCTTAGAACGGGACACGTGAAACCACAAAACCGTCAGAAATCCGTCGGAAATTTCTGACGGATTTCCGACGGGTTTGTGGTTTCGTGGTCTTTTACGATCCGTTTCTCTTGAAATATGTTTGTAGTATCCTATGTTACTCATTTCAATCATAAAATAATACCAAAAACCTTGTTATCTATCATATATACCAAAATTAGAAAAATTCATACAATCATGTTTACATGTTAGACAATGATACATATACTTAAGCGATGATTTATAAACATAACAAATAAAATTTCCTAATTTTGGTATATTTAATATGTAACAAGGTATTTGTTAGTGTTTTATCATTGAAATGAGTAACAAATCATATTACAAACATATTTCAAGAGAAACGGATCGTAAACGACCACGAAACCACAAAACCGTCAGAAATCTGTTGGAAATTTCTGACGGATTTCCGATGATTTTGTGGTTTCACGTGTCCCGTTCTAAGGTTTAGTCTGACATATGACTAGACAAGCCGAAAAACAATTTCCGTCAAAAATCCGTCGGAAATCTGTCGGAAAATTTCCGACGGAATCGTCAATTTCCGATGGAATATGAAAATTTGACCGCGTAAGTTACCCGCGTGAATTAAATTTGTTTAAATTTTTTGCTATCCGTCGGAAATTGAAGAAGAAGAATTGAAGAAGAAGAATTGAAGAAGAAGAAGAATTGAAGAAGAAGAAGAAGAATTGAAGAAGAAGAAGAATTGAAGAAGAAGAATTGAAGAAGAAGAAGAATTGAAGAAGAAGAAGAAGAAGAAGAAGAAGAAGAAGAAGAAGAAGAAGAAGAAGAAGAAGAAGAAGAAGAAGAAGAAGAAGAAGAAGAAGAAGAAGAAGAAGAAGAAGAAGAAGAAGAAGAAGAAGAAGAAGAAGAAGAAGAAGAAGAAGAAGAAGAAGAAGAAGAAGAAGAAGAAGAAGAAGAAGAATTGAAGAAGAATTGAAGAAGAAGAATTGAAGAAGAAGAATTGAAGAAGAAGAAGAAGAATTGAAGAAGAAGAAGAAGAAGAAGATGAAGAAGAAGAAGAAGATGAAGATGAAGATGAAGAAGAAGAAGAAGAAGATGAAGATGAAGAAGAAGAAGATGAAGAAGATGAAGAAGAAGAAGATGAAGAAGATGAAGAAGATGAAGAAGATGAAGATGAAGATGAAAATGTTTTAATTTTTTATTTTAATTTAAATTTTAATTGTAATTAAAATTTGTTATAATTATAATTTTAAATTTTAATTTATAATTATTCCGAATTAATTTTATATATTAATTATAATTAATTACAATTAATTAATATTAATTACAATTAATTAATATTAATTACAATAAATTAAATATTATTTAATTTGAAATGTGTCGGAAATCCGTCGGAAATCTGTCGGAAATCCATCAGAAATCCATCGGAATTCCGTCGGTTTAAAACCGACGGATTTCGGACGGAATCCTGATTTCGGTATTCCGACGCAGCTTTTATTTCCGACGAGATAGAAGCGACGGAAAAAACCGACGGATTTCCGACGGAATTGGCCGTCAGTTTTGCGGTATTTTTCTTGTAGTGTATCATTCGAGTCGTCATACGTTTAGAATAATTTCTATTTATGTGGGGGATTGTTGGAACTCAGTTTTAGACGAATAGCTATGACAAGGAGTACTGCAACTTAGTATATTCGCTTGTCAAAATTGATGTTAGCTTGAATAAGAAATGAAGATTCAAAAAGGGTAGCTTATAAAAATTATAAAGCTGAAAAGGCATAACGGATATAAATGTAATTTTAAATCATCATTCAAACCAAGTCAAACGTTGACTGGTCTTCTGCTTTGATTTACGCCCAGAGCTAAATGCAGATCTAGCCATAATGGTTGTGATCGTAACCGTAGATCAAGTCCTAATGGCTGAGATCGTAACGGCTCTGCCTTGGGTGGCTATAAAAGTAACACTTCTACATTCATTCCATAAGGGTTTTTAAATTGGTTGTGTTGATCAGAAAAAACCATCAATCTCTTCACTATCGCTTTTTCTTCTTTTCTTTGGTTTTTTTCTTTGAGTGTATAACAGAGAAAAAGCGTTCATTAAATTTTGTTCATGGATTATGCAAAACAGAATAGTTGCAGTTGTATCATGGGATTCGGAACGTCATCCAACCATCACACTACGAGGAGTTTTCAGAATTAAGAAAAGAGTCTCTCGCCTCTGGAAATCTCATTCTTAATTCTTCTGTCGGTATCATTTTAATATGCAATAAGCTTTATAGTTTATTCTGTTTGCCCTATTGTAGAAATATCGCTCCTACAGAAAATATGATCAAAGATCGAAAGAAGAATCTTTTCACTAATATGATATGATACACTTGCAAAAAGAAGAATATTTAGATAATTATAATTTAAGATATTTATATTTTAATTAGGTTATGATCCTTAAAATATTGGAGAGTTTTTTTTTGTAAGAAAAATAGTTGAGACATACTTTCATATACACTACTTTTGATATTTATAAACAAAAAAAAACTTAATAAAAAAACACAATAGTTCTAGTAGTCAACAATTTTTGTGTTCTCAAATCATTAATGAATCTAAAAATAATTGGTTTGTATGATATTTTCATTGTAATTTCCCAATGCATCAGCCAATATCTCAAAATTAAACTTATATATATTCATGGAACTAAAAGGGAAATGAATTATTTGGCAAGAAAGGGTGATTGGTCATCATCGGTCTCGAGTGATCATGGTAGAGTTAGGTTTCTTTTGACATTTAAAGAGATAAAATTTTGGTTTCTACATTTTTATACTTCAATTTCAATGTGGAAAAAGAAGTTTTCATATAATTTGTATAAACTATTAGTTATATATTCGTATAAATTTCAAATAACAATATATCACTGTCATAACAAACTGCTACAAAACAATAGACCGTAGCAGAAAAATTAGCTATAATAAATCATTGCATTAAATGGGTTCAGCAAAACCATTCCGGTATAAATAAAGCTATGTGATAATATATTGCAGCGGTTTAAATGAGCTATAACATGAAATACAACAGCAATTTAAGCTATAACATACAATTTTACAGCAATTTTCTTGAGCTACGAAAACATATATCACAACATTTAACCAATGCTATGATAGAAAAACATATAATAGCACAAAAAACAAATGTTATTGTATAGGACGACCATACTATAGCTGTGGCAGTAATAGTGTTCTCTGAAATGCTATTATATCTCTTTCATAGCATTATACCTGAGCTATTAATGCCGTTTTTTCATGTAGTGCTATACTACTTCCTAGATTCGGTTAATGTGCATTCTCCTCTAATAAAAAGATCGTGCATCAAACGAGATCCCTAGGCCAGGAGAACAATAGATGCAAACCATATTTTGGGAGTTCCATGAATGTAAAATGTTTTTCTATCATTGGGGTTTTAGCAAAAGCGATGTATGAGCTCGATGACGTACGTGGGAATGATACAAATATTTCTAAAGTATAGAATATTTGCGTTTCCAATACATGGTTTAAGTTTATAATAAAATGGGAGAAGAAACAAAATAAAATAGAAAAGGGACATTTGACTATATTACACATCACATGGGTACATACATTTAATATTAATGCATGGTTGGTTCTCTCCATGGAAAATCTTGAAATTTATGATTAACTGGATTTAGTTTGTTAATATTTTCCGTATATTTGCATGCTAAGTTGTTGCAATGCTTAAAAACACTTGAAGTTTGATTACCCATTAACTAATGCATCTTATTCATCTAACTCGATCAAACATAATACACAAAACAAATAAAATAATTGACAGCTCATGATGCTTATCATCTTAAACCTTTTAGACATATAGAAAATATAAAAATGTCTAGATTTATAATACTATGTATGCATTAGAAGGCCTACTTTTATGTTATTGAGTCAAATCATCTTAGAACATGTTACAACATATGTACACATAATCAACAGTAACCAGTGTCACATGGCTACCAATCCTAGCCTTTTGAATGTTAAATTATAATAAAATGTTTTATTTTATTATAATTATTTTAATTAGCATGTAAAAAATATCAATTATCTTCAAACGACGTTAAACTTTTATCATCCTCAACAAAAATCTAAAGTAATAAAAACAAATTATATTCTTGTTTTCAATAGCAAAGTAAAGAGCAGCAAGAGCCTTGATAGTTCCAGAAATTTTACCTAAAAAGGAGCCTTGAGAGTCTCAAATCTCAACAAAAGAGGAGAGAACAAACAAACAAACAAAAAGAAGCAGATAGAAATGAATTAATTAAATAATGTAACAAGAGAAATTTAAAGGTGTCCCCATCAATCAATTACAAAGGAAATTATCTTTCCAAATATTCCATCGTATATTACCACTTTGGCGTTTTCGATGCCAAGCCATTAATCTCGCGCCTTGAGACACGTAAATATATATATGTATATATATATATATTATCTGCATTTTTTAAATGAGGTGATTATTAATATAAAAGTTCAATACTCAAAATTAGATGAAATGGCGAAATTGTTTTTCTTTTTGGTGTGAAGATTATATTACTCCCTCTTTTTCAGTTTAGTTGTAGTTTTAGGGTTTTACACACTATTTAATAAAACATTGAAATTTTTTTTTTTACTCTTCATTAATACACTAAACAACAAATTTCATTGGTTATCACATTAAAATAATAAGGACAAAAAAATAATTTTTATCAAAAAATCACATTGAAAATCCAAAACAACATTTATAATAAAACAAAATTTAAAACCTAAAACAATAATTAAAATGAAACAGAGGGAGTAATTGTAGAAAAACAACTATTCTTATGTTTTTTTTTGGTTTAATATTATACGTATGCAACTAATCAACTATGCATATGCATATAACAACTGGTTACCCCTAATTATTATGTTGGTCGATGTATATTTAAAGTACATTTTTGTTTTCAATCATACGATTATTAATAAAACATGAGAAGTTTTAGGCATACATAAACGCAATTATAAAATGAATATGACAACTTTTTTAAAAGCACAACGATAAGATGCTGATTGTGTAAACTAGATTATTTCTGATCGTGCGATTCTTCTTTTAATGGCTAAGAGATATAAAACGAAAAAAAAAATAGACAGGTAAATAAATGGAATGCAATTAATAAGATTGGAGTAATTAGTTGTCTTTATCTCTCTTCACCTCTCAAAAGATAAACAAAGTTTCCTTTTGGAGCGACTTAGCGATTCAAACAAGAATCCCCATGACAAAACCGCAGTTGCTTTCTCAGTCAACTTTTGAAATCTGAGGCTTTGAAGGTTTGCAGTAAAATATTAATTTACAAACTGTTATATTTTCCATCAAGCCCTAAGATGCAGACCTTTTAAAAGCCTATTATTCTTGCATTGGAAATTTAAATTGTTTTTTATTTTATTTATTTAAAATAGTAAATATGCAAATCATAGGGTACTCATTATCTAATAATCACACCCACCCTCTCTCTTCTGCTTGTTTTTACCTTTTTAACCACTAATCAAAAGATACGTTGTCATACATCTTCCAACTCCTTTTCCCTTGTTCTTTATTAAATTATGATTATTAACTCGATCGGGGTAAAAAGTAATTATTAATTGTTTTTCTTATTTCAAGTGCACTTCATTTCACCTTTTCTGGACAACACCACAATACTCCTTATAATTCCAACTAAATACATATATAAGCCTCTCTGTTTTTTGTTTTAAATAGCTTCGTTAGTATTTGATGAGGATTTAGCATTCTAATCCGTATTAATCTAAATGGGAATCACGAAATTTGAATTTTATTTTTACAAATGTATGAAAGTCATTGCTAGTAATATATGATCTATATACAAATTAACGCGAAAGTTTGTAAAAACTTTTTTTTTCTTTTTGTTAAAGTACTTTGTAAAACCGGCAAAGTCCGTATACTTGTTAATATTTTATCTAATAATAAGTAATATCTAAACGTAAAGTCAAAAGATCAACGCTTCCAAAGAAAATGGAAACGAGTATTTTAACAAGAAGCTTTGGTATATGTATGTACTTCCTCACTTAAATTGATTTAATTTGGTTATTAACATGTATATAGATTGAAGTATTTTAATTAACTAAAAAAGTTTGGATGTATTTTTTATGTGGGTACTAACATTTGATAATACTATACGATAAGAGTGTAATAAGATAAAAATAAATTACAAAAATGTATTGTAGAAAATATAACAGATATATTATAAATTTTTAAAATAATATATTTGTTTGATGAGATAATGACGAGGATTGAGAAATACCCACTTTTCCCTTTTTCTTTTTTCTCCCTCAGTAAGTATTGTTTTTGCAGCTCTCTCTCTCCACTGATTCTTGATCCCCACTATTTAAATAGACAAGGACTATTAGTGATAATAGTGAGATGATGATGTTAGAGTCAAGAAGCAGTATGAGAGGTTCCAACACTGTCCCAGATCTGTCCCTTCAGATCAGTCTTCCTAACTCTCACGCCGGAAAACCTCTTCACGGCGGTGAACGGAGTTCTACTAGCAGTGACTCCGGAAGCAGCCTCAGTGAGTTAAGCCATGAGAACAACTTCTTCAACAAATCTCTCTTGAGCTTAGGCTTTGATCATCATCAAAGGCACTCACATGTGTTCCAACCGCAAATCTACGGCCGAGAGTTCAAGAGAAGCTCATCATCAATGGTTGGTCTTAAACGAAGCATTCGAGCTCCAAGAATGAGATGGACTTCTACTCTTCATGCTCACTTCGTTCATGCTGTTCAACTCCTTGGCGGCCATGAAAGTATATATTGTCTTCTTACATTTTCTTTCTTTAAAAAAAAGACATAACCAATCAAGATTTATGTCTTAGTAACGTTTTGAAACCAAAGTCCTAAGATTTGTTGCGTATTGGTTTGCTCTTAGGAGCAACGCCGAAATCAGTGTTGGAGTTGATGAATGTGAAGGATCTAACCCTAGCTCATGTCAAGAGTCACTTGCAGGTTCTTTTTTTCCATTTTTTATATTTTTTGTTATAATTTTTTTTGTTTTGAATATTAATGGAATCTCATACGAATGCAAACAGATATGCGTATATGTATATGTAAATATTTATGAAACTGTATCAATTTGGGCCACTATAGCGAACACATGATTGCATCTTTGAAATAAACTTAGCCATACATTTCTTTTATTTTTTCTTACTTTGTTGTGATTTTTAAAGGATGTTTGTTTCTTGATGCAGATGTATAGAACAGTAAAATGCACTGATAAATCATCAGGTATGCATTCAAATGGGTTTCACTGATTTTTGTACTCTTAATAGATATAAATGAAAATAAGACTTCATTTTTAATTTTTTGTATAAATTTTTCTTTCTTTTTCTTGGGAATAAACAGGAGAAGGAAAGGTAGAGAAAGAGGCAGAGGCAGAGCAGAAGAAAGAGGACAATAATAATAATGAAGAAGCTGATGAAGGAACTGACACAAATTCGCCAAACTCATCATCTGTGCAAAAGACCCAGAGGTTACTTTTTTATTTATTTATTTTGTAAATTTTTGCAATTGATCTCTTTACCTTAGTTCTGCGTGAATTTTGATGAATATGACCTCCTAGGGCTTATGTGAATTTATTTTTCCATCTCCCCATTAAATCCGTTAAAGGCTTTTATTTTTAACAGAAAAGATAATACATTTACATTAATTGATGATGGCAAAAATATAGGTCTAAATAAAATATATTTGAATATGAATGGTATAAATAGTATCAAGAAGTGAGTTTCTAATTTTTAATGTTTGGTTGGAAAAAAAAATAGTATCAAGAAGGGTTTATAGAGTCCAACAATATGAGTTAAAAATAGATTTCTCAAAATTTGTTTTTTAAAAAAATTATTATTAAAATTTGAACAGAGCTTCTAGGTCATCCACAAAAGGAGTATCAATGAGCATGTCTACACAAGCAGATTCTCACTTGGGGACAACTCATCACACTAAGGTACATTCTTTATCCCTCATTTCTTATTCATATATAGTGCGGTGACTAAAATCTGAGAGCCACAATGGTAACAATGTTATTATAAATGTGTAGACTTATATAACCTTATATGTTCCTAAAATGTGAGTTTGTTTTTTCTCTTTTTCAAAAATAGGAAGTCGAGGAGAAAGAGATAACAAACATTCATCTCAATTTGGAATTCACGTTGGGGCGGCCGAGTTGGGGGATGGACTATGCAGAACCTTCCAGTGATTTAACCCTTCTCAAGTGCTAATTGTTAAACTTGGAGAACTTCAACAAATAAGTCAGCTTAGATTATAAGTTTTAACATAGTTTAACATGTTTGGTTGATCTCATATGGACTTTGGAAGAATCATTTATCATCACATATGAACTTCTTCCAAGAATGTTCTATGAGTTTTTGGGATTATAAACAAGAGATCATATTAAGTAGTAGCTTTGGTATTGTTGTAGCGGATGAGAAGAGAGTACAAGTTCAAGTAGAGATAAAAGTTTTGTTGCAATCTTCGAAAAAACATCTCAATCTTTCTTTTATCACACTTTGATATAAATTGGAAAAGATTCTCTGATAACTAAAAAGTTTCTGCTGCCTCTTTCCTCTTTCGGTATGCTCCACTGCACCCACTCTGGTATATATGGAGAATTTGTTTTTGTAACATGGTCAAATGTTTAATTTTTACTTGTTCCATAAATGTAAAACCTATAGTTTTAGTAAATTGTTTGGTTATATTGAATAATGGGTCGGCAAATATATATTGCAACATATGTGGTAGAAACTAGAAAATGGTATCATGCCCATAGAATGCATATTATTTTTTATTATTAAAAAATAAGATATGATATTTGATCTTGATCGGTAGCTTTGTTACGTAAGGCCAACAGCGACCTTGACTTCTTTCAGAACTTCGGGCTTCGTTCCTTATGGGCCCATGTGCTCATCAAATACCTCGGAGTAATTATAATGATGTAAAAATGGTGAAATTAATATCTCTAGTATGCTGTATGGAGCATAAACTCGTTTTGTACTCTCGAAATTTGAGTTTTGCACTCTCTAGTTTTCCTCATAACAACTCTCTCACGTTTGGATGATAACAAACAAATTTTAATGGGATATTGTAGCAAGCACAAAATAATCCAAACCATACCAATCGGACATGTCATGAAATTAAACACACCAAATTATGTCAATAATTAAAATAATGTAATAACACTGATCCCCAAAAAAAAAAATTCCCAAATTTTTTTTTTAGTTCATATAGACCTGATAATGAACAAGTTGGGCTAATAGTGAAACTTGATTTAGGCCGGCTCATCCTGTCGCCCATTAAAATCTGATAGCAAAAGGCTCTCAAACTTTTCATCATCCAATTTTTGTATAAACTAGGTTTTAAAACCACACACACACACATATATATATATATATATATATTTTGTAAAACGCATAGGCGATCTATATTTATCAAAATATTATTTTCTATATAGGGGATGATGATAATAATATATATTTAGTATTTGCAAAATTAGTATTTCTCATAATTATTTATTAGAAATAGACAAAATGAGATTTACAGCTCATAGACGGCCTAACCTGATACCAAAAGAAAAAAGAGGATTATTGATGTAATCACGAGCAAGTTCATGAATCCAATCTTGTAATTCATTTTCGTTGTATAGTCAATATATCACTTTACTTTGTCGAAGTATATTTTATAGGATGTTGTTGCGAGCTCTTTTTATAGATTTATAGATATTCATTCTTCAGCAAATTGATTTATATTAATTTTCATTGACTAACACATTTCAAAATATTTGGTTGGCAATCTAGAATGTGACTTATTTGCTTTCATTGAGCATGATTTAATCTCCCCAAAATGATTAACCAAAATTTTTTTTCATTGACTGGTATATTTCAGTTATGTTGTTGCCATGTAGGAGAATTTGATTCTGTCAATCCTTTATAGGAAATATGTAGTCAAACATTGCATAACAGAAATTTATAACAACTATATAATTATTTTATTTTATTTTGGTAAAATATCTATATAGTAGTTATCAACGAATTGCCAATGAATAGTAGGCGTTGGGATTTTCGTATAACCTTTGGATATCGTTGGACACTGGTCAGACCTATTGAACATAGATGGATGGATTCCACGTGAGCAAGTTTTGGGTGCTGAAGCTCTGAGGTAGTTAATCTCCCTCACTAAGACACTAACCATTGCAGTCATGGTTCTTGTTATAATTACTTTTGAGAGGTTCCATAGGAGTTTGTAGTTCAGTACCCGAGTAATGGCAATCCGTACCAACACTGTTTTTGGTGATACGCCATAAGAATCTGTTGTACTTATACCTCTACTATGCTCTCATTTTTGTTTTATGTAAGCTCTTGTTGTGCCATACAAATTAGTTTATTCTAATGCCGATCCCCGACCAGTACTTATTAAAAATTAAGGGAACAACAATATCCTTTTTTTTTTTTCTTTTACAACAATATCCTTATTAGCTTCCTTTGTTTACTTAATCCTTTTTTTTTTTTTTGGCATGGGAGAGACAATACAACAACTCAAGAACTTAACCCGAAGGTAACTATTTCTTTGTTTCTCATGAAATTAAAGCTAGAATTTTATACCTCACATAGATTGCATTTTTCAAGTTATAAGGTTTTCTCTCATATAGCTGCTTACATGATCAATATACTATCACAATGATTGATGAGCTTTTTCTTCAATTTTAGCGAAAAGATGTAAGTGTGGGCAACATTTTTTAGTATAATTGCTACTTTGTTCAATTGCTTATATGTGAATTTGGTTGTTCAATTGACAAATTTTCAGATATCTGATGTCTTATATCTCCTCGGGGCTTTATGATTATCCTCGGGCTTCGCAGCCAAGTGGAGATGAGCGACATGTCGATCTTAGATGCTGGATGTACCTCGCTACAAATTGCATGCATTTCATTATACAGAAAAGAGCTTAAGTATCAGTTTTTGTCGTAGAGAAGAACGTAGGATTCTTACTCACATGGGTTATGTCAGCTTCTTTCCCTTCATGTCTAGAATTATCCCACCTGTGAGTTTTTGGCTAATCTTTATTACACTATTCTTTGTCATTGAAACCCTAACGAATCAGTTACTTTTTGATCTAAATCTTCACATGTTTTTCATCAATAAGGGAATATCCAATCCTCAAGAAACAGCTCGACCTCATTTCAAACAGGTAAGTGGCTATGCATATGGACTAGTTTCGCTTGCCAAAACCAGGTAAGTCCACCACAATAAGAAGGAACATACTCAGAGATTTTAGTTATTTTCATGTTAAGAAGGAACATTGTTTTGATGCAGTTCTATGTATATTAAACATAACACGGAGCACAATTTACCGTACTGGAGAGGTCCTATTTTTGGATGAACATGAACCACATGATTCTTTCTTATTTGCACTGTTACTCTATAGGTACTTTTTCTACCCTCCACATCGTGCTATAAGACCTCTACTTTTTATTACATTGTATACATTCCCTTTACAATTTTTCAAATTTCCTGCAGGGGATGGTCCATATAGAGAAAAGTGGAGATATTAAACTAATAGCTTCATACTCAAAACCAATTGGTAATGAGTGGATTGACTCATATCCCTTATATACTACTCAAGGTCCCTTTCCATTTTCCGATGTAGAATATTCTTCACACGCTCCCTCGAGATAATGGCTCGTCTAGCCATTAATCTTGACATAATCCATCACGCCCCCTCGAGATAATGATTTTCTAGCTATCTTAGGTGGAATTGAGGCTTCTTTTTGGGCCATCAGCTAGTGGAGTGATCGGGCCATGAATAAGTGGGGTGATCGGACCACTTTCTAGGCGGGGTTAGCGGATTATCGTGTGTTCGAGCTCTGATACCATATTAAACTATGAGCTTCCAACTCAAAACCAATTGGAAATAAGTGGATTGGCTCATATCTCTTATATATTATTAGAGATAAATTGGACAGCAAAATGTATATCTTGCGGACTAAAATTATGAAACCCGTGAAGCCCATAAAATCCATGAAGACTAAATGGAAAGATCTGAAGAAAAGGTAGATATCAATATATTCTTAGCATATTTACTTTGTGTTTAGAAAAATTTATATTATATGTGTGTTAGCATAATGCTAATGTTACCGCTATATATATGTATCTTATATTTTCAAATAATTCAATAATATATTCATTCAATAATATTTGACATTGTATCAGAACATTCGATCCAATCTTCGTGGATTGGTGTTAAAATCCCACACTAAAAATATTTTGATTAGAGAAAAGATCATGGAGATGGTGATTATTTTTGAAGACGACGAAGGAGAGGATGATGATGATGAAGATGAGCTCATTGGGTTAAAGAGGTTTTGAAAAAAAAAGAAAAAAAAAAGAAAAAAAGGGTCTTATGTTTGATTTTGTTTTTCTTTAGTTAGTGGTTTTTTTCCAGTTTTTGAGTTTAGTTTCTGCTTTATGGGTTCTACTTTTATAACATATTATTTTAATATTTGGTTTGGTTAGGTGCAAGATTTATTTTGAGATTTTTTTTTGTGATAATTGAGTTTTAAGGGTTCAGGGTTTTCACATTTTGTTTTCTATATAATTTTGGCTTCTCTGATTACATGGGGAAGTTTGGTTATACTTTAACCATTATGGGGGAGTTTTTTTTTTAGTCTGATTTGTGGACTGTTCGAGACAAGAAAAATTATTTGTGGAGATGCATGATTTGTGCCTACGGGATGTATTCTCATTATCAAGATCAAAGACGTGCTGAAGTTTACATCCCTTTTATTCAATATTGAAGTTTTCATTCCTTAAGAGCTGATTTTGGCCAAATAAGAAAAATTTGAGGTTCCTTGTATCTAGAAAGGTTGGGCATGAATCCATGAATCCTTCGGAGTCTCTTGCACATAAAGAAGGTCTCAAAGTCATGCCCAATCATTTTGGGAAAGCGATGATCGGGTCTAAATAAGCAAACTCGGGCCTTGCAAGGATCCAATTGATCTTGTGCATGAGGGTGCAACTAAGGACATGTGTGAGAGCCTCTTGACGAAGTAGAGGATCTTTGGATTTGATGTCCACATCATACTCTCACTCTTGAAAGAGTTTCGTCCTCGAAACTAAAAACAGATTTTTTTTGGGACAAAATATCTTAAATCAAAAGAAAGAATATATTTTCTTATGCAACTCCTTTTTTTTTTAAGAAAGAAAACAAAAGAAAGTAATAAGATTTATCTGGATTTTTGTTTTTTTAGAGTGAAATAAAACAGAAGAATTTTTTTCTTTTTAGTTTTGTGGTTTTTTTTTAATAAAGATGAAAAAAAAAAGAAAAAAAAACGATAAAAGATACGAGTTTTCGGCTCAAATACCAAAATGATATAAGACCCGGATTGATAAGGAGTTGCTGAATGATACTCGAACATGTACTTGTTTTGAGTGCCTATTATAACATGCGGAAGTGATGATGAGATGGTGAGTTGTTTATGTGGCATGACTGAGAGGTTTGATGGGAATCTCTGGCTCGCTATGACGCTCTCTCCAGTGACTCAAGGGATGGGAATGATAAGGCAAGACTTGAATCGAAGCGGAGACCTAACAAGCTGGTGATGAGCTCTCTCTTGTTGGATTGAAAGATGGTATGTGAAGTGGATCGAAAGCACCACAGAGATGATGGATGGATCTCTGATACATCAAATAAACTCAGACCTAACGTGAATCACACACGAAAGAACAGAGCTAGCAGAGCTTCTTCAAGGCGGCGGATTGAGAGAAGAAGAAAATTTGATATTTTATTGATAGGTAAAAAGTTGTATCTTACACAGCTGCAGGGAACCTTATTAATGGTTCTTCAGCTAGCCCTAGGGCCGACTCAAAGACTTCAATGACAGTGCAACAGACTCGAAAAATAAATTAAAACAAAAAAAAGGAAAAAAAAACAAAGGAAAAAAAATACTAAAACACAAAAGGAAATTTAGTAAAATTAATTAGCAACGTGTGCACAAGCTGGGGCCTCTAGTGGTGCTTAGAACCACTAGGATAAGTCTTTCATACCTGGACAGACAATAAATAATTAAAATACCTTATTTTGGCGCGATATGGCTTCATTTGTAAAATGGAACGCTTGGAGTGGTTCTGGTGCATGCAGCTTGAAGCTTTGGTTTTAATCCTCTTTTTGGGGCTCTTTTAAGTTGGTTTGATGAAGATCTTCTCATATCTACACTATCTCAGCCTTGAACTTGTCTCCTTGTTCCATTTTCTCCTTATCGGCTCCTTGGTTAGTTCCGACTGTATCTTTCAGCTCCGATGTGCTTTCTGTGGAGTTCTTGTTGTTTTGAACTCCTAGACCTGTCAAGTAATTTATCTTACCTTCTGTTGTGGATGGAGACTCATCCTTGAGGCTTAGACGTGAAAAATCCTCCATTAAGTCCAAACCGGGTGCACTCAGGTTCTCTTGAATGCTTGGGGCTTCTTGGATGATTCTTGGCATTTCTCCCAGCTCCTTGGTGTTTAGAGGAGTCTCCAAAGATTTTTTTAAATCCTTCGCTTAGCCTTCTCGTCTTGGAACGAGTCATTGGTGCATCTCTTACCTTGGGAATGCTTGTTTTGTCTACATTTGGTTCGATGACCTCATCAGAAAGTTGAGTCACTGAGTAGTTAGAGATAGGTAGTATGACTTACAAAATAAACTTATTGCATAACCAGTGTTACATAGTTCAAGAACATGTTTGTAAAGAATCTTCATCCCTAGAACTCTTGAATGAACCTCGCTTGGTGAATCCATTGCGATATTCCTAACGCCCAACGTGGTTTTTATTGATTTCCTTAGTTATTTACTTGTTATTTACGTTACCATTGCTCACTCAAACCCTGTTCTCGTTTTAGCCTTATTGAACTTGTCTTATTAACATCACTCTCTGTAGGATTCGATCCTAAAATACTACTTACGATCATGTGTGCACTTGAAACTTTTGTGTTGGTTTTATAGATAAAAGTTTAGAGTACAAAACCACACACATCATATACCTTGATGTGTGATGTTACTAAGACATGTTATTAAGGATTCCATGATTTAAGTTTTTTTTTTGGGCTTAAAGCTTTTGATGCATTGAAGAGTTTGGGCTTGCTCCGCTTGGACATGGCGTTAGTGATTGTTTTTCAGTTATCAAGTGCCTGGTTCTCTTTATGATCAAACAAAAATAAAGTTCCGAGTGATCTTGTTCATTGGCTATTTGGCATATCCCTCCAAGTATAGTTTGCTATTGTAGTATGGGATGTACTAAAGAGGATCTTGCATCATTTGCATCACTATGGTTTTCTCTAGGCCTGGGATTATTGACCAAACCGGTTTCCAAACCAAACTAAACCAAAATTTTGCGGTAAGGTTAACTGGTCAATTAATAGGAGTGAACTGAACAACAGCTTTTTGAAATAAGTTCGGTTCGGTTCAATGATCTAAAGGATTCATTTTTTTAAATCAATTTAAACCGAATTTCACAATTTTACCAAAATTCCTTTGGAATCGTTACCTGAACTAATCTGATAATCAAATCGATTTTTTATTCGGTTAATTTTGGTAATTTTAGGTTCTAAACAAAATACTCCAACAGATTTGAGCCAAACAGACCAAATCACAGGCAACAATGTGTAAGCAAGAATAGCCCATCAAGAACAATGTGTAACTTCTCCACTTCTTCAACACTTCCTTTAATATATGTTAAAACTTAAGCAAGAACAGCCAACAAATATACAATGTGTAATTAGATTCAAAAGCAAAACACAAAATATAGAGCTAGAAGAATGTAGTTGAGACATTGACATAGAGGTAATAAAAAGATAATTACAGATATTTCACCCTTTTTTTTTTCTCTTGGCAGGCCTTCGGCCTATAAATCCCAATCTTTTCTATAATACATATTCGAATACATAATTCAATTATCACTCCGAAGGACAAACAAAGACATTCTAATTTCACCAATCAGGCGGGCTAAGGCAAGACCCCTAACTTACGTAACACGGCTCTTCCCCTTTATAAACCCTAGAAAAATTACAGAATAATAATAATTCTGCCTCACTATCTACCTTGTACACAAATCTTTCTCCCCCACGAATTGTTTCCTAGTTAACTTGCTACAAATCTACTCAACATACGACTAAACCATGGCGATCTTATTTCGCCTGAACCCGTACATTCAGCATCACCTTCTTCAGCGGTGCTGAACAGGGTTTGATCAGAGCAGTCTAAGGAAGCCCCACACGCCATATTGTAGGACTGACATGCCGAATGGCATACTCGTAATCTATCGTCTCCATCGATATCACACTTCTGGATCGATATCTGGGTAAGAAAGATCATAACGAACAGATGTCATTGTCATGGAGAAACTTAAGACAATTATACAAATCGCAAGAGATTGATGCTTACCCAACAGGCTAGTCTTTTTGCTGCTTCATCGCAATAGCTGTTACCGAAAATGTTAAATAACTTCCGAGCCCCGCCTGGAAAGAGCCTATTGTAGTTGGGCATGACCACAACTTCCTCGAGCTGTTGAAGTATGCTGGGCTCTCTTGGAGCACAGTGTTGCCCTGATATGTCTCTCTCCAACACATCTTTGCAAACCAATAAACTTGTAACTAGTTTAGAGCTGTTCTGACATGTGTAGCCAGCATAATCAGAGCAATGAAACTCGCAAACTCCATTATCACACACTCCTCCATGTAGGCTGCATTGTTCGTCGCACACAGCTGTATAGTTGAAAAGAATCTTGTTGTCGTATATAATATCCATAAATGTAAACTTGACGCTATGTATATAAATATATATATATCTTTTTACCCGTGGAACAGTCAATTCCAGTAAATCCATTTTCACATATGCAAACACCTTGAGTTGTGCATTTTCCATGTCCATTGCAATTATTAGGGCAAGAACCTGCATGGTGAAAAGCACAGCTTGTAAGTTCAGATCTTAGGGGAAGATAGAGACCTTGACATACAACGATTTAATATGAAGGATGCAAGACTCTTACGGTTTCTACAGTCATGCCCGTGATAACCAAGGAGACAACGGCACTTCCCATCAACACAATCTCCATTAAAGTTACAAGAATTAGGACACTGACCAAGCACAGAAACTACAGATGTACTGCAGAGTTCATGGTAAGCCGGACAAATTAATTCACCTACAAACCAAAACATTAATGGTTCAAAGATTTTTTAACAATATGGTATTCTTCGTTCGGGAAAATAAAGAGTTTTCTTACCATTAAAACCGGGAAATCGAATTGGTCCACCAGCTTGAGGGCAGAATTTCCATGCTCCCTCCACAGCAACCTATAAAGGTGGCATTGTAGATGAAAAGGAAAACATTAATAAAGAAGCCATGATAAAGGAAGAAACAAGTTGAATATAGGACTAATGGTTCTATGAATTGTGTTGTTTCTGAACTGCAGTACAACTACAACAGCTTATGCCCTGAACGATAAAAAAAAAAAACAAAATGAAATCTTAGGACAGGGAAAAAGATTTAGAGGGCATACCTCCAACAAATTATTTCTACATCTATGTTGATAACAACCATTCCCCTGTGTCAAGGAACCACGAACAAACCCAGTACGCACTAAAGATGAGGCCATACACCTATATACAAGCCAAATTCTTTTATGAGCAATATGCCATGTGGATATTTACAAACATTCAATGAGAAATTTAACCAGCAATAACCTGGATTCGCTTCCTCTCACTTCACCCAACATTCTGTCAGGTGCACGTGCACTATTGATATCCGTACAAGACCCATCTGAGTAGGCAACAAAATATGTACAATAATCTGCTAAGGAAGACTGACCACCTGCAATATGTTGTGTATGAAATTCATTAGAATTTTTTTACCAAACGAGAAACGAATACAGGATTGGATCATTGAGTAGCATACGTCAGTGTATATTCCAAGACAAGAAAGTTATATTTTGCCTATCAGATTAACATATAAAAGTAGGAAACAACCTAGGGATATATAGTATAAATATAACTGAAAGATTTATGTTCTCGTATCAGAATGTTCCAAATAATCAGCAGGACATACCTTTGTTAGGCTGTGGAAAGTAACGGGCCCATTGAGGCAAGTCTCCATTATAGCTTAGAATTGGGCAGTAACCTTCGGCTTCTCTGTTGTATGTACAGCCAGATAGTTGGGTTGTGTTACAATGGTAAGCGCCTTTCCACATGTTACATGGAGATGTGACAAACTGGGTCCCCTGGTTCCGCCCCCAATCTAGACGGTCTGCCATACTATAATTAGCCTTATACCAGCCACTGTCTTCCAATAGGGCTAGAGTCATTTTTGAAACGACTGATCTTGTGTCTACTGATCCAGTCATTATCTCATTCATTAGAAGCCTCTTTTCCCAGTGCGACCCCGATGTGCCACGTCCTCCTCCATCCTCAAGTTCTAAACCCGAGAAGTTCTGAGAAAATGCCTGTTCAGTTGAACATTCCAGATTCTTAATAACTTCAGGACACAAAACTAAGGTCACAGGAATTAACTTGCAGAGATTCTTTCCTGAGAAGGAAGTATTTACAAAAACATTGAAACTCACTCCGTAATGATGCCGCGAATGCATGACAACCCGTGGAAGCACTACGCGTGTCACTAACCGACCAAGCTTTTCATCCATCTGCTGCTCAGTGACCTAAGATTAAGAACATGAAAAAATGGATTAGATTAAGGAGCTCTTATCCATATGAAAAAGAAAAAACCTAAGGCATGCTAATCAAAGCTAATTTTTTCTCTAGATTAGGAGGACATTTGATTCTAGTTATATACCTCTGTCCGTCTTCTTTTCCTTTCATCTCTAAAATGAGCAAAGGCATGCGGATCAAAGCCAAGGACATGCATAACCTCATGAATGAGAGTTGCAGAAAGCAAAGTCCCAGATTCTGAAGTCAAATGACGGGGAGCAACATTGACATGCCCTGAAATACATCATAACTCTTGGCTTTAGTTTAAAACTCATAACAATGCAGGGATTTCAAAACATTGTAATCAACTAGAGAAGATGAAGAATTACCAGCAATTGCGCGTCCCCATTGATCTCGTTCACAAGCTACAGCCCATGCAAGGGTATTACCAGTAGTAGGTCTTGTAGTCACCAACAGAACTAAATCAGTATCAGCAATACCCTCTGTGTAATTTAAGAGAAACTGATTAGACCATAGTAAACCTACCAAGACAAGATCAACAAACAAGAAACTCTCAAATCAGAGAGCAGAACAGAAATAAAATTACCCTCAACATATTCATGAGGAAGCTGCACACCACCATCTTGCCCACAAGCAGAGTATCCACTTAAACGCAAATTCCCTTTCACAGGTTCAACAGCTAATGCTCTTCTGAACCAATCTGCTGTCTGCTCTAAAGCCTATACGTACAAGATTCATAAAATCAGTACCTCTATATAACCAGTAACACTCACTTATCATCAAAGAAACAAAAATATCAAATGAACCTTGCGTAAGCGATGCCTTTTGTCCTCTCCAGATATGTCATCTAAAGTACAGTTATACCAACAATCACCCGATACTGGCGGTTTCACATTCGGATTACAAGCAGGAACAGCAGGGAAAGTACTTGAAGGAGGCTCACCCAACTAAGTTCAATAAAACAAATTAGTTCCATAACTTAAAAAAATCCTTAATACTTCACACTACTGAGTTAATATCCACCTTAACAATATCGCCAACACTTTGGCAATCGCGGTCAAGTGAATGACCAACAGCATCATAATTTAAGTAAATCCTAATAGGTTGTTTCACATCTTTCTCTTCTTCCTCAGAAACACTAAGCAAAACCCTTCCTTTGTGAGATTTTTTTACAACACTTCTTGGCTCATGATACACCTGAGGAGTAACCGAATACACTTTACGACCGGGTCTCTTCCTCTGTTCTATAATCTGATCATGTATACAAGAATGAGAAGATACAACATCAACTCCAATTTCCACATCTTGCAATGGTACTCGATGATGATGATGATGATGATGCTTAGCTTTCGCTTCACTAGCTCCAGACCACAACAGAATCAACAAAACCTATTAAACAAAAGATTCATATAAAAATTTCATCTTTTAAGAAAGAAAAAAAAAATGTAATAGATCTGAAAATGAACTACAGCGACAAGAATAACCCTAAAATAAGCAATTTTGCTGAAAAAGGCAAACAAAGATCTGATTTGATCTAATTTCTATTATGAAGCTAAGCTCTAATTGTTGCTTAGATATAATAATTTGATAAAATGTAAGTAAGTAAGAGAAATCGAAACAAAAAAAAAACAGCTCAAATTCTCAGGAACAAAGCAACATTTTCAAAATTACACGAAACTCCAAAATCCTAATTTCATAAAATAAAAACTTACACAGGAAATGGCAAATCGAAGCTGACATGAACGACACTGGACTAAAACCTCCATGAAATTCCCAGAAAAATCAGCTTCACTTCCATCAAATCTCAAGCAACTTCATGATCCAATCAAACACACAAGGATCTATCGCCGCAATACATTTCATTGGTACTACAAATTTAGTTAACACAACTCCAGAAATGTTTATAGAAAATAAGCAAAATCCAAATCGAAGCTCAAGCTTGTGTTCAGACTCAAACTAAAAAAAAAGATGGAAATTATAAATTAAAAAAATGGATCAGAGCTACTACTTCAAGCTTTGAAGATTTCAATGAATAATAGAGTTAGGGTTTTTGGGTAAGACTGATTCAAAACAGGTGATCTAGATTTCAGCAACCCAAACACAACAAAAAATAAAATAAAAAATCAAAGATTTTGAGTTTTTTCTTTTTCCTCAAGTGACACTAAAGGATGAAAGAGAAAGAAGCAAAGAGAGTCAAATGGATTGGGTAGGAGTGGGTGTAGGGTAGGATATAATGTATTATTATTATTACTACAAACACAAACATTAAAGTGAATCAAATTATTTGGTGCAAATGAGTATAATTTTATTTCATTTCTTGAGTTAAAGGTGAAATCTTTTAATATTTTGTGGTATTAAATGCACATTTATATTTGTTGCTAAGCTAAATGATTTTTTAAGATTTAAAATTGTTGGGACATTCGCTGTCGTCAATCCAACTCATCATCCTTATCTGAATTTTGTTTTAAGTTTTCTATTTATGCACTTTATGCACTAAAAATAGTCTTTAGTTACTGGTTTTGTGGATTATTTGGATAAAAGTATTGTTTTCAAAATTACACTCAAAACATACATGAACTACATAAAATAATACCTAATAAACATAAATCCCCCCCCCCCCCAATATTAAAAATTTATTGACTTGAATCATAGACTAGTTGGTATGAGATGGTTTTGTGATTTTTTTTTTTGGAGAAAAGTATTGCTCCCAAAATTACACTCTAAAGACATGCATGAACTACATAAATTAAATCATAATAATCCAAAAATCCAAAAACAAATTGATTTCAATCATACATTAGTTGGTATGAGGTGGTTTTGTGGATTATTTGTAGAAAAGTACTGTCTCCAAAATTATACTCTAAAGCCATACATAAATTAAATCCTATAAGCATCAAAATCCAAAAAAAAAAAACTAAAAGTTTATTGACTTGAATCATACATTAGTTGGTATGAGATGGCTTTGAGGTTTATTTGGAGAAAAACATTGTTTCCAAAATTATACTCTAAAGGCATACATAAACTACAGAAATAAAATTCTATGAGCATAAAAATCCAAAAAAATAAATATAAAGTTTATTGACTTGAATCATACATTAGTTGGTATGAGATGGTTTTGAGGTTTGTTTGGAGAAAAATATTGTTTCCAAAATTATACTCTAAAGACATACATAAATTAAATCCTATAAGCATAAAAATCCAAAAATTAAAACTAAAACTGGTTTGGTGTTAACCTCATCACAATTATGATGATTTTAATGTTAAAATCACCATTTGATGAATGTAAAAAAAGTAAATAAAAGAATTAATTATCAATCTAACCTTTTAAAATACTTGATTTCAAAAACGTCAAAATATTTGGATTATTTTCAGCCCACCTTTAAGTCCCATTATATCTTCTTCAAATTAGATACTTGTGCAAATACCAAAATCTTAATGAGTCAAATCAAAATTATACTATATTTTAACTATAAAATTGAATTAAATAAAGTATCAGATGAAGTTTAAAATAAATAATTAATTTTTTATATCAGTTTCAAACAAAATATTGTACCTATGCATCATAATTAAGTGAAATGTATATATTTATATTATTTATCATTTTATGTCAATTTTAATATATGCAATTTATATATAATTGTATTTGAAATCAAAGTAATAATTTATGTAAATATAGCATATTATCTACAAGAAACTAATGTAGTAAAAAAGCTAATTAGATTTTTAATATTCTAAAAGTATACTGAATAAAAAAGTACAAAAACATATAAAATTAATAAATTTTTTTGTTAAATATTTGAAAAAAATTGTACAGCCTTTAAAGCACAAAAACTAAGGGATGTAATTTTTATAAGGAAAGCTGATCTCTAATTACCTTAATATTATGGTTTTAGATTTTTTTTTTGGCTGTAGAATATACCATTTCTCAAATTATACTTATTAGTTAATCTAATTTACTACTTAAATATTTTACCAAATAAAAAAAATCTACTACTAAATTTGTGTACAAAAAATAAAAACCAAAATTAAACTCCATTTCTAAGAAAGTATCCTATATAAGATAACAATAACACAATTTAATTTAAACTAAATTTTCTTTTATCAATATCACTCATTTTAACTTTGATCTTCAAATTTAAACTATGAATTGTTCAACTATTTTCACTATTTTAACCATATTTTCTGTGTTCTTGATCCATTTTGTTTCGAATAATTTTACTTATGGTTTAACTGGTATTTTGTATCCAACTCCAATTTTGAAAACCATGGTCAATTCCGTGTTTGAGTTTTCAATAAAATATTAATTAAAGAAAATCAGTTGAGTTAGATTTTTATTTGAAATAAATTAATGACTTAGATTTTTATTTGAAATAAATTGATAACTTTCAAAATATATTAAAATTGAGTATTGACATGCCGTGAGTCGGGGATCAGTTTCAATTGGGTTATGCCCATTAGTTAAATTTGGGGCTGTGTTGATTCCGTGTAGCATTTTCTTCTTAATGTCGATCATATAAAGATTTATAATTTCATGTATCTTTAACTTATTGAGACAGATGAAAATGATAATCATGCTCAAAAAGATAAACTATTTTTTTATTTCTTAAAAAATCGAAAATGAATAACACGCTATTACATTATTATGGTCAAATGTTTTTATTCACTTATAAATCTAGTGATGATCTCCTCCTGGGCTATCATGGCCTTTTCCTTTTGGGCTTGGCCCACTTTCATATATGGATACAACGGTCGGTGTCGGGGCAATTCCTAAATCTTTGGCTATCATAAAAGATTTTGTACCTAGTAAAAAAATACAATTCTATGTTAAAATATCCTTAAATCAAATATGATGTTCATGAAAATAAGAGATAATTTAAAAAAAATGTTTGAGATCTTTAATCTAATCTCCTTAATCCAAAAAAATAAATTCAACTTTCTGTTTCTGGGACACGGATGTTACAATTCTCCTCCACTAATATAGAAAATTTGGGGTTGTTTATGTTGGATCAGGAAGTTGTGATGGGTTAATTAAATAAGATCAGAAGTTGTGGGGTTGTTTTGAAAAGATTAAAGATTTGGGGGCCTTAAGTGAAGTTGGAAAAATAAACCCTAATTCTACAACTCTTGTCGAGCCCTAGCATTCCATCTAAAACTCTCGTTGCCTCCTAGAGGAAAGGGAGAGAGAGAGAGAGCTCGTCACCTCACCTAAGAGAGAAGAGAAGAGAGTTGGGTTTGGTGGTGGCGTGAGAGAAGAGTGAAGAAGGGCTGCTGGGTTGGTGTGAAGACCTTGGCATGAGAGGAGAAGGTGGTCGTTGTTGGGGTTGCCATGAGAGAGAAGCTGCAAGTCTCTCTCTCCATCTCATCCTTCGTCACAGTTTGCATTTGGAAAATCTAGGGTTTAGATGTCCTGGGGAGTTCTGAAAAAAATGCAGAAAATTATCGCAGAAGTTTATGTTTTTGGCTAAGAAAAACTTTAGTTTGCTGGAGCTCATGGGACCAAGGCTGTAGAAAGGGGATGACATACTGGGGGTTATTGTTTATTTATTTTATTGCTGGTATTTTTTTATGGTGATGAATTGTCGTGAATATTTAGGTTATTAGTTGATAATTATGCTGATGCGGTATACAAATTATTGAGTTAATTAAATTAATGTGGTTTTCATAAATGGTTTAATTTAGTTCGTGTTGGGGATCTTAATATTTATGGGAGTATTATTATAAAAAAAAAGGGTTGGGTTGTTTTACTAATCGTTAAGCACTCTGACCACTTGTCTAAGGTTTCATCTGGCCTTCACTTATTATCTTTGAACCCTTTATTTTTTGAGTTAATCATCCTTATGATTTTTATTTTATAGGCAGCGAAGGACTATAATGACATAGTTGTTCATTATGAGTCTCTTCTCAGAGCTCTGCCTAATGCAACAAAGGCTGCTGAAAATAAGTAAAAAACTTCTCTCGATTTGGAGAATTCTGACCTGAAGAGGGCCTTTGAAGAGATCTCTGAAAAGGTTAAACAAATAGAGAAAGAACGTGAATATGCGAGAAGATTGGTTATGGACTATGAAGCTGACATAGAACGATTTACTCTTGAGCAATATGCTTCTGCAGCTACCATATCTTCTATGAGAAAAGATTTGGATTCAGTTCAGTCTAGTTATGATGAGCTTTCCTCGAACTATGATATCCCGATTCGTTCTCAAGATTGTGCTTTGAGGCAAACAGCTAGTTCAGCCAAAAAAAGAAGTTAAGAGCAAAGGTAAGACTCTTCCAGGTGGTTGACTACGTAATACTACGTCAGTATTACGAAGAAAATATCAATGGCTCAGTCGGATGTTAATGAATTGAAGAGTAACCAGACTATGCTCGAGGGGCTCGTAAAAGGTACATTAACTCTAGAGGAAGATATGGCTAGTGTGTCATCTTCGCTTGTAGAAGCTGAGTTAAAACTAGCAACCCTTCCCGATACTCTTCTTAATTTTAAAGAGTTGGCATCAGCCTATGCTGATTCTCTTCCTCTGGTGGATACTGATTTTGCTTAACCTGAAGAGAGCAAAACTACTCAGACCACGGGATTTCAACCAGTCGAAGCATTTAACGCTTCGCAGATGACTGAGGTATCATTTTACTCTTATGATATTTCAGCATAATTACTTGTATATGAACGAGTTTAATCCATGGTGATTTGTAGGATGTGGAAGCTATGGTAGCAGAGATGACTCACGTTAGTGATCCTCCGAATATATTCGGGGAAACTTCAAAGTCTGATTAGTTGGGAAATCCTATTGAGGAAAAGATTAGATTGTATATGTGTTTACATTGTTTTTAGGGGTTTGTCCCTTTATGTTGCCATAAATGGCTTTGGGAATTAAACTTGTGTTCTGGTTCCATTTTTCCCATTGGGGCTTTGTTTTTAAGACTTTATATTACTTTCGAAGTTAAATTTATTTTTAGAATAAATTCATGTCATGTTTGCAAAGTCTGACTTTTGTTCATTAACTCTAGGACGAGTTGTTTCTAAGAGAATTAGTTGATCAGACCCTTACCATTTTTAAAGGAAGACTATATCCAGTTATCCTCGGTAAAATGTGAAGATTGAACTCGGCTTCCAAAATGTTCAAGAGAACTAATTCTATTTTTGATCCAAACTCGTCAGTTTGGTCATGGAATTCGGGTGCACCAATGAATATTTGAACATATTTTACGAACCGATGACTGGTTCATGACCCAAGCTATTGTTCCTTTATCTTTGATATTCCTTAGTGGACTTTTAAGATAGAAGCTGGGCCTAGATGACATTTTGGCCAGATTAAGAATATTTGTCTTCGAATTGGTAATGAAGAGTTCGATTTTTCGATTAAACCTTGTTTTCAAACTTTCATTAATTTTCTATTTAAGAGCAAATATTGATTTCCCGTTTCATTCAGATTTAATTTGTCGGTTTTGATTTGGTTTCTAATGTCGTAACGTCTCGACTTTTGAATGATTTCCTCCTTTAGCTCACAGATTCACCTTGCTTCGCAGAAACTCCTTGCTTCGCTTGCTTCTTTCCTTCGCTAAGCTTCACCACTAATCGGACCCTAGTTCGCTCCTTCGAACTCTTGTACGGTTCACCCATAATTTCTTACTCCGAACTGACCTAGTCTTTACTCTGATATGTTAAAGTGGTTAAGACGTGTCATGATTGGAGAAAGTGGATTCTTGGTTCGGATCCGGTATCAACAGTGTTTGAAATCACAAACGAATTCACACTATAATTTATAGTTGGTAGATCAAAGTTCCACCAACTTAGCCTTTCGTCTATATAAAGTTCCACCAAGTCACAAACGTCTGACTTTTCTTTTTGTTACTGGTTTAGTTTATGTACAAACAGTGGCGGCTCAATATATTTAAAGGCCATTTGCCATCAAAATCCTCACAAAATACATATAGTATTGGATCAAAACTTTTTTTGACAAATCATCCTATATATATGTCTTTTCAATTTTGCTTTCGGTTTATCAGGGAATGACCCATTCGATCACTTTGGTTTTATTTGCATCTTAAACTGAAGTCATCAGCACGATTCCCAATTGATATAAGTCATATTTTATTTCCATTCGCACTTTCGAACCTGTAACTGAAAGGTGTAAGAGTTGTATGGTTGTGGATTCTTCATAAAATGTCAAACTCTTTTCTATTGTTATATGACTAATTTTTAGTTTGTTGTTTTTTTTAACTCTATTGGTAAAAAATATTGAATGCAAGTTTTTAAATTTCATGTGGCTTTTCATACTTTCTTCTATTTTTAACACAATGCACAAGTAAATGTGGATTTACTTATTTACGATTTGAATTTTTTTTAAAAATCTAAGATAAAAAATTAGCCTATTCATGGAACAAAAAATGTTTTAAAGTATATGTACATTATAATTCTGAAATTGTAAGTCTTATAAACTCCATAATTTAAATGATATTTATGGACCTATAAATTAAATATTAAAATAGAAAATAATATATTATTTAAATAATACCATTTTATTTTTTCATGTTTGGTATAGGGGAAAACATGTTAAAATAAATTTCAATTTGTTACAATTTTAATGACATTATAATTTCCGCGATTCTCTACGCTCATCTCCTAAAATATGTTATTACACTTATTGCTTTTGAATCAATGTATATATAAAAAACAATCTACACTAGATTAAAATGTGTAAGTTCAAGGCCTTGCTCATTGTGTTAAAATTAAAAGGAGGCAAATACATCTGGCCCCATATTATATATTGAATTCAAAGACCGTAATTTTCAGATTTAAGTTAGTTCAAATTGTTATTTTTTTCTTCTTATATTTGGGACTCACTCTTTACAGTTTAAAGCTACAGTAATATAGATACACATACCTTTTTCAATTATATTTTTGGAATTATTAAAACCAAAAGACCTTGCAATAGTAAATAGAAGCAATGCAAAACAATGTTATGCTGCTTTAAATTTCCTTATTTTTAGATTATCAAAATTATTTGCCATTTGGTTTGGTACATGTATGCAGGGGCGGATGTACTTTAACATTGACAAAGACGGTTGTCCCCCCTAAATTTTAAAATATTAGTGTAATTTTATATAAAGTTTTAGATAAACTATTTTTTGCCTCCCTTACTTTAATTTGGATACACATTTTTACTAAATAAAACTAGATTCAATTGTTTTAATATAAATGTGTTATTATTTTGTTTCTTACTAAATATTTGTATTTTATTCTGGTAAGTTAATTTACTATTTTTGTGTTTCTTTATGGTTTATAAATATTTTTTTATTTTTTGTTTAACATACATTTATAGTATTTTATTTTTTATGGTTTATAATATGCTTCAAACCTATGCCAAATCAATTATGTTATTTATTTTCATTGAAATAATTTAGAACAAATCCTACCAAATTAGATATTAAATTAATCTAAATAAAAATAATTCCTAAATAAGTGAAAACCAAAACATATATACGAAAATTAATCGCTTTTGGCGGTCTCTTATAACTCTTGATGTCATACAGTTACATCATTTTTTTACCATATCAGATTACTAATTAAAAACAATTCATTATATTGATGTATATATATTATTTTTAGTATATATTATATGATTAGTTGTCCAATATTTGTCTTAAACCTATCCATTTTGAGATGGAAACCTGTCATGTCTAATACTCGTCAAAAACTTTTCATCCTATAACCAATCCTGTTATATAATTATCCATTTTTGGATTGATAATTTTAATCTATTTGTATTAAAAATTAATTATTATAAATAGGTAGTTCTAGTATTATATATATATATATATATATATATTAGTCAATATTAAAAAATTAGTTATCTGTCCATTTTGGGACAAAAACCCATCATATAATGTATCAGTCGGAAGCTTTATGTCCCTTAACCAATCTATTTAATATAATTACATATTTTTGATTGATTATTTTAGTCTAACGGGTAAGCAATTGAGTAAGAGGTTACAACAACATATCTGTATAATGATTTTACGAACATGTTGATCATTATGATGTTTTAGATTATTTTTAGTTTCATTAATATCCTTTGTAAAAAAAAAATAGTATATCATTAGTTACATTTTATAATAATTAAAATATACAAATTATCTTTTAAAATATACTTCTCAAATAATAATATATCAATTTCTTTTTTTAAAATCTATGTTGAATTGTTAGCTTTTCTATATTTTTAATATATAAAACTAATTTCAAATTTTTAATTTTTATCTAAACAAACATTTTAATGTATATATTTAAATCAAAGACTTTGATGAATTAATATTTAAACAAAAATATTTCTATGTAAATCAAATATTTAAGAGATTTAATTGCATTGAAAATAAATAATTATTGTTAATGTAATGATTATGAAAAATATAAAAGGGAATACAAAATATTTTTGGTTCCTTAAACATATTTGTAACAAACCTTTTATTTAAAGACATATAGGGGGTGTTATTGGTTTTGTTATTTTAAAAGAGTTATAACTTTTGAAAACTTTAGTGTTAAGTGTTATTCAATCTTGAATTATAAAGACTCTACTAAAGTCGTATCTTATTGGTTTAGTATTTTAAAAAAGTTGTTTAAATTCATTAAAAGTCATGTGTTATTAAATTAATAATTTTAAAAACTCATTCAAAGTTATGTGTTATTGGATCAAATAATAATTTAACTAAATTTTATATTACATTGATTTAAAATAAAATTGTTCTTATGAAACAACTTTTAAAGACTTTCAAAATTTAGCTCATTATGTGATAGTCTGAGAAACTCTCTCAGAATTTGTGAAATTTATAAAAACTCTCTAAAATTTTCTTAAACTCTGCAATCATTATAATCATCATAATTCTACATCAATCACTATCCAATAAACTCCCCATAATTTGGGTCAATTTCAAAGTTTTCATTTAAATGGTCATATTTTCTATATATTTTAAATTTTTATAGAGTTAAAATATTATTAATATTTTAAAATATTTATAGAGTTAAATATTATTAACATTTTAAATTTTTTTACAGAGTTTAAATATCTACATATTTTTTTTAATTTTAAATTGGTTCAACGAAAACCAGATTAAACCGAATAAAACTTTTAAATTTGAACGCATGATAAGTAAAACTTATTGTTCATTCATATTTGGAATCATTTTGGTCTTTTTAATAATATGTCTCTGAATCATTGGCTAAATGTTTTAGTCCATGTGGAACGTAGACCACACATTTTTCTTCATTGATTGAGTAATAAATGTCTGTTTTAAAAAAATTTGAATCTCAACATATGCATAAAAAAAATCTAAACTTTATATTAATTATATGTATTATATAATCATTCAAAATAATTTGAAAATAACATCAAACAAAAATGATAGAAGAATCATAATTCATATTATTAAATTGTAATATTAAATAAAGAAATAACTGTGATTGGTTGTAAGGTTTTGTAATATTAAATAAGGAAATAAATTGTGTTTGAATGCAGAACTGAAAGTATTTCATTTAAGTACTCTTAAAAATCTGTTTGGCAATAGGTCCACGAGTAATTATTTTTCAATAGTATAGAGATTTTGCAACATAAAAGATACAAGAAAAAAGCCCAATTAGTTTTTATATGTTTGTATCCATTTAGTTTAATGATTAAGAAGGTTTATTTTAAATTCAAATTAAGGGTTTTGTTTTATCTCACCAAAAAAATCAATTGTAGTTTTTTGGCATCTTCTCTTTGGTTTTCTCATTCAGTTTCTAATCAAACTTCGATTATACCATCATCAAATACAAATTCTTCAATTAGTGTAATTCTCTTCTCTGTTTTGAGATTTTTATTGAATTCTTCAGTTTTAGGTTAATAATTGGAGATCAGTTTCTTGTTGTCTAATATGTTATATTGAAACGTGGTTGTTTGAGTCTGTTACCAATGAAAAAGTGATAAAAATATTTTAGTAGATAAGTGAGCGTAGAGTAAACTTGTAAGGTATTGTTTTTTTTTTCAACTCTTTTACAGTTTTAATAAGCTATTTTTTTTTGTAATATGTATGCCCCTGGTAATATAATTTTTTTGGATCCGCCACTGTGTATATGTATCATAGTCGTTGCTGCATTTCTTTTTCTGCATCAACAAGGATAGTTGTTATATTCCCACTGTAAAAAAGTATTCACAATCAAGTATTTTTTTATTATGTTGTTAACTAATTTGTGGAAATTTTTCTCCATAGATTCGTTTTCATTTATGGGGTTTTGATTTTGGCTTTAAAATAAAATCATAGTCCTCTATTTTGAATTTAATTTAAAAATGAAAATAAAATTATATATTTTCAATGATTACAATATTTGTAATTCGTTGCTAAACAACCTTAATTATATTATAAACTGTAAAACAACAAAAGAATAACAAATAAATTTAAGAAAACAACCAAAATTAAAAGTAAAGAAACAAAAAATAGTAACTTAAAATTATATTAAAACAATTGACATCGTATACTTAAAAACATCGTATTTTCGCACATTTTTCATATGTTTTTGTTAAGGATTTAATGAAGAAACAAGTGATTATGGAGACTTCAAGACTATTTTCCACCATTTACAATCCTTGGAGACTTTCAGAAGTTATGGAGCAAAAAGGATATAAAGACAAGCAAAATCCGTTTTTGGACAGTTTCAGAGCATCGGAAGTTTGACAACAGCTGAAGACCTTACCGTGCAAAAAATCCAGAGATATTTGTGTCTATGAAAAGCTAGAAGAGTCAATTTTTTTTTTTGAATATTATGTTAAATTATATTCAAGAAAAACAACTTTTTTACAACAAGTTTGATAGTTTGTTGAACATGAATAACAGAGCTCTATAATTGAAACATTGGTGATGGTTGCCTCGTTAAAACCCAAATCCGGAAAACCCATTTGGGACAAAACCGGATTTGGGAAAAAGAGTACAAGCCATCACCAATAGAGTAGAGAGTGTAAAAGAAGATTCCAAAGAAAAAGTGCTGAAGAAGCAGATGGTTGAAGTTGGTGAGAATCCATTGCATACGACATTAACTCCTAGAAGCAAACCAAAGCTGTAGACCTTCACTTGATTCTGTTGAAAGTGGTGCCCGGAGTGAGGATAGACGATTGCGAACAATGCGGTCTATTGTCTTTCGTAGACTGCTTACCTGAGTATGCATTTCCCCATGCCTTCTTCGGTTGCGTTCTCGCCAAATGGTATGGATAGAGACTTGGAATACATACCTCATGAGAAACCGTGATGTACCTTTCAGAATGGAGCCAGAGAGGATTACGAGAATATTTGTAAATCTGCATTGTATCGGCTGTCAAGGAGTCTTCTAGTTAACCATTCCCAAATCTGTGATGAAAAAGGACAACTAAAAAAAATATGATCACGCGTTTCTGTTGGAGTCTGGCAAAACACAAATTTTGGGTCAGCTCCCACATTCCAAGCCAGCATCCTATCTCCTGTTGTAAGTCGATCATGTGCCACCAACCAAACAATAAAAGAGTACTTGGGTGTTGCATTAGGAAACCACCCTCCCTTGTACCATTCCTTTGCCTGAATCACTTCACGTACCTGATCCCATGTCTCCTTTGAAGAGAATTTTGATGTGACGTTTCTTCCCTTACCACGCCATAAAGATAGATCGATACCTTGACGGGAGCCAATAGGTCTGAGATTTTCCAACTCTGCTTCAACATTATTAAGGACCTCCTGCCTATGACGCCTCCGACGGTGCATAGCCAAAGCATCTGCTACAGTTGCCGATGTATTTATTCCTAAATCAATATATCCTCGATCACCCAAGAGGTCATGTATTTGTCCAAGGGAGCACCAACTATCGAACCAGAAAGAAGATTGCATCCCACTTTTAATTTCCTTACGATGGAATTCTTTGACTTGGGGTCGATACTTGAGTAGTTTCTTCCACATCCAAGAACCCAAAGAAGAAGTATCCCTTACCGACCAAAAAGACCCAGCACGAATGATATATCTCGTTACCCAATTCACCCTTAGGGAGTTTGTGCCTGAAACAATACGCCATATCAACTTATAACAGCTTATCCTATTAGCCTCAGAAAGAGATTTCACCCCCAGACCCCCTTCCTTCTTAGGTCGACAGACTTCTCGCCAAGAGACTTTTGATTTTCTTTTATTAAGATCCGGCCCTGACCAGAGAAACGCTGAACAAATACTCTCAATCTCTTTTACACAAGCACTCGGGAGTCGAAATGCGGATATCCAAAAGTTAGTTAGACTTGCAATGACTGAGGTTATCAATTGAAGTCTACCAGCATAAGATAAAAACCTGTTTTTCCATGAGTTTATTCTCGCCCTAATCTTCTCCAACAATGGCATACAATCTGCTAGTGACATTCTCTTTGTCATCAACGGCAACCCCAAATATCAAACTAGTAGAAACCCACTGTCAAATGGGAAAAGATCAAGTACATGGTCCTTAACCGCCTGAGTAATGCCAGCCGTAAACAATGTAGACTTTTCCAGACTGATAGATAAACCTGCACCTGCCGCAAAAGCCTTAAAAATATCCATAATCCCTTCCATTGACCGTTCCTTACCATCAGCAAAAACCATTATGTCATCTGCAAAACATAAATGGGTAAGCTTCATGTTTTTGCACTGTGGATGATATCCAAACCTGCCCTCCATTGCTGTTCTGTCCAGTATCATAGATAACACATTCATGCATATGACAAAAAGATATGGAGATAATGAACACCCTTGTCTTAATCCCCTCGTACTCTGGAAAAATCCTGCGAGCTCTCCATTAACCTGTACTGAGAAAGATGGAGTTGAGACACATAAATGTATCCAATGTATAAATTGTGGGGGAAGATGCAGAGCAATGAGTGTATTAAGCAAAAACTCCCACTGAACGGAATCAAAAGCCTTCGCTATGTCAATTTTCATGGCACACCTAGGCGAGATATTTTCCTTATGGTAGTCTTTTACTAACTCAGAAGCAAGCAACAGATTTTCCATCAACAAACAATCCTCAATGAACGCAGATTAATTCGGCGCAATGAAATCCGGCAAAATTGTCTTTAGACGATTCGCTAGAATCTTCGAAATAACCTTGTACACCACATTGCAAAGAGAGATGGGCATGTAGTCTTTCATCTTCTTAGCTCCAATCGTCTTTGGTATCAAAGCCTTTATTGTTGAATTCAAGCCTTTAGGCAAGAATCCATATATGAAAAAGATGTGATTGCCACCGTAAAATCTTTCCCTATGACTGACCAAGCCTCTCTGAAAAACTCAACTGTGTAACTGTCCGGTCCCGGGGATTTATTCAGCGGCATTGAAAAAAGAACACTTTTAATTTCACTCTCCATAACCTCTGATATTAGGAGATATCCCTCTTCATCTGAACAGCAAAAATCAATCAGATTACTAATGTAATCCACCGAGAAACTCTCAAAATCCCTCGGCTTAGCCGTCAATAACCCCGTGAAGAACTGAACAGCCTCAAGTTTAATTTCCTCATGAATCGATAATATTTCACCATTCTGGTTCTCAATCTCCTTGATTGAATTCCTTGCGTGCCTCTCTTTTACCGCATTGTGAAAAAATCGATTATTCTTATCCCCCACTTTCAGCCAATGAAGCTTTGATTTTTGCCTAAGAAAACTCTCCTCCAAGAAAGAGATTTTTTCCCATCTTTCATAAGCCAGAGCCTCCGCACTCACTGCTTGTACATCAACAGATGTCAAGGAATTTAGTTGATAAGAGCATAAATCATCATAAGCCTCAACTGCTCTACGAGATAAATCAGATAACTTATTGCAGCCCAGCTGCCGCAAAAGTGGCTTCAGCAATTTAAGCTTCTTGGAGAATCTAAATAATGCCGATGTAGTGTGAAATAAAGGTTGTGATTCACTCCAATATGATTCTAACTTGGGTAGAAAATCAGACATTGAAGCCAGAACATTTGTGAACTTGAAAGGGCCCTTTGGCCTCAAAACTTCTCCAAACGGATTAATCATTCCTCGCAAGTGATCCGAACATCCACCCGAGTCAAAAACACAATAAGAATGTGGCATAAGCTGTAACCAATCATCATTTATCAGCGCTCGGTCTAGTTTTTTACAAATTAACCCAGCCTCCCTTTTATTACACCAAGTGAATAATGGACCTTGGTAAGCCATGTCTTGAAAGAAACATTGACGGATAACTTCTTGAAACCCCCTCATACCTTGTGTTACCAGAGGAGAATAGTTTGGGCTGGAGTATTCCTCCACATCTAGTATTTCATTAAAATCCCCACAGCACAGCCACAGCTTCCCTCTAAACTGGACAAAACTAAGGTAAGCGATGTCTTTCCAAAATTCCTTACGATCCTCCTCAAAATTTGAAGCATAAATCAATGAGCAGAAAAATTCTTCCTTCCCCTCGACCTCAACTGCACATGATATCATTTGTCCACTCTTGAAAAGAACTCTTAACTTCACCTTCTTACTCCAAACCACCCATATTCTTCCCAATCTATTAAATTCATAATTCGACATCATTGACCAGTCATGAAAAGTGGAATTAACAATTTGAGCTGACCTACCTTCCTTCACACGAGTTTCCAACAAAGCACCAAACTCCATACCATTCTTACCAATCCAATCTTTGACAACCTTCTGCTTATTTGATTTATTGAATCCTCTTATATTCCAGAAAAAACCCGACATTAATATTTTTTCTTAGAATTCCTTCTACTAAAAAGACTCAAATTAGCATCACACATCTTCTGAGAAGTATCTGATAGAACCTTATGAGAATTTTTTGAAATCCATGATAGAAAAGCTCGGACCCCCACCCCATCACCCCTAGTTTTTTTTTGAGTACCCGCCGCCATATCTATTGTAAGTGTGCCACCATCAGCACCATTCACAGATACTGAGATCTTAGCATTATCATCTTTTGGCAAAGAATTATCCTCTAGAACATCATTTTCCTTACACTGACTTAGAATCTCAAACCGTGATGGTGAGAGAATGCTTACCTGACCATACTCCTACTTGTCCTTTTTCCGACTAGATTTTCGACCTCCCAAGGTGGAAATTTCCCAGCCTGCTTCATCTGAAGCCTCTAACTATGATCCATCAACCAACTTGTCATCTGCCAATGAACGACTTGATTCACCTAACTCCACAGATTTGTCAATCGCAGACCCATCTTTTCCTTTAGAAACTATTTCTGTCACCCTCACTTATACACCCATTTAAACCTGAGGAGCTCCCTCTAGAACCGACGAAACCACAACTCTTTTAGTACTCTTTGGATAAGAGGCCTGTGGAGCCTTCTGAACCCCAGACGCTAAACATCCATCCTTACCATGACCCCACTTGTCACAGGTATGACAATGCTGAGGCAGCCATGGATATTCAAATAGTACATTTATCTCCTCACCTTTGACATTAAAGAAGAAACTCTTTGGCAGCTCATTCGAAAAATTCACATCAACAAACACTTTCGCTTCCTCAAAACTCGTCTCAAGCTCTGTGTCAGGATGCAGACGCAAAGGAGTCCCAACAGGACTAGCCAGAAAACTGATCCCCTTCCATGTGAACATGTTGTGAGGAATATTTTTGATTGTTACCTACATAGGTATAGATTTAATAGCTGGCTGAGCCTCTTCAACGATCGGTGTCCATTTAGAGACCACCATGGGTATCTCACATATATTCCACACCCCTCTTCGCAAAGCCCTCAATCTCACTGATGTTGCGAATTCTGAATTTCACAGTAGTATCATTGATCCTGAAAGCATCAACTCGGATAGATATATCTCCTAAGGTTCAGATTTTATTTACTATAACATGTATCTTGGCAATATGTGGAGCTATTGAAGCAAAGCGTCCAATCAGAAAATCCTCCCATAGTGGAATTGCATCGGCTAAGATTTCACAGGCACAAAGGCAGTAGCTTTTCCATTGACTTCAGAAACTTCATAATCAAACCGTGTAAGGCTCGGTGATATATCATGGTTTTTACCGGTTTTATACCATGATATATGTCTTTTATCGAGTCTTTTATATTGCTTCGAGTCTTTTTAGAGTATTTTACAGGTTTATACACGTTTGGGATCTTTTACGTGATTTGGAGCATTTATGGAACTTTGTAGCATATGGAGATGCAGAATCATGCAGAGACGTCAGAAGTTTGGCATTCATTGAAGAACTTTCCACCGATGGATCGAGCTAATAGTTTGACCCAAGATAGATCAATGAATTATCTTTCATTTGGAAGTGATTTGAGATCATTCCAACGGTGCGATCAAAAGTTATGCCAGTTTTCGTGGAAGCAGTCCAGTCTGTCACGCGAAGGAAGTAAGCCGAGCCATGGGTGTTGATCGACACCACTCAACAGTGTCGATCGACACTGTTACTCTGACGCGAGAAAACACAATTTTAAAGATTACAAAGTTGCCCTGAAGTTCTACTTAATTACAGAAGACCCCAAATCGTGATTATCATTATAATTAGGTTTTTCAGCCACTTTGTTAGGCTAAGCTTTATTTTACTCTTGATACTAGAAGGAGATTGGAGGCTGATCTTACTTTGTTCTACATTGAGAGAAGATTTTGAACCTCTATTTCTCTTTCTCTATTCTAATTTATATGATATCTATTTATTTCATGTCTTTGATTTCCATGGATATGTCTGAGTAGTTTCATAGTTAGGTTTAGGGTTTTCAAGGGTTTTGATGAATTGTTGAATTGATTATATTATTGGGATTAATTGTTAGAGTTCTTCGCCTTAGGTTGTTTTCAAAGCTAATTCTAGGAGGCACGACAGTGCAATTGGAATTTAGATCTTAGGTTGATCGATTAGGCACGACAGTGCAGTTGATAATCTGATCTATCTAAGGTGAGCAAAATTACTTATTCGCAAAGAAATTTGGTTTAGGGATTTTGTGAACATATCGAACCTGAATGTTAAGGCTGATTTATATTCTTAGGATTTGCAAAGAAATTTGGGATTCTGGAATTTAGATTTAGATAGTTTTCGCAACGACAGTTGGTTAATTATAGCTTAGTGATTTGAGTTCTAGAACGGTTCTTAATTATAATCTCAGTAATTGATTGATTCACAGTTCTGACGATTCCTAAGATTTCCCTATGCCTAGCGTCTTTCTCCATTGATTTATATCTCGTTTACTTATTTGCTTTATTTTCTTTAATTACAATATTTCTTATTTAGCTTAATACTTTTACTGACAATCTATTGTGTAACCAAGTCCTTGTGGATTCGATCCCTAAATACTACAGTGATCTCTTAATTTGAGAGAGTAGCTCAGGGTAAATTTGAGCATATCACTCGGCTTGGTTACCACAGTTGCCCATGATTTCTTTGGCTGAGTTTCTGTGGAAGACCCCAACACCTGCACACCCTTCACCTTCGGAAAATCCACACCTTCAGCCAAAACCCCCGCAGAAGAAACCCCTTTAACACCTTCAGACCCAGCAACAATCAGCCCTTTTACTACCACACTCGCAGATTTGTCACTCTCAGCCGAAACTTGCAAGCTCAGCTCAGAAGAAACACCATCGGTCCCTGCATCTGTCAAAGCTTTCTTTGAAACATCCACATCTGTCATCCCTTTCACTGAAACACTGTCACCCTCCCTAGTCGAAATCTGCAAATCCCGAAACGAAGAAATCCTTGCAGAATCTGCAGACCCTACATCAGAAACAAAACTCTCAGATGAAACATGAACAAAACTTTTCGGAGATGCCTCAGACCCCGCCGCTTGAAGACGCTTGGATTCAACGAACAAAGATGACGGAGATGGTAGAACCGCCGCCATCTTGGCACGCACGACGCCCCAAAACCCTAGAACTTCGATACTAATTTTGGTACGGTTTCAAACTTCTCTCTAGAAGAGTCAATTTTTACCTCGGACAAGAATACAAGCAATACATTTAGTCATTTGGAAGATATGGCCCGAAGAGTGAAGCCCTATCAACCTCGGTCACAAGGAGTGTGGCCGAGGCCGTGCCTCCTGATGACTCCGGCCATAGGGCCCATGACCGGGGCCAAGCCTACTACCAACCTCGGTCAGAACCCCTGTGACCGAGGTTGTGACGATCGCATTCTATTTTATTTTTAACAAATATTAAGTGCCCATACAAATAATATTCAACCAATTAATTAACAACCAACAAGCAGCAAAGACCACGCATGGTCAACAGTTCTACCGGTTCTAGCAATCATACGAAAGCTACAAAACCTAGAACTACCGGGTCTTAATCATCACCTCCTCACTCCTTCGATTCCACGATCACGCCTTATCTTTACCTGCATCGACAAAAGTGATGCATCAACATTTGGTAAACCAAACGCTGAGTGAGATTGATCCTCCCAACAACAGGTTATATGAAAGCCAACAATTCAAACAACCACACCAACACGAAATAATAACACCACGTATTACTTCTAACAATCATCTAACATACAACCTTATGCAAAGCTAATCAAACACATCCATGACTAACCACCTAGCAATTCACCACATCAAGAAATGTTAAAACACAAGTCACATAAACAACAGGGTCAATCGACCACACCTGGTCGATAGCCAGTCTGATTTTTCCAACTTCTCAACTTAGCCTAGGCACAATCCTAAGGCCAAACCTCTAAACCTTAACCAATACACATATCAAGCAAAGAAATACCACACCAAGCAACTAGGTGAAGTACTCGGGCGAATAAATTCCTTACTCAGCAACTCCTCCAGCTGCTTCTTCAGCTCTGCCATCTCTGCTGGAGCCATCCTATAAGGAGCCTTGGATATCGGTGTCGTCCCGTTTCTAACTCAATCGTGAAAGAATCTGACATAGACGGTGGTAACCCCTGCAATGACTAGAACACATCCTGGAACTCTCAAAACACTTAAATATCATGAACCTTAGCCTTTCCAATGGCCTACGACAAGGAAATTGTAGCCAAATATGCCTCATAACCGAGATCACGAGACTCCCGGAAGTCGAACTCACCCCCTAATATACATACCTCCCCTTGCCTCTGTCAAACTTGACACACCCTCGGTGACAATCCAGATGCGCTCTGAACTTCTTGAGTCAATCCATGCCCAAAATGACATCGTACAGCTCCACAGAGCATAAACACTCCCGCTACCTTAACATCCACGTCTCTAACCAGACCTTGAATCATCAGGAGCTTCCCTCTGGAAACTTCCACAAAACCCAAACTCACACTGGGCTCGCTTCCAACATTAGCCTTCTCGGCCAATTCCGGAGTAACGAAGCAATGCGATACTCCCGTGTCAAACAACACATGACACTCAACACCTCCAACACACAAGGTCCCTGCACATATACATGTACCGAGAACCTTAACACCCAACAAGCAATTAAATTCCTCAACACAGACTTAAACTTAGATGAATCTAAGAAAATACCTGTGATCGGCCTGGATCTCAGCTCTTCGGACTCGACGATGGAATTCACTCGAGGTGCTGCTGCCACCGGCGTAGCGGGCTGCACCACTGTGGCCTCACTCTGCCATCGCATGGGACACTGAGGTCTAATATGCCCCGCCTCCTTGCAGTGAAAGCACACCCGAGAATCCACTCGTACCCCACCCTTCTTAGGACAGCTTGCCACTTGGTGATCTATGCTCCCATACCTGGAGTAACCATGACCACCCCGACTGCCTCTCGAAGTACTGTTCTGCTTCCACTTCTGTCCTTGCATCGGCTTATCGCCTCTGCTCGGACCAGACTGCTGCTGCAGTAATCTCACCTACAAACTCGGTGTAACCGCTACCACCTCATCTTTTAGACCTTCCTCAAGCAATGCCGCAGTCTCAACCAACTCATCAACCATGCAAAAAGCCCTAACCATGCAACAGTTGAACTCTTTCTTATACTCGCGTATCGATCGATCTCGCAAACCTCGATTCTAACCGGTTGAACGCCTCTTGAGGGAAATACTTAGAGTTAAACTCCTCCACAAAATCTGCCAAAGCCATCTCGGCCTAAACTCCTGGGCTGCCACACCCCTCCACCAGACATGCACATCACCCTCCAGATAATGGACCGTAATGTCCACTTGGTATCCCATGGGATACCTACTCGAGAGGAAATTCCTCTCTATCCTCCTCAACCACGCATCAGTGTTCTCAGTATTAGCACCTCCAGAAAAAAACCCCGTGCCTATCCTCTGCATCTGCACCATCATCCTAAGGTAGGATGGGAGCTCCTCAGCAACCGGGCTGCAACTTGAGGCTGAACCTCAACAACCACTAGTGGTACCACAGGAGCCTGAGCTGGTACCCTCTCTGGTAACCGCTCCAACAACACTGTTAAAAGATCAACAAGAAGATCATCTCGGGCGTGAACATCACGCGCTGCTAAACCCGCAACACCTACTACTAAACCCGCAACACCTGCTGCTATACCCGCAGTACCCGCTGGAACACCAGCCACATTGGTTCTCACACCGGCCATACCCTCAGACCCAAACTGATTCATGTGCGACTCATCGACCCGCTCCTCTACCACACGACCACGACCTCTACCCCGGCCATGACCTCCACCACGCCCTTTAGCCATCTGCACTTCAAAGATAACTCACCGTGGAATCCCATAAGGCTCGAAGAGGATGATTCTATGACCCCATGCAACACCCAATCTATCCTAGAACCACATAGGCTCCTAGAACTGTATGGGCTTTGATACCAAAAATGTGACAACCGCACTCTTTTTTTTAAAACATGCAATTAACAAATATTAAGTGCCCATACAAATAATATTCCACCAATTAATTAACAACCAACAAGCAGCAAAGACCATGCATGGTCAACAGTTCTACCGGTTCTAGCAATCCTACGAAAACTACAAAACCTAGAACTACCAGGTCCTAATCATTCCCTCCTCACTGCCTCGATTCCACGATCACGCTTTATGTTTACCTGCATCGACAAAAGTGATGCATCAACATTTGGTAAACCAAACACTGAGTGAGATTGATCTTCTCAACAACAGGTTATATAAAAGCCAACACAATTAAAATAACCACATGAACACGAAATAATAACACCACGTATTACTTCTAACAATCAGCTAACATGCAATCTTATGCAAAGCTAATCCATGACTAACTACCTAGCAATTCACCACATCAAGAAATGCTAAAAACACAAGTCACAGAAACAACAGGGTCAATCGACCACACTCTATCGACCACACTTGGTCGATTGCTGGTCTGATTTTTCTAACTTTTTACTTAGCCTAGGCACAATCCTAAGGCCAAACCTCTAAACCACAACCAATACACATACCAAGCAAAGCAATACCACACCAAACAACTAGGGAAACACTCCTAACAAGCCATGGAACCACCAAGAAACTACAACACACACAATCACTAAACAAGCATAAGAACTCACAATCAAAGCTTAACAAAGCACATCAAGCAAAAATTGATGGTTCTCTAACCACCACAAGCTTAGCAAACTCTAGCTAAAGCTTCACAAATGACCACAAGGTGTCTAAGCAACCTAGGAACACCCCAAAGCTTAGCACAACCGCACAAGCCCCTACACATGGCTTAATGATAACTTTTGGTCACAACTCACCTTAGAATGGATAGATCTATGCTTAGATGGACTCTCTAAGCTCAAGAAAGATCTTTCTTCTTCCTCCAAAGCTCACGCCACAAAGCCTCACTGCAATCCTTCCTTTTCCAAGCTTCACAAAGCTTCACACACCCTTGATCTCTCAAGATCCAAGCTCCTCTAAGCTTCACCAAGCCTTTCTTTCTTCTTTCTCTCTTACCTTAGCTCAAAAGCTAACTCTCTTCCCCCCCCACACAAAGTGGCGTTCCAAGGAAGAAGAAGAAGGAGAAAAGGAAGCAAAATTAGATTTTGCTACTTAACTTGAGAAAAACCCCTCAACTTTCGAAACGACTTATGACACCCCCGAAACAAATCTAAATTAATTATTTCAACCTCATAATTAATTTTTCTAGACTTGTATAAGGTTCATAAACTTGAAAGAACTTCTAAATTAATTAATTTATGGAACACATGCATTACAGAGGTCATAAGCCCAGCCATCTACTTGTCCAAAACGCCGAGTTTTGCCACAAAAGCCCTAAAACCGACTTCTTGGGCCTCAAGACATATAAATACTTAACCATCATCATTAGGGTTTTGTGTGATTTCAATTGCCTGTGTGCTTCAACCGTGACTTGTGTATGCTTTTTCATCTCGACAGCCGCAGCCCCAAGACATCTTGACAGAGTTCCCTTCATCACCTCCAAGCCCTAGAAGTCATCCTTTGAAGTTTCATCCTTGTTCTTCATTGTTTCTATCTCTTTTACTCTTATTTTCTTATTGGGGAGGCAAGTTATCGTCTGTGACATCTAGAGAAGTTTTCTTTGAACCCCCTTTGATTTATTGATTCGTTTATGATGATGTTCTACATGATATCTATTTTGTTTATTTGCATCATAAGCGAGTAATTCTCTTTGTTGGGTTTTATGGTGTGATATCAATGGGAATTCATGGTTCAATTTATCTAGGCTGTTAGATCTGATTTTCATCTATTGTTTGAGTTCTCTTGGGACATATTTTACTTAATGCATGTTTTTTGAATTGATCATCAAGCGCTGAGCTAAGAGAATAGGAGCGCTACCCTCGTAAACCTACTTCTCGGAACTAGTGTTACCGAAGCTTTACGTCATAACCTGCGTGAGTTGAGTTATGTGGCTTTGTGAACTTATCGAACTTGTTTCTCTTGCTTGTCGATGTATGATGTTGCATGCGTAAGTTGAGTAACGAAGTGCGGAGACTTTAGACATTCATTTCATAAACTATGACTTGATTGTTTATTCGTGTTCATAGTTGAGAACCTATGATGAAAACATATTGCATATTGATCTTTCACTTGATTTGTTAAGAACCATGAAAACCCTGAGATAATCCCTAAATGTCCAACGCTTTTAATATCATATTTTACAACCGATTTAAGCATTTTCTTTCATTATTTTATTGTATCATTCATTCAAAAAACTAAAACAAACCCCTTTTCATATTTTGTCTTAGTTAGATTTCTTTCATTGAATTCAATTCCTGTAACTATTACTCTCTGTGGAATCGATACCTTAAGTACTAATACTGATTTTGTTGTGCACTTGTAGTTACATCATTGTGTTGTTCTAAAGGAAAATCTGACACACATCAATTATTGCGGGTACAAATCTAATATAAACAAAAAACAAAAAACATCACACTTAATAAGTCATAGTAGGAATGACCAATCCAGTTTACGGTTCTGTTTGATTTTTATTTTATTTTTTATTTTTTCAATTTTATATAAAATAAAATAAAAACTGAAGACGAAAAAAATCATTTGTAATTTGGTTAGGTTTCAGTTCAGTTTAACGCAATTCGTCTTTGTTTTTTAATTTGAAATAAAAAGTTTAAACAAAATTGCTTTGCTTAATCTCATTATTGTTTACACATTATTATTTAATATTGTTATATTATATCTATTTTTGATATATATATATAGAATTAAAATATAAATTAATGAATTTTTCTTTATTCGGTTTTGGTAGATTACTCAAAAATGATTTTGGTTTCGTCTTTTGAGGTTTAGACAGTGTTTTCATGCCCAACCCAACCTGGCCGGTTCGATCGGTTAATCTGGGACCCAGACTCTACTCCGGTTAGAATTTAGTATTAAAATCTGCCAATAATAAAACTGAAAAACCCCAAAAAAAACCCGTCATTTATCCGCCACCCGGCCGATTTAACCGGTCCACCGGGTGGCGGGTCAAGAAAAGTTTTCAAAATATTTTAAAATTTTGATCTTATAACCCTTTTGATTAAAATAAAATATTTAATTTTGAGAATAAAATAGCGTTTTACATTTATTTTTATAGTTTGGTAGTTTTAAAAGGGTTTTCTGCTAGAAAACCATCGATTTGTTTTTTGCAAGATTAACCCTCAACCGAAAAGTGTGCAGGTCAACCATATGTCCTTTAAAACAATCCATTAAACAGTCATTTCCTATATCATCGACGTGTCTCCGTTTGTCTTAATTAAAAAAAACTAACGGAAAACTCAAAACGACGTAGTTTTGGGTAAAAGAAAAACTACATGATTTTTTTTTTACGTAAAACTACATGATTTTAAAGAGATATTATCTAATTAGCTATTTAATTAATTAACATTATATTAATAGCTAATTGAATAATATGGATGATTTTAAAGGTCATATGGTTGACCTGCACACTTTTCGGTTGAGGGTTAATCTTGCAAAAAAAAAATCAATGGTTTTTTAGCAGAAAACCCTTTTTAAAACGTGTGTATGTTTAATTATTTTATATTTTTCATTGGCGATTTTCTACTATTTTAGTGGTTTCTTCACTTTTGATTTAAATTAAATTTAATTATTTTAATATTATTGTTAGATTTTTAAAAAATTAAACATGGTATTACCGTTTCAATACTTTAATATGTTTAGTCTATTATTCGTAATTTCATAAAACAATAAAGAGAAATATTGATAAATACATAATGATATATAAACTGTTCATCATTCTATTGATCTGGCGATTGACCCGATTCGGCTGGTGACCCGGAAAGTCATATGGTTCTGTATCCAGATCGGGTATAAAAACATTGGTTTTAGAAAAATGAAGCCAAACGGTTTGTAAATAAATTTAGGTTTAGTTTTGTTTAAATTTCTTTGGTTTGGTTTGGTTCCGTTGTTTTTATTTTTATTTTTTCTTAATTACATCTTCATTTCTTAAAAATTACATAGATATAGTTACTTATCTTTTTTTTACGTTACGAGAGAATTTCTTGAACTGATTATGGACGTATGAAAACCGTTTTAGGTTCGTTAAAACAATAATTATGGTCTTATACTCTTATGGAAGTTTGTGGCGAAACTTTCTATGTTTGTTCTTAATTGATTCGTTTTCCTCAACTCAGGCCCAAGCCTAAGCCCATTAAACTAATAAAGAATATATGAGTGTGCACAAAAATTAGGAACCCAACTTTATCAAATACACATACAAGTTGAGACCGAATTTCAAGTCAGGAGTGGATGCGTCTAGCTAGACTGGTGGAGCATAAGATTTACACGGAAGTGCTGTAAACAATGAGTTGAGCTCAGTGTACCTCACAAAATCAAACCCATGCATCTCCATAAGCTTCTTCTGTTTGGTCTTAAAACGTTGTCGAAAAAATCCTTCGAATGACGGTTCTGTAGAAGTCCGAAGAAAAAAGAAGTAACCGAGGAGGAAATGAAGAGACGTAACAAAGAAACAGATTGGTTCCATTACGTCCCAGCTTAGTTCCCAGAAGGTAAGACGCATTAAGCCTATAGTTTGAACAGCTAGGAATCCGAGACCGCAATATAACTCGGTCTTCACTATGCGTTTTGCCTTCATGTCAATAAACTTCTTTGTATCATCAAGCTTAACTAACTCTTCTTTCCTTGGATCGTTTGGGATTGCTGATGCTTGGTTGATCATTGCCTCCATAGACTTGGCTATCTAAAATAAATAGCAAAAAGTTTTATGAGAAAATAATACTTTTGTACAATGTTATATTTTCAGAAAGGATTTTAATGAAACGCTGATTTAGAGACAGTCATTTGTACGTTTTATTTATAGTTTTCTAATATATAAACTACTTTAATATACAAATTAATTATAAGTAAAAAAACAAATGGAACGAGACAATCTAATGAGGTAAGAAAGAACAATAATTAACAAAAAAGAAAAAAAAGAAAAAAACAAAGAACAATACTGATTATAAAATTTAAGAAAAATGAGATATAGCTCTGAAGAAATTTCGGATATTACAACTCTCATGGAATTTTGGATTTTATATAAATATTCTATATAATCAGTAAATCACAGTGTAGTTTTCAGTATTTTAATAAAAACATTATTAGTTAAACATAATGTTAGCTAAACAATAAGGTCCACACAAAAAAATTGCTTGGACAGGTTCTGTTATCGGATCTATGTATTTTTAAGTATTACCAAAAAGCAAATCTTATATACTAAAATATTATTAACCAAAATTACTTTAAAACATGATCCAAAGTATTTGTTAATTTACCTGATGAGGATGAAGAAAAACAATGTCTCCCAAAACGACAACGCATCCAGAATGATCCAAAGCGTTAGCAATTTGAGAACCTTGTTCATCGTTCCCACAACTCTCACAACAGATCTGAATAAATTCCCAATACGAAACAGAACTCTTTGTAATCTCTCTGAGTTTGGCTTTCACCTTCTCCGTTTGATATATTCTCAACAACTTCTTTGTCTCACTCACTGATAACCCCTTCACCGCCGTTTCCTCTCGTCTCGGTGGAGACACAGATTCGATGCTGATTCCGACAATCTGGTCTGTAAGATTCGGTGAGGTCATGTACGGTCGGACAATCTTTGTAACTGGTGAAGAGAATTGTCTGAACTTTGAGTGTTGTTGTGTTCCACTGGATCTGCATGTGTCAATGAGACGCTTTGTGATAGCTCTGCGAAGTGCCATTAAGAGATAGAGGTTTGATTCTTTGTGCTTCGAGTTTGGAAATCTTTGTCAAGCAGGCATTTATAGTCCTAGTTCTGAGGTTAATAATTAAAAAGAAAAAAAAGTTAATGTTTCCAATTTTGCTTGATTTTTTACTGTGATAAATATTCAATTATTTTAGTGAAAAATGGGAATCTGAGTGCAAAAAAAAAAAAAAATAGCAAAAAGGATATTAGATAATCTCTGTTATTTTGGCAAGGGACAAGGAGTATTAAAATAGAAGAATAAAAAGATTCTTCTTTTACAATTGAAAAGCACGTGTTTATTTCACAAGATTCCCTTAAGGTTTAATACAAAAAATTCCCTCTCTATAATTGAATATATATGTGTTATTTTTGTTTTCTTTACTACGCTCTATTTTCTGATACTTTTCACACAAATTTTAAAAATATTAGATTATACAAGTTAACTCTTATTTATTATATCAGTAGATATACTATATTGACTTGAATTCAAATAGTTTTATCGTTGAATAGAAGGTAAATTAGGATTTTTGTTTAAAAAATCACATTAAAAATATAAAATGACATTTTTACAAGACAACAAGTCAACTCTTAAATGACTCTCTTTAAAAAAAAAGAGGGAGTATTATTATTATTTTATTATTATGAGAAATGGTTAAATAAAACCTCAACATTTTTTATTGTCAACTAAACAAAGACAAATCTAGCATTTACTACACTATTAAAAAAGAATCACTTTAAGGGTGTGTTTCCAAACACCTATATTAAAACAAATAAACCATAATTAATGTTATAAGTGTATCCAAACAGATTAAAACATCAATATTATGGAAACAAACATTGATTTTAATTTGCCTAAAATCTATCTACCTAATTTAAATCAATGTATTAGAAAAATAATTATGATTCTCATTTCACATTTATTTCAAAAACGGATAAGTTTTTGGCAGTAAAATTGTAAATTTTTTAGTTTGGCAGAATGGATTTGTAATATGTTAGGAAAAATACGAGATCGAGTTTTTTGGTGGGAAACAGATCGGGAAAATAAATTTGATTCTCATTTCACCTTTATTTGATCTTATTTTCAAGTTATTTTGAATTACTATATAATATAATGCATATAATTAATAAAAAATTTAATATTTTCTACATATGTTGTGATTCGAATACATTTTTGGTTGGAAAATTACATATCCATTTTTGGCAGGAAATTTGCAAATTATTCATTTTGGTGAAAATTATGGATATACATTGAGAAAATTATAGAGTCAAGTGTTTTTTTTTTGCGGGAAATAATAAGTTTTTTGGCGGATAAATTGTAAATTTTTTATCTTGGCAAATCGGATTTGTAGTTTGTTAGAAACATATCAGTTTTTGTTTTGCGGGAAATTTTCAAATTATTCATTTTGATTAAAAATGACGTATTTGCAGTTTATTAAAAAAATTACAGAGTCGAGCTTTCTTTTGGCAAGAACCGGATAAATTTTGATGGGAAAATTAATTATACATAAGATTGATAATTGTATTGGTTTTCATTTAGTTAAGAATTTTTTTTCTTTTGACTAATTTAATATCTAATTCGTCAGGATTTGCTCTAAATTATTTCAATGAGAGTAAACAACACCATTCATTTTGGCATAGGTTTGATTCAAAAAACAAAAAATTGATATTGTTACATGGAAATAAACCAATTTCATGTTTAAATAATGTTAAATATATTATAAACAATAAATAAATTAACAAAACTACAAAAATATATTAAACGGAAAAGTATATTCATAAATATTTTAAAAATAAAATAAAATTATACGAACAAAATAAAAATATTTATAAACATTAAAAACCAAAAAATTATAATTTACAATAAAATAATTGATCGGCGGTGTACCGCAGGTACGAATCTAGTCAATATTTAAAAACAATATAAGTGATTGGAAACAAGTGTATATATATTCTAAGACATGAATCCGTCACTGATCATCCGAATATACCAAATCTATTATCCACTAAGAGACTATTCACATATATATAACAACAAAAAATGTCAGCAGCAAAGATTTTTAAAATAATGAAAATTTTGCATTTAAATGGATGGGATGGTGAAAATCTCTATAAAATAGCAAAAGAGCCAAATGTTCTCCAAATATCTTAGAAAACTAAAAAAAAAATATAGGTTAACAAAGATAAATATAAAAATGAATCAGATCGGTCAACCTCACTCGATCGAGTGAAAATTTCAGTGAAAATAGAAAAAAATGGGTGGATTAGGCAACTAATTTAGGATAAGTCTAGAGTCGATAATCTTTTGCAGGAGTTGACTGGTATCGATGGTGTTCGAGTGCATGATGTTAAACTAGGTTTTTGTAACAGTAAAATAATTTATAATTTGTGAGAAATCGAAAAGTATGTATTAATTAAGCTAAATATCAAAGTGTACAAAAAGATAAAGATGCATTGGTTAAAGGTTAGAGATGGAAAGAATTATTAAGAAGCTGGCTATGCAGTCAAATTGAAACTTTTGGTTGTTTGAAGCCTTAGTTATTGCTTCTCTAGTTCTGTGTCATTCCAGCCATGGTAGAAGCGATTGCGTTTTTCTAAGGAGATGACTCAGAGGGCGATAGGGTTATTTTTGTCTTCAGGTTCAAGGCAAGCCGCCATCTCCTCTGATCAATGGAGGGGGTGGTTTTGATGGTGGGGGAGGCGACTCCGTCTCCTTCTCCAACTCCAGTAGCGACTGCTCCATTGGTTTTGATGTGATTATGGATAGCATATGGAAGCCGCTTGAAGCCGAGGACACTTTGATCGTGCCAAGTAGACCGATGACAAGATCAAGAGCCAAAGAGTTCGGGAACGCAATCACCGCATTACTCACTGAAGTTCAACCAGCTACAATACGGTTCGGAGACATGGCGAATAAAATTGTCTTGGTTGCTCGAGTGGACTAATAAACGGGGGGACTTGTTTGTACTCTTTTTCCAGCCTTTGGTTTTGTCCCAATGGGTTTTCCAAAGGAGGGTTTTAATGAGGCAAATGGGTCACTCCAATCCACTTAGTCCACAAGAGTCAACAAGACAAGTGCAGGTCCGAGTCCAATAATTTTTAGAAATTTATTTTCATAAATTTTAAGCCCAAGGAAGACTAAATTTTGGACCAAGAAGTGGAAGAGTTGGCGAGGGAGAGTCCAAGAGATATTCAAAAAATTAGTTAATGTATTTCTTAATTTTCTATGAATTAATTATAGCTTTTTCTTTACTCCATCTTTCTTTAAAACTCTATTTTGTACTCATTTTCAGACATCCAACATTTTTTTTATTAAAATTTGAGAGTGATTTCTCTTGTGTTCTTTGAAGAACAAATCTCGATTGATGGTGAGTAATATCCTTCAATCAATCTGAATCAAGGTGTGTCATATCCGCGATTCAAACCTTGACGATCTCGAGTGTGTCATATCTCGGAAGAGTCATTAAGGAAATATCAAAGGTCTTCTGCAACCTTTGTGCGATCCATTCACTTCATCACTATCCATCTATCCATTCCTTGCGTTCTACCCCTCGAAAGTGTCGATTTCTTGGGAGGATCATATCAGGTTTCATGGGCAAACGTGGTTCAAAAGAAAAATAGTCTGATAAAATATGATTTGAAGGTTTTGACACATGATGGTGTAAGCTCAATTGATGTTCCAGATGTGGTTTTCGAAGATCCTGCTCCTTTGTAGAAGAATTTTCTCATTGGTAAGTTTCTTGGATTCGGCTCCCCAGATAACTAAGGTTCACACAATTGTCAAAAAAATATGGGCACTTAGAGATAAGGTTCAGATGATTGATGTTCATGTGATTTACTCAACTACAATGAAATTTAGGATCTATAACCCTATCATTAGAAATCGTGTTCTACGAAGGGGCATGTGGAATCTGCCTGAAATACCAGTAACCATGTCTAAGTGGACTCCTTTTATTGAAGAGAAGGCTCCAGAAATATTGTTGGTTCTTCTTTGGGTTCATCTCAAACATGTTCAGATAGAAATAGTGTCATGGAAAGGACTCAGTTTCGTGACTAGTGCTGTTGGAGAACCAGTTCGTCTGCACCTAGAAACAACTCAATGTTTGGATGTTAAAAGGGCAAAAGTCTTTGATAAGGCTGAGCTTACAAAGGATTTGCCTAAATCAATGAAACTCAACTTCAAGGGGAAGGACACTATCATCGAATATTCATTCACATGGTTGCCACCGAAATGTTCAATATGTGAGAAGTGGGGGCATTTACACACAGTTTGTGTGGTAAATAATGGAGTGCAGGACTGGGGTAAGGAGCAAGCTCTAGTGGAGTTAGAAAAATCCCTAGTTTCTATAACAAGTTCCCCAACAAAGATTGAGGAAAGTGGTCTAGAAAGGAGGGTCAAAGAAGGTGTATTACCAGTCTTGACGGAGGTAGTCTCGACCGAAGTAGTTGATGTCTCGAGTTTTGAAACAACCACACCCGTTTTAAAACAAAACAGATAATAATATTCCCATAAATATTAAAATCACCCAATTTCAATTAAATTAAATAATTTACGAAAAATCTATATTAATTTAATTAACTCAGCTTAACCAAATTAAACCATCAATTAAATCCCACAAACTTCAACTATAATTAATTCACCGATTAAACATGATTTAAATCCTCAAATTCACCATGAAAATTATCAAATAAATTCTCAATAATTCCGAAATTACTAAAATAATATAACCAAGATGTAAACATGAAATTCAACAATCAAAAACCTCAAAAACGAGTCCTAAATCATACGCCTAAATCATAACCAAGATGTAAATTTAACTAACAAGTCGTCAATGTAGATTTTCATGGTTTTTTCGAAATTTTTATCGAACATCCTGTTGATGAGGCGCTGATAAGTTGCTCCGATATTCTTCAATCCAAAAGGCATCTCAATATAACAATATATTTCTTTGTCCGTAATGAACGAAGTTTTCGCTTGATCATCTGGATTCATTCAGATTTGATTATACGGGGAGAAAGAATCCATGAAACTCAAAATTTCATGCCTCCGCTGTTGATTCGACCAAGCGGTCAATGTGTGGTAAAGAAAAACTATCATTCGGGTAAGCTTTGTTGATATCAGTGAAATCAACGCAAACCCTCCACTTTATATTCTTCTTTTTGACTACCACAAAAAACCGGCTTTAAGAAGCCTGTCAACCTCATCGCTTATAGCTTTAGCTCGGTCAGGACCAAACTTCATTCTTTTTTGCTTTATTAGCCTAAAGGTTTGGTCAACATTAAGCTCATGAGAGATTATGGCAGGATCAATCCCCGACATGTCTTCAATGAAACAAGCAAAAGAACCGATTTTCACCACGTGCTCCGGGTGTTCTCGATCAATAGAGACTTTCATAGTTACCTCTGCGAACTGCTGCCCACTAGGAAATGCTGAACTCTTCGATGCCTTGGGGATAGTTAATTGCTATTGAATTTTTAGCAGGATCTAGACATTTCTTGATCTCCCCTAATTGTTCCTATTTCGAAGGTACTGCTTTCGTTTGGAAGATCCAAGGGGTACCCAAAATAATGTTGTACACAGCTGGTCGATCAAAGACTTTGAATTCAACAATCCTTGACACCCCCACTGCGAGGACAGGTAACCTGATTATGCTAAGTGACATCGATGTTTCGCTTGTGAAAGCAATGAGCGGTGTTGGTGGCTCAACTATGTCCGCTCTATTGATCTCCATCCTTTGTAGAATATTTAGGAAAATGAGGTCAACTGAACTCCCAATATCAATTAAGAATTTGGAAACTTTAAAGTTCGCAATATCCAGAGTTATTACCAATGTATCATCATGAGACTTTGCGAGGTGCTGAGTATCGAACTCTTCAAAGGCTATCAGTGTATTGGTTTTGATTTCCCTTAGTTGCTTACTCACTTTCATAACAACGACTCGCTTATGCTTTTTGATAGCGCAAACCGTGTCTTGACATAGCTTTGAGCCTCCAACGACTACATATATTCTTCTTTTCGAAGGCTTCGTCGGAGTGTACTCAGAAGTTTTTGGTTTCTTCGCCAATGGCTCTGAGCTTCGCTCTTCACGCTTTATATGGTATTGTTCAATGAACTCCTCAATCATGAAATCGGTGAGGTCTCCAGTAGACCATAGCTCGCTCAAATGTTTCTTAAACACACTGCACTCTTTGGTGCCCATTAACTCGGTGGATGTCGCAATAAGCATTGTCATCGCAAACCCTAATGTTCGAAGAAGGAGATCCGAGCTTTCCTTTTCTAGGAGAAAATCGTCCAACACTGTTGTTGTATGGAGAAGCCCCAAAACGTTTAGTATCATTAATGGTCCTCGGATTGAACTTTTTAGTTGTAGGCATAACTCTGGGCTTAGTGGTTCACTACTTCTTTTCCAAAGTAACCTTCTCCTCTTCGGTCTCGATTCAATTGTTTGCTCGGAACAAATCATCACAAATGGTAGTTGGCTTGTTAACTGTGAGCTCCAATAAAAACCTCGATTCGTGCCACAAACTATTTCATAAAGCTGTTAGCGCAACAGTTTGGTAAATTCTCGGGATCTTGGACATGAGGTCCTTGAACTTAGCAATATGCTTTCTCAAAGGTTTCTGAGGAACCTGAGACAGATTCCAAAGATCGCTATCTGTTTTACCTTTTTCCATGATTACAGAGTACTGCATGATAAAGGCCGATGATAACTGATCGAAGCTGTCTATCATTGCAGACTCAAGTTGAGTAAACCACAAGAGGGATTGGCCAGAGAGATTCTCTGTTAATAACTTACAATAGCCTGCATCTTCTTTATGTGATTCAAGCTCAATTCACCCAGCTCTAATCCGGAAAGCACCCAAATGACTCTTAGAATCAGTTGTTCCATCACAGGTCGGTAGGTTGACTCTTCGCCTATCCTTAATCCAAAAGTTATCGATCTACGAAGTAAATGGCAAATGACAAGTTTATCAATCACTTTGTCTACTTCGGGAGCCAAACTGGTTGCATGGTGCAACTCCAACTTCATTTCGTCAAACTGGCGATGAACTTTGTTAAAATCTGACACAAATGGCTGACCCCAAGTGTCTCCTAACTCAGCTGGGAGATCATTGTTGTTGTTCACCACATCTGTCGCAGCTACGAGATTACCTCCGTTGCCCACTGAATCACTGGTCTGATTCGCAACTCTGCATGGATTGTTTCCGGCTTGTGTCATCGTTGTTGGTTGAGTGGCATTGAAAAGTTTGTCCTTTAAGAAGGATTCATAGGGGTTTGATGATTGAAACTCCTAGTGGTCCCAAAAAGTACACGGGAACTACGATTTCCAGAAGAAGTCCCAGCAGAAACGACATTCAAACAAGAAGAAATGATTGCATGACTGTTATTTAAATTTACCTGACCATCTTTCAATGAGGCCAATTCTTTTTCGATGGTACAGAGCTTTGTAGACAGATCGGTCGTGCTCTAAGAGATCATGGCAAGAGATGTCTGGATGGTGGTGATGGCATCAATGTCGTCAGCTACATTGCAACCGGTTCCGCCATACATGATGGATTTCTTGATGAAGAGAACTGTTATGAAACAGTATATTTGTATATTGAAAGTCTGATTCTCCCCACTGATGGCATCAAAATATGGATACATGATCTCACACCCAATAATATATTGAATAATTTATAATGTAAAATAGAAATTGCTAAAGAATTGACTGAAAATAGAAATAGATTTATTAAGGAAAAGTATGAATTTGTTTATTATAATTTCGAGTAAAAAAAAGATCGACCCCTTTACATGACGATGGGGGTCTATATTTATACACAAATTAAGGATTAAATGCTAGGAATAAATACTAAGTAATCCTATGATTCTCCTTTAATTTGTCGGTTTCGATTTGCTCTTTAATGTTGTAACGTCTTGACATTTGAATGATATTCTTCTTTAACTCGCAGATTCACCTCACTTCACATACACTCTTAGCTTCGCGTGCTCCTTCCCTCGTGAGGCTTCACCTCTGATCAGACTCCAGTTCGCTTCATCAAATTCTCGTACGGTTCTCTCGTGTTCGTTTACTCCGAACTGACCCAACCTTTCTTTTGATCTGCTGAAATGGATGATACATGTTTTGCATTTCGTGAAACTTGTGTCTCATACTCTTTCAAGGAATTTCTCTCTTTTGCCTTGTCAAACCTATCCCTAATTATGTCTGATTTCATAATTAATCCCTCAATCTAATTGGCCGACCCCAAAATTCTGGGTATCGACGCGCCTTTGGAGTCGAAGAATCTGCCGGGTCCTGTACTGTGTATTCCGCCTGGGGATTAATTTGGGCCTTATTATACCACAATATCGAGCTTAAAAACACTCCAGACCATCAAGGACCAATTTCGAGTTCCTTCTTTCGTTGAATTTCTTTTTCTCTGGCCAGATTCCGAACCGAGGATCCACTCTTTCCAATTACGATACATGTCATCTATTTCAGCAGATCAAAAGAAAGGCTGGTCAGTTCGGAGTAAACGAACACGAGAGAACCGTACGAGAGCTCGATGAAGCGAACTGGGGTCTGATCAGCGGTGAAGTCTCCCAAAGGGAAAGAGCAGGCGAAGCCAAGAGTTTCCACAAAGCGAGGTGAATCTGCAAGCTGAAGAGGAAAATCATTCAAAACTCAAGGCGTTACAACATTAAAAGCCAAATCAAAACCGACGAATTAAAAAAGAATCATAAATTTAGTTTTATTTTTAGCATTTAATCCTTAATTTTTGTATAAATATAGACCTCCATAGTCATGTGAGGGGGTCGATCATTTTTCTACTCGAAATCAATATAGACAAATTTATACTTCTCTTAAGCATATCTATTTCTATTTCCAACAACAGCTTGTCGCCACACCACACAGCACCTCTCTTTCTCTCACGCCACAGCACAAGCCTTTTCCCGCACTCTTCTTCTCACGCCACATAACAAAAACTCAGCTCCCTCTCTACTCTAAAGGATGTGACACCAAGGAGAGAAAATGGAAAAAGATTAGGCGCTGACTTATAGAAATTAGGGTTTTTGTTGTAATAAAAGTATACGAGGATTAAAACTAAACCAATGATTAATTAAAACCATTAAACCAACTGGAATTAAACCGACTCCATTCCAATACCAACATAAACTCTAATTTTTTTTTTCTATTTTCTGGAACACGAACGTTACAAGTTTTAACCCGATAAACTAAACTGCAAGTGCATGGTAGTAAATACGGAATCGAATTCACAAGGACCAGAGTGCACCTTAGATCTCTATTGCTCAGATAGAGCTAGAATAAAAATATGGAGGTTTTTTTGTCATGATAAAACTGAATAAAAACAGTAATTAAAAGCAATGTAAATTCAATAAGAGAAAGTGTTGGGCTCAGGAAATCGCGAGGATTCAATGATTGATAGAAATCTAACCGGACTAGAGATTTATATGTAGTTCTAGAACTCAAAACACAACAACCAGACTAACATACTTCCACGGTACTAATCCTCATAACATAGATATCTTATTAAGCCTAACAAGTTCTATGCTAGAATTCCAACAAGTTCGATAAGTTCACTTAGTTATCCAACCTCAACTCCCGTTAGCTAACAGTAACTAAGCCTATAAGCTATTGATTCCTATAACCTAACCAACTTCTGTTGTATCAGAGATATCTATATATCTGTTGCTAGATTCGGCAACCTAACAAAAGCATTGAGATCATAGTTATAGAGAACCTTTAAGAATAAACCCTAATCAATAACAACTCCTAATCAATCATCAAAATCTTTTTGAATAAATCTCTACACCCAACAAGAAAACTACTCAGACATAATAGAGAAAATGCTGAATGATTCTATTGATAACATAAAACGAAATTGCAAAGTAACAAAGTAATAGGGTTCAAAAATTAACTTAAAAAATTATGTTTAATCTCTTCAAAACATAATGAAAACAAAGGACGGAAATATCTCTAAGAACAATTTGTTACTCTCAGAAGTAGAACTATTTATATGGGGAAGTCGGCCAGTTTTTGTTGTAATCTTAGTTTTTTATTGTAGATTTTTGCTTTTTCTGTCTTTTTTTTATTCCCCATGAAACTGCTATTACAAATTTAAAATCAGTATAAATAAAAACCAGTATCAATATTTAACATCTTACCAAAAAAAAAAAAAAATCTTTGACCTATAGTCTAAGAGGTCTGTTGTTATCGTTAGCGACGCATAACATTCGGCTTCTTCAACCGGGACGAATCAATCATCGAATTTAGCCAATACTTTTTTTTTATATCATTAAAAAGGTATTGTATAAAACGTGTATTCAAAAGAGATCACCGACCTAAATCTTTGCTCATAACAAAATTATATAATATATTCTATAATCTAAACTAAAATATTCGAGGAGTGAAAAAGTTGAAATGATGTTTAAATCACTAATTATCGGATTGTCTACTCAGATCACATGCATAAAAGACTGAATTTGGCAAAGAAATAAACTTATCTCATTAAAATAAAATCATATACTTTAATATACATCAAGTTTATTACCTGCGTTATGTGCAAAGACAAATGATTGTTAAGTAATTGACAAAATCTTTTACAAATTATTTATTATTAGGAGAGAACCCGCATTACAAGCGAATATATTTAAGTTTTTTTTTATAGTAAGAACATGTTAGTTAAATATAAAAATAATGGTACATAAATTTTGTTTCTAACTATTTTGTTTGATTTTTTTATTATAATTTGATTGATTATAAAATTTGATTTTCTCTCAGTAGAATCGAGCAACATATTTTACATATTGTTCATAGTTTTCCTTTTTACTATTTTTGGTGTGACATTAATTTTTAAAAGTTAAACTTTATAATCACACATTTTTCTAATAATATGTTTTGTATTTTGAATGATTAATCTAGGATCAACGTAATTGTAAATATGTTTATTTGAACAAAATTTTGGACATTACATTTTATATTTAAGAGATTTTTTCCCCAAGTTTGATAATGATAAAAACTCGTAAGTGATTTCACTATTTTTAAAACCATTTAAGATTTATTTTCATCATATGAGTTTCTTTTTAAGTGTTATTAATTTATATCTCTTTTTTGTATGAATGTAAAATTTATTCAAACAAAACGCAGAGTTACATTATATGGATCCTTAAATTGAATGTTTTAGATGAGAAATTAATAACAGATATTAGGCATAAAATACAGATTGAGGTATCAGCTTTGAGGTCTACATGCGTGTACTAAACCACACACAAATATCGTCTTCTAGTTTTGGCGGGTCGAACATTTTGATAGAAGATATCCTGTGCCGGACCAGCCGATCAATGAAGGTGACAAGTTGATCCGAAGATTGCGGAATTTCGCCATGTCTTCGTCTATTCCTTTCGTGCCAGATAGTGTGAACCGTTGGTTGAAATACATACCTCAAGATAAAGCATGTCGTAGATTTGAACGTTGAGTCTGATAGAAGCGAGATGATCTCACTAAAAGAAGTAGTATAGCGCTGGCGGAGCAGGTTCCGTGATAACACCTCCCAGATCCGAGCAGAGTATACACAATCAAAAAACAAGTGATCCCGAGACTCCGTCCATTGTCAATGAACACCTCCCAGATCTGAGCACCATTGAATTGTCTATACGGACTTTATTGGATTTACAGGTGAAGGATGTGGAATTGTGGTCAGATTCTCCTATGGCTTTGTCAACAATTAAGGAAGCTCAGAAGTGGCCTAGATTTCGATCTCAGATACACTGTATTTTGCAGTTGTCAAGGTGTTTTCGGAATCTCCGGTGGTGTTTTCACATTTCAAAGCAAACTCAGTGGCGCGAGATATTGCTAGGAGTGTGACTAGGGATGATCGCCTAAGATCATACCTTTTGATAGGGGTCCGGATTGGTTGCATTCACATTTTGTAGAAGATAGTAGACATTGATTTCTTTTATCCTATCTAGTTTCCTTTGGTTTGTTTCATACATTTACATGTTGTGAAGGCCTTTTCCTTCATCTCTATACTATTAAAATTGAAATACAAATAAGTTATCCATGTATCCAAACAATCTCTAATTAATTTTCTACAATCCTTATAACAAAACACAAGTATTTCTTTATCTAATATTCTGATTTAATAGTATAAGTTACGATTTTCATATCACCTTTGTGTGATCTTATTTTTAAATAATTTTGAACGATTATATAACTAATTAATTTTAGATTTTTTTTCTGCATATCTCAGGATTGTTTTTTTTAAACAAACATATACTACTCAATCGATGACGAAAAAAGTATGTGTTCAATGTGCCATATCGGCTAAACAAATTGGACAAATTGTATTCGGTTTAATCAGATTTTAAGTCGAACAAATTTAAACTTTTTAAAAGTTTTAAAATATTATAAATATATAAAATTTTAAAAAGCTTCAAAATAATATAAATATAAAATTTTAAACTTTAAAATATCTCAAATATTATAAATATTTAAACTTTCGTATTAATTCAAATAGACATATATTTTAAAAAAAATATTAAGTCATCAAAATATTTGATTTAAATAACTAATATGTTAAATATATATTAATATGTTTGTTAAGAAACAGTTATACACTCTATATTCCCTTTTGGAACTATAAAATAAAATAAAATTATTTTAAATTAAAGTAAAATACAATAATTTTAATTTTGTGGATAAAAATTAGGGGTTCAATCATTCAATTTATACATTGATCGATAGATTGATGTTTGAAACGATATGTCTAACCGACCAGTTCTTGTTGATTGGACATTCAAGGGGTTGTCTCCCACGGAACATGATTATTTTGGCGTATGTTTTAATTGAGCAACATAAAATTTCTAGTACTACATAAAAATACTACAATTCGATAACGAAACAATGTTAAATATATTATAAATATTTATAATATAATTAGATTAGAAAAAAATACAAATATATATTAAATGAACCAAAAAAAATATTTATAAACAGTAAAGAAAAAAATAGCAAGTTAAAACTACACATAAACATTTAAAATAATAAGTTTAAAATATAAATATTTACAAACAGTTAAAAAACAAAAAAAAACAGCAAATTTATAAAGAAGACAATTAACCCGCGTGCGAACTAGTTGTTTGTTATCATTCGCATGAAATATTTTTAATAGCCGTTCATTAAGTATTTATCACTTTAACATAGTTCTTAAATTTTCAAATATAATTAAAGTGTAATAGTTGTTAATTATTTTTAGCGCGAAATCATTTAAATATATGTTACCTATTGGCACTAAATAATTTAAATATCTTTTACCTATTGATAACTAATTCACTCAAAAATTACACTGTATTTTGAATTTAGATACACTGTATTTTGCAGTTGTCAAGGCGTTTTCGAAATCTCTGGTGGTGGTTTTCACATTTCAAAGCAAAACTCAGTGGCGCGAGATATTGCTAAGAGTGTGACTAGGGATGATCGCCTAAGATCATACCTTTTGATAGGGGTCTGGATTGGTTGCATTCACATATTGTGTAAGATAGTAGACATTGATTTCTTCTATCCTCTGTGGTTTCCTTTGGATTGTTTCATATGTTTACATGTTGTGAAGGCATTTTCCTTCATCTTTATACTATTAAAATTGAAGTACACAAATTATCTATGTATCCAAATAATTTCTAATTAATTTTCCACAATCCTTACAACTAAACACAATAATTTCTTTATATAATATTATGATTTAATAGTATAAATTATGATTCTCATATCACTTTTGTTTGATCTTATTTTTAAATAATTTTGAACGATTATATAACACATATAATTATAAAAATTTAGATTTTTTTTTCTGCATATGTCGTGATTAAAAGTTTTTTAAACAGACATGTACTACTCAATCGATGAAGAAAAAAGTGTGTGTTCAATGTGCCATATCGGCTAAACAAATTGGATAAATTTTATTCAGTTTAATCTGGTTTTAGTAAGAGGGAACAACGTCTTTTTGATTAAACGAAAGTTTTAATCCCGTAAACATGTTTCGTCTCTCGATTTAACGATGTGTCTCAATGACATAGTCAACATAAATTAACCATTTAATCATATAGTCAACGAAAACTTACACATTTAAATGTTTTATTTTGAAAATTGAAGATTTACGCGTCCACAATTTAAAAATTGATGTTTTAATACATTTTTCCTACTTTAAACAATGATATTTTGATATTTGTATTTTTAATTAAACAATTTTTTAAAATATCATATAAATCTTTGAAATAAGTGGCTTTTAAATTGACAGACTTGTAATTCAACTTGCAAAAAGAAGATTCCCTCTATTTTCTATTGTGAGATGTTTTGAAACGTTTTATTTATTTAAAAAACAACTATGCTAAAAATTTATGTACTTCTTCTATTTTATGAGTATTTATATTATGTAGTATGTTTTTTTGTTTGTTAAATTATTTTTATCACGTATAAAATAATAATTTCATATCTCCGTGTTTTTGGCCAAAACATTTATTAAAAGAAACAGAGGAAATTAAGCTTCGGCCTTTCGGCATATATAAAAAAAATGATTTCTGTCTTTTCTTATGTGCGAAAGGATGATTAAATTTCCACTATAAACACACAAAAGGTTAAATGTTTTTTAAATAAACAGAAATAGTGCATCGATGGAATATGCCTCTTTTCTTTTGGGACAACATCGATTGGTATGTCAACGGAAGTATGCCTCTTAAACTAATCGAATTCTACTACCATAATTAAGTGGCTAATCCAGAATCCTTTCCTACGAGGAAACAATTATAGAAAAGATCACGTTATCATCCACATACCAATCTTTGAGCATTAAAATTGCAAGTGGCAGAGAATGAAGATAACATATATTCGATTTGTAAACGATATCTAATATTATATGGAGGAATAATGTTTTTCTTTCTTTTTTTTGATAAAATGGGGAATAAAATATTGAAACGCTAAATAATCTTCCTTTTCAGATATAAAATGAAAATGGATTTTATCTCATTTCCTATGAGTGACGGGTCATATGTAGCAAAACATGAAGATACTTTGAAATATATTTACTTTTGTGGGGAATCAGATGGGAGTATTAGATTTCCACTTACTTTTTGCATATAATTAGACCTAAAGGGTCGTTGGAAATCTAAAGTTTGATGGATAAGGTCAATAAGGACCATGTCAAAAGTTATAATTATATAACTAGACCAGGCCACAGTGTTTTAGGTTTAACCATAATCCTATATGTTGTCCACTTAGAGTTTTATTGCCATATTTTCTCTTAAGTTAATATAAGAAACCATGAAAACTGAAAATCGGTCAATGCCAGTATGGTGTTGATACAGGTTGGTTAGACCATCTACAATAGAGAGATACTCTAACAGTTTTTTAGAAAATTTAATAATAATATTTTTAATATAATTTAATTAAAAAATTTAAATTTAAATAATTAAAATAAAAAGAACAAATGAATGAATGACAAATGATAAAGTGTATGAAAATTTTTCTCATGAGTTTCTATCTAAAGAATCGATTTTCTTCTCTCTCTTATTTTTTTTAATAACAAAATGATAAAGACCAATAAAACCCAATGATAAGCCCAATGAAATATCCATGATGGGGGTGGCTTTTAGTTCTCTTAGATGGGTAAGGTGTCCAACATTGAAAGTGAAATTTTAATTAGTTAAGTCTATAATAGACATATCTTTGACTATTTATGAGGGAAAGATATTTATTAAACATATAGCATAGAAAAACTGAGTGATTTGTTAATAGGATGATCTGAAGGGAGATTAGGTGAGCTAGGGTTTCTGTGTGTGTGGGAGGAACATTTCCTCGCTGCTGGTTCTCTGTCATGACCGAGATCATGCCGGTGGAATCTCCAAACCTTGGGAGTCAATTTCCTAAATAAAATAAAGTGTCGCCTGTCAACACTTAATTGGTCAAACGTCGTTCAATCAAAGAAAGTGATGAAGAAAAATGAGTTTGATGTGTCTGATCAATAATGGTGCCGGAGGAGGATTTTAAGGACTTATCACCTCTTTAGGAAGATTTCTTGATAGGAAAGGTCTTAGCTACAACCCCTCATGTAACAAACGTTCATGCTATAGTCAATAAGATTTAGGCTTTGGGAGATAAGTCACAGATGATTGAAGTTTTTGAAATAAATTTAACAACGATGAAGTTTCGGATCTCTAATCAAGTAACAAGAAACCGTGTGCTTCTTAGAGGAATGTGGAATTTGGCTGAGATTCCTTTGATCATGTCAAAGTTGACACCTTTTGAGGCAGAGACTTCATTGGAGGTGAAAACAGTGCCAATATGGGTTCACCATAAGAATGTACCACTGAATATGTTCTCATGAAAGGGTTTAAGTTTTATAACAAGTGCGGTGGGGAACAAATTAGGCTACACCCTGAAACAACACAATTTTCAAACTTTAATATTGCAAAGGTGTTCGTAAATGCGGATTTCTCTAAAGAGCTACCAAGGGTTAGGAATTTTACAACTTTAGAAGGGAAACATGTTGCAGTTGAATTCTTTTACCTCTGGCTCCCGTCAAGATGATCCAGGTATGAGAAGTGAGGACATTTGGAAAGGGTGTGTTTAACTAATGCAGATTTACATCAAAAACGTGTGGAGAAGTGATTTGCGTATCAGGTTTTAATCTCTAATAATACAACGATAAAGCTGCAAGTGCACAACAAATCAGTTGTAGTATTTAAGGATCAAATCTCATAGAGAGAGAGAAGTTGTATTACAAATCCATCAGAACGAAATAAGGATAGAACAACAATATAAAAAGTCATTGTTTGTGTGTCACAGATGCAAGTAAATAAAAGCAATAAAATGAATGTGTAAATCAATAGGAGAAAGTGTTGGGCATTCAAGGGATCACAAGGGTTCGATGATCTATTTATTCAAGAGAGTATAAATAAATGCATGTCTACTTCCTAAGACTCAGACTACGAAACACGAATGACCAATTTTTAAAAGGATATAAATTTATAAACGGAACCATCAGGTAGGTACTTAGTCCAAAAAACCCAACGACAACCCACTATATTTGGAGCTTCTTCCGGTGGTACAAGATCCCACATGTTATTAGCGATGAGAGCTTTATGTTCAGTACCCATGGCTCCACATTCATTCCAATGAGGGTACTTAAGTGCTTGCTTTACAGTTGCCGGTTCGACTAAGTCAGAGAGAGTAACCATGAGACTGAATTTAGAGGTAGGTTTGAAAATACCATCTTTGGACCTTGATATTCTATTCTTTCCATACAATTAGTGACAATATATTATGAATATATTCTAGAGATTGTACATTTATGTTAATGTGATTCTATTATAGTAATTAAGGTAATTCAATTCATATATAATTGTAGCTACTATGTACATTCATCTCTATGAGAGTCAATTATATTCTTCTAATCCTTAATCTCTCATCACCTTCAATATGGTATCAAAGAAGGTTATACTTGAGTTTCGATCCACAGATTGAACTCTTTTCTTTTATTTTTCTGATTTTTTTTCTTTCTCTTTAAGCAATTGAGCTTCTTTTATTTTATTTATTTTTCTATTAAGCCAAGTGCTTCCACAATTCATGTTCATGATGAACCTCTGAATCCAAGCCATCGAGCTTCCACTTATTCAAGTCTATCATAGACCTCCGAATCTAAGCCTAGTGCTTCTAAAATATATTTATCATTTTTTTGTTCCTTCTTCTATATTTTATTTTAACCAAAAAAAAACAAAAAAAAGAAGACGAATGCCTATTCCGGTGGGAGCTTCACGGCTTCCTCTTCCTCATTATGAAGCCATTATGCTCATCAAATCACATGGAAACATGAACATCCAAATCAGATTTTCATGCTTTCACACTACAAAAAAATAAAAACCTTATTTTTCTTCCTTGAGACAGGTTCATCACTTTCAATGGCTTCTATAGCCTGACCTTGAGACCTTGACCATCTATTTCATTGGATTCCTGCCACCAAATCCACATGCCCATCGCATCAGATCACCATCTCCATAAGGCACCGTCAATGATGACAACATTGTCATTCTCTGTCAAATCTATCTCACTTCGTCAATCACAAGCCATTAATTGCGCATTTCTCCATTACCACCTTGAGGTTGAGGGGGCGTGTAAAAGGATCTACAATATCCATACAACTAGTGACAATATATTATGAATATATTCTAGAGATTCTACATTTATGTTAATGTGATTCTATTAGAGTAATTAAGGTAATTTAATTCACATATAATTCTAGCGACTATGTACATTCATCTCTATGAGAGTCAATTATATTCTTCCAATCCTCAATCTCCCATCACCTTCAATACAATTAACCTATAAATCATAGAATTAATCGGCTAAAATTCTTATACTCCATTACTCAACACACGCAGGTAATGATGCATATATCAAAGCATTAATATAAAGTTGATTATTGTCTATAAAATTCCATAACTAAGTGGTATGTGCTTTTTATGACACGATACTCATACAAACTAGGTTCTAGCAAATAAGCAAGCGGTTCGCGAAATCTAAGTGTCTGAAATCAAGTGGCTAGTTCATGAGGCTAGATACATGCATTAAGAGAAAGCTTAGAACATAAGAACAATGTAAACGATTATGCAAAGACAAAGAACTCGCCACCTAAACTAATCGATCATCTCCCCTCTTTGATTAACCCTTTAAACCCAACAAGTAAACTCCTCAAGCGTGCTTAAAGGAATCATCAAAGCAAGGTTTAAGTAATTCATAAACATAAATTGCATAAAACAGAAGATAAGGGTCCAGAGATGACTTCTTAAAATCAAATACAAAGAGGTAAAAATTCTTCCTTAAAAATCAAAGTAACAAACGGTGTAAAAGAAGAGAATTGGTAAACTCCAAGGGCTTCGACGAGCAAGAAGTCTGTTGTGGCTTCTCTGGTCGTCTTTAGGGTTCTTGTGATGGATACTCTTGGAGGCACAGTGGAGGCACAGCGAAGCACATGAAATTACAATGATAAAAATAAGTATTTATAGGCCTTGGGGTACAAGAAGTCGGTTTTAGGGTTTAGGAGGTGAAACTCATCATTTTGGTAAGTGCAGGGACAGAAGCTTCAAGGCTGATCATGGGGACTGTGACCACTGTGGGTAGTCGGCCAAGGAACGGCCACGGGCCCTATGACCGGTGTGGTCAAGAGGCTCCAGAACGGTCACACAGCTTCTGGCAGGTCTGGATATGTCTTCACTCTTCCGGTTGTATCTTCCAAAAAGGTGAATGGATTGCTTAGATTCATGTCCGAGATAAATCTTGACTCTTCTAGCTGTCCATAAACTTCAAGATCTATGAATTCTCTGCACGGTAAGGTCTTCATCTGATGCCAAACTTCTGAGGCTCTGATACTGTCTTAAAACGGGGTTTGATCTCCTTTTTGTCTATTTTCCCTTAATACCTGTAAAACCTTCTTGAATCTAGAAATACTTGACTATCCCTTCTTTAGCCTTGAAATCATACCAAACTCTTCATAAAACATAAGAAAACAATAGCTAAAATGGGTAAACATATGATGTTATCAACTCACCCAGACTTAGACTTTGCTTGCCCTCAAGCAAATGAGGTTATAAGGTCATGAAAAGAGGTTTTGAAAATCACGAGAACTCGCTTATCTTCAGGAATCTCTTTTTCGCACTCCTCGTTGCTTTAACTTTAGAACTAACTTTACCTACTTTCCCATAGGAAGCATCAATATTCCTTACTCTGAATTAGCGATCCAAGGGTTCTTGGCATCCCCACTGTCATCTCTTTACATAGGTTAAACAAAAATAAAAAGGGTGTGGTCTTACCAAGGGAATATCGATCAAAGGACATGTCGACTCTCTTCTAACCAAGACATTCTTCGTACGGTTCCTTTCCTCTCCATTTTCTGACTTCCAAGGAACCAATTTTATCTACTTTTCTAGGGTATCATTTTATTATTTTTATCGAGCCCTTGCTCTTTTATTTGGACAGGTTTCCATGAGAATTCAAAGGATTCACGGGTTTACGCACCAACCCTTGACTCACTTCTTTGCCACCTATATCTTTTTTTTTTAATTTTCTTCGGACAAGTTTTCATGAGATCCGAATGATACATGGGTTTACGCACCAACCCTCAGCTCACTTCTACTATGTCTGTTTCTTTTCCTTTTCTTTTTTCTTTTTTCTTTTTTCTTTTCTTTTTTCGAGTTCTAAAGGGACTTTGGGGAATGCTCAGTCAACCCATAGTATTTTCAAAATTTGGTTATGCGGCCAAGCTTTTAGTCATGAGACTGTTAATCCAATCCAGATAATCCATTAAAATAAGTTCATGATTCCCTGCTAGTTTTGACTCAATAAGAAAAAAATAAATTTGACTTGATGAAAAGGTAAAACTATCAACAAAATAGAAAGTAGCATTAGAAAAAGATGGAACATACTTTCCCCCAGACCTAAATCACACCTTCCTCGGTGGGAAAAAATAAAGAGACGAGGATGGAAATCATAAATAAAGAGTTGACTTTAAGAACAATGTAACCTCAAACTAGATTTGATGGCGACTAATCAATTTTCCTTTGTTTTTGTTGCTTGACATCGAATGAACTCGGTTTAGTTCATCGAATTATTTGTTGATTAATTTCTAATTGCATCATTCTTGAGACAAAAACCTAAAAACCATAAATAATTTTGAAAAATGAAATAAAGTAAAAGAAAATCTAAATGATAGAATGGTGGTGGTGGGTGATGGCGAGATGGTGGTGTTGTTGTCTCATTGTTGTCGTCTTGGCCATGGTTGAGATCTTTGCCGTGGTGACAGTTGGTGATGAACGAAATGGTGGGACTTGAAAAATGTGCGGATGGGAATGGATTGATGGTGGTGTGCCATGGCACTACACAGCACCGGTCACAGAGCTCGTGACCATTCTTGGCCCTCTTTGGCGCACCGGTCACGGCCGTTATGACCGGTGGTGGGCCTTTCGATCCTTTGTCACAGTTTTGTTCCTTTGTTCAGTTCTCTCGATCTAGTCCAATGGTGTAGTAGCTCCTTTCCAAAATGAGGCCTAGTATAGGCACTTTCTTGGTGACTTACGAATCCTGGATGGGTCTGTGAAGTTCTTGACATCTTGGTACAGTTGTGGTTCCGCGGAGGGTTTCTTCGTGAATCTTCCAATCTAGCTCGTGAAAGGTTGTTTTCTCTCAATCATTGCCTCCAGAATATGCACATTACTTGTGACTATTAGGTCCCAAAACATATATGCAAAGATAAACTTCCATGATGCGGTGGTTCGTATTATACACCTCGATGTTGCCAATCTCTCGAAATACTCCGTGAATGGACTTGATTTCTCTGGGAAATGTCTTCAGAGCAGTGACATTACAGGTGAATATTGAATCTTGGGTGATTCTGACAATGTCGACTTTCATCAGATGGTATGGTCCATTTGGTGAGTGCCGTGAATCTCGCAAATCCAATCTCTTCTATCAACTTTTCCACCGGTATTACTCTTGAAATGCCCAATTTATCGTTGGATATTCAGTCATAGATCATTTTCTCGAGTCAATTTGATTTGTGGCACATATTTGTGGATTTTGCAGTCGCGGTACGGTCGCGATGATGAAGGTAGCAAATCTTGCGAATAAAATCTTCTTCCTCACGCATTACTCCTGAAATACCAAATTTATCATTGAATATCAAATCCTAGATCATTTTCTTGGGTCGATTTGATTTGTGGTTCATTTATTTGGATTGCGTGGCCCCGGTATGGTAAGGTCACAGTACGGTCAGTTGTAACTATTTCTTGGATTTGGTCATGTTGGTGAGTGCTCGGGAGAGGTCCGACTAGGTCCGGGAATTGTTTGAAATGGCCAGCTCTTGGGTCTCCTAGGCACGGGTCACTGACGTGTGACCGGTCTTGCACATAGAGGACAAACTGGTAACAGGTCCTATGACCAATCCTCGAGACCTTCCTTCATTCTTGTTTTTATTCTTTTATATTTTCGTCTTTTCTATTTTTTTTATCTTTTTTTGAGAATTTGAAACAAAAAAGTGAAAACATATAAAGAAACTTAAAACCAAATATGAATATTTACCATGGTGGGTTGCCTCCCATTAAGCATTGTTTAACGTCGTTGGCTCGATGTTTGGTTCGCCTCTTATGCAAAGTGAGATGAGTCTTATGTCCATAGACCAAATCGCTTAGTTCTTTCCAGCTTTGATGGTTTCCTTGTGGAATCATTGCAGTTCCCGATTCTAACATGTATGTCAGATTCTATGACAAGTTGTCTTTTCGCGGATGTCTCAATGACTTTTGTATGAAGAATATCTTCTTTTGTGTTCTTTATCATTTCTTGGATTTTTTCCTTGCTTTCCTTGCTAAGCTCATGAGAAACTATGATCTTTATCTTAAAAATCTGAGGCTGCTCATGTGGCATGGATGTAAACTTCCGAGTTTTCTTGTTGATACTTTTGGTTCCTGTAGATGCTAGATTTCACACCCAATAATATATTAAATTGTTTAAAGAAATAAAATAGAATTTGCTTAAGATAATGATGTAAAATAGAAAATAGATTTGCTAAAGGAAAAGTATAAAATTGTCTATATTTATTTTGAGTAGCAAAAAGATTGACCCCCGTACATGACCATGTGGGTCTATATTTATACACAAATTAAGGATTAAATGCTAAGAATAAATACTAATAATTTTCTCCTTCAGCTAGCAGATTCACCTCTCTTCGCGGACACTCCTTGCTTCGCTTGCTCCTTCCTTCCACAAGGCTTCACTATTGGTCGGACCCCAGTTCGCTCTATCGAGCCCTCGTACGGTTCATCCATCCTTTCTTACTCTGAACTGACCCAGCCATTGCTTCGACTTGCTGAAGTGATTGACACGTATCATGATTGGAGAGAGTGGATCTTCGGTGCGGATCCGATATCAACATTTGCCCCCCAAGTCCTACGATCTGCTGTTCGGCTCGGAGGATTTAAGTGTTTTCCTTGCTTTTTGCCTTATGATCCCTTAAATTTCGGGGTTCGGCTATCTTGATGCCTTGACATGCATCTCTATTAAATACATATTTTTATCAATACGCTGGAAACCCTTCCACTTTCCTTTATTACTGAGATGGTTTTATTTCTCGAAGCAGATAGTTCTTTTGCTTATTCCTCTTTCTTCGTATCATTTTTACTCGATTGTTCTTGAACTTGATTGTTCTAAGAATTTATTTTCCTTCTTTTGAATTACTGTATTCCTCAAATCGTAGATTATGACAAAATGTTCGACGAATTCTGCTACTTATGCCAGAAAACTACACCAGGAAACTGTTCTGGTCGCAAAGATTGATTCGGTCCTCATCCTCCATCATGCTCAATGCGTGAATCTATTGAAGATATTAAAAAGTTCTGTCGAATTTCACCAGAAATCGAGTTCGTCCTTCCTAACCCTAATGAATCTCCGGAATTGATTTGTGATGTGTGTTTACTAGATTTAGTTTTACGGTTGTGGTCTATTTTTTCCAATCCCCGACGCACTTCTCTTATGTCTTTTTTCTCTTGGAATGACATTCCCGCAAATGTGCCCGATGATGCTTCGTCACATACTATGTTCACTTACCCTTGCTGCAGAGGCGGGTTTATCGTTAAGTTCAAGTGACCTTTTTGAACTCTTCGGCATTCAGTGTAATAGTCGGGGTACATACAGTACCTACTCTTGTGCCGACATAACCTTGATTTTTGGTCTTCCTAATGACGAAGATCATTGGAGGGAATACTGGATCCTTGTTAAAGTCAATTCCTCTTCTGTTTTCAATCTTGCAGATATGCTTCGTCGAGACATGACTAACGTGCTCGATAAGTCATAGACTGTATCTTTGCTTAGCTTTTTTTGGGTCCAAGTCGTTTGTTTGATTAATTGATTGGTTTCTCACAGTTCCTTCCCCAAAGCCTTCTCATTCAGAATATTTTTTGAATCTTTTCAAAATTGCATTAGAGAAAGAAGTTTCCTGGGAATAATTTTCCCTCTCTTGCATTCGTACTGCAGGGAGTCTTTTACAAAGCGATGCTCTTTGACCTTTCAAATCCAAGGTGGTTGAAGTTGACCCTCTTAGATTTTCTGTACTAGAGAAGAAACAGCTTGAAAGTGTAAACTACAACATTGAGACCAAACTGAAAAAGAAGATTGATTATGCTCGTATGTGACTTTGAGAGAAGAACCATGCTGTAGATTCTACCGATGTAATCCGTAGAACTAGGATGGTTGCTGAGCTTCCGATTCTTGAACCTCGGCCTGAGCCTGATTTGCATCCTAGTTCAACTCGTTCGGCTAAAGTTTCCGATGACGAAGACATTGAGGACCCAGACGCTAACCTACATCGAAAGAGAAGGAGGGTACCTCCTGATCCTAATTCTCAGAGATCTATACTAAAGTCTCAAACTGTTGATAAATGAAAAGCTCATGCATCAATGCCTCCACCAACTCCTCATGTTCCACCCCAGAAGACTTCTCAAGGTGAGTCACACGGAGAGAGCTTGAGAACTTCGGACATACGGAATAGAAGGAAACGATCCCAAAATAATGATTCATGTTCTTCCTGAAATACTTCAAATGCTGATCGCCCTGTTTTGAGTATGTGCCAATTATTGATATATATTTTTTGTAAAATTTCCCTGCTCATTCATGACTCATTTTACAGCTGTGCACGAAAACAGAATGGTAATCGCAGAGTCTTTTAGGGCATTTAGGTCTAGGGAATAAACAAATCTTAGATCTTGAATCGAAGTTTAAGAATGATGCCGCCAAGGTTGGCATAGCTGTGCAGGTAGAGAAAAAATGAGACAACGCTCTTTACTCTTTTAAACTATCGCAAGAGAAAGTAGTTGCGCTCACACACGAACTGAACCCTATGCAAGCTTCATCGTCTTCGTGTCAAAAGCAAAAAGATTTCATTGAGTTAAAGCAGAAATATGATGACCTTTTAAACCTTCACGAGATTGACCCAAATCATTCGAGCTGCTCGGATTCGAATAATGCGAAAGATCGTTGTCGTGGCATAATTGAAGAGATAGCTGGGCTTTTTGATTCTTTGAAGGCAAAGGTGCTGCTTCAATCCAATGTTAATGAGCTGAAAAGCAATAAATTCATTCTCGCTTTTTTTGAAAGGGGTGACTTTGATTTAAACAATGAGAAGAGAGAAGTAAAAAAGTCACTAGCCGAGGTTGAAGCACAACTGCAAGCTATTCCATCTCCCAAACTTCTACCGGAGCTTCTGGAAATCCGTCTTCGCTCCCTAAGAAGTTACAGTTTAATCAAATCGGCTCTAATTTTGCAATTATGAGTTCCAAACACGCGACTAAACTTAGATTTGGAATTATTCAGGATTTTTCAAAAAATGGAGACTCAGCCCATGAATATTCTCGGGCTGACCTTAATGGCGATTATTCCGAAGATGATTTTTGGCTAGGATGCTCAGTCCAAATGGCTCTTTGGGTTGGTCATCCCATCGTACATCGGTAGGTTGACTCTTTGCGCATCCTTGATTAAAAAGTTTGCTATCCGCGCTGTAAATGGTGAACGTCGAGTTTCTTTGATCACTTTGTCTACTTCAGGAGCTGAACTGGTCGCTTGGTGAAATTTTGACTTTATCTCGTGAAGAGCACGATTTACTTGGTGAAAATATGAGATGATGGCATGTCGCCAAGTGTCTCCTATCTCGGCTGGGATGTCATTGTTATTGTTGTTATTGACCACATCTGCCGCTACTACAGGATTGACTCCGTCACCAACCGCATCATTGGCAAGAATTGCTTCTCCGTTAGAATTTGTTTTAGCTTGAAATGCTTTTGATTGATCGACGTTTGAAGGTTGGTACTTTGCAGAGGATTCACAGGAGTGTGAGGGTTGGAACTCCTTGTGGTCCTATAAAGTACATGGGCACTACGACATCCAGAGGAAGGGCCAACAGATATCGAATCCAAATGAGAAAAGAGAGTCGCTTCATTGTTAGTCAAATTTAGCTGACCCTTTCTCAAAGAGTTCATCTCTCTCAATGGTACTGAGTTTTGTGGACAGATCGGTCATGGTCTGAGTGATTCCTGAAAGAGACTCCTGGATGGAAGCGATAGTGGTAGGGTCATTGTTGACACTGGTTTGGTCTCCACCATTTCCACCAGCCATGATGATTTTGATGAGAAGAACTATTCTGAAATGTTAGATTTGTAGGTTGAATGTCTGATTCTCTCCACACCCAATAATATACTGAATTGTTTAAAGAAATAAAATAGAATTTGCTTAAGATAATGATGTAAAATAGAAAATAGATTTGCTAAAGGAAAGGTGTAAAATTGTCTATTGATTTCGAACAAGTAAATCCGCCATAGACGTGTATGAACATAAAATTTTATACCTATTAAAAAGCGGACATTATGAACAATACCCATAGTGGACCGCGGTTTCAGCGGACTTTATCCTCAGATTGGTGGATCGACTAACAGACTATCAAATTTTAATAAAAATGAATTTATTACAGTATGTATATATATATTAATAATTGTATATAGTTTATGAAATAAAATCTATGATATATTAGAAAATATAAAGAGTTTTATGTATAAAATTAGAATATTTATAAAAAAAGAGAATATTAAAAATATTTCTATTTTAAAATTCGTTAATTAAAAGTTTTAAAAATATTTAAAATTATAAAAATCAATTATGAGGGTCAGCTCGCTAACCCGTTAGACATAGTATATAAGTCAACTAACCAAGAACACTAATACTTTATAATTTAATGAAGTAAAACTTACATATTATATATATATATAACTAAAACAAAAATTAATATAATATATAAACAAACAAAATCTAAAATTTTAAAATTTTACAAATTATCTGGAAACCTAAACACAAAATAATAAACTGTAAAATATAAAAATTTGTTACGATGATTAGGAAAATGGATGTATAGCTCAACTAACCAACACCATTCTTACTTTATAATTTAATGAAGTTAAAATTACATGTATATATAATTAAAAGAAAAATAATTATAAAATCTAAAAAAAAATTATCTGAGAAATCTATAAAGATTTTTTACAATGATTAGAAAACTATTGACTTGCGGTGTAATGCGGGTTTGACTCTAGTATCCATTACAATTTCCATCGATATGGTTTGGTTTCTATCATCCATGGCAAATAAGAATAATAAACGATTGGATCAACTAGCACATGTGCAAATTAAATTAATTAATACATAATTTAACTGGTTACTATGGTATAAGAAATAAATGAAAAACCATATGGAATATGTTTTTGAGTACTCCCTCTGTTTCATTTTATTTGTAGTTTTAGGATTTTTTTTGTTACAAAATAAGTTTGTTTTGGATTTCCAATGTAATTTTTTGATAAAAATTTATATTTTTACCCTTAGTTTTTAATGTAATAACCAATGAAAAATTTTGTTTGATATATTAATGAGGGATAAAATAGAGAATTTTATTGTTTTCTTAAATAGTGTGCAAAACCCTAAAACAACAAATAAAATGAAACAGAGGGAGTATAATTTATGACAGTATAAAGAGTGGAGGAGACAAAAAGGACTAGGCATTTAAAGTAACACATAAGGATCTTGATGGCGGCTAAACCTAGGAGTGGCGATCCCAAGAGCGATTCTTTCTGACAGCTTTGTGAATAAAATCAGACGGCGGAGCTAAAGGAGAAGAAGACAAAATTTACGTAAGAGCATATATCTCTTAATTCCTGGGTAGGGTTGTTGTTTTTTCCTTGGACAAAAGGATTCTTCTTCCATTTCTACAAATTTTTACAGAAGTTTTGCGACAGAGATGAACAAGCAAGTCATGAGAGTAAACAGAGATTCGAACAGGGGTGGAAGGGATTTGTCTGCGTCCAGATCCAACCCAAGGAACAAGAAGGATGAGATCATCAAAATCCGGAGTTTCGATTACTCAGACCTGATTCAAATTTCTGGAATTTCATCTCACTACAAAAATAGATGCAACCTACCGTGATATTGGGGACTCCCTAGGAGAAGTCAAAGAAGTTATTATAAATGGGGACAAGCCCCTCCAGTTTGAAAAAAAGCTGAATATGATAATGGTAATGTTATAACTGTGAAACTCAAATATGAAAACCTATATCGTTATTGATAAACCTAAGGATTGATAAGAACCAGGAAACCAGGAAACCAGAACTGAAAACTCAGATAGCTCGAAACTGAGTCACTTGGGCAAAGAATGCGCTAAGGATCAGAATCATATTTCTGATGACCATCGAATGAAATCTCCAGAAAATGATCCCCTCGAGTGTGTTATGAACCAAAAGGTTTTAGGCAAAGCTCCACTTTTAACCCAAGTCTTTCTTAGAAAATTAGGTTAATTGTTGGGAGTTTTTTTTTTATTGATGTTTTGAGTCTCCTTTTATTGGGAACCCTTACAACCATCATTAAACATAATTAAGTAAAAATACCAAAAACATAACAAATCATAACATAAGAAGCTTCTCAAGTCTTCGACTCCCTTCTCCTAACCGTAATCCCATAGTCTTGTATCATTACTCCCGTCCTCGACTAGGAGCTTGTCCTCAAGCTCCAACTCTAGCAGCTTCTCCTTTCTAGTCTCTTAGCAAGCTGTGTATTAGAACCTCAGACTTCCACCTTCTGTTTTTATCTTTCAAATCTGTGGACTTCAATTTCTTCTTTCTCTTTCTCCTCCATGAAAACCTTTTGTCAAACCCTTTGTAGGTATCCTCAATTTTCTCTTTCTTACGTCTAAGAGATCTTTGTCATTCTCTCTTCCACCTCATCAATTTTATCTCATCAAACTTCACACATGATTGAGGCGCTGGTCTTGGTAAGATCATAATACCTCCAAGGGTTAAAGTAGAATGACAAACCATAGAAGCTCATACCATTCCCTCTCGACACTGCATCTCCGTTTTTTTTACGATGGTGATGGAAGAATCCTCCTGTGTTAGAGATTTTTCAGAAAGCAAAACATCATCAAATAGTTATGTCTCATGATGTGGCTTCTCTGACACATCCTCCTTTAGATGGTTAGGTTTCTTTGACTCGGCCAAAGACACTTCAGCTCCTAACGCTGCCACCGCCATCAGAGACGAAATCCTTGCAGGCTCTCTCGGTGCAATCTCTGCAGCAAAAGAGTTGTGGATACCGGATCTCACACCCAATAATATATTGAATTGTTATTAAAGTAAAATAGAATTTGTTTAAGAAAATGAACTGAAAATAGAAATAGATTTGCAAAGTAAAAAGTATGAATTTGTCTATATTGATCTCGAGTAAAAAATTGATCAACCTTCTCACAAGACTATGAGAGTATATTTATACAACAATTAAGGACTAAATGCTACGAATAAAGTCTAATTAATCCTATGATTCTCCTTTAATTCGTCGGTTTCGATTTGGTCTTTAATGTCGTAACGCCTTGATTTTTGAATAATTTTCTCCTTCAACTTGCAGATTCACCTCGCCTCGTGGACACTCCTTGCTTTGCTTGCTCCTTCCTTTCACGAGGCTTCACCACTGATTGGACCCCAGTTCGCTCCGTTGAGCTCTTGTACGGTTCGCCCGTCCTTTCTAGCTCCGAATTAACCCAACCTTTACTTTGACTTGCTGAAATGTTTGACACGTGTCATGATTAGAGAGAGTGGATCCTCGGTTTGGATCCTGTATCACCATTTGCCCCCATGTCCTGTGAGCTGATGCCCGGCTCGGAGGATTTAAGTGTTTTCCTTATTTATTGCCTTATGATCCCTCAAATTATGGGGTTCGGCTACCTTGACGCATTGATACACATTTTTAAATATTGATTTTTAATCAATAAGTGGGAAACCCTTCCACTTCCTTTGTTATTTATCGTACGACAGTTCCCTTTCCAAGATTTAGGTTAAACCATTATTTTGTTTTCTCTCTTGTTTTTAGTTATTGCAATCTCTGTGTTCTATAACATTCAGAGATCTTTTCTTTTCATTCCACGTCTTCGTCTTAACTTCAAATTATTTCTGATTCCACAATCAACCCTTCAATTAATTTAATCGATCCTGAGATTCTGGGCACTGATGCAGCTTCAGAATCGACAACGAACCCTATGAAAACTACGCCAATTCCCGTTTTATGTACTCAACCCAATGACCAATTAAGGCCTTATTACACGAAGAGGTTGACTAATGAAAAATTTCAGGAAATCAAGATCCAATGTTGAGTTTAACCTTCAGTTGAATTTTGTTTTCCGGAGTTGAACGAATCTCCAAAATTGGTTCCTGAGGGTTATTTTTGCGTTCACAAAGCCTACTTCATAGGTTGTGGCTTATTTTTCCCCCTCCCTGAGGTACTTTTGAAGTATCTCGATCATTTGGGGCTTGCCTTTCCACAAACGGCCCCTAATATGCTCTGTAATATATTATGTTTGATCACTGCTGCCTCCGAGTGTGGATACTCGGTGAACTCCTCGAATTCTTTAGTTTCTGGAGTTTCAAAGGCGGTAGTGGTCATTTTTCTATTTATCCCAGTGAAAATAGACATTCGATTCTTGGTCTTCCAAAAAAAGGATCAATCTTGGGAAGACATTTGGTTCTTTGTTAAAATAGATAGGGCCTCCGTTGGCGACTTCTCTAGCCTTCGCCTAGACTGGGCTGGATCTCCAGGTAACCAACTTCACCCTTGTTTGATTTTGCTTTATATGTATATCTTTCAAATTGTTTAGTTGAATTCTTTTCACTATTGCAGCCCCTCAAATTTTTCTTACTCCTTGCAAGGACCTCCTTGCCTTCTACAAATCGATCACTGGACAAGAGTTGATCTGAAATTCTTTCACCCTCGATCGTATTCATCGTGCGGGAGATATGCTTGAAAGTAAAGAACTTTGGTGCGTTGAGAGTCCTCCAGTTGTTTAGGATGAATCTAATCTTAGCTATCATGCCCGGAGAGATGTGAAAGATGCTCGAAAGGCTGCAGAAGATGCAATCAAAGGACAACTTGATGTTATTGGGAAAGCCCATAAGGAGAAGTTTGCTCCTGTTTTGGCTGATGGTGTCTTTGGAAGAGTTAACTTGATTGTCGACCCTTTAGCAATTCTTTTCAAAGCCCGAACCAGTTTAGGAAAAGTCCTCGCTTGGTTCGCCCTTCTGCTGCTGAGGATACCAAAGAAGTTGATGAGTATCAAATTCTTGCATCTATATCAACTTCGGGCAAAAGAAAGAAGCCTGAAACTGCTTCCTCCCCACAAACTGATAAGTTTAGATCCCATGGGAAGAAAAGCTCGACTACTCTTTCTACACCAACGGGTGCAATTGCTCGAGAGGCTCCTATTTGATTGAAGTCTTCTTCACAGCCTGAACCCTCTCTTGAACATCGTTCAAATAGCTCAACTTTGCCACCTCCCAGCGCAATAGGTAAAATGACTCGTATTTTCTCAAAGTGCATTAGACCCTTTGATTTAAGAAATTTTTTTGTACATGTCCTCTGATATCACGTCTTGTACAACTTTTAGGAAAAAAGAAGGTTGCCGACCTATTCTGGCACTTTGGCACTAGACTGGATCAGCAAGCTCCTTCTGCTGATCAGCTAAATCCTTCGGTCTAGGAACTTATCATGAAGCATTCTGACCACCTGTTTTAGGTTCTGTCTGGCCTTCACTCATTTTCTTTGAACCCTTTATTAGTTTTTTTTTAGTTAATCATCCTTATATTTTTTATATTATAGGCAGCGAAGGATTATAATGACATAGTTGTTCATTATGAATCTCTTCTCAGAGATATTCCTGATGCATCAAAGACTGCTGAAGTTAAGGAAAAAATTCCTTCTCTCAAATTGGAGAATTCTGAACTGAAGAGGGCCCTTGAAGATCTCTCGGAAAAGGTCACTAAGATAGAGAAAGAATGCAAAGACACGAAAAGAGTGGTCAAGGATTATGAAGCTGATATAGAAAGATTTACTCTTCAGCAATCTGTTTCTGCAGCTTCTGTATCTTCTTTGAGAAAAGATTTGGATTCAGTTCGATCTAGCTATGATGAGCTTTCCTCGAACTATGATATCCTGATTTGTTCTCAAGATTGTGCTTTAAGGCAAACAGCTAGCTCAGCCAAAAAGGAGGTTAAGAGCAAAGGTAAGAGTCTTCTTGGCCAGATGGATGACTACGTCAGTATTACGGGGAAAAGAGCAATGGCTCAATCAGATGTCAATGAATTGAAGAGTAACCAGAATATGCTCGAGGGGCTTGTAAACAGTACGTTAACTCTAGAGGAAGATATGTCTAGTGTGTCATCTTTGCTTGCAGAAGCTGAGTTAAAACTAACAACCCTTCTCGATACTCCTCTTGAGCTGACTCTCCTCCTCTGGTAGATACTGATTTTGCTTACCGTTAAGGGAGCAAAACTGTTCAGACCACGAGAGCTCAACCACCCAAAGCGTTTCACGCTTTGCAAACGACTAAGGTATCAGTTTATTCTTATGATATTTCAGCATAATTACTTGTATATGAACAACTTTAATCCATTGTGATTGGTAGGATGTGGAAGCTATGGTAGTTGAGATAACTCACGTTGGTGATCCTCCGAATATACTCGGGGAAACTTCAAAGTCTGATTAGTTGGAAAATCCTATTGAGGAAAATATTAGATTGTAAATGTGTTTACATTGTTTTTAGGGGTTTGTCCCTTTGTATTGCAAGAAATGACTTTTGGAATTAAACTTGTGTTATGGTTCCATTTTACCCACTGGGGTTAGTTTTTTAAGACTTTATTTTACTTTTGAAGTTAAATGTCTTTCTAGAACAAATTTGTGTCAGGTTTGCAAACTCTGACTTTGTTCTTTTAACTCTAGGACGAGTTGTTTTCAAGAGAATAGTTTGATCAGACCCTTACTGTTTTTAAAGGAAGACTATATATAGTTATTCTCGGTAAAATGCGAGGATTGAACTCGGCTTCTGAAATGTTCAAGAGAACTGATTCTATTTTCGATTCAAACTCGTCAATTCGATCATGAAATTCGGGTGCACCAATTAATGTTTGGACATATTTTGTGAACCAATGACTGGTTCGCGACCCAATCTATTTTTTCCTTATCTTTGATATTCGTTGATGGACTTTTAAGATGGGAGCTGAGCCTAGATGACTTTTGAGCCAGATAAAGAATATTTGTCTCCGAATTGGTTATGAAGAGTTAGGTTTTTTTGATTAAACCTTGTTCTCAAACTTTCATTAATTTTCCATTTAAGAGCAAATATCGATTTCTCATTTGAATCAGATTTTGTTATTCTTTGGATTTAGTGAATCAATCAACGTCACTAATGGAGGGTAAACCTCATCTGATTCGTGCTGACTGTGCAGTGCTACTTGATTGTAAAAGGTGGGGTTTCAATATTATTTGCAACACAATATAGCAATTCATGACTTCTGACACTCGTCACAATAAATGTCCTTCGCCAGACATGTCTACTCCCGCGAGGCCTAGTTGTAATAACGTACAGTTGCTTGTTGGTAATTTTTGAGACGAATTAATGCTTGATATGTTCGCTCGTCAATTGTGTCCAAAGCATCCTGCATCATTTGATCATTAAGTGAATCGTTAAGAGGGAGTTTAGTTCGTTGAAGTCCTGGAACATTTAGTTCGGCATGAACTACGGCTTCCATTCCATATACAAGGGAGAAAGGATTTCTCCGCTTGCTCTTCAAGGCGTTGTTCGGTATGCCCATAAAACAGGTTGAAGTTCTTCGTACCAGCCTCTTTTATACAAACCGAACCTTTTTCATATTACTTAAAATGGTTTTGTTTGCTGCTTTGGCTTGGCCATTTTCTTGTGGATATCTTGGAGTTGATTAGCTCATCTTAATCCCCCAAGCATATACAAAATCTTCAAAATCCTTTGAAATAAATTGTGAACCATTGTCGGTCACAATCTCAAAAGGTACTCCATACCGGCAAATTACGTTTTTCCATAAGAAGGTTTTCACAACCGAATCCTTTATGGATGGATATGCTTCTGCCTCGATCCATTTTGAGAAATAATCGGTTAAGAGGAGGAGATGTTGTACTCCTCGGGTCAACTTGTGCATAGGTCCGATAATATCCATATACCAGTGCATGAATGGATATGGAGTTGTTATTGATGAAAGGAGCTAAGAGGGTTGATGGATCAATGGAGCATTCTGTTTACACTTCACACATCGCCGCGCATATTGTGCGCAATCAGCGATCATAGTAGGCCAGAAATATTCGAGATGTTTAATCTTGAATGCCATCGATCTTCCAGACGAATGATTTCCACAAAGACTCTGATGAACTTCGCTCATTACGATTTCAATTACTTTGCCATGAATGCATAGTAGATAAGGATCACTAACTCCTCGCTTAAATTACGAGTTTTCAATCATGCAGTATTTTGCATTGATGATTCGGAGTTTTCAAGCCTTCTATTTATCACTAGGCAATTCTCCATTTTGAATGTATCTTTTGATAGGAAATGAAACGACCGCACTTTTTTTTTTGCACATGGAAATAATGAACTAATATCCATACATTAAACATTCAAAACCATACAATAACATCTATTTACATAAACGACCACGAAAGTCAACAGTTCTACCGGTTCTAGCAATCCTACGAAAGTTAACAAAAACCACAAAACTACCAGGTCCTAATCATCCTCTCCTCACTGCCTCGATTCCACGATCACTCCTTATCTTTACCTGCATCGACAAAAGTGATGCATCAACATTTGGTAAACCAAACGATGAGTGAGATTGATCCTCCCAACAACAGGTTATATGAAAGCACCACGTAATTCAAACAACCACAACAGCACAAAATAATAACACCACATATTACTTCAAACAATCAATTTACAATTCAAACTCCATGAAAAGCTAATCAATTACACCGATGACTAACCATCTAGCAATTCCAAACCTCATGAAAAGCTAATCAGTCACCAAACAAAACGTGAATTAGTCTAACAACTATTCACACGTGGGTACTGTTCACCACTCACAAGTCTGCTTCACTAACGACACAACTCTGCCGCCTAAACACCTTATTGACTTAACACACAAATGGCCAACGACCAACAAGTCTACAACAATGGGACTTCAACAAGGCAATACCCCACACCAAACAACAAGGGAACACTCCCAACAAGCCATGAAATCACCAAGAAACCACAACACACAATTCACCAAGCAAAGCACATGAACACAATCAAGCTTTCAAGACACAAACAACAACAAATCCATGGTTTCCTAACCACCAAAAGCTTAGTAAAACTCACTAAAGCTTCCCAATTGACCCATGGAATTCACCAAGAACCCACGGAAATCACAATCACCAAATCAAGCATAAAAACTCACAATCAAAGCTTAACAAGGCACAACAAGCACAATCCATGGTTCTCTAACCACCACAAGCTTAGCAAACACTCACTAAAGCTTCACAAGTGACCCATGAAATTTACTAAGAACCCACGAAAATCACAATCACCAAATCAAGCATAAGAACTCACAATCAAAGCTTAACAAGGCACAACAAGCACAAATCCATGGTTCCCTAACCACCACAAGCTTAGCAAACACTAGCTAAAGCTAAACACATGACCACAAAGCCTCTAAGCATCCTAGCAATACCACAATGCTTAACAAACCCCACAAGCCCCCACACATGGCTTAATGTTAACATTTGGTCACAACTCACCTTAGAAAGGATGGATTTAGCATAGGATGAACTCCCCAAGCTCAAGAAGATCTCCACTCTCTTCCCTAGCCCCACGCCAAACCCTAGCCTCCAACACTTCCTTTTTAAGCTTCACCCCAAGCTTCACACACACTAGATCACAAAGATCCAAGCACCACAAAACCCTTTTCTCTCTTTTTCTCTCTTCTCTCTTTAAGCTCTCAAGCACAAAGCTCTCTCCCACACTTAGTGAAAATGGCGAGCACAAGGTGGAGAAGAAGAAGAAGCCAATTTGATTTTGTCCACTTCCTTTTGAGAAAAACCCCACAACTTCTGAATCGACTTATGACACCCTCGGAACAAATCTAAATTAATTATTTAAACTCCATAATTAAATCTCTAGACTTGTCTAAGGTTCATAAACTCGAAAGTATTTCCAAATTAATTAAATTAATTAATTAATTTTCTAGAACACAGGCGTTACAAAAACCCTCTAGTCAACTTCCCAATCATTAGCGGAAAAGTTTTCATTTAATTCAACATCAGGATTTCATAAATTGGTAACCGTAGAGGTATCAAATTCTGATGCCTCATTCTGTAAGAATTCTTCTTCTCTTGTGGCTTCAGACTTTGGTATATTACTTTGGACTCCCTCCCCCTAAGTATTTTCCAATTGTGGCTCTGGCTCTTTGGAAAGCGGTTCCATCAGGATCAGAGGTTCTGGCTCGTCAACTATTGTACGTATATCAGTGTTTGCTTCATGACTTTGAGCTTGCTTCCGTTTCTTTTTTGAGCGCCTCTTATTTCCAGGCGAAGTGCTAACAAGAGCTCTTTTATCTCTTTTAGATTGAACATGATATCTGGTGTCTACCATTATCTCATCCATAAATGATATGCTACGAGTCGCAATACATTCTACGGGAATTATTCTTTTTAGGTCAGGATCTAAAGTTGAGGCCAAAGAGGCTAATGCATCTGCCTAACTATTTTCGCTTTGAAGAATGCGCATTAGTTTGAACTTTTTGAATTTTGAAGCTAGATTAGTAAAAACCTTGAGATATGCTTCCATTCTAGCATTCTTTGCTTCATAGCCCCCTTTGAACTAACTGAGAATCACAATATGCAACTACTTCTTGTGCTCCAATTCCTTTTGTGAGGCAAAGCCCAACAATGAGTGCTTCATACTTGGCTTATTATTTGAAGCAGGGAACAATAGTTGGAACGACTGTTTGATGATCTCTGATGTAGGTGTTTCAAGCCTGATTCCAATTCCACATCCCTGTCTTAAGGAAGATCCATCCACGAATAGTTTCCAAGTCTTATTTTTGTTACTTGAAATTGCTTCGCTGATTGGAAGTTCGGTAAGGAAATCAGCTAAAACATGAGCTTTTGCACTTATTCAACTCTTGTACTCAATGTCGTACTCACTAAGTTCAATTGCCAACTTCGCCAAACGTCCTGATTGGCAAGGGCCGTGTAGGATGGTTTGCCAAGGGGTTGATGTAAGGACTTCTATCAGATGACATTAAAAATATGGCCTTAGTTTTTGAGCAGAAACCACCACAGCGAGTGCGAGTTTTTTCATCATCGTATAACGAGTTTCTGGTCTGGTAAATAGGTCGCTGCTCTCATCGATCCTCCCATATGATTACTCTACTCACCACATACTCGGAAACCAAAATATAAAGGTACATCCTTTTGCCAGTATCTGGTTAAGAGAGGATTGGAGGAGTAGTAAGGTATGCTTTTAGTTGCTTAAAAGCTTCTTCTCATTCGTAACTCCAAATGAACTGTTTATTTCCTTTGAGTAGTTGATATAAAGGAAGGCACTTGTCGGTTGACCAGGGTATGAACTTATTGAGGGCTGCAATCCTTCCAGTCAAACGTTGTACCTCTTTGAAGTTCTGCGGCGAAGGCATTGTAAGAAATATATTGATTTGATTTGGATTTGCCTCAATAAATGTGTTACTATATACCCAAGAAACTCTCTGGATGGTACACTAAATGTGCACTTCGCATGATTAAGCTGCATGTCATACTCGTTTAATAATTTGAAGCACTGATCGAGGTGTTGAATATGTTCTGACTCTTTGAGAGATTTAACCAGCATGTCATCAATGTAGACTTCCATGGATTTTTTAAGTTGTTCGTCGAACATCTTGTTGATGAGGCGCTGGTAAGTTGCTCTGACATTTTTTAATCCAAAGAGTATTACTACATAGCAGTAAATTCTTTTGTATATGATGAATAAAGTTTTCTCTTGATCATCTGGATTCATTGGGATCTGATTGTAGTCGGGAAAGGCATTCATGAAACTTGTAAAGTTCATGCCCCGCAGTTGATTCTACCAAGCGGTCAATATGTGGCAAAGGAAAACTATCATTTGGGCAAGCCTTGTTGATATCAGTAAAATCAACACAAACTCTCCACTTTCCATTTTTCCTTTTAACAACCATGGGATTGGCAAGCCAATTTAAGTATTTGACTTCATGAATAGAACTGACTTTGAGAAGCCTATCTACTTCATCATTTACTGCTTTAGCTCGGTCAGGACCAAGCTTTTTTCTTTTTTGCTTAATTGGCTTGAAATGCTGGTCCATATGCAACTCGTGGTAGACAATTTCAGGGTTGATCCATGGCATGTCCTCGATGGACCAAGCGCAAAAAAATTTGTGCCTTGATAAGAACTCAATTAGCTCTTCATGAAACTTTGTTTTGAGCCCCAAACCAATTTACACCACGTGCTCTGGATATTCCTGATTGATGGCGACCTCAATGGACACCTCGGTGGGTTGTTGTCCACTAGGAAATGTCGACCCTTTTGATGCCTCGGGGCTTGTTGATTGCTATTGGATCTTTAGCCTGTGACTCGTGAGATAGCAAGATCTAGACATCTTTTGATCTCCCTTAACTGTCCCTACTCCATTTGGAGTTGGAAACTTCACACACTGGTGATACGTGGAAGGTACTGCATTGATTTGGTTTATCCATGGGGTTCCCAAAATTATGTTGTACGCCGCCGGTCGATCGAAAACTGTAAATTCGACGATCTTTGAAACTCATGCTGCGAGAACATGTAATTTAATGGTGCCAAGTGACATGGATGTTTTGCTTGTGTAAGCAAGTGACACTATATCCGCCTTGTTAACCCCCATCCTATGTAGAGTACTCAAGAAAATGAGGTCAACTTAACTTCCAGTTTCAATTAAGACTTTGGAGACCTCAAAGTTTGCGATATCAAGAGTTATCACCAACGTATCATTATGAGGTTTTGCAAGGTGTTTAGTATTGAACTTTTCAAAGGTTATCAACGTATTAGTTTTGATTTCCCTCGGTTCTCTACTCACTTCCATAACAGCAGCCTGCTTATGCCTTTAGATTGCTCGGACTGTGTCTTGACACAACTTCAAGCCTCCAATGATTACGTCTATTCTTCCTTTCGGAGGTTTGGTTGGATTTTGCTCGAAATTTTTTGGTTTCTTTGCCAGTAGCTCTACACTTTGCTCATCAATATCTTTATGATATTGCTCGACGAACTCTTTGATCTTAAAGTCTGCGAGGTTTCTAGTGGACCACAGCTCGGCCAAATGTTTTTTTAGGACACTGCAGTCTTTGGTACTATGTCCATTGACTCTATGGATGTCACAATAAGAATTCTCATCATGAACCCAAGTATTCGAGGAAGGAAATCCAAAATTTCCTTTGCCATGAGAGGATCGTCCAACACAATTATTGTATGAGGAAGCCCCAAAGCGTTTGTTATCTTTTATGTCATTTAGCTCAAACTTTTTAGTTGTAGGCACAACTCTGAGCATTACGGTTTGGTACTTCTTCTTGAAGGTTCGCTCAAAATAAGGCATCATGGATGGTAGTTGGCTTGTTAATTGTAAGTTGTAAGCAGAATCTTGACTCATACCATAAACCATTTTGTAAAGTTGCCAGCGAAGTGGTTGTTGATACCGGATCAGCACCAAAGATCTACTTTCTCCAATTATGACACGTGTCAACCACTTCAGTAGGTCAAAGTAAAGGCTGGGTCAGTTTGGAGCAAGAAAGGACGGGTGAACCGTATGAGGGCTCGATGGAGCAAACTGGGGTCTGACCAGTAGTGAAACATCATGGAAAGAAGAAGCAAGCGAAGAAGAAATATCCACAAAACGAGGTGAATCTGTGAGCTGAAGGAGGAAATCATTCAAAGAACAAGACGTTGCAACATTAAAGACCAAATAAAAACTGACGGATTATAAGAGAATTGTAGAATTTATTAGTATTTATTCTTAGTATTTAATCCGTAATTCGTGTATAAATATAGACCCTCATAGTCATGTATGGAGGTCAATCTTTTTGCTACTTGAAATCAATATAAACTATTTTTCACTTTTCTTTTAGAAAATCTATTCTTTATTTCACATCTTAGTTTAAGCAAATTTCATTTAATTTCTTTAAATAATTCAATATATTATTGGGTCTGGAATCCAGCATCCATATTTTGGCACCGTCTGTGGGGAGAATCAGACATTCAGGCTACACATCTAACATTTCAAGACCATTCTCCTTATCAAATTCATCATGGCTGGTGGTAATGGTGGAGACCAAACCGGTGTCAACAATGATCCGGCTACTATCGCTACCATCCATGAATCTCTTTCAAGAATCACTCAGACCATGACCAATCTGTCCACAAAACTCAGTACCAACGAGAGAGAGATGACCTCTTTAAGAAACAGTCAGGTAAATTTGACTAACAATCAAGCAACTCTCTTTTCTCATTTAGATTTGATATATGCTGGCCTTTCCTCTGGAAGTTGTAGTGTCCGTGTACTTTATATAACCAAAACGAGTTCCAACCCTCAAGCTCTTGTGAATTCTATGCAAAGTGCCAACCTTCAGACGCCGATCAATCAAACAGTGGCACTCCATGCTGAAACCAATTCTAACAGATAAGCAATTCATGCCAATGATGCGGTTAGTGATGGAGTCAATCCTGTACTTGCAGCATATGCGGTTAACAAGAACAACAATGACATCCCAATCGAGATAGGAGGCACTTGGGGACATGCCATCATCTCAGATTTTAACCAAGTAAATCGTGTTCTTGATGAGATGAAGTCAAAATTTCACCAAGCGACAAGTTTAGCTCCCGAAGTGGACAAAATGATCGAAGAGACTCGACATTCATCATCTACAGCGTGGATAGTGAACTTTTGGATCAAGGATGCGTGAATAGTCAACCTATCAACGTACGATGGGACGACCGACCCGAAGAACCATTTGGCTTCCTTTCGTATTGCAGCTGGGCGAATCGAGCTCGAAGTGCATGAAGAAGATGCAGGTTACTGCAAGTTGTTCTCAGAAAATCTTTCTGGTCAAGCCCTCCTGTGGTTTACGCAGCTTGAGTCCATTACGATTGATAGTTTTGATCAACTGTCATCGGCCTTCATCATGCAGTATTCAGTACTCATGGAAAAAGGAAAAACGGATAGTGATCTTTGGAATTTGTCTCAGGGTCCTTAGGAACCTTTGAGAAAACATATTGCAAAAATTTAAGGACATCCTGTCCAAAGTCCCAGGAATTTCCCAGAATGTTGTGCTAGCAGCTTTGCAGAATGGTTTATGGCATATGTTAAGATTTCGTTTGGATCTTACAATTAGCCAGCTACCATCAAGAATGTCCTATTCTGAGCAAACAACTGGATCGAGGCCGAGGAAGAAAAGACAACCTTCAAGAAGAAGTGCTGAACCGCGAAGCCTTGAGTTGTGCCCACAACTAAAAAGTTCAAACCAAAAATTGGAAAAGATACCAAATACTTCGGAGCTTCCCCGTATAACAACATTATTGGGTGATCCTCTCCTAGAAAAGGAAAGATCGGATCCCTTTCGTCAATCACTTGGATCCGTGATGAGAACACTTATTGCAACATCCACCGAGTAGACTGCAATTTCCTCAAAAAACACATGGCCGAATTGTGGTCCACTAGTGACCTCGTAGAATTTAACATTGAAGAGTTTATCGAACAGTACCACAAAGATTGCAAAGATCGTGGTTCAGAGCCACTAACAAAGAAGCCAAAAACATCTGAGCATACTCCAACCAAACCTTTGAAACTATTTTGAGACACGGTTCGCACTATCAAAACAGCATAAGCGAGCCGACGTAATGAAAAGGAGAAGAGATCCAAGGGGAGTCAATGTCAATACACTGATTAACTTTGACGAGTTATATACCTAGCGTCTCGTAATACCACATAATGATACGTTGGTGATAACTCTTGATTTGAAAACTATAAAGTTTCCAAAGTCTTAGTTGACACTAGAAGCTCGGTTGATCTCATTTTCCTAAGTATTTTACAAAGGATGTGGATTAATAGGGCAGACGTAGTTGGACCACCTGCACCGCTCATTGCTTTCATAAGCGAAACATCAATGTCACTTAGCCCGATCAAATTACATGTCCTTGCCGAAGGAGTATCAAAGATTGTCAAATTCACAGTTTTTCATCGACAAGCTGGGTACAATGTCATTTTGGGCACCCCTTGGATTTACCAAATGAAAGCATTACCTTCAACATATCACCAGTGTGTGAAGTTCCCTACTCCGCTAGGAGTAGGAACGGTTAATGGAGATCAAGAGATGTCTAGATCTTGCTACCTGACAAGCCACAGGCTAAAAAGTTAATAGCAATTAACCAGCTTCGGGGTACCAAAAGACTCGATGTTTCTGATATGTTGCATTTTTGGCGCATTCTAACAGTTGTTTTTGAGTCTTTATCGAGTCTTTTAATTTTATTTTGAGTCATTACAGGTCAAAAGATGGCTAAAGATGAAGATTGGAGATTCTGGGAGGAACTTAGCAGAAATTGGAGAAAAGTCGAATTTTCACCCGCTGAGCACCGCTTTCAACCGATCATCGGCGACTGACTGACAGAGCAAATAAAGGAAAATCCCAACTTTCCTATTTTTTGCCAAGAACGCCCTAATCTTCACCCAGCCGCTTCCAGACCTATATATTATCGTTTTTCTTCTATTTTCTAAGACACTGACGCTTTTGCTAAGAACATCACGTGGAGATTTGTTTTCTTTGTAAGATCTGAAGGAAAAGAGACCACAACTTTGTTTTGAGAAGAATTCTGAACCCTAATCTCTTTAATAATATCATGAATTCATTCTATTGCTTTGTTGTGTTTGATTTCGCCATGTGTGAGTAGATTCTTAGCTAGGTTAAGGTTTTCAATGGTGATTTAGGATGTTAATGGCTGAGCACAAATAGGTATTGGAATTTATAATGTCTTTGCCAATAGAGATTCATAATGCTTAGATTAGCTTGATCACCTAGTCTATGATTTTAGGTTAAACTTATTCACGATAGTGCTTTACGTTGCTAGATAAATCATTGGTGAGCAATTGGTGCGTAACCAACGACAGTTGATTGTTGCGATTGATTGTGAACAGATTGAACCAGCTCGTTAATGCTTATCAACCTCGGTAGGTCCAAACGACAGTTTCGGCGTCTAGGTTGTTAGATAAAGTTGTCGATACATCACTACAGTGGGGCGATATTAATGTTATGTTTGAGTTCTAGACCGGTAGTTACTTAGCCCCTGAATAGTTGCTCAGCCTTGTCTCCGAATCACCGGCGAAACGCCTTAACCTAGTGCTTGTTTTTATTATTTTTACACCAATTTATTTACTTGCTTTTGTTCCGAGAATTACAAACCCTTTTATTTTGTCTTAGGTTTAAATTAAAATCTATAATTTCATAGTGTAGCCTTGGTCTCTGTGGATTCGATACCCTATATACTACTGCGATTGTCTGTGCACTTGCGGAATTATTTTGGGTTAAAACTCTGTGTATCAGTTTCCCAGTGGATAATAGTCTACCGAGGTTTCGATCGATGTTTCTATCGATCCGGAACACCCCGAGCATGTAGTGAAAATTGGTTCGGGCTAGTCAAGTTCCTGTCAAAACATAAAAGTTATTTTGCTTGGTCTATCGAGGACATGCCAGGAGTTGGCCCTGCAATTATCTCCCATGAGTTGCATGTTGATCAAAGTTTCAAGCCGATCAAGCAACAAAGGAGAAAGCTCGGTTCTGACCGAGCTAAAGTAGTGAATGACGAGGTGGATAGGCTTCTCAAAGCCGGTTCTATTCGCAAAGTCAAGTACCCAGATTGGCTCGTCAATCCTATGGTAGTTAAGAAGAAAAACTAAAACTAGAAGGTGTACGTTGATTGCACTGATATCAACAAGGCTTACCTAAAGGATAGTTTTCTTTTGCCACATATCGACCGCCTGGTAAAATTGACTGCAGGTCATAAAATTTTAAGTTTCATGGATGCTTTTTCTGGCTATAACCAAATCCAAATGAATCCAGACGATCAAGAAAAAAACTTCATTCATTACAGATAAAGGAAATTATTGCTATAAAGTAATGCCCTTTTGATTGAAGAACGTCGGAGCAACTTATCAGCATCTCGTCAAAAAGATGTTTGACGAGCAACTTGAGAAAACCATGGAAGTCTACATTGATGACATGTTGGTTAAATCTCTCAAGGAGTTCAAGCACATTTAACACCTCGATCAATGCTTCAAAGTATTGAATGAGTTTGGCATGAAGCATAATCCTGCGAAATGCACTTTCGGTGTACTGTCTGGAGAGTTTCTTGGTTATATCATGACACAGCGAGGCATTGAAGCAAATTTGAATCAAATTAATGCATTTTTAACAATGTGTTCGCCGCGTAATTTTAAGGACGTACAACGCTTGACTGGAAGGATTGCAGCTCTCAATAGATTCACATCTCGGTCAACTGACAAATGCCTTTCTTTCTATCAACTATTAAAAGGAAACAAACAGTTCGCTTAGAGTGATGAATGCGAAGAAGCTTTTAAGCAACTCAAAGTATATCTCACCACTCCTCTGATTCTTTCTAAGCCAGATACTAGCGAAAGGCTCTACCTTTATGTTTTGGTTTCTGAACATGCGGTGATCGATGTAATTGTACGAGAAGATTGAGGAGAGTAACGGTCTATCTAAAAGTTTGACAGGCCCGAAAACTCGTTACACGATGATAGAAAAGCTTGCACTAGCAGTGGTGGTTTCTTCTCGTAAACTAAGGCCATATTTTTAATCTCATCCAATAGAGGTTCTCACATCAACTCCTTTGCGTATCATTCTGCACAGCCCTTGCCAGTCAGGACGTTTAGCAAAGTGGTGAATATGATATCGAGTACAAGAGTCGAATAAGCATAAAGACACAGGTTTTAGCTGACTTTCTTACCGAACTTCCAGCCAACAAAGCAATTTCGGGAGATGAAAATAGAACCTGGAAGCTGTTCGTAGATGGGTCTTCCTCAAGACAAGGATGTGGAGTTGTATCATGTTAGACACGCCTACATCAGAAATAATGGAACAGTCATTCCTATTGTTATTTAATGCTTCAAATAATGAAGCCGAGTATGAGGCACTCATTACTGGGCTTCGCCTGGCGAAAGGAATTGGAGCAGAAGAGGTGATCGCTTATTGTGATTCTCAATTAGTTGTGAGTCAATTCAAAGGAGAATACGAGGCAAATGATGCTAGATTGGAAGCATATCTCAAGGTTGTTACTAGTTTATCCCGAAAGTTCAAAAAATTCAAACTAGTTCATTCCTCAAAGTGAAAACAGCTTGGCAGATGCATTAGCCGCTTTGGCTTCAACATCAGATCCTTATTTAAAAAGGATAATTCCAGTAAAATGCATTGCGACTCGTAGCATATCATTTCCGGATGAGACAATGGTAGTTACCAGATCTCAAATTCAATCCGAAAGGGATAAGAGAGCTCTTGTCCGAGCTTCGCCTAGAAATAAGAGGCGTTCAAAAAAGAAGCGGAAGCAAGATCAAAGCCACGAAACAAGCGTTGATGTACAAAAAACGGTTAACAAACCAGAGTAACCAGTTGTGATGGAACCCTATTCCGGAGAACCAGAGTCACAGTTAGAAACTACTCACGAGGAAAACATTCACGAGATACAAACCTTGAAAGATGGTGAACCGGAGTCAGAAGCCAACAAAGGCTTAGAAGAGGAAGAGTTCATACCTAACAAAGCATTCGAATTCGATGCCTCCACAGTTACCAATTTCCAAAATCCTGATGTTGAGTTAAGTGAGGACTTTTCCACTAATGATTGGGGGCAGACTGGAGGGTTCCTATCAAAAGGTACATTCAAAGCGGAGAACAACCCAGTGATAAGTGGAAGACTCAAAAACTCATAATCATTAGCGCAAAACATTGCATGATTGAAAACTCATTATTTAAGCGAGGTATAAGTGATCCTTATTTATTGTGCATTCACGGACAAGAGATCGACATCATTATGAATGAAGTCCATCAAGGTCTCTTTGGAAACCATTTGTATGGAAAATCTATGGCATTCAAGATTAAACGTCTTGGATACTTTTGGCCTACACTGATCATTGATTATGCAGACTATGTGTGGCAATGTGCGAAGTGTCAGCAACATGCTCTATTGATTCATCAACCTTCTCAGCCACTTTCATCAATAACACCTCCATATGCTAGTCTATGGATATTATCAGACCTATGCACAGTTCGATCCGAGGGGTACAACATCTCCTCTTTCTATCAGACTACTTCACCAAATAGATCGAGGTAGAAGCATATCCATCCATAAAGGATTCTGTCGTGAAAATCTTTTTATGGAAAAACATAATTTGCCGGTATGGAGTTCCTTATGAGATTGTAACCGATAATGGTTCTCAGTTTATTTTGAAAGATTTTGAAGACTTCATTTCAGCATGGGGAATTAAAATTTGTTATTCAACTCCAAGATATCTGTAAGGAAACGGCCAAGCCGAGGCAGTAAACAAAACTGTTTTAAGTAATCTGAAAAAGGCTCAGTTTCTATAAAGGGGGATGGTACGAAGAAATTTAACTTGTTTTATGGGCATACCAAACGACGCCTCGTAGAGCAAGCGGAGAAACCTCCTTTTCTCTTGTATATGGAATGGAAGCCGTAGTTCCTGCCAAACTCAATGTTCTAGGACTTCTACGAACTAAACTCCCTCTTAATGATTCACTTAATGATCAAATGATGCAGGATGCTTTGGACACAATTGATGAGCAAATAGATCAAGCATTAATTCATCTCCAAAATTACCAGCAGGCAACTGCATGATACTACAACTCAAAAATCAAGAATCGACCTTTAAAAGTAGGCGATCTTGTTCTTCGAAGAGTATTTAAGAATACAAAAGAGGAATGAGCTGATAAACTTGGAATTAACATGGAAGGTCCTTACCAAGTAATAGAGATAGTTTGCAATGGTGTTTACCGGTTGGAAAACCACGAAGGAGAACCAGTTCGATGTCCTTGGAATATTCTTAATCTTAAGAAGTTTTACGTTTGAAGTATTTTCTATGTAAAATGAACTACGACTTGGCTTGATCCCAATTATGGGTACATAGGCAGCCCTCTTTCGTGGGCACAACTATCCAACAAAATCAATATAATTTATATTATATTATTTATTGTAAGAACTACATCACAGTTCGAACAAAAAGCAAAATAAAAGCAAGTACTTGAGATCTTGCGAGCTGAAACTCTAATCCTTTTCGCAAAATATTTCAGCGCTTTGACCTGCGAGGTCTACAATGTCTCGGATACACGGAGGGATATAATGAACAAAGTCCTCAAATCCCAAAGTAATCCTGTCCGAAGGGTGCGCTTCGAGCGAAGACTAACTGAGAGAAGACAAGAAAGGATATAAGAGTCTAAGGGTTCGTTAAAAGGAAAGAAAAGCCAAGCACATACCTTTTCAATAAATTTTATTGCAATCTTCTTATTATAAGGAGAAAGCTTTTCAATCAAACCACAGGGGATTGTCACATTGGTATCCCATCCTATCGGATGAATGTTAGAACCTTCAGAAGCGCTTAAAGCAGAAAAACTCAACTCTTCATTACCAATTCAGAGTCGAATTTGTTTATCTGGCCCAAAGGTCATCTAGGCCCAACTCCTATCTTAAAAGAGTCCATCAAGGAATATTAAAGATAAGGAAAAATAGCTCGGGCATCAAACCAAGTATCGGTTTGCATATTATGTACAAACATTCATTGGTGCACCCGTGCACCCGAATTCCATGACCGAACTGACGAGTTCGGATCAAAAATGGAATCAGTTCTCTTGAACATTTCATAAGCCGAGTTCTATACTCACATTTTACCGAGGATAACTGGTTATAGTCTTCCTTTAAAAACGGTAAGGGTCTGATCAATTCATTCCCTTGAAAACAACTCGTCCCAGAGTTAATGAACAAAAGTCACACTTTGCAAACTTGACACATCACTACAAGAAAACAGCCGGAATCAGACGGAAAAATCTGTCAAAAATCCGTCAGAAAACGCAAAATCCGTCAGAAATCCGTCGGTTTTTTCCGTCTGAACTATGTCATCGGAATTAAAAACCGCATCGGAAATCCATCTGAATTTCTGATGGATTTCTGACGGAATCTAGTTTCTGGACATCCGTCGTGAATCCGTCAGAAATCCGTCGGAATAGCTTACTTCGGTTGTCCGTCGGGTTCCCGTCGGAATATTTCTGATGGATTCCTGATGAAATTCCGATGTTTTTAAACCGACGGTGACCGATAGATTACCGACGTAGTTCCGACGGATAAACACCGACAAATTTCTGACGGATCTAAACACCGACGGAATTCTGATGTTTTTGAACCGAAGGAGACCGAAAGATTCCCAACGTAGTACCGACAGATTTCCGACGGATCTAAAATCCGACGGATTTTCGACGGAATTCAAAGTTTTTTTTTTAATATAATAATTTGAAAAATCAATAAATGTATTAATTTTAAGAAAAATAAATTTTAAAAAAAGAAATGAAAAATAAAATTGAATTGTATTGAAAATTAAAATTAAATATTATTGAAAATTTTTAATAATTCAAAAAAAAAAACAGAAAATTGTTTCTAATCCGAAAATGAAACTAAACGCCCGGTCGAGGTGGTGGATATTGCGAAAAGAATTCGTTCATCCGTTGGATCATCGCTTGTTGATCAGCTTCATATTTCGCCTGTTGCGCTTCTCCGGCCTCTCTAAGGCGTTGCATATCCGCCTTCATCTCCTCCATTTCAGTGTCTCTCTGTGCGACCTTCGCCCTAAGATCGTCGCTAGGATCTCCATAAAAGCGTGAAGTAGCCAAGTAAGATGTTGAATCATCTGGAAGACCAAAGACCCGACCTTTGGTCTTCGGAGTACACTGCAGAAATGAAAAGTTGAATAAATATTTGAAATTAAATAAAAATTGATTAAAATTTTAAAATTTACTTACCTCGTAGACGTATTCGTTGATTTTCTTGATCAGAACTTCGATGAGAGGCGGGGGTTCCTTCAATGATTGGTTGAGTAATAAAATACTCATCACCCATCTTCCTGAAGTTGCCAACGATCTCCCGAGTTACACCATCTTGGATTTCATTGGTGTTCTTGTTGGTGTGTGCAACTTCGATCAATCTGAGGGCAGAAGGTTGGACAATATCTTTCCAAAACTACAAAATAAACAAATATAGTAAATATTTTGAATATAAAATTGAAAAAACAACATATTGATTCAACCAAAAACTTACAAGTTGTTTCGCCTTTGTGACCAAACTGGTTGCTCCTAGATTGTGCGTCGCCTTACCCTTTCCTTTGCGATCGCTGTTCCGGCATGCAGAGTGGGTTGTGGAGCTAGCCTTCGTAGCGTCTTCACTCCAGTATGCTATCAACCCGTTCCATAGAGCCGGGTTCATAACCAACTCCCTTGGAACAAGATTCCTCGACCACAACCCCTTCCACTTGTTCATCTTCCGTGAATACATTATTGCCGCTTTTTTGTGGAACTCCCTTCTAACCAAAGCAGTAATGTGACTCTCCCAAGTAAATTCTTGCTGAAAAAAATGAAAATTAAATTAAAATAAAGTAATAAACTATTTAAATTCAAAGTAAACAATAAAGAAAATGAAAAACTGACCGCAAATTGCCGAAACCACATTTACTGCTCTTCTAATGGCATTTGGGTGTATGTCGGATACGGATGCTGAAGCAATCCATTAAGCATCCGGTTGATAGACTTGGAAATCCTATTTCCCGAATCTTTAAACCTTCAAAACAAATTTTTTTGTAGACTTTAAATAGGAAAGTCAGACTTACCATGTGTCTGTCCCAACACAATCCGGATGAAGACGAGTGAATCTCTCTCGTCCAGGTAAAGCAACGAATTTGTCGACGCTTATTTCTGACGGTGCAGTAGAGGGTGGTGTCGATGCAGCAGCGGGTGGTACAGGTGATGCGGTGTCCGGAATATGGGTAGACGCCGTAAAATGACTCCTCGCAACTCTCCTACCCCTACCGGAACCTCGACGTACTCGGCTACAAGAACCCTCGTAATATAATCCGTAATCCCTTATAAATTTTTAAAACGAAATTAATTTTTTAAAAATTAATTAAAATAAATATAAATGTCTAAAATAATTATAAATTTATAAAAAATGATTATAAATTAATACAAATGATTATAAATTTCTAAAATGATTATAAATTTCTAAAAAATGATTATAAATTTTTTAAAATGATTATAAATTAATAAAAATCATTATAATTTTATTAAAATAAATTTATAATTTATTCTAATCTAAATAAATAATGTAAAGTAAAAAAAAATTACAAATTCTCCAAAGTTAAAAATTCTCCAAAATAACATAACAAATTCTCCAAATTCTTTAAATTCAATAACATAACAAATTCTCCAAAGTTAAAAAATTAAATCTAACCATAGAAATCCTAGAACTAACACTAGAAAACATAAATCTAACATCCAATAACATAAATTTAACATCCAAAAACCTAAATCTTACATCCAACAACCTAAATCTAACATCAATCTTAAAACCTTAGAAATATTTAAATTTTAGAGTTTTGGGAACTTACAAATTGGATGGAATTGATGGATTGTTAGACATCTTGATGATTGAGCCAAAAAAAAGTTGTCTAATCGAAGCAAAAGTTGATGGAGAAATCGGAGGTTTTAGTTTTTTTTTTTCGTTTCGCGTTTCAGACACGCGAGGAAGAAGAAGACATTATTTATCAAATAATTCTGACGGATTTCCGACGGAAGATCCGTCGGAATCTAATAATATTAAATGAAATGCGGTCTTGGGAAGATTCCAGCCTAAATTTTTACGTATCCGTCAGAAATCCGTCGGTAATTTCCGACGGATTTCCGACGGATACGCGAAATTTTAGTTTCCCGGGAAATGAAAATTTAATTTGCCACGTAATAGTTCGCGTATCCGACGGATACGTGTAACCTTGAGGTGGTACACGTGTAACCACAAACCCGTCGGAAATTCGTCAGAAATTTTCGACGGATTTCTGATGGATTTGTGGATTCGTGGTCGTTTACGATCCGTTTCTATTGAAATATGTTTGTAGTGAGCTTTGTTACTCATTTCAATGATAAAATATAAACAAATACATTGTTACAAATGAAATATACGAAATTAGAAAACTTTAGTTGTTATGGTTATAAATCATCGTTTTAAGATATGTATCATTGTCTAACATGTAGACATGATAGTCGGGATTTTTCTGATTTTGATATATATGATGTGTTACAAGGTATATGTTAGTACTTCATCATTGAAATGAGTAACAAACCATACTACAAACATATTTCAAGAGAAACCAGATAAATTCGAAATTTCGAGATTATCTTGGTTTAAGGATTGACTGACATTGGCTGGCGAAGAAAAAATGTCATTTCCTTCGGAAATCCGTCGGCAATTTCCGACGGATTGAGTGTAATTTGGTTTTGGATGTTTTTGTATAATATTTTTTATTGTTTTTGGTTTTTTTTGTTGTTTTTTATTATTTGGGTTTGTTTATGATTTTTAATGTTTTTATTTATTTATGGTTTTGTGGTTTTAATTTTTATAAAATGTAATATTTAAAATACGAAATAAAAATACAAAATATAAATAAAAACAAATGTTCATAATGTACTAATCTGAATCAGATAATGATCCTTCAGAAGGAATATCGTCTTCGGCCTCATGAAATTCTCCAAGTTCTTCCTTTGATTCTGAATGAACTCTATCATCACCAATTTCCGTTAAATCAACTACAAGGAATGTATCAAAAGAATGCTCAACATGATCCATTGGAACACTTCTAGTTGGTTGTAAAGCATCGTGCTCAGAAACTCCATAAATTTTTCCTCTTGGATTAATTGGAGTCACTGTAATCCAAGGATCTGAAAACCGTGTTACCCTAGGGTAACGAATACAGCATACCTTAAAAAAACAAATGTAATTTATGAAGTCAAATAAAACAAAAATAGAATCCAAAAACTGACGTAATATAAAATATTTATTAAAATATCCGAACCTGGTCTGCCTGTGATTGTAGGATGAATGGGTCATACGTACGAAGTCTTCTTCTAGAATTTACTGACGTGACGCCAAATTAGTTCACCTTAACCCCACGCCCAACTTCTGGATCATACCATTCACACATAAAAATAATGCACCTCATGTCCAACATCCCTGGGTAGCGAACTAGCAATATTTCTTTGAGAATCCCGTAGTAGACAACATCACCAGATTGAGACGAAATACCATAATCTGCAGTTGGTCTTGACCTTCCTTCATCGTGAATCCTAAACGCAAATCACCTACTGCAATACCTAGGATATGAGGTCGCAATGTAGATTGGGCCAGTAACTAACTCTACTAACCATGTCGAAAAAACCGATCCATCTCTAATTCCTTCATTAACCTAAGAAACTAATTTCCACAAAATTAATATAAAACACTTACGTAATAATTGAAGGCATTTATATATTAATCTTATAGCCTACTTACGTAAAATTGCAGCCAAGTAATATAATCGTTCTCCTTATGCAGTTCAAGTTCTTCTTCAATCTTTTTCAGAAAATGGCTACGTATTATTGCCATGTAAAATCTGAATTCAAACAATATTATATAACCTTTGAAAGCTAATACTTATGTATAAAATAATTTAGTATTTAAATAGATTAAGTTTTTTACCTTTCCTACTCCGCCATCTCCTCACAATTTGTTACGATATACTTATGCAAGTGAGTCCACTCCTGTTGTGAAAATTTGCGTTTTTTCCCTAAGTATCCGCAACATAGGGTTCATTGCTACTACTACCATAATCAAAATTTCTTTCTCCATGTAGATACCAAATCTTGTAACCCGGCATAAATCCATTGCTATACAAGTGATGTCATACTAACTCTATCTTAACATTACGAGAAATGCGACAAATTGAACATGGACATTTCATCTTACCACTTGTTTTCACTCGCGGTTGATTTCCAGCAACGGCTATGAACTCACATATACCTTGTGCATAACCATCGTTTAATAACTTCGACTCCGGATCAAACATTTCTTCATCCATCCACGATCTTAAATCTCTAGAAGACGACATCTCTCTCTACACATTTTTTTTAGAATTGTTGGGTAGAAATTTGTTGTTGTGATTGAATGGAGAAGTATGGTAACATATATATAATAACACTTGCCGTTGGAAATCCGTCGGAATTTAACAGATATAATAACGGCTATAACAACAGCTATATTAACGTTCAAATTTTCTGATGGATATGAATCCGTCGGAAATTACCGACGGCAAACCGACGGATTTCTGACAGGAACCGACTGATAGTAATCCATCGGATTTTTTTGACGGCAAACCGACGGATTTCCGACGAAATTAACAATTTTAATTTCCATCAGAAATCCGTCGGTATTTTCTGATGGATATTAATTCCGTCGGAAATGCCGTCGGTTTTGCAGTAGATTTCTTGTAGTGCGTTTGTTCTAAAAAGATGTTTAACTTCAAAAGTAAACAAAGTCTTAAACACAAAGCCTCAATAGGCACTAAAGAAACATAACACAAGTTAAATCCAAAAGTCATAAAGGGACACATCCCTAGATAACGTGGACACAACCACAATTAAATATTATCGTTAGAAGGACTCTTTAATGGTTCAGATGCAGCAGCTTCCCCGAACATATTTGGAGGATCATCGACCTGAGTCATTTATGCTACCATAGCTTCTACATCATGCGTATCATAATGGATTAAATTTGTTCATATGCAAGTATTTATGCTGAATATCATAAGAATAATTTGATACCTCAGTTTTCTGCGAAGCATCAAAATCTTCGGATGGTTGGACTCCTGCAATCTAATCAGTTTCGCTCTCTTTAGGAAGAGTGAAGTCAGTATCCATCAGAGGAGGAGAATCAGCAAAGGCTAATGCTAACTCTTTAAAATCAAGAGAAGTAATGGGAAGGGTCACTAATTCTGACTCAGCTATCGTAAGTGAAGCCGACACACTAGCCATGTCTTCTTCGATGGTTGATGTACCTTTCGCAAGACCCTCAAGCATAGTCTAGTTACTCCTCAATTCATTAACATCTGACTGAGCAATTTTTTGTCTCTTTATAGTACTAACGTAGTCATCCACCTGTGCAAGAAGAGCCTTACTTTTGCTCTTAGCTTCTTTTTTAGTCGAGCTGGCTGTTTACCTTAATACATAATCTTGGGAGCGGATTAAGATGTCATAGTTCAAAGATAGCTCATCATAGCTAGCCCGAGCTGAGTCTAAATCTTTTTATATGTTAGCTACAGAGGAAGATTGCTCAAAAATAAATTGTTCGATGTCAGCTTCACGATATTTGACCAATCTCTTTACGTCTTCGCTCTCTTTCTCTATATGTTTTAATCTTTTGAAGAGGTCGTCAAGTATCCTCTTCAGGTTAGAATTTTCTAATTCAAGAAAAAAAGTTTTTTTCCTTTACAGCTTCTGTTGCGCCAGGAGAAACTCGAAGGACGGATTCATATGAACAACTATGTCATTAAAATCCTTCCACGCCTATAAAAGTTAAAAAGATGTTAGGCTCAAAATTTAAAGATTAAAAGATATAAGTGAGTACTAGACAAGACCTGAGATAGGTGATCGGAATGTCTCACAACTTGTTCCCATACAGAAGAGTTCAATTGATCGACAGGAGGAACTTGCTGATCCAGTCGGGTGCCAAAATTCCAATATAGGTTGGCAATCTTCTTCTTTCCTAAAAAACACACAAACCATGAAATTAAACAGTTCCTCAAGACAAGAGGTCTGATGTACTTTAGAAATATGAGTCAATTTACCTAATGCATCTTGGCAAAGTTGAACTACTTGAACGTTGTTTAAGAGAAGGTGCAGGCTGTAAAATAAAAGCCTCTAAAATAGTGGCACCTGTTGATAAGAAGGGAATAGGCGAGCCTTTCTTCCCATGAGATCTAGACTTATCAGGTCGCGGGGAGAAAGCGGTATTTGCTTTCTTTATTTTACTCAAGAATGATATGGAAGCAATAGTTAGATGATCATCAGCGGCTTCAGCATCCTCAGTGGCAGAGGAAGGAACCAAACAAGAACTTCTTCCCGAGTTGGTCGGCTCTTGGAGGGCATAGTTGGAAGGTCAACAATCAAATTAACCCTTCCTGAATGTCATCAATCAAAGGAGCAAGCTTATCTTTATGGGCCTTCCCTATAGTGTCAAGCTGTCTTTTGATTGCATCATCTGTCTTCTTCCGAGCTTCTTTCGCTTCTCTTCGAGCGCGAAAGTTAAGACTAGGATCATCATGAACGGCTGGGGGAACCATCACGCAAAGAAGCTCTCCATTTCTGAGGCATTCCCCAGATTGGTATAAGCAACCACGGGTAAAAGAATTCCAGAGCAAGTCTTTCCCAACGATCGATCTGAAAAAGTCAGTAAACCCTTACAAGGGGTAGGACAAATTTGAGGGGCTGCGATAATAAGAATAATTCAGCCAAGTAATGTATAAACATCAAGTGAATAGTAAACACATAAAAGAAAACTTGTTTGGCTACCTATAGATTCAGCCCAATCTCTGTGAATCCCGGTAAAGCCACCAACAGAGGAATCGTCTATCTTAACAAAAAACCAGAAGTCTTCCCAAGACTGATCCTTTTTTGGGAGACAGAAAATTATTTGTCTATTGTCATTGGGATAAATAGCAAAATGACCAGTAGCACCTTTAATACTACGAACACTAAAGAACTCGAGAAGTTCATCAACGCTAACCGAGTATCCGCATTCAGAAGCGACGGTAATTAAACATAATATATTACAGAGCATTTTAGGGGCCTTTTGTGGAAAAGCAAGTCCTAGATGATTGAGATATTCCGAAAATACCTCAGGAATAGGAAAAAACATGCAACAACCTACAAGGTAGGCCTCATAGACACAAAAATAACCAGCGGGTACAGTCTCCGGAGATTCGTCCAGTCCCGGTAAATGAAATTCAACCGAGGATTGTACTTTATATCCACACTTAATATCTCGAAGATTCTCTTCAACATCAGCTGATAGGGCCCAAACTTATCGTTGGGTTAAGTACATAAAACAGAGGGCGGCGGGGTTTTCGAAGAGTTCGCTAGCAATTCTGAAGCCGCGCTAGTGCCCAGGGTGTCAGTGATGGAAGGATCAATCAAAGGGTTGATCTGAGAATCAGACATAGTTTGGAATAAGAGAAAAAAGTTTAGATGTTCCGAAAGTTACAAAACAAAATGATCATTGAAAGTAGTGAACAAAAAAAATGAATGACTAGTTTAACCTAAACCCTGGAAAGGGAACTGTTGTACAATAAACAACAAAGGGAGAGGAAGAGCTTCCCGCTTATCAATAAAAAGTAATCAATATCTAAAGACGCGTGTCAAAGCGTCAAGATAGCCGAACCCCGAAATTTAAGGGATCAGAAGGCAAAAAGCAAGGAAAACACTTAAGTCCCCCTAACCGAATAGCAGGTCGCAGGACTTGGGGGCAAATGTTGATACCGGATCCGCACCAAGGATCCACTCTCGCTAATTATGACACGTGTCAACCACTTCAGCAAGTTAAAGTAAAGGTTAGATCAGTTCGGAGCAAGAAAGGATGGGTAAACCGTACGAGGGCTCGATGGAGCGAACTGGGGTCTGACCAGTAGTGAAGCCTCGCAGAAAGAAAGAGCAAGCGAAGCAAAGAGTGTCCACGAAACAAGGTGAATCTGTGAGCTGAAGAAGGAAATCATTTAAATTACAAGACATTATAATATTAAAGACCAAATCAAAACCGACGGATTAAAAGAGAATTATAAAATTTATTAGTATTTATTCTTAGCATTTAATCCTTAATTAGTGTATAAATATAAACCCCCATGGTCATGTATGGAGGTCAATCTTTTTGCTACTCGAAATCAATATAGACTATTTTCAATTTTCTTTTAGCAAATCTATTCTTTATTTCACATCATTATCTTAAGCAAATTCTATTTTATTTCTTTAAACAATTCAATATATTATTGGGTATAGAATCTAACATCCACAACAGTGTGGGATATTCCTGAGATCTTAGACATGATGTCCTTAAACTTGACAATATGTTTTCTCAAAGGTTCCTAAGGACCCTGAGACAAATTCCAAAGGTCACTATCTGGTTTACCTTTCTGCATGAGTACTGAATATTGCATGATGAAGAACGATGACAGTTGGTCAAAACTATCGATCGTAGCGGATTCAAGTTGTGTAAACCACAAGAGGGTTTAACCAGAAAAATTCTCTGAAAATAGCTTGCAATAACCTGTATCTTTTTCATGCGTCTCGAGCTCGATTCGCCCAGCTACATTATGAAAAGCAGCCAAATGGCTCTTAGTGTCGGTTGTTCCATTGTAAGTTGGTAGGTTGACTCTTCGCGCATTTTTAATCCGAATGCTAGCTATCCGAGCTGTAAATAGTGAACGACGAGTTTCTTCTATCACTTTGTCTACTTTAGGAGCTAAACTAGTCGCTTGGTAGAACTTGAAACAAAATATTGTAATGTGTTGCTTTCCTTTAACAATTATGTATTATGTTTACTATATAAAAATTGATTTTATTATGAGTTCATTGTCATTTTAAATTTTAAATTATAATTACATTTAATCTAATAAACAAATTTATTAATGGTTAATTATAATTTAAAATGACATTAGTTAAGTAAGTCTAACAAAAATAAAAGTTGGTTTTAAAGTCATCAGTAAAGTAACGGTAACAAGAAGAAAAACTAACGTCAAACTTCTAACTTTAAAATAGCGTTTGTTTTTTAAATTATGCCAAAAAGTTTGTCATCCCATGAGACGTCACTTTTCAAACTGATGTATTATTCTTAAAGTCATTTTAGAGCACTTCAATTAATAGTCTCTTACTTAGGTATCTCAAAATTTTTAAAATAATATTTTAATTAAAATAAAATGAATGATTAATAGAAAAATGACACATGGAAAGAGATGAAAGACTTTCTCAATAGTGCAAAAGACTCTACTTTCACATGTATATTTTCTATTGGTTCATTATTTTTATTTAATTAAAATATTATTTTTAAATTTTGTAGAAATCCATGTGAGTCTTTACTAATGTGAAACTATCTAAAAAGTGACGTCAAATCCCGCGTTTTTTGTAGTTTTGGGGTCGGACCAACTGTAACTTTGACTGCTCGGACGGTGGCCGATGCGAAACCGGTGACTGCACAATGGTGGACCTCAATGTACTGGTTGGGGGCAGCCACCTAACACGTTGGCTGAGTATGCTTTGAATCAAAACAACAATTTAGACTTCGACGACATCTCACTTGTCGATGGATGTAACATTCCTATGGAGTTTAGGTAAGAATATCACAATTATTATTTTTCACATATTTGAATCTAATTTACCCCAAAAAGTTAGAACATGGAAAGACGTAAAAATCTAAATTATTAATTATGAAACTTCAATCTAAATTCACCCATGCACGTAATGTTTAACTATTGGGTTCTCGAACTAAAGAAAAAAAACTAATAAAGAAATAAATAGTTGAAAAAAATTAAAGAAAACGTTAAATAGTGCCTGCCATTTTGTCTTAAAAATCTAAAGCTTGCTATTTATAGCATGCAGAAATTTTTTGAAAAAGTCAACACTAACTATTTTGAATTTTTTTTTGCTGTACCGCATTTTCTCTGTCGTTGATAACATTAAAAGTCGTAGAACCGTAATTGCTACCGGAGAAAAAAAAACAAAATAACATCGAAAGTCTATTTTAAAACGTTATAAATCGATAATGATTAATTTTTGTTGCTCTATTCTCTCCCGACTAGCTCGAATTGCCACCGGATAGTATGCAACGCGGACATAAACGGACAGTGTCCAAACGAATTGAGAGCCCCGGGTGGTTGCAACAACCCTTGCACGGTTTTTAAGACAAACGATTTTTGTTGTACGAATAGGCCGGGTTCATGTAGCAGCACTGAGTTCTCAAGATTCTTCAAACAGAGGTATCCCGAAGCCTACAGCTATCCACAAGACGACCGGTCCAGCACTTTCACTTGTAGTGCCACTAACTACAGGGTCGTGTTTTGTCCTTAGGGCTAAGCTCGGTACTACAGGTCTCACCAGCTCCTGATCGAGATGGTCTCCGAGGAGACCTAAATAATTAAGAGACTCGTCTTTTATTTTATGTGGCTGTGAGTATGTATATTGATATATGTATTCGTGTGATCATATTTATGTGAGCAGAGCCGGTTATGAGTAATTTGGGACCCCAAACGAAAAAATAATTCTTCAATTATTTAATAGAAAAAATAAAAATTTCAGTCTCCATAAAACTAAAGTTAAAAAAAAAACTACAATAATATCTTTAAAAAATAATAACAATTTAAAGCTTCTAAAAACAATATTTCTTCTATTTTTATCTGCGAAATCATATTTCAAACTTGGATAATCGAGATTTTTAACCATGATTTTTTATCTTTTCTCTCAAGAAAATTCAAGTAGCTTTTTGACTTAGAATAAATTAACGATTCAGATTTTTTTGAGAAAATATTACCTCTCTAAAACCAAAAGAAGAGAAAAAAATGAGAAGTCACATAAAAAAGGAGGTTAACTTAAATTTCCCTTTTTTAATTAAATAATATATTGTAATATTTAAATAATAATAATTTGATATCCACACAATATTTTATCAAATATTTATACGAAAATTAATACATTACTCATCATTTTCATATATATATATTTTCACTCTTTGACGTCAACTAAAATATATATACATTTATATATATAATTTTTTTGTGAGGGCCTCCTAAAAAGTGGGACCCCATTCAAATGTTTCATAGAAATGTGTTCAACGCCGGCTCTGTTGTGAGAATCTACGGCTTAATGATTAATAATAATGAAGCCATCATAATTATTCCCATGTTATAGAGGCAATCACATTTATATTTCTAATGAGTCTACCAGTTAATGAAAATCTAGAGAAGATGTCGTTGTAACATATTTATATAGATCATTAGATACTAATATCTATATGAGAATTACTGATGGATTCAAGATGACAGAAACATTGAAATCCAAACCTAAATAGTTATGCAATAAAAATGCAAAGTCATTATATGAATTAAAACAATCTGGACAGTTGTGCTATAACCATTTCAGTGAACATTTAGTTTATAAAAAGAAGGATATGTGAGCAATCATATATGCCCATGTGTTTTCATAGAGACAACAACATTCGGATTTGTAATTATCGCGGTATATGCTGATTATCTAACATCATTGGAACTCAAGGACAATACATAAAGCAACAAAATATTTAAAAGAAGAATTTGAGATGAAAGATCTCAGACAAATTTTTGTTTGTCTTGGTTTACAAATTAAGCATTCTCATAAGGGAATATTTGTACATCATTCCACATATAATAAAAGAGTACTAAAATGCTTTAGTAAGAGGACAACGAAAATCCTTTTAGTTACACCGATTGTTGTAAGATCACTTACTGTTGAAAATATTTTTTTCCTACCACATGAAAAAAATGAAGAGATAATTGGTCCAGAAGTACCGTATCTAAATAAGTGCAATTAAAGCTCTTATGTACCCTGCAGATTGCATTGGACCTGATATATCTTTTGCCATCAATATCTTGGCGAGATTCAATTCGTCCCCTACACAAAGACATTTGAATGAAATCAAATATGTCTTTCAATATCTTCAAGAGACTATTGATTTGAGGTTATTTTATCCTAAAAACTCAACGGGCCAAATGGATGCAGGATATTTACCAGATCTCCACAAAGCCCGATCACAAACTGTATATGTTTTCACGATTGGGGGCACCACTATATCCTGATGTTCTCAGAAAAAAAATATACTTGTAGCCACCTCTTCAAATCATGTTGAACTCATCGCGGTACATGAAGCTAGTAAGGAATACATATGTAAATAAGTCAACATATCCAATCAAGCAGTGGAATCCATATAAACACATAACCAACTATCTTGTACAAAGATAATGTTGATTGTGTTGTCCAGACAAAAGAAATATATATCAAAAGCGACATAACTAAACACATCCTTTCGAAATTCTTTTTTTAAACCCAAGAGATTGATAAAAAAAAACTGAAGTGAAATATGTTTGATCATCTGATAATACCGCAAATCTCTTCACAAAGTCATTGCTCACTTCGATATTTAAGAAACATATCCATAATATTGAAATCTATCATCAACAAGATTTTTAGAGTGTTGTTCCTAGTCATTCGAGGGAGAGTTTATATAGTTGTACTCTTTTTCTTATTATAGTTTTTAATAGGTTTTCATAGGTTTTTAAAAAGCAACAGAAAATACAACACAAGAAACATAAATGACAATAAACTTTAAAGGAGAATGCTGAAAAAGTAAAAAGAAACATTGACGCATAAAATTGATAGTGGAAACCATTATCAGTTGCCCATACTTATGTATATTAACACTTATTTGTAACTTTTTTACTATAAATATGAACATACTCGTCCATACATATTGCACATCAACACTTTCAATAATATACAAGTGTCTTAATTTTGCTATTCTTCCTCTCTTAGTTCTTTTCTACAAAGGTTAAAACCTTTTATATTTTACGATATATTTAAATTTATATATATATATATATATATATATATGACAATATCACTATTATATGAATTAAAAAAAACTTAAACAATTTGAACATCTATTAGCTAGACATGGTTCTTCAAACAATGTTTTTAAAAAAAATTGTATTTACCCACCAATTTTTAAAAATATATATATTACTTAGACGGTTGCCGACATGTGTAACTTTCAAATACGTGTTAACCGCAATAAATGATTCTTCTCACAACCGAGAAAAGGTAATGATTGACGTGGCATTTATTATTTTGCCAACAAAAAAATAAAATCATCAAACTCGTAACGCCTTTTTCATCCGAAAAGATCTCTCTATACATTGACCGACACAACGAATCCTCCTTTCTTCTCCGATCTAGGGTTTACTCACAGCAACTATGATCCAGCTTCTCTACTCAGTAATCTTCGCCGAAATGGCGCTAATCCTTCTTCTCCTCTTCAAAACACCTCTCCGAAAGCTAATCATCCTCACTTTCGATCGAATCAAACGTGGTCGTGGTCCCGTCGTCGTTAAAACCATCGGCGCCACCGTCTTCGTCGTTTTGATGTCAAGCGTTTACAGTTTGCTTAATATCCAACGCCGATCTGAAGATGGTGCTGTTCTTAATCCTACTGATCAAGTCCTCGCTTCTAAACATCTCCTCGAAGCTTCTCTAATGGGTAATAATTTCTTAATTCGGATTCTTAAATGATTAATAATTGTTTTGTAGGATTAATTATAGGATTAATGAATGTAATTAGGGTTAATTGTGATTATTAGCATTCCCATGATTAGATCTGATCATAATACCATTCTAATACGAATGTGATTTTGCTTAATGTGATCATTAATCGGTTTAATGGAATTGGGAATGTTAAGCTTCTGGTTTAGTTGAATTTCACAACACTGTTTTGTGGTAGTTCAAATCTTGATCCTCAGCTAATTGTAATAATTAGTGGATTAAGGAGTGTAATTAGGGAAAATCTTGATCATTAGCATTCTAATGTATGATTTAGGATCGGTTTAATGGAATTGGGGATGCTAAATCTTCTGGTTTAGTTGAATTTCACCGGTTTAATGGATGATTTTCTTGTTTAGTTGAATTTCACAACTCTCTCTGCTTTTGGTAGTTAAAATCTTGATCCTTAGTAAATCTTTATAGTTATTGGATTAAGGAGTGTAATTAGGGAAAATATTGATCCTTAGCATTCCCAGGAGTAGCTCTGATCATATTACCAATTTACCATTCTAGTAGATTCTGATTTGTTTAGTGTTCTATAGTTTAGAATCGATTTTAGGAATGGTTTAATGTAATTGGAAATGGAAATGTTGACACTCTGGTTTAGTTGAATGTATATATCATAAGTTATGATTCATGACATCACAACCTTTCTATCAATTCTGGTAGTTTTATTTCTCTTTGAGGTTATTAAACTTTTTTATATTTCAGGATTTGTGTTGTTTCTCTCGCTCATGATTGATCGACTACACCATTACATCAGAGAGCTTCGATTACTAAGGAAGACAATGGAAACTGCAAAGAAACAAAACAGAGGTTTCGAAGACGGGAAAAATACAAGCGGAGAAGAAATTAAATCGCTCGGGGAAGAAATCGTAGCTTTAAAGGCGAAGATCAAGACATTAGAATCGGAAAGTGAAAGCAAAGGCAAAGAACTAAAAGGTGCACAAGCTGAAACAGAGGCTTTGAGGAAGCAAGCTGATGGGTTTCTTTTAGAGTATGATAGGTTGCTTGAAGATAATCAGAATCTGAGGAATCAGTTGGAGTCTATTGGTCAAAGTCCAGAAGGAAAGAAGAGTATGTGAAATAGAGCCTAATAAAAAAAAACAAAAACAAAAGGTGAGATGTAATATTCTGTTTTTGTAAAGGATAAAGTAACTATAGGAAATGTGGATTTTCTGATTTTGGTTTCTTGTGTTATGGCTTATATCTTCCCATCTTCGAAATGAGTTTTACTATATTATGTGTAAATACACTTAGAATAAGTCGATTCCTCAAAGTGAATGGAGAGGTTACAGTTTGGGATTCCAGATTGAAGCATAGGTTTTTACCTTTGAAGAGGAGCCGATTTTTGCGAAAGTAAAAGGGTATTTAGGTTTACTGTTATGGTTCTGGTCTTCAGGTAGAATTTCGGTTCTCAGATATTATCCGAACCGAAAACTAACAAACATTGAAGAGAAGAACCAATCGGGTACCGATATTTATGCCCAGGGCTAGTCTACATGGTGAAGAAATGCCATTACATAGTGGATAGAGTTTGCCTAAAATCACATAACTGGGATGAATTAAATAAAGGTATTATTATCTAAAGCATGATGTTTTGACTCATGAACTCTTTTTTTGGTCTAACCAATGTAAAAGAAGACAAAGGGATCCGAATACAATGTAATACCATCAGCTCCCATCTCTGAATTTGTCCAAGTATATTTATGATCTGAAAGTGTGTTTAAAGTCTGCTCGCTTTAATACTCGGTATGCTTCTCTGGAAACAATGTAAATGTAGATATAACATAATCGAAAAGAATAAAACAGAAGACACACATCCTCCTATTGATGATTTTCCTTCATGAACTATCATTTTAATCTCCAATCTCATCAATCAAGCTTCTCCAGTTCTGACATCCTCTCAATGATAGCCTGCAAGAAAGAGTTGATCAAGAGTTTCTTTCAGTTTAATGCATGCTAACAATTAAGAAAATAAAAAGCTCGAGAAAAGAAGAAAAATACGCACCCGCTTGCTTGTTTCTTGCAGCTCTCCAGCAAGAATGAATTCATCAAGTATCAAGTATACCTTTAAATGAAACAACCATTGTGAATATAGAAATTTCGAAAGTAACACATTTATCAATCAGTCTTTTTTTGCCTTAAAGAAACACAAGCTTAATAGGATAAAACCAAACAAGAACCATCACTGAGTAATTCCACAGATCCATATCAGGAAGAAACAATTACACAATGATTCTCCCTGATTATTTAACTTGTTTTGGTAAGAAAGAAAGATGTTTTTGGTACCTTATGGAAATTAAAGACCAAATCAAGCTCACAGACATTGCTGAAGAAATGATCCAAAATCTCGACGAACAAGTGGATACATTCAAGGTAAGCCAACTCATTGTCCGTTATATCAACGCACAATGAGAAAAACAACCCAGCGTAACGCCTGTATATCACCTTATGTGTTCTAAACTGCAAAACGATTAAACAAAAAAGAGTCACTTATACATGAAAAAATGTGAGAAAATCAAAGAATAATACAAAGCAAATAAGCACTATTGAAGACCCTAATCAGCTTGATCTTAATCTCAAGGCCTCATTGATTTTTCCAACAAAATTTCCTCAGTTTTAGTGATCAATAATGAAGCTTTTCCCTTACTTCGCGTCTAAATTGTTTTTTTCGAGCTTTTCACTAAGAATAAAACCTTATTCTACACAATTTATCTCACACAATAACAATCATATCTACTGAACATTGATCTACCAGTACTCAGATTCATAAACCTAATAACAGATTACTCAATTCTGCAAGCAATTCAACAATATTTGATAAAAAACTATAAATATGTAGTCACATACATAAAAATGGTGACTAAATTAAAGAATCATGCATATAAGCATGTTTTAAAATCCTAATCAGCTTAATTGCTTAGTTTTTGATCTCAAGCCTAATCTCCAAAAATCTCTACAACAATTGTGTTTATGGTATAATTAATATCTTATAAAAACGATTAATTAAAAGTAACACATACAAAATTAGAGAATGAAACATAGCATATAAGCATAATTTAAAATCCTAAACAGCTTGATTAATGAAAAGTAACATATGCATGAAAATGGTGACAACATTAGAGAATGATACATAGCATATAAGCATGATTTCAAATCCTAATCAGCTTGATTGCTTAGTTTTGATCTCAAAGCCTAGTCTTTAAAAATCTCTAACAACAATCTTAAACATTGATTACTAAACAAATAATACAGGATAATTAAAAACTTAATCTCTCCCTAATCTCATTTAAGCAAAACAACAACAAACCTCAACAAAATTGGTGAATTTGGAGTCACGATTGACAACTAATCTATGAACTTCGTATTCGACTTTGTGTTTCTCAGACTCTTCGAGAGGAACATAGTATTTGGCAAGACGAGTTTTGCCCTGTCTGTTCTGTAATAATATGAATCGGATCTGAAAAAACAAGGATAAATCGATCATAATTTGGATTCAGACATCAAAATTCAAAGAAAATGAAATGGATAAGAATTATAAGAAAATACCATTTTATTCTGGGAATCTTGAGCAGACACAAGTCGTGAGTAATCTCAGAAAAGAAACACAAACTAAAGTTTTTTTTTTGTTTCCGGGCTTTTCTTCTTTTCACATCTGAGTTTTTTTTTTTTTTGGTTTCTCTTTTCCGTCAAAAGACCTTCGACTCTCTGCGTTTGACAAATTAAATATTTTGGTTGTACTGTACAACATTTTTAGGAACATTGAGAAATAGTTTTTCTTTTTTCTTTTTTCTTTTTTCTTTAAGGGACAATTAGGTTTTTGTGTTTTTAATCTCACAAAAATAAATATTGGTAAAAAAGATGAATTCATACTAGATGACCCTAAAAAAAAAAAATTACAAAATTTTCCACAGTGCTTGTCAGAAAAGGTAAAAAAAAGAGTTAATTGGAGATATAGACAGTTTTTTTTAACATATTTCGCAAACTAAACAGTTTACTATTCCATATTTGCTAAATAGACAGTTTTTACTGTTACTATAATACAGATTTTGTGAGATATAATTAAATAATATAAATGAAAATGACAAAAATGTTCTTGCAAAAAGATTCACGAAGTGTACATATCTTACAGGTGTAAAGAGTATGTCATATACTTATAAATATACAAATTGTAAAGTGTACAGAAGTAACAATAATGTACAAAAATAATTGTGATGTTTCTTAAATATATTAAAAATATAAACTTATAGAGCATGTCGTATTCTCATGGGTGTACATAGAGTGTAGTAAACTCAATAGTGTACATAACGTATTGTACAATTAATGTTGATATACATAAGTACGGGTGGTGTTTTTTTTTACATGTGTATGTTCATATAGTGTATGTACAGAGTGTGTTGTACACTCATCGAAATACAGTGAATGTCGTACACTTACGAGTGTACACCGTTGACATACCTAGATATACACCATTCTACACTATTAGTATATCAAAGTGTACACGGTTCTAAACGTACACTTTTATAATTGTACACTAATGTATCAAACATTATTTAAAATTTTGATTTGAAATATAACAAAATTAAACTTTATAAATTTGAAAAAAAATAAAATAAAAAGTAAAAGTTTAATGAGAAGTAATTTTTTATAAAGTGTTTGCAATAAAAAAAAAAAGATTGGGGAGAAGATCGATGAAAAGGACGAAAAAGAATATGGGAGAGATAGAGAGAAAACAATTTTGTTTTCTTTTTATTTAATTCTGTTAATGGTATAATGTGTAAATATGAGATATTTGTAAGGGTTTATTTGGCTATTACACATATCTTCTCTATTATTGTAATAGTAAAAAATTGGCTAATTGGTCAATTATAAATAGTAAATTATCTATTATTCTAATTAAGTTCAAAAAAACTGTCTATTTAACCAATTCACCATAAAAAATAACAAGATATCCCTGCCAGATAAGAATCATTGTAGCCGACCATATTTTAGGGTATAATCATTACTTTTCAAATTTTGAAAATAGTAACATAATTATATACAAAGTAATTAATCTTTTGGAGTACCAAAATATAATTATGGCTCAATTCCCACTAATTAAACCCTTAAAGTAGTACTTCCTCTGTTTCATAATATAAGGTGTTTTAGAAGTTTTGTTATCTTTCAAAATATAAGTTGCTTTCATATTTCTATGTAATTTTTTACTTTATTAAATATTGTGTGACCAATAATAATCTGCAGTTTTTTTTAATAGGCTAAACTTTGTTTATTTATATATTAAATAAAACTTTTTATTTAGAACAAAAGTAACTTTTTAATATGCGTGTTTTACCCAAAATATTTTATATTATAAAACGGATGGAGTACTACCATACAGGAAACATAGAAAAGAGGAAGAAGGGGTTGGAAAAAATCCGATCTGGATAAACAAATCGATTTTGCTTTCTGCTGGCGAAAAAGAGACAACGGTGATTACGTAAGTTATACTTAGTTTGTTGTGGCACAGTTGCTGAGTTTTTGGCACAGATTGTGGGAGTCCCACAATTGATAACTGTTCACAAAATCCCTAACTGTTCATCTTCTTTCGTAGACCAGGTGTTACCAGTAGCAAGTGCAAAGAAATATGAGGAATTGCGAATTACCACCTAGAATATTTCGGCAGGGAGGCGAGCCTGTTGGGGAGAGGGTCCATTATTACAAAGATCTGGGTATAATCAACGATATAAGTCATGCGTTAGAGCCGGCGTAGCTGGAGAGGATAAGGAATTCCTAGTTCGGGAAGCTGATCGATCTTCCTCTTGAGGCAACGTATTCGGGGAGGTTAGTCTATTTCCTCTTCACGGGACAACTCATCATGGCGAAAAAGCATGAGTTTTGGTTTGTCTATGCAGGAAACCCGATTCGGTATTCTCTGCAAGAGTTCAGTGACGTAACATGCCTTAGTTGTAATTTACCCCAGGTCAAAGGTAAAAAAAACAAAACAAAAAGAAAGCGGTTGGCCCATTCTGGTTTCAACTTTTTGATCGAGCCTTCGATAGGAATATGTATTTGAATTTATGATTCCCATTGGGGTCAACGTCAATCTTCAATTCAATTATGGGTCGAGGGTTTAGCATGTAAATACGATGGAAGTAGAGCATTACTGTTTGCCGATCTACCTTTTGTGCCTTCCATCCCAACTTATCTGGATTTCCAGGCTTTCCAATATGAAATGTTAACGGAACTCAAGCCATCAACAGGCGCTGTAAGTCGATTTTTCTCGATCCCCTTGCAACTCCTTCATATTTAGGCTGAATTATGCTTGTGATCACACGTGTTGTCGCTTGGCGGTGATAGTTTTGTCTGTCCGTAACTGTGCAAGTGTGCGTCTTCAAATTTGGTAGTTTTCTGAATCTTCCAATTTGACAATGTAAACACGCAGGGGCAAGTGTCGGAGATGCATGTTAGAGTCATTAGTTTTTTGCATGATTTATCGCATCGGAAATGGAACGTCTGTTGAAGGCGTGCGCAGCTAATTGAACATTACAACAATCCTATTTGTTCTAGAACATTCTCCCTAAAAAGAGCTTTTTAAAGTCTCTCAAGATTAAGACTCAACTTTGTAAAAAGAATATCACTCCTTTAAAGTTTAGAAAATCTCTCAAAACTAAACACTCTCAAAGCTCTCTCAATCTTCTTAATCAATGTCAAAACTGAACATTGATATTTATAGTGATTATGATATGATCATGTTGAGGATCACGTCCCTGAATGCTCTCCAAGAGGTTGTGATGGTCGGAGTGAAGAGATGATGGATGCGGAAGTGATGAAATGATGTGAACGGCGAGTATGGTCTGATGAGTTTTATGGATCGATGCGAAACTTCCAAAGGTTGTGAAAGACCTTTAGACATCAAGCTTGTTCAGGAGAGGGTAAAGACCCAATACTTCGAACAAGGGGTGGAAGTGAGTGATACTTCTTAAGGACTATGACTGCTCCTTAGACTATCGGCTTGCTAGGTGTGAAGGAATGAAGACCCGATACTTTAAACAAGAAATGATCAAACAAGTTAAAAGAGTTTTAGAATAAAAGTTTGATAAAAGATACAATGAGGTTTAGATACAGAATATAAAGAGAAGAGAAAGAAAAGAAGCAATAAAAGAGGGTGGAGGTACGAGACATGCCTCAGAACTCTCACAAAGACCATGCAGAATTAAAACAACATTTAAACAAAGTTTGAACAAGAAAATAGACTCCAATTTCGTGCAAATGAAGATGGGCTCGGCTTTGGCTTTATCAAGAGGCCATGAGAAAGAGTGATAAGGCCTACCTCATTAAAAAATCTTGTTTGGAAAACCCAATGGGACAAAACCAAACAAGGGAAAAAGAGTAGATGTTGGATTAGCACACACTAAACTGCCCTGGATGGTGTGGAGAAGATGTTGCAAAGTTGTATTGAGCTCAGCTTGCTTAGACCAAGTAATAGGGCCCGGGGAAATGTGCCAATCTTCATGTCCTTGCTGCTCCAGTTCAAGCTGCTTCCATTGATCCTCTTTGTCATCCTTATGCTGTATTGGTTCATCCTCCTTGCTGGCCATTCTCTCATCATCCTCCCCTTCTTGAAAAGGATTTGACCTCAAATCTGCTTCATCTGCAAAATAGGGAACCAAATCAGTAACATTAAAGCTTGGACTTACATGGTACTTACCTTGGAGATCCAATGATTGGGCATTGTGGTTGTGAAGCTTCAAGTGAGGTTTAGCATCATAGTCGTTTTCTTTGAGAGCTTTGGACAGAACTCCCAACTTCATAATCATTTCCACAAGAACAAATCTTTGGAACATGTTCAGCTCCTTTGTCAATACAACTCCGATTCCAGTCCTCACAAACTCTTTAGTACCTGCAATGTAGTCAACACCTTTGGCAAAGAGCAAATGTGTTATCACAGTCATAGAGTTACAATAAACAAGTAAACATATTTCATTTTTGACCAAAGCATTATCCTTGTCATATTTCTCTTTTACTTGCGTCCTAAAACAAGAGTTTGGTTCCGAATGTTCCTTGAATAATCCTATGTTTTTCTCAATGATTCCTAGATATATTAAACTCATACTCATAGCCCTTAAATCATGAGAAAGAAATCGAGATAAAGAGATACTTACTTGAATAAGTTTCTTGTTGTGTTCGGTGTTCATAAGTATCACAGTAAATGGGAGTGGTGCTGGATTCAGGGGCTCTTCTTGGATCAGTATGAAGAAACTGACGCCTTGTTGTTTATCCTGGTCTAGATTAGGTGGCTTGAGTTGTTTGTCTTCCTCTCTCTTTTCAGTTCTTCTTGTACGCTTCAAGACTGTTCTAAAACCTGTGTTTGGCTTGGCGAGTTCATGTTCTTTGTCTCGGGCTCGTATTATGATTACTGAATTCCATCCATGGCATAGAGCTTGTTCTAGATCAGTGGGAACTCTTTTGGACTGATACTGTCTTAGTCAAATCTCTTCTTGGTGGTGATTGTAGTTTGATCTGAGCATCAGCAATGCGCCAGGTGGTTCATCTTTGAACATTGAAGGACCTTTGACTATGTTCCCATGCCTTCTATTTCTTGCAAATTCATCGACCTGGTAGTCCTTAAGAAATTTTTCATCGCTTTGCTCTCCTTTTTCCTTAGCTCTAGCACGGATTACTTCATCATAAAATAGAACGACATTGTGGTGGTAGGAGTGATCTAGTTGTAACTTTCTTGGTTCTTTTCTTAGAGAAACTTCCTGCAAAAATGCATTGAGCTTACTCGGCGGCACCGGTACATGGTTAGTGTCACAAGGCATTTTATCCAATGATATAACAAATTTTGGATCAAAATAATCATCACCTTTAGCCTTACCAACCATAGCAAAAAGAATAGCTTTCTTACCTTTCTCTTGTTTTCCTTTGAGTTTGAATTTATCGGGATAAAACTCATGAGCCGATAATGGCACAACAGTAGTCTTCTTCTCTTGAAAAGGCTTCGAACTCACATTTGTACAATCTGTACAGAAAGAAAGTAAGTTAGCTCTCATTTGTTTTTGAGAGTTTAGATAATTACCTCGGGTTTTTATTGGTGGTGGAGCATCTGCTGGTTTCTCCTTGATCACAATGCTATTATCATTAAGCCATTGCAACTTATAAGGCTTAGCTCTCTTAATGACCGCTAGTCCAAGTTTTTTGACCATGGACTCACTCGCAACATTGGTGCAACTTCCCCCATCGATTACTAAGCTGCAGACCTTTTCCTTCACTAGACAACGAGTATGGAATAGATTCTCTCTCTGCTCATTCTTTTCAAACTTAGTATGTAGATTCAAAGTTTTCCTAGTGACCAATTGTTGTCCCATTGTTGGCATTGCGACCTGTTCTTCTATAGACTCAGCTTCAGAATGTTCTTCTTCCGATTCTAGCTCTCCATTGGCACGGATAACTATGGTTCTCTTATTAGAGCAGGCGTTTGAATAGTGACCAAAACCCTTACACTTGAAGCATTGTATTTCCCTGGTCTTGGTGCTTGATCCCTTGTCAATACCTTTAAGAGGTAAGTCTTCATTCTTAGGCATAGAGAACGGTCTGTACTCCTTACTATGCTTTTCTTCTTTAGTTTGGCTGAACCTGGCAGAACCATAAATGGGCTTAAAATTCTTTCTTTTAAGCTGTTTCTCGAATATGACTGCCTTGTGCATCAATTTTAATAGCAACTAGACTCTTTTTAAGTTCAGACAAAATAAATTTCAGATTTTTATCACATGCCAATAATTTATTAAAATTCAAACAAGACGTGTGATAGACAGTGATTCTGGATTTCGACTCTAGCAGTTGATCAGTCACAACAAAATATCAAACTGTGCCGAAAAATTCCAGAAACAATTTTATCAATTACTAAACTCAAACTAGGTTCAGATTCAATTGATTTCACGATTTCATCTGATACGAAACGTTTATGAAAATTCTAGCAATTCAACAGACAAATCGATTCAGATGTTCTGCAGAATACGAAAAGGTACAATCGATTTGAAAAGAAACAACCTGAGATGGAATCTGCTCTGATACCACTTGATATGATCCTGTTGAGGATCATGTCCCTGAATGCTCTCCAAGAGGTTGTGATGGTCGGAGTGAAGAGATGATGGATGCGGAAGTGATGAAATGATGTGAACGGCGAGTATGGTCTGATGAGTTTTATGGATCGATGCGAAACTTCCAAAGGTTATGAAAGACCTTTAGACTTCAAGCTTATTCAGGAGAGGGTAAATACCCAATACTTCGAACAAGGGGTGGAAGTGAGTGATACTTCTTAAGGACTATGATTGATCCTTAGACTATCGGCTTGCTAGGTGTGAAGGAATGAAGACCCGACACTTTAAGCAAGAAATGATCAAACAAGTTAAAAGAGTTTTAGAATAAAAGTTTGATAAAAGATACAATGAGGTTTAGATACAGAATATAAAGAGAAGAGAAAGAAAAGAAGCAATAAAAGAGTGTGGAGTTACGAGACATGACTCAGAACTCTCACAAAGACCATGCAGAATTAAAACAACATTTAAACAAAGTTTGAACAAGAAAATAGACTCCAATTTCGTGCAAATGAAGATGGGCTCGGCTTTGGCTTTATCAAGAGGCCATGAGAAAGAGTGATAAGGCCTACCTCATTAAAAAATCTTGTTTGGAAAACCCAATGGGACAAAACCAAACAAGGGAAAAAGAGTATAAGTCTTATCACCTCTCTTGATAAATGTTTAGATTGCTTGTATCACAACCAGGGTAGTTGGATTAGCACACACTAAACTGCCCTGGATGGTGTTGAGAAGATGTTGCAAAGTTGTATTGAGCTCAGCTTGCTTAGACCTAGTAATAGGGCCAGGGGAAATGTGCCAATCTTCATGTCCTTACTGCTCCAGTTCAAGCTGCTTCCATTGATCTTCTTTGTCATCCTTATGATGTATTGGTTCATCCTCCTTGCTGGCCATGCTCTCATCAGATTAGCACAACATTGATAATCCTATTCCTAATAACACTTGAAATAGAAACTAGATAACTCCTAAATCTATTACAATTATCTCTAACACTTTTTCTTCTCCTAATCCAAATTGAAGCTTATCCAACATTCTCCCGTGTAAGCTTCAACTTGTTTTTGGCCATGTCTTGCACTCCAATCAAGCTTCTCATCTCACCAAACTTGATCCGTGCCAATGCCTTTGTCAAGATATCCGCCTTTTGCTCTGTTCCCGGCACATGTTCCACATTGATGAGCTCTCTTTCAATACATTCTCTCACAAAATGGTATCGTTTATGTATGTGCTTTCTCTTGCCATGAAACACCAGATTTTTAGTCAGTTCTATAGCAGATTTGTTATCGATCCTGATCAGTACTTGCTCTGTTTCTTGACCGGTGATCTCGTTCAAAGTGTCTTGTAGCCATATGGCTTGTCTCGCTGCTTCAGTTGCCATGAACTCTGCTTCACACGATGAAAGTGCAACTGTATCATGTTTCTGTGAGCTCCATGTAATTGGAGAGGTTCCAAAATAGAACATATGCCCTGTTGTACTTCTACCATCGTCATGATCAATATTATAACTACTATCACTGTATCCAACAATCTTCATTGAGCCACCACGCATAAATTTTAACCCAAATGATGCGGTTCCCTTAAGATATCGCAATATCTGCTTCATAACTTCTCCATGAGACTTCCGTGGACCCTGCATATATCTACTTGCAACCCCAACAGAGAATGCCAAGTCTGGCCGAGTGTGTAAAAGGTATCTTAGACATCCAACATTTCTTCTAAACTCAGTTGGTTCAATTTCTTCTTCTTCATGCGCTTTAGATACTTTTAAACCAAACTCCATAGGCACTTTTGTAGCATTACAATCTTCTAGGTTTGCTTCTCTTAAGATTCTGCGTGCATAACCTTCTTGCTTTATTTCGATTTCATCCTCCCTTTGATGCACCTCAATCCCAAGATAGTATGTAAGCTTTCTGAGGTCAGACATCTCAAATTTTGATGACATTCCAGTCTTGAAGTCATTAATGGCTTTGAGATTATTTTCGGTTACAAATAAATCATCAACATAGATTGCTATGATGAGCAATTTTCCTTCCTCCTCTTTGCGATAAACCAAAGTTTCTTTCATGCATCTCTTAAATTTCATCTCTTTTAGGATTTGGTCCAGCTTTGTGTTCCAAGCTCGTGGAACTTGTCTCAAGCCATACAAGGCTTTTGTAAGTTTATACACCTTGTGTTCTTCGCCTTTAACTTCAAATCCTTCTGGTTGATCAACGTATACGTCCTCCTTTAGTTGTCCATGCAAAAACGCTGTTTTAACGTCTAAGTGATGAATTTCCCATCCATGTGAGGCTGCTAATGCAATTAGTAAGCGGATGGTCTCAATGCGGGCTATTGGGGCAAATAATTCATCAAAGTCTATACCAGATTCTTGTACATACTCTTTAGCCACAAGTCTTGCTTTGTACTTGTTGATAGATCCATCTGCGTTCTTTTTTATCTTAAAGATCCACTTAAGACCAATGATCTTTGCATCATTCGGTTTATCAACGAGAAACCAAATCTTGTTCTTGTTGATTGATTGAACTTCTTCCTCACACGCGTTTCTCCACTCTAAAACGTCCTTCGCTTCTTTGTAAAATATTGGCTCATTGTTAATTGCGAGTAGTAATATCTCACACTCAACAGAAGCTTGAAGTACATAGAGTTTCTCATTTTCGGTAAGGTTCAATATGTAATCATTAAGATAGCTTGGTCTACTTACTTGTCGTGTTGATTGTCTAAGTGGTGGTGGCGGTGGTGGAGCTTGAGCTTCTTGAACTGTATCGTTGTCGTGATTCACAGTATCATTCTCTTGGTTTTCATTGTTTTCGTTTTCATCAGCCTCATCCTCGTGATCATCATTAGTTACAACAGGTCCTTCTCCAGTATCTATAACTTCTTCCCATCTCATTTGAAACATTACCGGATCCATTCTCAGTCCACTTGTTGTTTCATTCCAGTTCCACCCTCTGGTTTCATCAAATACTACGTCGCGACTCACTACTATTATTTGTGTTTCTGGATTAAACAATCTATATGCTTTGGACCCAGTTTCAATTCCAAGATGTACTAAAGACTGTGATCTATCATCCAACTTCTTGAGTTGAGTAGTGTCAATTTTCGAGTAGGCTAAACACCCAAAAACCCTTAGATGTCCTAGATGGGGTTTCTTCTCTCGCAAGCATTCATATGATGTTATGTTTTCAAGAGCTCGTGTTGGCAGTCTATTAATCACATATGTGGCATGACGAACAGCTTATCCCCATAGATAGTTCGGCACTTTCATTGCCTTTAATATGCTTCTGGTCATCTCCATTAGAGTTCAATTTCTTCTTTCTACCACGCCGTTTTGTTGTGGTGTGTACGGTGCCGTTAGGTGTCTAGTGATTCCGTTTTTGTTACAAAACTCTTGGAACTCTCTAGATGTGAATTCTCCTCCTCTGTCTGTTCTTAGTGTCCTTATTCCTTTTCCTAGATCCTTTTCTATTAGACTCTTCCATGCTTTAAATCTCCCAAAGGCTTCACTCTTCTCTTTTATCAAGATGGACCACATGTATCTTGAAAATTCATCAATTATAACAAAGATATATTTGTTATGTGCAACGGTAGATGGTGAAATAGGACCACACAAGTCAGCGTGTAACAGCTCAAGGGGTTTTGATGCTCGGTATGTGGTTGCTTTTGGAAATACATAGCGAGTTTGTTTTCTGACAAGACTTGATTCACATAGCTTTTTCTCTTCTCTTATTTCTGGTAAACCTTGAACTATCTGTTGTTGGGACAGAGTTTTGATTTTCTTGAAGCTAATATGCCCTAATCTTGCATGCCATCTCCATGTATTATCCTCAATCTTCGCGTGTAGACATATTGGCTTCCCAATTTTTAGACAGATTTTGTAAAGGCGGTTTGGTGAGCGAGTGACTTTTACCAAAAGTCTTTCATTCGGATCATGGACTGTCAAATAGTCTTGCTTCATTCTAACATCACATCCAGCTTCCGTTGCCTGTCCTAGACTTAGAATATTGCTTTTAAGATCCAGAATGTAATAGATATCAGAGACAAGAATTTGTTCTTCCGTTTTTCCTTGGAGTAGAATTGATCCTTTTTCTTCTATTTCAACAAAAGACCCATCTCCAAACTTCACTTTACCTTTGATCTTCTCATTAAGTTATGAAAAATAAGCCTTGTTTCCGGTCATATGATTGCTTGCCCCATTATCCAAGTACCACACACCTTCTTCTCCCTTGTAGTTCTTTGGTATGATTTTATCTTCGTTTAGGAACACCATCTCGTGCATATACAGAGCTTCTACTTCCTCTGTTTCTTCTTCTGTCTCTGCTATGTTAGTTTCTTCTTGTAGTTTCTGTAATCTTTCAGGGCACCTAAACGCAAAGTGACCTGGTTTATCACACCTGAAACATATGACTTTCGACATATCCTTTTTCTCAGTTTGGTCCATTGATGATCGTTCATAACTCTGTCTTCCTCTGCCTCGTCCTTTGTAACCTCTTCCACGTCCTCTCCATTGCAAGTTTTGTCTTTCAAAATTAGCATACAGCAGCTTACTTTGTGTTTCTTCATGATTATCTTCATCAAGAATCCTCTCTTCATAAGCTTTGAGCCTTCCCACAACATCTTTGAACCCCGTAGTGTTTAGATCCAACACTTGTTCAAGCGATGCTATGATGTGGATGAATTTACTCCGAGGCAAACTATTAAGGAATTTCTTCACAAGTTTTGGTTCTTTAATATTTTTTCCGAGTGATGCCGATTTTGACGCCAACTCAGATAGCTTTCCCGCAAAGTTATCTATGTTATCTGAATCTTTCATCCTGATTCTTTCAAATTCAGACATCAACGTCTGAAGTCTAGCTTCTTTAACACGCTCTGCTCCTAGATTCCGTGCTTTAATCGCATCCCATATCTCCTTAGGTGAGTTTTGCTTGCCTACTTGCAAGATAAGAGCCTCCAGAATGGATTGAAAGATCAGCCCAGTTGCGATGTCATTCTTATTGGATTCAGTCAAACCTGGTTCGATTTTCTCCCACACCTTATTAATTCACAAAAGTACCTTCATCCGCATCGCCCATACCGTGTAGTTTGTGGAACTTAGCATCGGACATTGGATGGAGGTTTGTGCGATCTTCTCCATGTTGTTCTGAACGTCTACCATGTCTCGGTTCCGACGTTGGTAAGTCTTTGTGATGGTTTCTCAAAGCTTTGCGGTCTTCTCTTCGGGTTGTGATCGAAAGCTCTGATACCAAATATAGTCTCTCAAGATTAAGACTCAGCTTTGTAAAAAGAATATCACTCCTTTAAAGTTTAGAAAATCTCTCAAAACTAAACTCAATCAAAGCTCTCTCAATCTTCTTAATCAATGTCACAACTCAACATTGATATTTATAGTGATTAGCACAACATTGCTAATCCTATTCCTAATAGCACTTGAAATAGAAACTAGATAACTCTTAAATCTATTACAATTATCTCTAACACTTTATCTTCTCCTAATCCTAATTGAAGCTTATCCAACACTTTTCACCTTCATACATTACATCACGCACTGCAAGCTTCATCCCAACATGGCATGTAGAATAGTGTGTTGTTAAAACTTATGTTGGCTCAATAAACCTGTGATCTAATAATACGTCAATCTAACAAAAAAAATTACGTGTTGCGCTATATTTATTTTTTTACGATGGATCCCTTGTAATTTAGTAAAAATGATGTAATATAAATGTCTACCATGTCAGTCTTCTTTATACCTTCTGTGGTTTGTTCGTCAAGAGTTGGCTCAACATCACGATTAAAGGAGGCAAAATTGAGGCTCATTTCTTCTAGAGCCTGACGTAATGGTATCCTAAGGTTCAAGTCTAGCCCATCGGGTCCTGTCATGTAATTTTTTCTATGCCGAAAGAAGCTATAATTTCGTATGTGCGGTGTTATGTTTGTAAACAAACTTTTTGATAATTTAGATTATAAGATACTTTGGTTGTAAAGTTAAAGTGGTGTTATGTTTATATTTCATATTATTCAAAATATCTATAACAGTTTTATTTTTTCCAATATTAATTATTATCAATGTTTATAAATTCGATAAAAGATCTTTCATGACCCGTCATTATCTGCTCTGATCCGTCTTGATTTGTCCTGACCCATTGTAAAAATTAAAATATTAAAAAATCTGAATCCTGATTCAAATCAGGATGATACAATATTTGATCCATCGATACAAAATCCATATACTCCGTGATAATTTTTTTTAAAAACTATATAAATATTTTTGACATTAAAATTGATAACATCTTAAACTTTTGCAACTTAAAAACAATATACTCCTTGATAGGGTAAAATTTTTATATTTAAATATTAATAAGATTATATACCTTTTATAGAGTTTTTATGACAAAAATTTTATAGATTTTAAATATTTTTAATATGAGAAACTAGTATTTAATGTTTTTTTATACGGTAAAATATTTGGTTTAACTAAAAAAGCAAACTAAACTAATTGGTTAAGTTTCTTATTTATTCAATTTTTTTTTATAATATGATTCAAAACCATTGCTCAAATATTTTAACCAATATGAGATGACAAACACTCGTTTTACTTCATCGATCGAGTAATATTTATTTGTTTCTAAAAATTCGATTAATAATATATGCAGAAAAATCTATATTTTTATTAACTATATATTATATGATTATTTAAATTAAATAAATTTTTGTTAAACAAATATTTTTTTTAATTTCTGATTTCTTCCATATGAAAAGGATGTTGGATCAACGAGAGAAAACAATGGAGATGTTCGACTTATCAAGAAAGAACAAAAAACCAATGGTGATGTCCGAGCTTCCATGGGATTTGGTAGTGAAAATACTCTATAGAGTTCCAAAGAGATCTCTAAAAATATTAAAATTTACTTGCAAACGATGGAATGCTTTATTCAAAGATCCAGAATTCATCAAAAATCACTTGAATAAATTCGTTCTTCCTGTAAGAAAAAACAAAGCTTTGAGCTTTAGAGAAGATAATGAGAAAACATAGAAAACCATTCTCATTGCTTAACGTTCTGATTACACTAATGATGTATTTAAAGAGAGGAAATACAATAGCTGTAAAAGTCTAATTCTCTTCCTCCAGCTGTAAAGTTTCAAATCGGTTTTGCAAGATGACAAGATTCTTTCCAGCTGTAGAGGAGAAGAGGAGCGTCTTGGATGAGGGAAGCTTCCTGGAAGTTGCCTCTTGTGGTAAATGATCTGTTTTTAACTCTGATGCAGAGTGTCTTGTTTTAACAGAGGTAAAAGCATATTTTTGTTTTTGTTGAAGACCCTCCAATTGATGCAGAGTGTTTGAACTCTCTGCTTTTTTCTGTTGACTGATACACCCCCTCAAACTTGGTATGGGAGAAGCCTCAACACCCAGTTTGAACCGGAGAGAACAAAAGGCTTCATAAGGCAATGACTTAGTGAATATATCAGCAAGTTGTGATGCAGCCGGAATGTGTTTCACAACCAAGGTTCCGAGAGCAACACACTCTCTAACATAATGATAGTCCACATCAAAATACTTTGAGCGAGAATGAAGAACAGGATTTGCAGTCAAGTAAACTGCAGACAAATTGTCACATATAGTTCTGCAGGAGCTGGTTGAGCAACGCCAATTTCTTTTAAAAGAGAATTGATCCAGGTGAGTTCAGATGCAGTAAGAGATAATGACCGATACTCAGCCTCTGTAGATGACTTTGAGACTGAAATATGTACGATATGAGTGTCAATCTCAACGAAATTCACAACAATATTGTTGTTGATCCATCTATTGAGTTTACTTCATGTTATTTTTTTCCTTCTATGAACAAAACTCGTGCTGCATTCATTTTTTTGTGTGGTGGTGGTGATGTGAAAGATATTAGAGTTCAACGAGCGGAAGCGTTTATACCGAAAGCGTACCTTACGACGGTATGTATCAATGGATATAACTTAGATATGATCTGGAATTAGAAGAAGTCACGGAAGATATCACAAGCGGATATCAACCACTTATCACCGATCAAGTGCCTCTCCGAGTCGTCCTCTTTGTTTTCCTAACGTCTCTGTTTTGTCTCTGTTTTTCTCTTGAGTTCTTATGAACTCAAATCTGTGCTTTTCTTTGTCTGAAATGTCTGTTATATATACAGCACATGAGACATGTTCAAGAGACACAAAGATCAAACAACGCATCTGTTTGTTTAATAGAAGTAACTTCTATAACTGTCGGTTAATGAAACCGACTCGGTTCGGTATTATGCCTTAATCATGGGCATAACCGATTCTAAACCATCATCTCCCACTCGATCATGATAGTGGACAGAAGACTAAAACAATGTTAGTCATAGGAAAACAATCTTGAAGACCATGACACAGAAATCATACAGCAAATGAACCGTGTGACCCTTTCGAGCATACCTGCATTTTGGGAGCTAAAATGTATACTTGTTAGAGATACACATTTGCTACAACCCTAAGATGAAACATTCATACATCATTATGTATCTCTGTTCCCCAAACCATTTGCCTTTTATATCGGTCTTAACATATCTTATCCCTTAAGCATATATTAGACTTTCTCATGCATCATGTGTTCATTATATTCTAACTTCAATTAAGTGATATAGTGGCGGGCCAGCAAACACATATGCTAACATATAAACAAATGATTTTCCTTTCCATTCTCATGTCCAAAAGTTCTGAATTAACTGCTTTCTTAACATGTCTCATAAGGCTAATTATTTCATCACCGTCAAAAAACATGTTAAAGTAGCAAACATTAACACATCCCTTTAAGTACATAGTTGAAAGTTCAAGGGTAACATTTAACCACAAATTGGTTTTTATAGGAACTCACATTGCGAGAGATAGGGAAATATTGATCACTCGCTTCCTATATGGTCATTTTGGCACATGTGGTATGACTCACATGTCACAGTGATTATCTTGCTCAAGATTGTATCGATTTGATAAATCATACATCACTATGTGGTATTTGAATTTATCGATTTGATAAATCATACATCAAAGTACTACTCTTTTGCTTACTAGCTCTTAAGTCACGTACTTATCCAGCTTTATCAAGTGTTCATGATTTTGGGACTATCATGATCGGTATTTGAATTTTATACCTCATCTTAACTTCCTTTTTAAGGCGATAATTATAAGAAATATGAGGCATTCTCCCACTGATGCCAAGCTTATAATTTCTCATCTCATATTTTCACCAAAAATATGAGGCAATTGTTCATGTGAGTGAACCAATCTTTGACTTGATAATAATTTTAAATATTTATGTGTAATTGTATAAAGTGAAAGAAAAATGACTAATGTATAACATGCTTTAAATATCATAAGGTATGTGTAAAACATAAATACAATGTCAAATAGCAAAGCCTACTAGTACATCTCCTAGACCCTACGCAAACCTAGAGCTTGAACATGAGCATTAAAAACATCTCTAGGAATAGCCTTGGTGAAATGGTCAGCTACCATCTTATGTGTAGAGATGTACTTTAGTATCACTTCCTTCTTTGCTACAATGTCTCTTACGAAAATATGCTTGATCTCAATGTCCTTCCATGATACTTTGGATCTTTCATATAAGCAATGCAAGCTTGGTTGTCACAATGAATCATAACAGGATTTGAAGGATTTGGTGTGACGTTCAAGCTTTGTAAAAACCTCCTTAGCCATACAGCCTCTTGGACCGATGCTGAACATGCCATGAACTCAGCCTCCATGGTAGACAAGGCTGTAGAAGATTGTTTCTTGCTGCTCCAAGTAATGGCACCATCACTCAGAAAGAAAGTATATCCTGAAGTTGATCTACGCTCATCAAGGTCACCAGCCCAATCGGCATCTGAGTATCCCATCAAATGTAGATTACTTCCTTGATAACACAAAGAATAATCCATTGTTCCTTTCAAATATCTTAGGATCCTTTTAACCGCCATCCAATGTTTCTTCCCGGGGTTTGACTGGTAACGACTTACCAAGCCAACAGCATAACAAATATCCGGTTGAGTGCACATCATCACATACATCAAGCTGCCCACGACACTAGCATATGGGACTTTTTCCATCTCTCTTTTCTCATCTGGGGTCTTAGGGCACATATTAAGGCTTAAGCCATCACCTTTTGCGATTGGACTGTCAAAGGGATTACATGTGTGCATTTTAAACCTTTCAAGGATTTTATGGATGTATGACTCTTGTGAAAGAGCTAATAATCTCATTGATCGATCGCGGCGTATCTTAACGCCGAGCACATAATCAGCTTCTCCCAGGTCCTTCATCTCAAAATTAGATGACAACCATTGTTTAATGGTTGTAAGGAACTCCATATCGTTTCCGGCCAAAAGGATATCATCGACATATAGAGATAAAATAACAAAAGATTGTCCAGTACTCTTGACATAGACACAATGATCTTCACTAATCATTGTAAAATCATAAGATGTTATAGTTTTATGAAAACGAAAATACTACTGCCTAGAAGATTGTTTTAGGCCATATATAGAACGTTTGAGCTTGCAAACTTTATTCTCTTGGCCTTTTACAATGAAACCAACTGGTTGTTCCATGTAAATTTCTTCTTCTAGTTTGCCGTTAAGATACATTTCTTTCCTCTAGGATCTAATTTTCCATGAGGATGAGAAATATCTCGAACAAACGATGTTGATCCCACAGGCCTTAAATGAGTAAGAACAGGTTTTCTTCCTGTCCATAACTCATAAGGAGTTGAAGTGACAGATTTTGTGGGCACGAGGTTAAGAACATAGGCAGCAGTAAGCAATGCATCTCCCCAATATGAAACAGGAAGATTAGCTTGTGCCATCATTGATCTTACCATCTCAAGGAGCGTTCGATTCCTTCTTTCCAAAACACCATTTTGTTGTGGTGTATATGGGGTAGTTAATTGTCTAACAATACCCTTTTCATCACACAATTCTTTAAACTGTTCAGATAGATATTCACCACCCCGATCCGTTCTTAGGCATTTGATCATCTTATCCATTTGATTTTCGACCAAATTAACATAACGTCTAAAACACTCTAGTGCTTCTGACTTATGAGAAATCAAGTATACATGCCCAAGCCTGGTGTAATCATCTGTAAAAGTGATGAAATATGAAGCTCCATGTCTCGCCCTCACATTCATTGGACCACATATGTCTGAATGAATTAATTGCAATGGATATTCGGCTCTGGTTGCCTTTCCGAATGGTTTTCTTATCGCTTTTCCAGCAAGACATGATTCACATGTATTTAGATCGATTTGGGCTAATGAACCAAGAAGTCCTTATTTAGCCAATCTTTTCATTCGATCAACTCCTATGTGACCAAGTCTTGCATGCCACACGTCCGTTTCATTATTAGTAGAACTTGTGACAAATGAAAAACAATCATTATTATTACTAGAAGTAGTTGTGTTACAATCAAGTATAATAAAACCATCATATGTATAACCAGAACCATAAAACATAGACCCTAAAGAAATGTGTAAACCAATGTCATAGAAGTTCAAACTAAATCCAAATTTAAGCAAAGCTAAAACAGAAACGAGGTCCCGACGAATTTCAGGAGCATACAAGACGCCATGTAGGATAAGAGTTTTGCCACCGCGCATATGTAATTAACAAGTGCCAATACCCATCACAGCGACTTTGGTATTATTTTCTACATATAATCATCTTGTACCTTTGGGGATGCGCCGGTACTCCGTAAACGCCTCACGACTTCTAGCTACGTGGTCTGTGGCTCCTGAGTCTACAATCCACAAAGGATTAGATTCAGCAAGCATTATACAACTAGAAACATAAGCATATTTACGAGAAGTATCCATGGATAATACCTTCTTTGCCTCAGTGCATTCACGAGCAAAATGACCCAATGAGTCACAATTGTAGTATTTCATTTTGGTCTTATCCTTTGTCCTTCCTTTCTTTCCACGCTTGGCGTGTTTCTTTTGCTTCTTAGGATTAGCTTGTTCGGAAGCTTTATTGCCAAAATTACCTCTCTTGCATTTCATGCCCGAGCTTGAACTCGCATAGTTGGCTTCATTGAAAGGTCTAGCAGCCTCTAAGCGCTCATCTTCTAATTCAAGATGACGTGAAATGTCTTCGAAAGTCTTGACATTGTCATTGTGAGTCATCTGAATTTTCATGTGATCCCAACTTTCCAGTAATGAGCGGAGAACAGCTTGTACTTCCTGTTCATCACACATAATCTGTCCAGCAGTTTTAAGCTCTCTAATCATGTTTGACATGACCCTAAGATGCTGCCTCATGGATTGATTTGGGCGCTTCTTGTTGTCATTAAACTTTTGATTAAGTCTCCTAACCTTTGTTGCTGATGTTGCACCAAATTTCTCTTTTAAGGCTTCCCAAATACCTTTCACAGTTTCGTACTCCTCAAACTCACACATGAGATCATCTTGCATACAACTCAACAATGTAATGCAAGCGATGCTATTCTTTTTTTTCCAAGCATTGTATGCCTCTTGGTCTCTTATGTTTTGAGCTGTAGTACCCTGCTCAGGTTCTTCCATGAGATGGAAAAGAGTATCTTTCACCTCTTGTTCTTCAAGCACATACTGGACTTTGCGATACCAAATATCGTAATTGTCACCCTCCAGTTTGTCTTCTCTGTTAAGCTCAGCAATAATGTTCTTATAAGCAGATGACATCTCTACTTTTAAACAATTTTGAGACATTAGTTACTTTGCATATCTCCAATACACAACACATGATCTTACAATGAACACAAATCAATTCATAATAAATTTGATTCATAACATGAGATCGAGAGATCACTACGTTCCCAATCATCACTCACATTATAATCTGATTACAATAAATTAATTTGTTTCATGTAAAATTTTAAGTTCTGAACATAATCAAAAACTCCCACTTTCTCATTATAAAATAAATGAATCAACCAATGAAACATTCATTTATACATGATGACTTTAAAAAAAAAAAAAAACTTTATCTATTCCTTTACGGAGATAAACAAGTTACAGCAATAATTAACAGAGAAAATATTGATTCCAACTACTTAAATCATCGTTCTCTAAGTATTTATTCCAACTAATTCCAGTTTCTAATCTTTCACTTATTACGAGAGTAAAATCCACATCTGTGAATAATGAGAACAACACGTCCTATCAACGTCAAGTACGTAACCAAACAACGTCACGTAACCCACATGACTCTTTTCTCAGAACACCAAATATGAGCAAGAGACTTAAAACCAGAATCTATGATCTCTAATTACAACTAACAACCTAAAGAATTCCAGAATTGATTCCAATGCTCTGATACCAATATTAGAGTTCAACGAGCGGAAGCGTTTATACTGAAAGCGTACCTTACGATGGTATGTATCAATAGATATAACTTGGATGTGATATGGAATTGGAAAAAGTCACGGAAGATATCACAAGCGGATATCAACCACTTATCACCGATCAAGTGCCTCTCCGAGTCATCCTCTTTGTTTTCCTAACGTCTCTGTTTTTCTCTTGAGTTCTTATGAACTCAAATCTGTGTTTTTCTTTGTCTGAAATGTCTGTTATATATACAGCACATGAGACATGTTCAAGAGACACAAATATCAAACAACGCATCTGTTCGTTTAATAGAAATAACTTCTATAACTGTCGGTTAATGAAACCGACTCGGTTCGGTATTATGCCTTACTCATGGGCGTAACCGATTCAAAACCAACAAAAGAACCAGTCGCCGGAATCCTAATTTTAACACATGATTTTCAAAAAACAAAATTGTATGTGAAGCCTATATCATCAAACGAATCTTGGGTTAAAAGTTTATTCTACATTTTAGTGAACGAAGAGAGTAAACGAATAACGGAGAAGAAGCCCAATAGCAAAACTCCAAAATCACACAAAGTTTAAATTTGGGTTTTCTGCAAAAAAAACCATTGAACTTTTTTTTTTTGCAAGATCAACTCTCATTTCAAAAGTGTGCAGATCAACCTTATCAACTCCAAAGTTACCCGCTAAATAGCCCTTGCCCATATCGTCGACCTGTCACCATTTGCTGCTGTTAAAAAACTAACAGAAACATCAAAACGACGTCATTTTGGATAAAAAAATTACATGATGTTTGGTTATATCTTGTAGTTTTATGTGTATAAAACAACAAAACTTTCTCTTTTATTATTTATTGTCATTTAATATATTAAAAAAAGAAAAAAATATATCAAATTGTATGTTCTTCGTTCTTCGTTCTTCCTCCTTCTTCTTTCGTTCTTCCTCCTTCATTTTTTTTTGGTCAAACTTAACCAGAGAATCAGCCACGAAATTGGCATCCCGCGAAATGAAATTGGTAGATCTGATTGCATCAATGAGCGAAATTGGTAGATCTGAATGTATCAATGAGCAATTTTAAGTCTGATTCCAGGTGCAGCGTGACTAAACCCAGTTCCAGGGCAGAGTCCAGAGCCTCACACACCGCCAAGGCTTCTCCCATGAGAGCTGAGGAGACAAAATTTTGGGATTTTGATCCCTAATTCACGATTTGGTCTTCTGCGTTGAAGAAGCTCCAACCCAGTCCAGCCCATTTGCAATCTGCTCTCCACGCGGCATCTACTCTACAAATGAGAGCTCCTTGTGCATCAACTGACAGGTCCGCTACTCTAGCTGAGCGGGTGGTCTTGGGGCATGTCGATTGATGTTCTCCATTGCCAAGTACGTGCATCAATGATAGCTTTGGTGAGAACCTCCATTGTTGTGAAGTGTTTGTTCTCAAATATCCCAACAAAAAAATATAGTTTCGTTGAGTTTCCAGAGAATTTCATCAATCCACGAGTCATTCTCCAAGAGATTACTTCTAAATCGAATCCACATAAACGGATAGTATAATTTTTAGATTTTTGAATATAATTTAATTTTGAATTCTAATTAAGAGTCAATGAAAAAAAGAAAAAACAGAAAAAGGAGGAAGAACATACAAAGAAAGAAGAAGAACAGAATAAATATTAATGAAAATGAAAACAATTTAATAAAGTTTTTTTTACTTCAATTACCAATTAATTTAAACGGAGTACAACAAACCTTTCTTTTTTTATTATTTGTTTTTATTTAATATTTTCAATAAGGAAAAAACATCAAATTGTCTGTTTTTCGTCACGCATTTTTGAAAAAATCAAGTTCTTTTTTTTTCCAATACTACACCGTTTTAGTGATTCTATTAGTTTTTTAACACCGGCTAATGGTGCCACATCGACGATATGGCCAAGGGCTGTTTAGCGGATGACTTTGGAGGTGGATGGGTCGATCCGCACATTTTTGACGTGAGGGTTTATCTTGCAAAAAAAAAAACTTGCTGGTTAAAAAAAACTATTAGTTCAAGATTAATTAAAAAAAAAAACTGTCTTGCAGTCTTAGGACAAAAAAAACAAAAAATAAGCTGTTTTTCTTGGATCAATTGCTGGACTGACCTTATGAAAAAAAAAAGAAGCTGTATGACCTTCATATTTGCTACATGACTTTCATTTAATCAATGTAAGTGATATTCCAAAGTTAACCTTATTGAATTAAAGATTAAAAAAACAATCCACGTCATTGTCTTCTTCTCTTCGTTGTAGTCGAGAAATCCAGGAACAAAATTGGATCCGCCATTTTTAATATAGCTGAATTCTTCGTCATTCTTCTTCTTCTTCTTCTTCTTCTTCTTCTTCTTCCTTTCCTTTTTCTCCGGTCGTCCTTCTGTCTGCTCTCTCTCTACTGTCGCCGGTCTATATCCTCAAACGTAACTCGTCCGCCATTTTTAACAATTAGGAGGTGAGACTAGATTTCAAATTCTTTAAAATGTGGATTAAGAGTTTTAATCTCTTCAATTTAAGTGTTATATACGAAAATAGTTTAAATTAGAGTTTGGATTTGAGTAATTGTGAAATATTGGTTTGGAATTCGTGGATTTGATATAGCTGAAACAGATCTGGGTAGAATCGCAAAAATGTGTACAGTAAGTTTGAAAGTTAAACTAAGATAAACTGAAGGTAAACTATGTTACATGAGTTAAACTAAGTTGAAGTAGGTTTTAGTTGACTGTTCAACCAGGTTAACTATGATGTGATAGTTTTAGTAAGTTTAAGTTATTTAAGTAATTTAACTAAGTTAGACTTTGTTTTAGGTGACTGTTAAAATGGTAAACTATTTGATTAATAGTTAAACTAAGGGTTAAACTTAGTTAAACTAACAGTTAAACTAAGTTAAAATATATACTAATGTTGTTAAATTTTTGTTTGCAGAGGACAATGTCGCTCATATATTTTGATTATGGTGGATCTTACTCACATAAAGGAGCTGTTGTTAAATGGAATCCAAAAGAAGTTGAAATCTATTGTTTATTTATGAATGGTAGTGGGGAGGAAATGAATTACTCATCGTTGGTAGAGAAAATACGCAGAAAAGTGAATGCAGATGAATCGACGAGGCTGAAATTAAGCTACATTCATGGAGTATTGCAGAGAGTGGCATATATATACGATGACAATGATGTGTTCGGATACATATGGTTATGTGAACATAAAGAGCCTGTTGTTTTGCATGTGGAGGTAGTGGAAGTTGTTGAAGCAAGCCGGAATAGTTCATATGCTTCAAGACAGGAGATACTGTCCGTAATTCAAGTAGAGTTTTGGGAAGATGCGAGGAAGAAATGATTGATGATGAAGATAATGTAGATACATATGGGGATTTAGAGGGATGGGATATTGTTCCTTACGATGCAGTTAATGAAAATAATAAGTTTAGTGAGGATGTTGGTCAAAGTACACCTCCAGATTTGGAAGCCCCTGATTGTCGAGGTACGGTTGGTGATCCAAGTTTAGATGAGGTTGTGGAAGGTTCAAGAGTTGAATGGGATGATGGCATTGATTTGCAGGTAAAACAAGAATTTGATACTAAGCGGCAAGTTCAAGATTTAGTTGATAGAGCTGTATATCGGCATTGTTTCGAGGTTGATACTATCAAGTCGACAATTACGTTGTATGTGTTGAAATGTCGAGGTATTGGTTGTAAATGGCATCTTAGAGTTGCGGTTGGAAAAGGTTCAGATTGTTGGTCTGTTAGGATATACAACAAGAGATCCGGCAGACTAGGAGATTACTTTAATATGTCTACTTAATTTGATTATTTGCTTGATGTGTTTGGTATGTATCAGGTTTGACATGTTAAACCAGGCAAAACTCTGTTAAACTATGTTGGACTTGTTAAACTAGGGTTAAACTACTGTTAAATTACTGGTAAACTATGTTAAACTACTGTTAAACTAACTGTTAAAGTAGTGTTAAACCACTGTTAAACCAGTGTTAAACTAATGTTAAACCAGTGTTAAACTAATGTTAAAGTAGTGTTAAACTAAATGTTAAAGTAGTGTTAAACCACTGTTAAACTAGTGTTAAACTAATGTTAAACTAGTCTTAAACTAACTGTTAAACTAAAGTTAAACTAGTGTTAAACTACTGTTAAACTATGTTATATTGACCAACTTTATTTTTCGACATTCATAACGGTCTACTACATATGGTTAATCTTAGTTTATTGTTAATATGGTATAAAAATATATTTTTTATAAATACATTTATTATTCACGTTCAGGAGGGTTTCTTGGTTAAATCCATATACAATGTATGAAACTTACTTATTACTATCATATGAAAGTGAAAATAAAAAATAACTTCTATTTAATATATATTGAAGCATAATACGATGTTATATGTGTTTTTAATCGCTATTTCTTAAAGGTAAACTAATTTAAATCATTTAAATTACGGTTAAACTAAGTTTATTGTTATCAGCATGAAAGTTAAACTATGTATAAGTTTGTTAAACTAGAATTTTAGTTAAAAACTAGGCGGTTAAACTATATGAAAAAAAAAAAACCAAATGACGGCGCCGTTTTTTTTTTTAAATTATATAATTTAATAAAAAATTATTCAATTTAATAAAAACGTTTTTATTGTGTTTTAATTTTAAACTATTTTAAAGTGAAGTTAAACTAGGTTAAACTGAAGTTAAAATATGTTAAACTGAAGTTAAAATATGTTAAACTGAAGGTAAACTTATATTAAACTGAATTATAACTAGGTTAAACTGAAGGTCAACTAGAGTTAAACCACATTACTAAATCCATGTTCTACTATGAAGCATAAAAACAACACAGCAAGTCAACTCAACAATGTTCCAACATAACCACGTAAACATTAGAGGCAATTAAACTTTTTGTCTCTTGGCACCTCCCCTGCCGGTTCCACCACGTCCACCTCTTCCACCTCTACCTCTTTTTCCTTTCGCCTCAGTGTAAGGACTTTTAAGTGCTGCCGACTTGATCCTCTTCCTCTTCTTGGATACTCCTTCAGTCTCCGTTAGAGGAATACTTTCACGCCAAACAACCATCGCCGTTAGAGGATCTGAAGGTAAACTGAAGGTAAACTGAAGGTAAACTCAAGGTAAACTCAAGGTTAACTAAAATTTAAAACATCCCATCATCATTATTTGCATGTGTCTCTTCCCTCTTTTCCCTCTCTTCCTCCTCTTTGGGGGACCCAAGATTAATCACTGGACAAACTGATATTGCCACAATTTTAATTACAAAGTTAAATAACTACTAAACTAATAATGAAGAACGTACCATCATCATCATTTGCATGTGGCTCCGTCTTCTCTTCTTCCTCTTCAACCACTGATGGGACCCCAAGATGGATCACTGCACAAACAAATAAACGCAAGTTTAACTATCAAGTAAAACTTAAGTTAAACTGAAGATGCAAGATTACCATTTTCTTCTGTAGCAGTGGGACGAGCAACAAAACTGTCAAAAATATTAGAAGTAAATCCTGAAAACCCAGTCAACCCTGTATATCCAGTAGGACCATGTGGGGAACAATCATCGAACTGAGTTTCGGGCACACCACTTCCTTGCGCCACAACTGTACCCACTTCCTCCTCCACCTTCTCCTCCTCGTCCTCCTCCACCTTCTTCTTCTCCTCTTCCACCTTCTTCTTCTCCTCTTCCACCACCTTTGTTGTGGCTTCTCCATCTTCGCCATTCTTTGGATTAAGGTCCAAGCACCCATCACCTTCCGGTTTTTCTCCTGAGGCATATGGAAGATGTGCCTAAACTGTGGATGCCGCATGAACCACCTAAGCTCATTTCCGCCACGATTCCTTAAGAATTCGACACACTCTTGCAGATCACACCGTGTACCGAACTTCGTAATCTTTGAGAACTCGCTAGGCTCAAAGAAGAATCCCATAGACTGTACAGGTACCTACATTCAAAATAGTCAAATAAGTATTTGAACAGCAGTTTAACAATAGTTAAACACTAGTTTAACTCTAGTTTAACTATAGTTTAACTTTAGTTTAACATGTCATCCACAAAGGCTGCAAGTTTAACTCTAGTTTATACATAGTTTAACAACAGTTTAACACTAGTTTAACAACAATTTAACACTAGTTTAACTATAGTTTAACATGTCATCCACAAATGCTGCAAGTTTATCTCTACTTTATACATAGTTTAACAACAGTTTAACAACAGTTTAACATATAAAACTACTTTAACTCTAGTTTAAAACTGCTTTAACATGTAAAACACAAAGGCTGCAAGTTTAACTCTACTTTAACAATAGTACTTACCATTTCTTCCTCACCACTACCAGTATGTGTACCCGATGGGCCTACTTCCTGAGAACGCTGCAAGAAAAACGATTTAAAAACATGTTAAACTAGTTTTATTACATGTTAAACAAATTCATAATTAATAATCGTAATCAAATAATTCAAACAATCATACCTTTTGCTTTTTTCTTTTATTCGATTTCTTTTTTATTTTTTGGATTGAAAGGGACCGAGTTCCATGCTCAGTTGTGTTTTCCAAATCTACTCCATCCTTACCTTTTCCATCTCTCGTCCTCATGGTCTTAACCTGCATAACATGCAATACAATTCATAGTTAACCATAGTTTGACAATTCGAAAATTTACAAAACATTAAACCCAAAATCGATTTATGCATTTCATCAATTATATCCAATAACATAAATTCACTTCACATCTATAACAATTTACGGTAATAAACATTAACCCTTAGCCAAATTTGAAGAAAATCCGAAACCAAAACCCCTAAATTTAATAACCCTAAATTGAAGAAAAACGCCAAATTAGAAGAAAAACCAACAAATACTAATCTCTATCCCGAAATTGAAGAGTCTGTTACACTTAATCGAACAAAATTTCATAGTTTACCTTATGTTTTCCAAAAATCCAAAAATCCAACAACAACCCACGACGAAGAAGAAGATGTTACGGGACGAAGAAATCGAAAACGAAGAAGAAACCGAAGATGAGAAGAAGAAGAAGAAGAAGAAACTGAAGATGAGAAGAATTCGAAAGATGTTGATTTTGAAATTTGAATTCGTAAGATGTTGATTTGGAACGAAAAGTTTCTCAGTTCTGTAGGAGAATGAGCGAGTGGGGAACGGGGTGAGCGAGTGGGGGAGTTGAAAGAATTGATTGTTTTTTTTGTAATTAACGTAACTTTACATGGCTATATTGGACTTTTACTTCATTTCAGCATTAAAAATAAATCAACACAAAAATAAATATATTAGGAGGTTATTCTGGCAAGTTTAAAAACCTACAAGGTTAGTTCGGCAATTCGCCCGTTTTTCTTGCTTATACACTCTAGCTTCTTATGACCTTTTCTCTTCTTCTTGAATTCTCTTATCCGATTTTGTGTTCCAAATTTTTTTTGTTGTTTTTACTGATAGGGTAATTGTGAAAGGATTTGATGAAATAACACCCGGACATTATAATCAGTAATTTATCCGTTGAATCTAGAGTATAGTGACATGGAGCAGAGAAGAAGAGAATGCATATTGAGAAAGTAATTGCAATGCATTGTGTAGACGGAATAGAGGAGAAAAAAAGGATTATATGGACATCAAAAAAGAATCAATTCTCCATCTTCTTCCAAATTTTATCTATCTTATTGACATTAAGACTATAATAGTTAACCAGAATTCCAGTCCTTAGAGTGAAAAACAAAAGATGTTACTTTTGTTTCTTTTGGGTTTGGAAAAGTTTGGGAAAGGAAATTTGAGGAGCATTTGGAGGAACTTTGTAATCTTAAAAGTTTCACATTCAAGAATCAGTTCAATTACAAAATTAAATAAAAAGCTTGTATATTCTCTATTTTGTGCATGAAAGGGAACATACGTTGTTCTGTTTCATTGTGTGTATTTTACTTTTTTTCTACAACGCCTCGCCACCAAATACAAACAACCTAACGTTTTTATATATGATTAGGTGTAACCGAGATTTTAACTAATTTCAAGCAACTCTTTATTCTTTTGATTTATGGCTCAACTTGCTTCATTTCTACTCTCTCAAGTAGTTGTACCTTTTTACCGAATTAGTCACCTCAAGTAACAAATATTATTTCTACACTTAAAACACAAGAAATTAAATGAAAGAAACAAACAAATTTACTTTTCATACAAAGCATTACCACTAGTTAGTTCCTGTCAACGTAATTCTAGAAACAGAGCATCGGAGACGAATGTTATCAAAGTATTTAACAATTTTTTTGAACAAAGCTTCTTCTTCTTCTTTTTAACGGCTTTCTTCCGAACGCGTCTTCCTCAACCTCCCACGAGTCATTCTGATTGTCTGCTCCATAACCGTCTCCTTTGGACCTTCCGCATTCGGATTTTCATTCCTTGATTCCGCTTCTGTTTCTTCTACTTCCATTGCTTCTATCTCCATTAGTTCTGTTTCCACTTGGGTAGTAGATTGTGTAGGGTTCGCAATAGGAGAAGAAGAGACTGATTTTTGTGCTATCTGAGTGATACCCGCGCTTTTGTTATCTGTGGCTGGTGCAGATGCCGCTGCTGCTCTAGGTTTTGACGGGCCTGCTACTTTACCGGTAGCTTCATCACCTTCATTTTCACTCGAAGATGAACTAGACGATGAGGGCAATTCTGTTTCTTCAGGTTCTTGTTGGACATTAGGGGCTTTCTTCGGTTTACCAGGAGCTTGATTAGCTCTAACTCCACGTTTCTGCATCACAAAACGAATATAAATATGACAGAACATGAAATCCAAATTCAATTAGACTTGTTACAGGATTTTTAAACCGTACCTGAGGTGGCGGTGGCTTTGGAGTTGATTGTGCAGCAACATACTGCAAAATCTCAAAGATTCTAGTCTGACCATAGCTTGCAACTCGTTGCCAGTATATAACTGCCATATCTCCAGCTCTTGTCCTTAACTCCAACAAACTATGGTCTATATCATTCTCATGCTGTGAAAGATACGGCCTAAAGAAAGACTCGTAAACATATGTAGTACCCTAAAACAATCAAAGAAAAAAAGAATCATCTACACCATAAAAAGCCTCAACTCATGTTTCTCCTCCAAATCAAATTATATACACTTTACTTACCCTGGTTTTAGGATACCACAGGTAAATGAAAAATGCCAACTTAGCTTCACTATACATCGGAACCCTTGAGAAGAGACGAACACAAAACAATCATCAAACCACAGGTAACAACATTCATGTAGTTGGGTTTTTGATTTTGGAAATGCTCACCATGAAACAAACGTATCACCAACTCGTTCAAAAACCGTCAAGCAAGCAACCAATATCCTGTGATCGATAAGTTACTAATCATACACCAAGCCTTCAAACTTACAAATGAAAGTCAGCGAGATAAACAATATATAAATACCAGTACTGGCACCAAAAGCGAAGTTGCTCAATCTCAGGCCGATTCTTTTCAACAGTTTTGTAACATTCATATGCAGGGTAAGCATAACCCAAAACCATCCTGAAACGAAACGTAGTAAAGATTTTAAAAGAGCTAATCAACAGTAAATATCATAAATCCTTATATCATTTTAGTAAACAAATGTAATGATTTACGTACACCAATCCTCTTGTAAGAAACGATCCAATCATCTTGAAGAAACTGAAATACAAAAAGATTCAACTTGGTTAGTAAATAAGTCAAATTATAATACGAATTTCACAAGCTTATTCGAATTGTTCAAATAATGAATTTAACCAGATACTGAATTTGTCTATTCTAGTTTTAGCTTTCATGAATGCTAACTATTAAGAATCATCTTGTTTCTACATTGAAATGAGCTAATTAGCTGTGTATTAGCAGTAAATTCACAGTACAAGTAATGAAAATTGAACATTGAATTCGATTTTTTTCATAATTTTCTCAGATCGAGAAGAAATCGACGAAATTGAGCAACGAAAAACTCGATTACAAGACATGAAAACAATGATCAATAAGTAAAAACTAGGGCAAACGATTGAGCTAGATGATAGAGAGACACAAATTACGTCTTCTCAGATTCTAAGTATAAGAAAACGAAAACTAAAAGGAGATAGAGACAGAGAGCACCGATTCGAGAGATCGGGATATAAAGTTACCGGCGGAGGAAACGTAACCGTACTTGGTAGAAGAATAACAACTGCGTACGGCGGCGGCGACGGTGGAAGGAGAAATTTCCGGCAGAGTAAAAACTCTGCGTTATCCGAATTTCAAAATCACCTCTCTCTCACTTGTTTTTTTAGATTTTAAAATCAAGCCTCGTTGAAATTAGAAAATGTATTTTTTTGGAGTCCCGTAATTTATATGAAAAACAATTTGGTTAAATAAAATATTTTACTTTTATAAGATTCTAGTACACCGTTAGAAGCTAAGTATTGATTTAACTTTTTTTCTCAAAGTTACACCGTTAAAAGTTTTGTTTTTTTTGAAGATTTCCGAATTTCATTCTTGACTTATATTATTACTCTAGTTTAGAAATTAGGTGAATAGTCGCACATACAAACAGATTGTTGTTTCTGTATCTTTTGTGTATTAATGTTTCTAATTTATTGGAGATAAATTTGGTCTATTTGGGAATTGTCATTAGGTAAGTGGTTAACGATTCACTGATGTGGGATCTTTTCCATCCAAACTTAATTCTAGCAAACCATATTATTCTAAAAAATTATCTATTGGGTTATGTGTTGGATTAGACCTTTTGGGAAATTTGTTAAAATATGATGTTTTTATCAAATTTGACCATCTATATTATTTTTTTACTATTTTGGTAAAATATACTTTTTGAATTATAGAAACTTCATTATATCCTTAATTCTCAAAATTAACAAATTTTAAAATCTCTATCTCTAATAGAGTTTTACCTTTTTAATACAAATAATATATATATATATATATATATATATTAAAAACCTAAAATATCTATCCCAAGATAAATCAGGAAAAGAAAACAAATATTTCTTCGTCGACGATAAAAAAAAAAAAAACCTTCTCTTCTACGCCGGTGGGTTCTTCGCCTTTAGCTGAAATTTCTGTGTGGTATGCTCATGCTGAATTTATTGTTTATTGTTTTATTTGTCCTTCAAAATCCTTTGGTTTGATTGCTTTTACCATTATGTTACCATTAGGTGAAAGTAAACTGTTTTAAGTTAGATTTTTACTCGCTTTTGGTTGTTTATCTTCAAAAGTATACAAGAGTTGGCGGATTTTGTTAGAGCTAAGGTTTCATGAAGATGGTTTAATGAACATGATGATGATCATAGTTTGATTAGATTTCAGCTTTTGATAGGTTTAAAGAAGTGACAGAAAAAATCGTGAAAGATAGAAGAAGAAGAAGAAAGCGTTGAATCGTTAAAAATTGGATAATTTTTTTTTCTAAATATACAAAAATTTTATTTGGAAAAAAAAATTATTCAATAAATATTAATTTTTTCAAAATATATACAAAAATCTGTATAATTAAAAAAAATATATTTAGTTTCCTTAATTTTAGATTCAGTTTCTATCTTTAACAAAAAAATTTTAAAAATTCAGAATGTGTATTCTAATCTTTACTAGAACACATAATCTAAATATTTTAGAACATGTACAATTGCTAGAATGTGTATTGAAATTTTTTTTCGATCCTTAGAATACATAATCTAAATGTTTTAGAACATGTACAAGTGCTAGAATGTATATTCTAAATTTCGTAGAAGGTGAATTCTAAAATGTTTAGACTATGTATTCTGAAATCTCTATTCTAATTTTCTAGAACATGAACAAACACTAGAATACATAATCTATTTTTTTCAGAACGCAAGGAAATTCTTTTTTCTCAAATATAGATCATCTTTTCTGGAGAAATCCTGAAGAGATTGAGGATGATAGTATCCCATGAATTTTGTGATATATCTGGAAAGCAAAAAATGATAAGGTCTTTAATAATATCGACAAAACCCATAAGAAATTTTATAATTAGCGGAAACTGAAGCTTTAGCATGGGAGTCGGCACAAGTTACAGATAATGAGAACTTAAATCACATATTTCAGAAATTCTCAAATTACGTATGTCTGAAGGACAAGAAGATAAATATCAAAACTGTTTGGGTCTACTAAAATACCATATTACATCAATGGCATTATCCCTCTACCATATTGTTGAAGTTGATCAAGCAACCGTTCTGATCCAAAGCATACATGTTGGGAATCATTTCTGCGATTGTTGTCTACTATACCTCGCCAATGTTCTTACTCTTTTTGCTTTCTTCTCCTCTTTTCTCTTTTCCGCTGCTTCTACCTCACGTTCATGTTTTTCCCTCCTCCGCTGCTTAACGAATTGATTATAGTCGATCTTCTTCTTCCAAGGGATTTGAGCCTGAGGGACTTTCTTGTTCTTTGAAGGCCATTTTTTATTATTCTTCTTCTCCGAGGTGTTTTGACCCTGAGGGCTTTTCTCCTTCTCTGTAGTGTTTTGACTCTTTTGAGGGGTTATCAATGCTGGTCCCAAGATGATGTTTGTATTGTTAGGTTGACCATTTATTGTTTGAATCTGAGGGCCTTTCTTCTTCCTCATCTGAGGGCCTTTCTTCTTCTTCTTCTTCTTCTTCACTGAAGGGATTTCATCATGGGACCACTTCGGATATTTATTCCTCTCCCGAGTCTTTCGAGGGATTTTATCCTTCTCCGAAATCAGAGGGGTTATCCATGTTAGCCCATTTCCATCAAATGATGGGACTTTTTCCGACCCTCGTTGGTTCTGGAAAACAGAATCCGATGGACACAACGCTGGTCCCATGGTGATGCCCATATTATCAGATTGAGCATTTATTGTTTCCAGCACAAGTCTGTGTGCTGCCTTCCCAAGCCTATTCCCAGAAATGGATCCTTCTGGGTTATACCTGCAAACAGTTAGAAAAGGAATTAAGACATTCACACCATCAGTAAATAAAATGGCCTTTGTAAAACTTTCCATATCAGAAAGATTCATAATCTTCACCTCTTGATTTTTATATTTCTTCCAGGAGCTCGTCTACCATCACCATCTTCATGCCATAACCTACCTCCACCTTTCAAATCCACTAGCTGTATAATCTGTGAAGATGATAAAATGAAGAACACTGTAACCATTAACCAGTAAAAAGCAAGTGGACTATATGACTTTGGTTCTAATAAAACCCAACAAAGCAGTTTTTTCTATTCTTCTTGACCACAACTTGAAACCAAAATCCGAAGTCAAGTAGAGCAGATAGTAAACTCAACTATACCTTTTCAGGGATTATCAATTCTGGAAGTTGATGAGTAATGACACTGCCTCTAACATCATCGGGAAGTTTGTACATGGCACAACTAAAAAAAAAAAGAATGTTCATTTGACGAAGATCAAAGGGATGCCAAAAAAGTGATAAAACCAAATTGTTGCATTGAGGGCTTACATGACATGATTGGGTAAAACATCTTCCATGCCCTCGATTGGGGAGCTGAAACATGGAGGCTGACTATCTTCACCACATGAAACTAAGTAACCATTCATCCCATCACTGCATATATCAAGAAATATTAGTCTTTGTCACTAAATTATACTTTTCTTTGTATACTAAAGAAAAAATAAATATCATGTGTAAAACTAGACGTTGAATTTACATAATGGTGAAATCGACGATTGAATCGAAGATTCTCAAAATTCAGACACAAACCTTAGTCCAGGATCAATTTTTTCTGTTATCATTGCTCGTTCTTCGTTGCTCAATTTGTTGGTACGGCTATTAAGAGAGCGGATGAGCTCCGCAAGGGGATAAGAATCAACCACAAAGAGCATGTCGAACAACATACTGTTTCTTCGAATTTCTTCGTTCTGGAGAAATTATATAGAAGAAAAACAAAGTTACATGTGATTGTTACATTCGTGTCTCATATACAGAAAACCATTATAAAAGTTAATATCTAAAACATAGCAAGGATGTACCGTCAGTGAGTGCTCCACTAGTGTAACTGCATCCAGAAGACGCTTTTCTTCAATAAAAGGCAGTTTTGTTACAGCCTTTACAAGGAAAGATAAAAAAAAAAAAACATGATTACATCTAACTGGAAAACTTATGCAGAACACCAAACCATCAAGTCTGCCTTTATCAGCATGAAAAGACAATCAAACCTGCCAAACATAGCGTTTTCCATTCAAGTCAGTCTCAAAATCTGCACACCACAAAAGCTAAATGAGAGGCATGGATTGCACAACACCACAACGAAAGAGACCAATCTGCAAAAACTTCATACCGCGAGGATAAAAATCAGCTATAGGTGATTCTAGATCTGTCATCAATGTCCTGTAGCACTCTGGGAGAGCATGTGCACTGAGAACGGAATCCAATAAACAAAGTTAGTGACATTAGAGAGAAATTGTGAACGCTCAGAAATACAGATAGAATACCTTGCAGAAGGAAGAACAGCAAGAAGCTGATTGAAAGGTTTAAACGGGGAACCAAGTTCAAACTTTATATCTAATTTATCAAGGCCCTTAAGATCTGATGCGAAAGGTGCATAATGATATGGATAAAACCTGCAAAATAAACACTCAATTAACCACAGACTAGCAAATGGGAGAGAGAGGAAAAGACCCAATGAGTTCGTCCATTTCCAATAAATTGTATTTACTAAGGCCATCATGATTTCTAAAGCTAGGCTTTCTTTGGAATGAATCACAACAAACATAAAAATCAAATAAACAGACGTATGCAAAATTTCAAACATATCTCAGTTTTGATTACTAGAGGATTTGTTTTAGTAGAAGCTCAGTTTGAATAAACAAAGATGCATGGCACAAATATGATGGAAGTCTTACAAGGGAAATTTGATATAATGTACAGCTCAGTAAAATATTTAGCATGATATGTAAACTAAAATAGCATCACCAATCCTAAAGGACAATATGGTTATCTCAGCGCAATAATCATCCTAAAGATCGATACAGTTATCCCAGAGTAATAACCATCCAGCTTCAAAATATCAGATGAAATGAACCACAAGAAACTAATCAAATGTGAAAAGTGAATTATATATGTACGAGGATGACAAGAAACTGACCAGTTCCAGGAACAAACACCATGATAATAATAATGCATTATCCAACAAAGACCTTCTGTATACTTCAAAACCTAGCAAATAATCAGAAGGAAAAAAAAACAGTAAATTGGAATATTCTGAGCGACTTAAACGTTATTTATTTTCAGCAAATGACACGCATGGGAAACTAACAAGATCTCTGCGTGTTTGTTCCATTTCCTCTACAGACTTAGCTGCTAATTTCTCTGTGTAGTATCTCTCCCTCCATCCTGATACACCTAGCCTAACCTGATAAGACAACAGCCATGTTAACTTGACAGCAAGATTAAATGATTGATAAGATGGAAATCAAAAACAAATCCATGGAGATTAAGCACTCACGATACCATTGATGGAAACAAAGCTGATAAAAAAAAAAATATGACCTGATCTTCTTCTCCATTTCCTGAGCTGAACACATCAGATTTATCCCGCAGCAGTTTCTTAAGTTTAAACTTTAATTCTTCTCTGTTATCTAGTTCCTGAAAAAAGCGTGTACTTTAGTGCACTTTAAATGAGAAAGCAACGGTTAAGTCTAAAAATAACATCAAGCAAAAGATCAGCAAACTTAGATAGTTTTACCAAAACATGTAATAGAGAATTAACAATAGTTAAAACGTACCAGTATGCGCTAAAATCAAACAACAGAATTGCAGTTCAACAAAAGGCAAGAAGAGCTAAAACTTTGTTAAAATTCCTCCAGTGATACAAGGTGACTTACTTCTGCTTTGTTGCTACTTTCTGTTTCAACATTCGCCACACCAACGTTATCATCCAAAGACACACGCAGAAATTTCCGTGGAGGTGAGGAATCCAATGAAGCAGACTTTCTAAACCGAATTTTCCTTCCTGCTTCAGCTTTGTCATGTCTAAATCTTTCTAAATGCTTCTGTAACAGACAACACAATACTTGCACCAATGAATAACAAACCCATATAAGTGAAACAGAAATTGCAGAATTTTTCATGTTTTCTAATCTTTCATTTTTCCTGGATCAATGGGGTGTGTAATACAAAATTGGTCGGCCAGTGCAGACAAAATTTTAGCCCAAGGAATATAGTATTTTCTTAGTTTTCCACTTTATCTTAAGTATGTGTACCCCTCTACTTGAAGTTAAGACATTCCCTGGCCTAGAAATCCACTAATTCACCTAGAGAAAATACAATTGCATATTTCACAGAGGAAATACGTTGTATAAACTTACATGTCTGAGAGAAGAATTGATTAAAAGCCTGGTTGGACGAGCAACAGATGATGTTATTTCTAATCTTGTCACTTCCATCCTAATACCTTAAAATGCAGATAACTGAAGGAAACTACTTGAAGGGGGACGTTAACCTTATGTACTTGTGCTCTTTTCTGAAATATATTCTCTTCATACATCCCAACCGCCTGGATGAAATGTTCCACATTTCTTAAGTTCAGCTGAAAGTTAGTAAAGAAAATTTTAAAAACTATAATCCAACAGCCATGCCAAGTAAGATAAAGAATGTTTAATCAATGCACCTTGCTTGAGTCGGTTAAGTAACTTTCTGTTGATCCAAATTCCTTCTTATACACAGACATCAGCAATTCTATAGCACCCTGCAAGACAACAAATATAATACTTAGAAAATCTTTTCTCAAACCTTTTCAAACTTGTCAAGGTGTTCTAAACAAGCTCATGGACTTTCATTGACACAAAGATGTGTCAATTTTTTTGAAAGAACACAAATTATGAGTAAATATGTACTAAGTTTTTAAATACCAAAGCAATATCAACTACAAACCAAGATTAATATAAAGATTTCTATGACGTGATTCTTTTTTATGAAAATGACACAGAAAAATATGATATAGGAACAGAGATCACCTATATTTAAGAATTTAAGATACTGCTATACCATCGTACAAATGTTAGGGCACAATGTACCACACATTTTAACAGCTGGAAAAAAGTATTAGTTACAGAAAACTAAGACGGAACAAACCTCCCTTATCTCTAGTGTAGGCATATGTGGCAAGAAATCATTCCCGACGAAAAAACAGATGAAGATGAAGTCATCAATTATGCGGTCCAGATTTTTTTGGGATTTTGAGAAAGGTGTTTGCATGTCCTTTTCCAAATACTCTCGAAGTATCCAGATATTGACAACCTGCCAAAAGATAAGGGAACTTAATGATTACGGTACCATGCGATTAAGAAAATATAATATTGAGGTGTGTAACCCTGAAAGGTACCTGGTATGGCTTCTTTCTCACAACATCTGCCTCGGTATTATCAAACATTTCTTCAGCCTTCCTCTTTATCCTGCCCTCACAATTTGCTGCTCGATGCCCCTGCTGACCACACATGAAGCATTTGTCTTTGTCTTTTCCATCATTTTGGGAAACAACCTAGGCAAAGACACCACGGAGAAAACACAGTGGAATTGGCATAAAGCAGAACAAAATAAAGCATCTTGAAACTTAAAAGACTCGCATACAAATTTGTAACTATTTCGTATGTTAATCAAGTGTTGATTGTCGAAACATATTAAAGAAGCTCAAGATGAGATTATAAACAAGATAGATCGGTCATTGCTTGGCTAAATATAAACCCCAAAGGAACAATTATACACACCTCACGGAGAATTGAAAAATGAACTTCATGGGTGGCCAAAGCCAGCATTATCAAATCAGCATCCTGTTATTCAGAAATAATACGTAGAAAGGCCTTATTAACTTGCTCCATCAAGAACAGAAAAATCTAATTGAAAAATTAAACATGTAGGCATCAAAGAAAATAAGAATTAAAGGGAGGTTATATACCAAGCCATACAGACAATGCCGAGTGTTTGGGTTATAACCAGGATGGTTCTTACTAAGACGGATGTACGACATGATCTTGTGTTCCCCCTCGCCGGGAGCATTAGAATCAGACAGTATAACCTTCAAGATAAGGAAATCGTTAGCAAAACCTGATGTATGCTGTAAGCAACCACAAGTAAAATATCAAAGACGCTAATTAGTACCTTAATATTTTTCCACCCAGGATCAGAATTGAGTCTAACGTGAATGTAGTAACGCAACGCAAATGACAGAGTAGACATAAACTCTGTTCCAGGAGTTATAACATTAGAGTCAAAAGTTTGAGAATCCACTTTAGGAGGCAACTTCCTCCCTTCACTCTCAAACTCTTGCCGCAACCGCTCTTCTTCAGCTGCCTAATATAGCAAGTAATAGATAAATTAAAAATCCGCAAAGTAAAAGTTCTGAAAATTCTCGATAGTAACCACTGTTCCCAACATAGTGATTGATTCATAGTTCCGCTAGTAAAACCTTAAGCTCATACAAGATTGAACAGTTGATCAAATCCATTAACAGGATCAATGTAACTATAATCACCGATACAAACAAGTGAAACTAATATATAAAAAGAGAGATAGTACATACTGCTTCTTCTGCATCCTTTGCAGCTCTAAATCGTCTAGATCTCTGTTGATTCATTTTAGCTCTTGGAGCAACACCATCTAAAAATTACATACATCAAACACAATAACACAAATCAAAACCAACACATACAATGTAATGCCATAGATATGATATATACACTCACCAATAGCCATAAATAAAAGCTTCCGAGGTCGAATCATTACAAAAAGGCTATCAATGTAATCGAACATACATTGAAACACTTCAGTAAACGTAGTTGGAGAAGGCTGAAGAAGAAGACAATAAAACAAAATCAAAAACACAAAACAGATAAATAAAAAAATCGTAATTTTCGAAATTGGATTTTAAAAGCGTACTTTATCTTCAGGATGGAAACAAGGATGAATGATTCCATTCATATCGAGATAGAGATTGTCATATTCGCCGTTAGGGTTAGGTTTCCTAGTATCGACCGGAATTTTGACGTCACCAACTTCGAGTGGTTCTTCTTCGATGACATCATCTAAAATTAATGGATATCTTTCGATTAACCATCTGTAGAACGACGGAACTCCCATCGGAAAACAATTCTGAAGCTTAAACCCTTAGCCAGAGGTTATGGAAGAAACGAGAGTTTGAACTGCGGCGGTGGTGAACGGGAGCGAGACTCGTTTTAGGTGTCGGAGAAACTAAATTAATTTTGACGGTGATGCCCTCATAAATAGGGGTGGACACAGATCTGATATCCGGAATTTTTACGGTATCCAGATCCGGATCCGGATTCATCGGATCTGAGAAATAATTATCCAGATCCGTTAATATCCGCGGATATCCGGATCCGCCAAAATAGCTTAAAATCTTAAAATAATAATATAAATTTATTAAAAATAAATTAAAAAAATAAAAATATCATATAAAATATTTTAAATTAATTTTTATAAATATTTTTGAACATATTTACTATGTAAGATTTTAAAAATACACAAAAAATTCAAATAAAATTTATTTTTGTGATATTTTACATCAAATTCAAGTTATTATATAGTATATATATAAATATTATACATATATTTTAAATAAAAACTATACATAAAACGGATTCGGATCGGATCCGGATATCCAAATTTTTAAAATAAAATATCCGGATCCGGATCCGGACACCACGGATATCCGATTTTTTGGATCGGATCGGAGCGGATCTCGGATCAGTTTGCACTTCGCACCAATATACACTAACTATGTATAGCATCAAATGAACTATTAAAAAAAATTCCAATACTTTTCGTTCAACTGGGCCATATTTAATGCAATTTACATTTTTTCTCCATTATTACTGACTCCGATAACCCAATTTTTAACTAAACATTTTCATATTTAGTTAACACGAAAATTCAGAAAGTATTCTATCAATCCTCTAAATGGTTGAATATTTTTCCTTATCGATAATTTATTGTCGTTCATGAATGTTGCACCTATAAAAAGAATGAGAGATAACAAGCAATAAGAACATGGTTCTCGATTAATGATCATGGTTAAACAACATTCAAAAACCTACATAGATTAATGGATCAACGACATCACAAAAATTATAGATGGATATGTGTATACAATTTATGAGTAACAAAAAGATTAAGACTATATGCACAAAATTTTCTAGTCCGGAAATTGTTTTGAAAACTCAAATGGCTTTATTAGTTTAATTTTATTGACGATGATGTACGCCAAGAACCAAAGAACGTCGTCCTATTGTGTCAAGGTTTGAACCTCAAAGACTCAAGTTTTCACTTCCTTTAACCACACGAAAACTCAACTTGTAGAACATAACTTGTACAGAAACTGAACGTGATGCAATGATATGACTCTGGTCTTCAAGCTTCAAACACGAACGAGGATGGCGTGAGAATCCATAGAATACTCGACATAGAAGCTCACAGAAAAAGTCAGAAAAAATGGTAAGCGATATGGAGTATAAGCTATAATAATACTTGATTTGGGATTTAGACTAAAGAGATAGGAATGGGATGAGGTGCGACACACAAGCTATGTTTGGCTAGTGATACGAAAAAGTCTTCAAAATCGAGTCCGGGTCAAGGTGAAAAAAGAAAGGTCTAGGCTTTCAAGCGGCTAAACAAAGAGAGATTCTCTAAAGAGTTTTCAATTATCAAAAGGGTAACATCAGTACAATAATGTCTTGGCCTTTATATAGGCACAAAAAAAAGCATATTGAGCTAAAATAAGGCTAAGACATGAGCCTCAAAATAAAAACAAAACAAGGCTCAACAAGGCCTTTAAACACAAAGAAAGAAAAGAAGACTTTATTTAGAGAAATACCTTCTTGAAGATAGATATCACGTTTCATGCCTATTCTAACTTGTCATAGACATTTCTAAGTAAATTAGGCATTGAAAATGAAACATAACTCATCAAGCTTATTGCCTCATTAAAAACCTACTCGGTAAACCCAATGGTAAAAATCCGAGTAAGGAAAAAAGAGTACAACTACCTTGATGATTTAAGGGGTGTCTTCACTCTAGGGAGATAGTGAAGATACTCTGATCTTGATTTCCAAACCTGATCGAGGTCCAAGACTCTTCGAGAAACCAGTGTGGAGAGATTTTGGTGCTTCAAGTGGACCCGAAACGTGTTTCTCAAGTAACAAAGCTTCTTGCACATATCCATTGATCCTTTCTCTATATTCCTTGGCTATCTGATGTTGGTGATTCCGAAGCTAGGTCCTCATCATCCCTTCCCTCTTGAAAAAGTTTTGCTCTCAAAACTTCTTCATGATTTAGTTAAGTCAGTAACTAAAACGACCGCACCCATTTTTAAAAAAATATAATAATATTTCCATAAATATTAAAATCCTCCAATTTCCATTAAAATAAATAATCCACGAAAAATTCATATTAATTTAATTAATTTAACTTAACCAAATTAAACCATCAAATAAATCACACAAAAACTCAACTACAATTAATTCATTGATTAAACATAATTAAAATCATCGCAATTAATTTCAAAAATTCAAAAACTAAAATCACATTACTTCCAAAAATTATTAAATAATTTAACCAAATTTTCTAACATGATTTTAACTCCAAAAATCATAAAAAAAAAAAACAATTCGCAATAGTTCAAAAATCATTCGAATTAAAATAAATCAACAATAAACCTCAACTGAGTTCTAGATCATCTTCTCTTTTTTGCCATGATTCCACGATCACACTTTTTCTTTTCCTACATCAAGTAAAAGGAGATGCATAAGTATTTCAATAAATACTTAGTGAGGTAATCCTCGCATCTACAAGCTATACACACAAACGATTTAAAATATTTAACATATTTAAACACGAAAATACCAAATTAAATCAACAATTTCATGAAACACTCGATCTATATCCACCCGAGATCATACACGACCTATATTCATGCAAAACACATCAAATAATTAAACCGTTTAGATAAGCTTATGGTCATGCATTCACCTTAGCCAAACACATAAAATTCCAGCGACAAAATTTTGCAATTTTCTGAAACTTTCCAGGACATCTACACCCTAGATTTCCGAACACACAACCTAAATATTAATAAATTATTACTAAAATAATTTAATAATTAATAAAATAATAGTTTAATAAATTAATTAAACAATATCAGCTAATCACATGATTCATTTGAAACGAATCATCATCTTCGTCGAGTTCTGCAACACAAGACGCGACACCATGCCTGCCGGCGTGAGCTTCACCATCACCGGAGTTTGCCACCGGAACCACCACCATCACGGCCTCATGATCTCACCGTCAAAACCATCCATCGATCAACACATCATCACGGCCCACGACAACTACAACGCCTTGCACTGTCACGTCTCCATGTCTTAACACCATCACTCAACTGCACCGTGATCACCACCCCCGGAGATCACGGTCTCAACCACCATCTCAACCCCGGAGCCTCACGATCCAACCAACGATCAACAAACCCGCCGCATACGCCAACACGTCACGACATCGTCGATCATCGATCCAACGCCACACGTCATCAACTCACAGCGTCACTGACGATCAATACCGATCCACAATCTCGACCCCAAACACCACACACCGTCGAGTCGAACCTCACCGCCATACTCCTCGTCACTTGATCTATCTCCACAACAACCGCCATCATCGAAACTTAACGACAAGGATCGATCATCCAATGCGACAATCACAAAAAAAACTAAGGAGAAGAGAGATCCTTACCGAGAGTTGAAAGAAGAGTGAGAGAGAACTCAAAGCTTCTCTTCCAAGGCAGCCACAACTCCTATTGCGGCACGACTCAACGGCGATCACACCAACGCAACGGAAGCCTCCTTTTCTCACGTCAAGCACACCACACAACTGAACACTCTCTCTTGCGTCAAAACCCAGCACCCTCTCTTTTCACTTCTCCTCTTACGAGCAACATCACCCTTCTCTCTCATGTTGTTCATAGGGTTTTATGAACATAGGGTTTTCGAGAGTTTCCTCTATTTTACAGCCTTGCCCCCAAAATTTTGTGTATTTACAATCTTCCCTCAAACTTTTAAATCTATCGGAAACACCCCTATGCGCAGGGCCGGTTCTGGAAGGGTGCGAGGGGAGCATTTGCCTGGGGTCCAAAATTTTTGGGTCATTTTTAGGGCAAAAATAAAAATTTTAGGGCCCAAATTGGGAAAAAAAAAATTTAGTATAAGAAAAGGGCCTAAAAAATTTGATGGCACAAGGCCTTCAAATATATTGGGCCGCCCCTGCCTGCGCGGAAGACCAATTCTAACTTTTTAATTGATCAATTTAACCCAAAGTTCCGCATGAAATAATTTTTTTTTTAATTAATTCTGACCAGAATTAAAAATTACTCTGAAATTAATTAAAACTCTTCCGGTTAATTATTTAAATCACAAACCGACTTCTTGACCCAAAACCAGAGTTAACCAACTCTACTCCAAAGCCCGACAAAATCTCAAAGTTTTGTTTTCCGGAACACGGGCGTTACAGTAACATTAAAGGTGGAAGAGATATTAAACTCATCGGGTAGTTCTAAGTGGTAGGCATTGTTGTTGATATTCTCGAGAACTTTGAATGGGCCGTCTCCTCTTAGTGCTAGCTTCTTCTTCCGTTGACAAGGGAACATATCTTGCCTCATATGTAGCCAAACCCAATCATCATCCGGCTCAAAGACCACTCCCTTGCGTCCTTTGTTGGCTTGCCGTGCATAGCTCTCAGTCATCTTCTCTACGTTAGCCCAAACTTTCTCGTGCAATGCCTTGATGAACGTAGCCTTAGAAATGCCCTCTTGGTTGTCAAACTGAGCTGGAGGTAGGGAAAGAAGGTCTACGGGGGCTAAGGGGTTAAAACCGTATACCACTTCAAAAGGGGACAACTTGGTGGCCGAGTGAACTGCTTAGTTACACACAAACTCTACAAATGGTAAGCACTCCACCCAAGTCTTCATGTTCCTCCTAATAACAGCTCTAAGAAATGTTCCCAAAGTTCTATTTACCACATCGGTTTGGCCATCAGTTTATGGGTGGCACGTAGTAGAGAATACTAGCTTAGTGTCAAGTTTCTTCCAAAGGGTCCTCCAAAAGTGACTTAGGAACTTGATATCCTTATCCGATACAATGGTCTATGGTATCGCATGTAACTTGACCACTTCCTTGAAGAAGATATTGGCGGTTTGTGTGGCATCATTTGTCTTGGCACAAGATATAAAATGAGCTATCTTAGAAAACTGATCCACAACTACAAAGATGGAGTCTTTATGTTGTATCTTGGGCAGTCCTAGAACAAAATCCATGGAGATGTCGACCCAAGGGGTTGTGGGGGTAGGAAAAGGTAAGTATAAACCATGAGATTTCACTCTTGACTTGGCCTTCTTACACGTCACACATTGGTTACAAAATTTCTCAACCATTGCCTTCATCTTCAACCAATAAAAGTGCTATCTAAGTACTGTCAATGTCTTGGCAACTCCAAAGTGACCCATCAAGCCTCCCTATGCACTTTTATCACAAGTAAATCCCTTATGGAACCGTAGAGAATACAAAATCGCTTGTCCTTGAAGAGAAATCCTTCATGCAAGTAGAACCGTTGGTAGGCGCCCTTCCCATGCTCTGGGTAACAATCTTTTAAGCCTCGGTCATCTTTATATAGCTTTTTGATACCCTCAAAACCCAAAACTTTTGCCTCTATAGTAGTGATCAACACATGTCTCCGAGACAAAGCATCCGCAACTACATTTTCCTTCTTTTTCTTGTACTTAATCATGTAGGGAAAGGTTTCTACAAAATCTAGCCACTTCGTGTGTCACTTCTTGAGGTTGGTTTGGCCTCTCACATGCTTCAATGTCTCATGGTCGGTATGTATTACATAATCATTGGCCAACAAGTAATGTTGTCACATCTCCATGGCTCGCACAAGCACATACAATTCCTTATTGTATGTCGGATTATTCAATGTTGCCCCACTTAACTTCTCACTAAAGTAAGCAGTGAGCTTCCCTCCTTGAGTTACCATAGCCCCAATACCAATTCCCGATGTGTCACACTCTACTTCAAACATTTTGGCAAAGTCCGGTATCACTAAGAGTGGTGAGTGTGTAAGGCGATGCTTCAGCTTGTTGACTCATAATAAAACCTAAGAAAACAAGTTCATTATCTCCAAAAACGTATTTCTACCTTAAGCCCATGTTCAATTTATCCACCTTAAGCCTTTGTTCACTCACAACAAAACCTAAGAAGACAAATTCATTAGCTCCAAAAATGTAGTTCTTTAGGTTATCATATAGTTTCTCCTCCCTAAGCGTTTGCAAAACCATTTCAAGGTGGCTAAGGTGATCATCTAAGCATTTGCTATATATCAAGGTGTCAAAAAAATATACCACAACAAAACTTATTGATATGGTTCATAAGTCTCATAAAGGTGAAGAGAGCATTAGAGAGACCAAATGGCATAACCAACCATTTGTATAAACTCGTTTTTGTTTGAAGGTTGTCTTTCACTCATCGCCTTCCATCATTGGTACTTGGTGGTATCCACTTTTGAGGTCGACCTTTGAGAAGATGGCAGATCTGCTCAACTCATATAGCATGTCATCAAGCCTTGGGATGGGTATCTATACTTGATAGTAATGTTGTTCATGGCTTGGCAATCTACACACATCTTCCACGTGCTGTCCTTCTTAGGCACCAATAGATTGAGCACCACACATAGGCTAAGGCTCTCTCGAACATATCTTTGGATTATGAGGTCCGCGACTTGTTTCTCCAACTCTTTGGCTTCTTCCAGATTTACTCTATAGGTTGGTCGGTTGGGTAGTTGAGCTCTGGGAATGAAGTCTATTTTGTGCTCTATGCCGCATAGTGGTGGCAATCTTTGGTAGCTTTTCTGGGAACACATCCTCGAAGCCCTTCAATAACCTCTTGATCTCCCTTAGCAAGTCATCCGCTAACTACCTATACTCAACACTTCTTTGTAAACCATTATCAATACACCACAAGTATTATCATCAAGAGATTTCTTAACAACACTAGCATTGATAAGGAAGTTTGGTTTAACACTAGTATCTTTAGACAACTTAGATTACATTTCATTTAATTGTGATGGTGTAAGAGGTGCGAGACTAATCTTCTTGTTATTTTGCACAAAGGAGTAATGGTTATTACAGCCACTATAGTAAGCATCCTCGTAGAACTGCCACAGACGTCCAGAGAGGACATGGCTAGCCTGCATAAGAATGACATCACATAGCACATGGTCTTGGTACTGACCGATGCTAAAGTTCACCAAGACTTGTTTATTTACCTAGATTATAGTCTTATCATTTAGCCATTTGAATTTATCAAGTTTGGGATGTTAGGTAGTCCTAAGACTAAGTTTTTGAACCATATAGGCACTTGCAACATTCGTGCAAGACCCACTATCAATTATTAAACCACTGACTTTACCACCTACCGTACACCTTGTATGAAAGATGTTTTCCCTTTGCGTGGTGTCTTCCTGCTCTAGGGTGGTGCTCAAGATCCTCTGTATCACAAGTTGCTCACCCACTTCTAGATATGCTATCTTGGCTTCTAACACGTCTTCTAACCTCTTCTCTCGGGGACTTTTCTTCGTCTTGGGACTCATATTCTCCTGTGGGTGTGATGATCATACCCCTCTGGTTTGGGCAGTCCCTAGAATAGTGCCCATCGCCTTGGCACTTGAAACAAAAAATGGCACGGCTTCGAGTAGAGGTTAGGTCTCTTCTAGCTTCACGGTGTGTATCCTTGGGTTCTTCTTGTTTCCCTGGCTTGAATTTTAACTCAAATATGGCCGGTTTGTTCCTCTCTTGAACTCATGGGGAGTTGTTGGAAGATGACGGGATAGGAGACAAGCTTGGAGTTCCTTGATTGCGGCTACGGTTTATACTAGTTGCTTTCCTCTTCACTTGTTTCTCTACTTGGATGGAAAGGTTTAAAAGCTCTTCAAATCCATGGCAGGATTGTCTCTCTACCTTCCTCACAATATGGTCTTGCATTCCATCCAAAAATTGAGCCATTAGTGTCTCTTCAGACTCATCAAGTTCAAGACGGTTCTTTAAATGCTCAAACTCCTCATAGTACTCCTCTATAGACTTACTCCCTTGGTTGAGCCTCCTAAACTTCTTTTGTAACTCACGGTGATACACTGGAGGCACATACCGTCTTCTCATGAAAACCTTCATTACCTCCCAAGAGGGAATTGGTCTCTCACCATTCCTCCTCTTTTCGGTAGTGTCTTGATCCCATCACGTAAGTGTGTGGTCCGTGAGTTGGGTGGCAGCATAAGCTACCTTTTGAGGCTCACAATAGACATACAAAGCAAAGATGTGATCCATGCGTCGTTCTCACTCGAAGTATGCTTCTGGGTCTACTTTGCCGACAAATGTGGGAGCCGTGAGCATGAGGCTAGTTACTTGGGGTCTCGGTCCTTGGTCTTCTTGATCTCTCTCTTTCCCAAATCCTCTACACTGTTCTACTCTTCTTGGTGGTGGTTTAACTCCTCTGTTGAATGAGTCATTGTGTAACGGTTCATAGTCGGTGGTGGAATGAATGATACAGATATCACGGGTGGAATACCTTCCCGAGGTAGTGTCTCTGTCCTTATAACTCGCTCTCCAGGATGTCGTAATGTCGCTTGGATATTGGCTAAGGCTTGACCAATATCCGGTGGCCGGGGTGGATCGGCCATGGTCTAGACGGAAAGGAGAAAACCCGGCCCAGAAAATTGGCTGAAAAAAGTTGCCGAAAATGGCTGGAAATTGGTCAGTCTGTCACCGGAAAGTGGTCAAAAATTTGCCGGAAAAGTTGACCGGTGGCGGCAGCCAGAGATCAGAGTCAGCGGCCGATGGTCGGAGATGGCGACTGGGGGGTCGGCTGCTCTAATGAGTTGATGATCGGTGGTCGGTACATGAGGGCCGGTGGTGGGACAAGGAACCGGTACAGTCACGGATGGATGGCTCGGTGAAGTCACAGATCATCGGGTCAAGTATGGATACGAGACGAGCTATCGGGCACGATCAGGGAACAAGTAGCCTGTACATGTATGATCGCAAGACACATACGAGATGAACGGTTGTGGGTCGTGATCGCGGGTCGAATGTTGCACGATGGTCGATCAATGAATGGTTCCTCGTACAGATGATCGCTTCACAGAACGATGCGGTACTCGGTAAAGCATTGTCCAGTTCGGAGAAGTTACCTGGGTAAAAATAAAAACATGGAAACCTTTAGGTAATGGCTAATTTTTTGAAGGGTAAACGACAATAAAATTTTGAGACTAGAAGACAAGAACACACACGGATGGATGAGGCAAAGGGAATGTTCAATGATTGGCTAATTCAAATTTGAAACAAGAGAAAAACACAGATCATTCACACGCACAAACTAAATCAAAAAGTTGACTCCAAACAAGCAAGATTAACATGGAAAATGCAAAAATATTTGGACCATTCGGATCAAAACTAATGCATAATCATCTTCTTCAGACACTCAAACAAGAACTCATCAATGGTGAATGAACGACAGAGCTTAAACCTAAGTAAAAACTCGATCTAACAACACCCCAATGCAAGAAACTCAAAGATAACCACACAGAAACACAAACAAGCCAAAAGATGCAATTAGTTTTTGTTGAAATTTTCAATTTACGGATGCAAATGAAAGACAAACTAGCAACCTAAATGCAACAAGATGACAATTTTATGAGTTTTTGTGAGTTTATAGATGCAAGGAAACAAAGTCAAGACACGAAATGCAAACGGAAGCAAACACAAGAAATGAAAATGTTTTGAAATTTTAAATAAAGGATAGATACAACCTTTGCTTGGGATTTTTGAATCTGATAGCAAGATGATATGACTCTGGTCTTTAAGCTTCAAACATAAACAAGGAGGTCGGCGTGAGAATCCATGGAATACACGATATAGAAGCTAACAGAGATTGTGGTAAGCGATATAGAACCTCAATACAATAATGTCTTGGCCTTTATATAGGCACAACCTAAACATATTGGGCTGAAATAAGACTAAGACATGAGCCTCAAAATAAAAACAAAACAAGGCTAAACAAGGCCTTTAAACACAAAGAAAGAAAAGAAGGCTTTATTTAGAGAATTGCCTTCTTTAAGATATATATCATGTTTCATGACTATTCTAACTTGTCACAGACATTTACAAGTAGATTAGTCATTGGAAATGAAACATGATGCATCAAGCTCATTGCCTCATTAAAAACCTACCCGGTAAATCCAATGGAAAAAATTCGAGTAGGGAAAAAGAGTACAACTACCTTGATGACTTAAGGGGTGTTTTCACTCTAGGGAGATAGTGAAGACACTCTGATCTTGCTTTCCAAAGCTGATAGAGGTCCAAGACTCTTCGAGAAACCGGTGTGGAGCTTTTGGTGCTTAAAGTGGTCCGGAAACGTGTTCCTTAAGTAACAAAGCTTCTTGTACATATGCATTGATCCTTTCTCTATATTCCTTGGCCAGGTTTCTCTTGCTAGCCCCTGGTCTCGTGCTTGGTGCCACAAGATCCTCCTCATGCTCTTGGCTATCCGATGTTGGTGACTCCGAAGCTAGGTCCTCATCATGCATAGATGAGAATGATAGCTTTTACATGAATGTTTTTTTTAATTACTATCTTATTATCTTATTAAAATTTGTTAATTTTTTATATCACCCCAACTCAGAAAAATAGAAATTTATTAATTTATCCCGAGTAATTATTACTTCTTGGGTCAACAAGCGAATCAAGGTATATAATCTTGGTTAAAATCATGCCATGAGTGATGAGGACTATGTTACTATGATGATATACGCCAAGCCACCAAAGAACGTCGTCCTATTGGATGACGAAGAGTTCCATTTCTATATCAAGGAAGATAATGCATAGGGAGATAATCTCATTCACTCACCACCATTGTTGGATCCTTAGGCTAGTTCCAATATTTACTTATGGTTGTGAGTTTGCTAGCTGGAAATGGTTAGGTTTCAAGTCTATAATTAGATTTTTATTTCATATTAAAGACAAAACTCCTTTTTAGGTTGATTATCCCTTCAAAGATTTATATATTTAATTTTAACTAACAATCTATTGCATTATTGTTTGAGAAATTTGAAAATAAAGGAGCTCTAATTATATTTTTGTCCATTTAAACCTTTTTTGAAATTCTTAATTTTCCTAAACTACTCTTGCTACTAGATTAATAACCTTTTATAAAAAAAAACCAGATAAGTATGTAATACACAACTATGAAGAAGATTTGAAGAATTTGTTTTTTTGATTTTAGATAGTTTTAAGTAGGTTTTTAGCTTGATGAAATTGTTCTAAAAAAATTTAGAATACGTTTTCTATTATTCAGATTACGTATTCTAACAGTTGTACATGTTATACGAAATTTAGATGATGTATTCTATAACTTGTACATGCCTTGAGAATTTTAGAATACATATTCTAAAAATTTTAGATTTCGACTTCTACGAAATATATAATACATATTCTAACAGTTGTTCATGTTCTAAAACATTTAGAATATGTATTCTACATGTTGTTCATGTTCTAAAACGTTTAGAATATGTATTCTAGTTAGATTATAATACATCTTCTAAATTTTTGGAAATATAGTTAAGGATGAAAATTGAATCTAAAAATATGGAAAATAAAATATTTTTGTGAAATTCTCAATTTTTACATATATATATATATACTAGAGTCGAACTCGCGGTACACCGCGGGTCAATGTTTTCTTAATCATTGTAACAAATGTTTATATATTACTGTTTAATATTTTGTGTTCAGTTTTCCAGATAATTTATAGATTTTGTTCGTTTAGTTTATATAATTATTTTTATTTTAGTTATATGTAATTTAATTTTATTAAATTAGAAAGTGTTTGGGATGTTGGTAAGTTGACATATATACCGATTTTTTGTTGTTGTAAGTAGTTTTATGACCAAGCCTGCTCTGCTATGTCCAACGGGTTAGCGAGCTGTCCCGCAGATTTGATTCTTATAATTTAAAAAATCTAAAATATTTTTGAAAATTAAAATTAACAACTTTTTAAATAGAAATATTTTTAATATTCTCTTTTTCTAAATATTTTAATTTTATACATAAACTCTTTATATTTTCAAATATATCATAGATTATATTTCATCAACTATATATATAATTATATATATATATATAATTATTTTTATATATATATATATTTATATTAAAATATAATTTATTTATTTTTATTAAAAATTGGTAATCTGCGGGCCGACCCACTAATCCTCGGACAAATCTTACTAAATCTCCGGTCCACTATGGGATTGTCCATGATGTCCACTTTTAATGAACAGACAATTTTATGTCCATCACCCTATGGTGTATTTACTTGTACTTATCCAGAGAGTCACCGATCCAATTGACACTTCTACTGATGTGAAACATTAAACGCACACTATTGAGTAATATATGTCCGTTTATAAAAATTTGAATCACAACATATGCAGAAACAAATCTGAAATTTTATTAATTGTATGTATTATATAATAATTCAAAATAATTTGAAAATAAGACCAAACAAAGATGATAGGAGAATCATAATTCATACTATTAAAATCTCAATATTAGATAATAAAATGATTATAGAGAATTAATTTATTATTTGTTATTTATGTAGAAAGAAGAAAGATAAAGAAACTAAATATGAGACTGATTGGACACATGTATAACTAGTTGTTTTGTACTTTAATTTAATAGTATACTAGATTCGTACCCGCGGTACACCGCGGGTCAATTATTTTAATATAAATTATCATTTTTTGTTTCCTTAATGTTTATAAATATTTTTATTTTGTTTGTATAATTTTATTTTATTTTTTATAATGTTTATGAATATATGTTTCCATTTAATATATTTTTGTAGTTTTATTTATTTATTTATTGTTTATAATATATTTAACATGCTTTAAACATGAATTTGTTTTATTTTCATGTAGCAATATCAAATTTTTGTTATTTGAATCAAACCTACGCCAAATGAATGGTGTTGTTTACTCTCATTGAAACAATTTAAAACAAATCTTACCGAATTAGATATTAAATTAATCAAAATTAAAAAAATCTTAACTAAATGAAAACTAATACAATTGTCAATCTTATGTATAATTAATTTTCCCACCAAAATAGATCTGGTTCTTGCCAAAACAAATTTGACTCTATAATATTCTTAATAAACTGAAAATCCGTAATTTTCCATCAAAATAAATAATTTGAATATTTCCCGCAAAAAAACACTGATATGTTTCTAACAAACTGCAAATCCGTTTTGCGAAGAAAAAAATTTACAATTTTCCCGCAAAAAATTGATCCATTTCATAGATTTTCTTAATGAACTGCATATCCATAATTTTCTTAATGAACTGCATATCCATAATTTTTAACTAAAATGAATAATTTGCAAATTTTCCGCCAAAAACGGATTTGTAATTTTCACGCCAAAAAATGTATTCAAATCACAATATATGTAGAAAGTATTATTTTTTATTAATTATATGTGTTATATTATATAATAATTCAAAATAACTTAAAAATAATATCAAATAAAGATGAAATGAGAATCAAATTTATTTTCCCAATCTGTTTCACATCAAAAAACTCGATCTCGTATTTTTCCTAGCATATTGCAAATCTATTTTGTCAAACTAAAAAAATTACAATTTTTCTGTCAAAAACGGATTCATTTATGAAATAAATGTGAAATGAAAATCATAATTATTTTTCTAATACATTGATTTAAATTAGGTACATAGATTTTAAGCAAATTAAAATCAATGTTAATTTCCATAATATTGCTGTTTTAATCTGTTTGGATACACTTCTAACATTAATCCTGGTTTATTTGTTTTAATATAGGTGTTTGAAAACACCCTCTTAAAGTGACTCTTTTTAATACTGTAGTAGAAGATAGATAATATTTAAAACTTTTTATAAAATTTCTTAGTCGAGGTGGGATATTGAACAAACACATTGTTTTCTTCATCGATTGAGTAATTTATGTCCGTTTTTTAAAATTTTGAATCACAAAATATGTAAAAAAAATCTATAATTTTATTAATTATATATATTATATAATAATTCAAAATAATTTTAAAATAAGATCAAATAAAAATGTAAGGAGATTCATATTTTTCAAGTATATTGGTTTAAATTGGATAGAGAAATTTTAGGAAATTTGAAATTAATATTAGTTTCCATATTATTAAAATCTTTTAATATTTATTTTTATTAGATATAAAAATTGTTTGGATGTAGGGATAAGTGAAGAGTGTTTGAAAACAATGATAAGTTAAATGTACTTCACTTTTAATAGTATATATATATATATATGTTTCGATTATATATATATATTTGTAAAACAAAATTATTAACCCTAGATATTATATGATTTTACGTAAACCTAGGATTATAAAAATATTTACTCTAATATTAAAAAATAAATTATTAACCCTAGAAACTAAAATTTCCAACTTCATCTTATTCCTTTGTTTCACGTCATCTTCTTCCTTTTAGTTTCAAGGTTTCTTCTTTCCACAATTTTTTGTTATTTTTCTTGATTATAATACAAATTTACGTGATATGTGGTGTATGTTGATGAGAAAAAACGTGGAAGAATACTTATTTTGCAATCAACTACATCACTTGAAGAATTGAAAGTGATGGTTTTAGAAGATTATGGAATAGAAGATAGTATGGTTGATGTGGAATTCAGTTATTTACCCAAAGATCGAATCAAATTTTTTTTTCTCCCCCTTTCGTTAAAAATAATGGTTTAATGTTTAATAATAAATTTTTTTTTTGGTTTTGTAATTTATACTTATATTATTTCGTAAAATATAATTAAATTTTGCAAAATATTCAAAAAGATAGTAGTAAGGGTATAAAAGAGTTTTTCATTTTTAAAAAACCTATTTCACCAAAATTGTAAGAAAAAAAACATATATGGTCAAATTTGGTCAAAAATATCCTTTATTTCCAAATTCCCCTTGTTGTTTTATATCAACGGGATGCAAGTACCATAAATATATACAAATCTTCTTGACAATTGATTACTTACTACTCCCTCTGTTTCAAATTATAAGTTGTTTTGGCTGAATGCATACATATTAAGGTTTATTTTGCTTTTTGTACTTTCAATAAAAACTCATGATTTTGTTTAAGTAATTAATTATAGAAAAAGAAAGAAAAACAATTTAAAAAAAGAAAAAGAAACAATAGAAGACTAAATTGACAAGTTTGACTAAACATTGATTTTAATTTAATATTTTATTGACCTTTTTTTCTTGTAATATGTGATTCAAATCTTTGGAAGCTTTCAATAATAAAGTGAATAATAAAGTGATTCTAAAAGTAAAACTTTTTGTCTTGGTTTTGAAAAACAACTTATATTTTGAAACAAAAAAAAACCTCTAAAACAACTTATAATTTGAAACACAGGGAATAGTTATTTAGTTAAATTATCTTTTCTTGCAAGCCAATATTTTGTTTTCTCACTTGGGTTTCTTTTATTTATTTTCACTTTGTCAAATATAAATTTGAAATATCCATAATTAGTCTAGAAATATATGGAACCAAAGAAATATTTCCAAGAATAAAATTTCTAAAAATGAATAACGAATCTCTAGATTCAGCCTTTTTCTTGCTCTCCTATTTTAATAGAAATAGATATATTTAGAATGTATTGCATATATTTATAAACAATAGGTTTTGCAAGTAAAAACAGACTTTTCTATCATTTATATTAAAAATGAGGCCTGTTACTTTGTTCATGGTTTCCTATATTTTCATATCACTCATTTTGAGTAATTCTCAAGGTAATATATCAACTTCTTTTTCGTTTTGATTGGTTAACTTGAAAACTAAAAGATATTAATTATTATTAATGGCGAAAAATAGTTTAGCAATTAAAGGAAAAAGAATGAAACAAAATAAACACTTATAGAGCTTGGTTTGATAATAATTGATGTGTGATACCAATTGTTTACCTAATTTTTTTTATATTGAGTTAAAAATATTTGATGCTTGATATAAAATCCTAAGATGTGGAAGCTAAGAAGACGGAATATTGTGCTAGCGTGGAACACCACGGCGGATCTGTCATCACATTTGGAAATTTAGTTGCGTGTGTGACTATCCTTGTGCCGTCTAGTATGCCCCTTAAAGTAAGCCTAGCCTAAAGCTTAAACAAAATTTTTTTGTCCAATCTTGATTTCTCTTTGAGATACATTGTTTTTCCTTTTCCTTTATTATTTTCAGTTGAATTTTAGAGATAGATTTTTTGGTTTGTTAAAATGATAAATTTATTAATCAACAAAATATTTTTTTTTCTGTACAAAAGTAGGAACCAAAAATGAATGAAAAATTCACGTTGGTAAACTATTGGAAATCTCTAGCTTGAAACCATCGTTGAAGTAGGTTCCACAGCTTTGGACTGTCTTGATAGCGAAGAGAAACCACTTAATTTGGAATCATTTTTTCAATGATGCAAATGAGATGGCTAGTCAGGTGATGAATCTGTGTGTGACGATGCTCATTCTTCTCACACCAAACATAGTAGATAGTTGTTTGGAACATTAAACATCGAAGAATATTGCTTAGAATGTCATACCGATGTGAAGCGAGTCGATGTAGAATTGATGTCCAATCTGGTCTGTAGGAATTTTGGGATGGTTATTAACCCTATCAGCCAAAACCAGATTTGTTATTTTTTTTCTATTGTAAACTCTTCCCCTTTGGAATGGATTACCGAACAAGAGAGTTTATTTTTTCATTTAAAAGTATGGTTGCCAATATATAATTTTTTTTTGTGGTCTATTGAATCAAATATCTTATTATATAAAGGTTGATTGCACTCACGAGAGTTTGACAGGTGTTAAAAATATAATTAATGAGATCAAGACACATGTCACTTAATTGATGGGATTTTGACATGTGTTAAAAATATTATATTATTTTTGTTTTCCATAATAGAAAAAGAAAACCAACAAAAATAAATTAAATACTAAAATCGATAATTTTTTACTTTCTATTTTTCTAATATATGTTAAATTTTATTATATCAATAAAATTTAAACTTTTATTTTCAAATTTTTTGTTTTAGATTTTTATATTATTTAATCTTCAATTATTTTTTATCACACGCTTCTAATTATTTGAACGAAAAAATAATTATCATGATCAGACACTCACAACAAATCGACACGTGTTAAAATTATAATTAGCAAAATCACAACTTGTATCGCTTAATCAATTAGATTTTGATATGTGTGAGAAAATATTGTGTTATATATGTTTTTTAAATTGGAAAATGAAAATACCTAAAAACAAAATTAAAATATATACTAACTAATTTCCATTTTTTAATATAGGTTAAATTTGGTTATTTTAATAAAATTAAAATTTCCTATTTCCTATTTCCTATTTCAAATTTAGATGTTTAGATTATATATTATTTAAGCTTTAGTATTTTTTTATCACACACTTCTAATTATTTGAACGAAAACATTGATTGAGTATAGTTCAATCTAATTTATTATTCTAATTGATAAAATGTTAAATAAATCTTAGAATAAATTGATTAGATTAACTCACGAATCTATCCAAATTTAACGGAATTCAATGGATCGAGATAACACATATATGTATTTAATTACATGGGTCAAATGGTTAAATAGAATGAAAACTCAAAGCGAACTTCTTTTGTCGGAGCCAATTTTCATACATAAATTTGGATCCAAAGGAGGGATAAAGGTGGCAGAGTTTTTGCTGGTGATTGAAGATAATTGTGAATGTAAATCCGAAGATTGAAAAGAAAGAAAGCCGGTAAAACCAAATAACTTCATAAATATAATGCTAGATATGAATAAAAATCAAGAGCACGTACTTCTAGAATTTATTTTCTAATTCTATGTTTGTAAATACTTTTTCTCCTGTTTGGACAACTAACTCTGGAGTGAGTTTTTAATTACTTAATGTTTGGTTAGAAAACAAATGACAAACTCAAATTTAGAAAAATACAGTAAAACCTCTATAAATTAATAAATAATATAAAATAATAAAATTTGCTGGTCCCAACTCCGGCCGGTGTAAAATGAACAAAATTCGATAAGATAATAATATTTTTAGAATCTCTATATAAATATATGGTCCCATTAATAACATAAATTAATAAGCATGCAAATTTGCACACACACACACATATATATATATATATAAAGATAATATACTTTTTGTATTTTTTTAATGAATTTAGGTTACAACTCATCACTAAATTTTCTTATATAAGAAAATATTTTGTTGTGTTTTAAACTATCTTATTTTATATCGTCTATTAATTTATTGCATTTATAATTTATAGTTTAAAACACAACAAAATATTTTATTCTATTTATTTATAACATTTTATATTTTTGGGTTTTTAAACCTTCTAACATTTTTAAAATTTTAATAAAACTCTCTATAAATTAATAAATATTATTTTATATAATTTATCTATAAATTAATAAATATTGATTTATAGATAAATTAATATCACTATAAATTAATAAAATATCATGGTCCCAATATTATTAATTTATAGAAATTTTACTGTAAATCATAAACCAAATTTTATTTATTTATTTTTATTTAATATAATGATGTACTTAGTTTTTTATAATACCTAGAATTTATTTTACTATTTATTAAAAGATGAGGGTTTAAAAACCAAAAAAAATAAACATGAGGGTTTTTTAATGTTTTTTCAAAAAGTTAGGGTTTTTTACCCATTTTTCCAATAATAATAGAAAGATGAAACATTTTGGGCATTTTAAACGTCATTTCTAGATTTAAGAAATACAAAAAAATTGTGCTGCTAAGGGTTTTCCAATTATATAATACATATAACATTGGCTCCACATACAAATTCTCTTTTCCTCTTGAGTATTTTATTTCAGTTTCGTACACATTAACATAAAATCAGATAGTCTCATAAGAACAAATCACACCCTAAATTGCACATAAATCATTTAATCGTGATGTAGCGGTTTGTACCATGCTTTGCCCAATGGTCCTTCAGATCAACCGGGTTTGAGAGATCATGATGCCCTTCTGCAGCAAGACGGCTTAGAAGCTTGTTGAACGCGCTTCCACTCATTTTCCGTCCACCAACTCGAGCATGTCTTTTGTTGGGCAGCGCTGGTAAAGGATACATCGATAGTGTGGTTGTGCAACACGATGATTGCCAACCTCCGTTACCCCATTTGTAGCATTGTCTGAGAATTCCTGTACATGAACATATCGGCGGTGGCATTGTTGTCCCGTCATAAACAACTTGGTTCAGCCCCACCATTTCTTGGTTTTTCCAATCGGATTTTGATCCTATTAAGATATGCTTACCTGAGTCTTCTTCCGTGTAGTCATGGGTTGTCTTTACAAACATTATCTTGGTTAAGTCGTCCTTGTTCTCTTTCTTAACCTTCCTCTGGCTTTTTGGACCTCTCTTGTTAGCAACGGTTTGTGTTGTTGCCTTTGGGTCTTTAACTCTTTTACCGCGTTTTGGTTTAGCAGATTCCAAGGCTGATCCGGTAGGTGTTGATGTCGGGAGACCATCATTTGGCTCCATTTCTCTGGTTTCATATGCATTCACAGTCAACTGAGGTACGTTATGTTGATGATGATGATGCATGTGAGGATGGTGCAAATGCTTTACACCACGAGATATTTGACATCCCGGTGGACATGCCGACATATTGGCAGCAGCTGCAGCATTAACCATGGAGTTCTCACGGTACTGGAGAGCCGTAAGAGCACTGTCTCTCTCCATAATCGCATTGTTGCGCTCAGCGATAGCCGTGTCTCGCTGAAGAAACGCCATGTCACGTTCAGCTATTGCTGCTTTTTTCTCTGATATAGCCAGATTTCTCTCCTGAATTGCTGCATCGCGCTCTGCTATTATTGACATCACTTGTTTCATAGATGGCTGATGCTGCATCAACCACTGCTTCATATGACAAACAATAATACATTCACATCAAAAACTATCTCAAAGCTAAGATATTTAGCAGAGCAAAACACATGATTTAGGTTTGGGATTGGGAAAAATATTGTCAAGGTACCTGGCCCTGAGGTGCTTTATGTCGACCATTCTCACGATGCCCACCATCATCCATTTGAGATATTTAAAGTCTTCGTGATATATCTTCAACAAGAACTGAGTGCAAAACTAACGGAAAATCAAAATAAAAGTCTGACCCATCTTTTATACCTGAACATAGCCAATCACTAAACAGTGTCAAAAGCGCCATCATAGCATTGCTAGTATTAGTGAACTATAATACATGCATAAACTAGCTATGAAGCAACAACGTTTCTACATTTGATTTTGAGTTAAAAAGTATGATTTAGCAGAGAAAAAACATAGTCAATTGTCCACCAATGAGTCCTTCATCAGAAAACTTTCAACAACAAGACCCAGATTCACCACTAGAGTTTTAAAAATATAAAGAGGTTCAGGATATCTGAATGTAATCAAAAGTCTTCATGATAACTGAATGCACAGCTAATCAAAAATCAAAGTAAAAGACTGATTCATCTTTGCACATAGCCAATAATTAAACAATGTCAAAAGACCATTTCATGCTCCACCAGTGAACTAATGCATACACAAACTGACTATGATTCTACGAAACAAGAATGTTTCTACAATCTGAGTTTCAAAACATGATTCAGTAGAGATCAAATAGTCAACCGTTCACCAATGAGTCTTTCATGAGAAACTTTCAACAAGAAGACTCAGATTGACCAGAAAGAGTTGAAAAATATAAAAGGTTCAGTTATCTGAATGTGATAAAAAAGCAGCAAAAATATCGAATTCGTGTCATGATGAAAACAATTGCAGCATTTTGTTTCAAGAATCACATCTATGAACATAGCATAAACCTAAACTCAAACATGATCCTAAACTCTTCTAGAATTTTATTCTCCAGTTATTTCCAGCTCAAAACAACATCATAAGTTTCAATCATTAGCTAATTTGAGAAACTAACTCACGATGATCAAATCAGTAAGAACACTAAAACCATAAATCTGGTTTTCCAGAAGAAAAAACATCCAATTTCTCTTTATCTAATGGCGACAGAAGAAGGCAAAGCTCATCAAAATCAAATTGAGACTACAAATGAACTGCGTCTGGGATTTGAGTTGGTCACTTGATTCAGAAAATAAGCTTTGGTGAAACCCTAATTACTTCAAATACACTACTTAATAGAACTCAAACGAGCTTCGATTACTAGTAAACGAACTTCGAAACTTGCTAAAAGTTTCGTGAATCAGGTGACATGAAAAGAGGGGGAGATAAAGAGGGAGAGAGAAGATAGTGAAAGAGAAAGCTTGGTTTACCGGATGGAAGTGTAGAGAGAGGAACGCCGGAAGATTAGAGAGACGACGGCGGTGGTTGTGGTGACAAGGAGCAGAGATTGAAACCCTAATTGAGCCGCGAGAAAAAATATCTTTGTGGAAGAAACTGATCGAGGAAGAGGAGGAAGAGGAGGAAGAGGAAATGTAGAAAGTAGAAACATTTCTCTTTTTTTTTTTTTTTTTTTTGACGGCTTTCTCTTTCTAATTCTTTTACTTTTGGTAAAAAAAAACAATTTTGAAATTCAGAAGACTAAATTTTGATTGTTTTTTTTCTCTATCACGGTAAACATAATGTTTGCCTATGGTTTACCAACGGAAATTGTTTTTGTATTATCCTAATATTAATATTATGAAATTATATTTTTAAAATAAATACTATAACAAATGTCATTAGAAATGTAACTAAAATTTTGAATTCATTAAGAACAAAATTTGACATTAAAACAAAATTACTCAGATCTCGACCATATCTGGTTTTGAACTAGAGTGGAGGAAACTGGAAAAGTTGCACAACTGCCACCATAGAGATGGAAAGTTGTAGATCGACCGATTGAAAGGCAAGAGAAAAAAGCGACGAAGTAGGAAGAAGAAACATCGATAAATTTTTTACCCAAAACAACGGATCACCACCACACAATCTTAAAACGAAACATGTCGATTCTAATTCAACCGACAATGGAGCTGTGGAAGCCTCCATCCGTGAATCAATTGCTGTAATGCCACTTTTTGAGAAATTCTATTCAGACATACCACTTGTTAATCTGCATACCACTCAATTTTAATGAAAAGATGAAAATATCCCTCAATGTTTTTAAGGGGTACAACTATATACCAGTTATACTCAGTTGTACCATATCTACTAGGACAACTGGTATCTAAGAAATCCCCACAGACGGCGCCATTTGTTGAATCCTTTAAATCTAATTAGGGTTTTGAAAAGATTCCAAGATCGGAAAGATTACAAAGGAAATTAGGGTATTTTATGAGTAAAAGAAGTCTAAAAATAGCATAGTTGCTCTTGAATAGTCTTCTTTCCAGAAAATTTCGGATGATCCTTGCGATGTGAAGAACTTGGTCTTTATAATGATTTGGGGCCGACACCTTTTAGGTCGGTTGGAGTCTCAATGGGCTTTTTCTTTTTTGTGCTTTCATTTTCTGAATAGGAAACCCTTTAGTCGGTTTGATCTTCTGAGACCGGTTTAATCGGTTCGGCTCTTTAAGACCGGTTCGATTGGTCTGTTTCTTCATGGGCCAATTCATAGGCCGAGTTGATTTGGACTTATTTAATTTATCGAAGTTAATTCGAGTCGGGTCTAAGGTAGAGTGTTAAACCCAGTACCAAAAAGCACTAAAAACTATCTCTTTTTATTTAAAAGACTAAAGACTGGTGTTAAAAGACTCTAAAATTGTAACAAATAATGGTTAACAAAACCTTTAGTATAACAATTCAAACAAATAAGCACCATATAAAAGTTAATGTAAGAGTGTCTGAATGTCTATGAAACACTCATAGCTCGAAATTGTTTAGCCTTACCTGGCGAATGTGAGTCCGAAACATACAAAAAGAAAAAGACAGTATCTAGATTCTAGAGGTTCCCCAACCATGAAAATAGACAGTTACAAATAAACAAAAAAATAAGTTGATCAAAACAAAATACTAGAGTCCTTCTCATGGCTTCTACCTTTGACAAATCCGAATTAATAAGGAATAAAGACATGGGATTGTTATTACAAACCCTTACTCTTCTCGGTTTCACGATACAATTAAAAATTTTCCACCACATAAGAACAAAGACGACATGAGTTCTACCCCCTTGATTATAACTATAAAAATAATCAAATGCTGCTGTTTTGCATGATGCGCAACATCTAATCATTGTTTATCTGTCCCAAAAAAAAATGAACTATAAAATCAAAATTGCATTAACCTTTAAAATTTGAACAAATTTAAGTTTAGAACTTACTCTTGATTGTGGATGCTGAAGTTGAGTATATTTCCATCAATGTTTCCATGGATGGGTTCTATTTTCGATAACTCAATCTTAATAATTACACCAACACTATATCTTCACCACAAAATATCGGCAAATAATAATCATATTTAAATTAATTTAAGAGGATACATAGACATTGATTTTAGAAATATCTTAAACTTAACAACTAAACGGGTTGTATTAATTTCTGGTTCAAGCAAAGCATTATACGACATGAATTCTAAGAAAATACTGCCCAAACGTGAATTAACGTTTTTAACGACAGTTGTCTTAATAAAATAGATCTTATAATTATTCGAACCTGCCTTATTCAAGTGGAAACTATCATCGAAAAAATTAAAAGTCGATATTGATATCCAATTGTTCTCATGAAAAAACATTAGTGTTCAGCCAAACTGCAACAGATTTCTGCTTCTATCCTCATATCCTACAAACTGATGTGTCGTGGTTTTATCGGTTTTTAACATTTAATTCTACTAAGATATCGAGTCTTTTATCGGTTCTAAGTTTGTTTTCTGTGTTTTTTTTAATTCTTTACAGGTTTTAAGTCGACATTGGCGACAAATAAGCTTTTGTATCATTTTTTGGATGTTTTACAGCATCAAGGCTTATATGAAAAGAAGCTGAGATTGATCGATCCATAGTCAGATCGTTCGGTTCTCAGAAGTTGATGTTATAACCATAGCAAAAGAAAATATTTTGTTTAGAGATAAGGTTGCGATCGAGTCACGGATCGATCGATCCCAACTTCAAAATAGTATAACTTCAACTTGTGAGGATTGATCGATCTTACTGTGAATCGATCAATCCCCAACTTCTCTTCATTTGATCCTTGATGTGTAAAACCGTCCAAAAGATTATCCAAAACCTCTTTTTATCTCTAATATCGACTCAAAACCTGTAAATACTCTAAACAAACCAAAATGACACAGAAAATAGGACTTAGAATCGATAAAAGATTCAATATATTAGTGGAATTAAAGGTTAAAACCCAATAAAACCATGACATCAGTTTGTAGGGTACGAGGGTAGAAACATAAATCTATTGCAGTTTAGATTAATATTATTCTAATGTTTTTCATGAGAATGAATGGATATCGATCTCGACTTTCAAGGTTTTTGACAATAATGTCTACATGAATAAGGCGGGTTTGAATCATTATAATATCTGTTTTACTAAGGCCAAAGTCGTTAAAGCGTTCAAGCACACTTGGGTAGTCTTTTCTTCGAATTCATGCCGTATAATGCTTTGATTGAAGCAACAATTGATACGACCGTTTAGTTGGTACTATTTTTGTTTTTACTTTTTAAAGATATATTCAAAATCAATGTCCATGTATCCAATTAAATTAATTTAAATATGATTTTTTGTTGATATTTTGTGGTGAAGATGTTGTTGGTGTAATTATTAAGATTGAGTTATCAAAAATAGAACTCACCCATGGAAACGTTGATGGAAGTATACTCAAACTTCAGCATCCGCAAGAAAGAGTAAGTTCTGAATTTAAAATTTGTAAAGGTTAGTGAAATTTTGATTTTATAGTTCGCGTTTATTTTTTTGGTGATAAGTACATATACACAGTGATTAGATGTTGCACATTAGGCAAAACAGTCGTTGATTTGTTTGATAGTTATAATCGAAAGTGTAGAACTTCTATCGTCTGTGTTCTTAGGTGATGGAATGTTATTAATTGCTTCATGAAACCTGGAAGAGTAACAGTCTCGTCTCTTCGTTCCTTATTAATTCTGATTTTCTATAGGTAGAAGCCATGAGAATGTTGTATATTTTTTTTATGAACTTTTTTTTTTGTTTAATTGGTGAACCTCAAAATACTCATAATTGTTTTTTTCTCGTGTTTTCAGGCTCACATTCGCCAGTTATGAAGCGGCGGTCTAACAAATGTTTGTTGTTTGTAATAAATCTTTAAGACTCATTACTTTGTTATTTTTATATCTGATGTGTGAAATGAGTTTTTTTTTTCCGTCAGTGATATGAGTTTATAAACATGTTCAGCTATATGATGTTTTTGTTTTATCGAATTATAATTTGGTTTTTTGGATAGAATTTTGCTTTGAACTACAAATCAATATAAATTAACACTAGAGAATTTATGAATTTGTATTTATGGTTTGATGGGAACTCAAAGTTTGGTTCAAGGAATTTTTGATCTTATGTCAATATTATTTTTCTTTTAATCAGTTTTCGGTTTGATAAAGTAGCTAGATATAAGAATGACTTTCCTAGAATAAATAAGGGATAAACCAATAAAGATCACACAAGATGTAGCCTTTATTGGTTACACATCTTATTATACTAAATCACAAGTCACTTTAACAAAAAACTGCCACATCATACACTTGACACGGTAGCTTTTGCTTAGGTGTCAATTTTACAAATTTTCTACACAAATTTATTTTTAAAACATCTTTATTTTAAAATTTCCGTAAAAATGTTTTTTAGATTATTTTTTAGTCCAAACCAATTGTTCCCTTTTATCTCTCACAATCTCCACTATCTTAACTTTATCTTTATTTCTAGTTGCCTAAAAACTTCTTATTTTCAAAATCATTATTGGAAAAATTTTCAGTTTATTCTTCATCTACCTCTGTGTTTTTCTTCATGTTTTTTAAGCATCCTAAATTTCATTCTGAATAGTTATGGATCCCAATATTTTATTTTCTGTTGTTTGACATGTTTTTTCCTCTCAAGGAATCAGAAGATGAAAGTGTTGGAACCAATTTATAACTACTTATAAAATTTAATTGCAATGATTCGTGAAAATATTGAATTAAATATAGATTACAAGGTTTTGAATATACATGAATATTCTACAGCAGAAAAAGATGAACCAAATTGTTTTGAGATTTAGCACCCCAAATGTTATGCTTTTACGGACATCCACACACACACAAACGAGATCAGACACATAATGCTAGTTCCGTTGAGATCTAATATCAAAACTTAGTCACACGAGCTTGTCTCTCTTAGGGTTTTAGTATCATTGTTTTGTCGGCTTAATTCAGTCTCGTACTCACGTGTACATTTATATAATGTAACACATCGTGCATAACCTAATTGAACTAACAAGTTCATGGACCATTGTCTAAATGAAGCCCATTACGTGAATGCATTCAAAATCCAATTTGGATTTACATGCCCAATACACATATGTATAAATATTATTTCTACTTATATTATAAATTGAATTTCTTTTATAACCACCATAATATTAGTTTAATCCAAAATTAAATCTAATTATATTTTGATCCAAATTGCTTAGGTGTGTGATCATGTAGGATTATATACGATTAGCAATGAACTTTTCAGTCCATAGATTATAACCGGTCTCTAGCAAAATATTATAACCACTTAATATTATACGACTGTCAAACCTCGACACTACAACCATATGAGGGAAAAATCTCATCTTTTTCATCCATGTTCCTTACATAATTCATAATGCGCCCATTCACGGTCTATAGTAACCTTTTACGGCTGACGTTTGACATAATCAAAGGCGAACCAATCCATGTATAAAATATCATGATGAACTCAAGTCAAAGAACTATACTCTATAGTTGTGATGAAAAACTCTTAGGACACTTATATAAAAATCTTGTAGACTTCATATAGCGAGTCAGCCCAATACTGTGTTCTCCAACACATATCTATGTGATTGACTTTAATACCATATTTTAATGACTTCACGAAATTTAGTCATCAGTCAGCTCACATACTAGTCATTCAGAGTTATTTGCATCCGTGGGAACTATGCTAATCTTCACATCACCTCTCCCAATAATCTCACAAATGATGTGAAATATCCTTTGTATGTGTTTGGATTTCTGATGTGACCTAGGTTCTTTGGCTTGCGCGATGGTTCCATTGTTATCACAATAAAGATCAATATGGCAAGAAATACTAGGAACCACACCAAACTCAATAATGAACTTCCTGATCCAAACACCTTCCTTAGCCGCTTCAGAAGCAACTATATACTCAGCCTAAGTTGTGGAGTATGCCACAACACTTTGCTTGGAACTCTTCCAGCTCACTGCTCCTGCATTAAGACAAAAGAGAATTCAGATTGTGATCGAAAATATTATTTTATGTCTGAAAGCTGGCATCAATGTAACCACTCAGAACAAGTTCCTCATTTCCTCCATAGATCAAGAATTTATCCTTAGTTCTTCTCAAGTACTTAAGGATACTCTTGCATGCTATCTAGTGACTCTGACCTGGAAAACACTGTTATTTGCTCGACATACTCAAAACACATGCAACATCTGGGTGAGTGCAGAGCATAACATACATAATAGATCCTGTGGTGTGGGGCCTGATGATTGTAAGTGGGCTCCTCCCCACGTTGTTGGTCTCCTTGATCGCCAACCAGTTCCTCATCAACCACTTCATATTCCTCACCTAAGGAACTCATCTTCATTAGAAACATAATCCGGTATTTTCCTCAAGTTGGAATTGAGCCATTTAAAATTGTTCTTGGCCATCTTGTTGAACCGTTGTTGTAACTTTTAAGCATTGTAGAAGATCTTCTCCCTAGCCATCATTGGTTTGATCATTAATTCTAAGAGTTCCAACGGGTCTTCTTCAACTTGGACTTCCGCAGGGGGATTTGGTGGTCGTGGAAGAGAAATGTTGAGAGGTTATCCTTAACAGTATGTTATCTAACTTGTCTATTGCTGTTAACTCTTTTTTAGGTAGTAGGATAGTGCACTTGCTTGGAAACGGTTCCTATAAATATATCGGTACTCCATCTCATTCTTTGTTTCCTCAAGAAAGCAAAACATGATGAAGTAGGAGTAGTCGAGGGTGTCACCTTTCGTGTATTGGTTCAAATCATGAGGATTGATGACCACTCTATGGAAAAGCATTTTAAGCAACCCGTCCATGTAACATTGAGGCTTTGATGTCTTCCTTACCCTAAGATCAGATATTGGTCAACTCTTTGGCAAACAAGCAACTAAGATTCACATCATCTCCCAAATGGTTTTTAAACATCTCACCATCTTCATCTTTCAAGAATTGGTTCAAAACTTGGAAGAGGAGGCACAACTCATCTCTCCTTGTAACGCCCGTGTTCTGAAAATTAATTAATTTAATTAATTTGGAAGTTCTTTCGAGTTTATGAACCTTAGAAAAATCTAGAGAAATTAATTATGGGGTTGAAATAATTAATTTAGATTAGTTCCAAGGGTGTCATAAATCATTTCAAAAGTTGTGGGGTTTTTCTCAATCTAGTGGCAAAAGTCATTTTGGCTTTCTCTTCTTTATTCTTTTCCTTCCTTCGTCGCCATTTTTTTGGTTGTGGGAGAGAAAGAGAGTTCTTGAGCTTGTGAGCTAAGTGAAAGAAGAGAGAAAAAGAAGAAAAAGGCTTGGTGAGCTTGTGAGAAGCTTGGATCTTGCGAGATCAAGGGTGTGTGAAGGTTGTGGAGCTTGGAAAAAGGAGTGGGTTGGAGCTAAGGTTTGAGCGTGGGGCTTGGAGGAGAAGGAGAGATCTTCTTGAGCTTGTAGAGGTCCATCTAAGCATAGATCCATCCATTCTAAGGTGAGTTGTGACCAAGGGTTAACATTAGGCCTTGATTGGGGGCTTGTGGGGTGGCTAGGATGCTTAGAAGCCTTGTGGTCATGTGTGGAGCTTTAGCTAGAGTTTGCTAAGCTTGTGGTGGTTAGAGAACCATAAATTTGTTGTTGTTTTGCCTTGAAAGCCTAATTTGTGCTCATGTGCTTGCTTGGTGGTTTTGTGGGTGTTGTGGTTTCTTGGTGATTTCATGGCTTGTTGGGAGTGTTTTTCCTTGTTGCTTGGTGCGTGGTATTGCCTTGCTTGATGTGTATTTTGGTTTAGGTTTAGAGGTTTGGCCTTAGGGCTGTGTCAAGGCTAAGTTGTGAAGTTTAGGAAATTGGGTGCCTATCGACCAGGGGTGGTCAATAGAGCAAGGTCGATAGGATATATCGACTAGAGCAGGTCGATAGAGCAAGGTCGATAAATCCTGCTGGACATTTTTCCTAGTGCTTATCGACCAGGTGTGGTCGATAGAGCATGGTCGATAGGGTGTATCGACCGGGTTAATCGATAGATAGGTCGATGAATTCTTCGGGTGGATTTTAGGATGGCTATCGACTAGGTGTGGTCGATAGAGCATGGTCGATAGTGTATATCGACCAGGTGTGATCGATAGGGTGTGGTCGATTGGGGTATCGATGGAGTTGGTCAATAGGTTGGTCGATCGATCATGTTATTCTGTGGCTTGTGTTTTAGCTTTTCTTGTTGTGAATTGCTAAGTGGTTAGTCATAGATGCTATTGATTGCCTTTTTATGGGTTGATGTTTAGGAATTGATAAGGTTGTGGTCGTGGATTATTTTCATGCGTGAATTTGATCGAGTAGAAATTAATGCGTGGTGTGTTTGATTTCTTGTTGTTATGGTTGTTTGAAATTGCGTGTGGCTTTCATATAACATGTTATTGGGAGGATCAATCTCACTCAACATTTGGTTTACCAAATGTTGATGCATCATTTTTGTCGATGTAGATAAAGATAAGGCATGATCATGGAATCGAGGACCCGTTAGTTTTGTGGTTTTTGTTAGCTTTCGTAGGATAATTGCTAGAACCGGTAGAACTATTGGGCATTCGTGGCCGTTGTGTAATTACTGGTTGAATGTTAATTGTATGGGCATTTTATAATCCGTAATTGCATGTGTAAAACAAAAAAATCCTGAGTGCGGTCTTCTTTCTCCTAACCAACCCCGATTGTTTCCTCGTAAAGAAGGTGTTGGCGAGGAACTTATGCATATAACATATCGCAGAATGCCGTATAAGGGTGGCCTTGGGGCTCGACTACAACTCCATACGCTAATTGTATCCCAAAAGCCATCCACATTGGAGAGTTCCAGAAACTTGACGTCACTTCAGTGGTTGAACCCATAAACTCAGATAACTACTCGAAGGTGATATTATTAACTGTCCCGCATATGTTGAATCGTTAACACCCTTCATCGGCCTCTTGTCAACAAGCTACACCGAAAAAAATAACACCCTCACCAGATAAGGAGAGATGTGGTTCCGGATTTGAGACAAGTTATTGTGCCCCATGTGATCAATTATCTTCGTCATATCTTCTTCCAATCTCACTTGTGCTAGAAATGATCTTGAGATGAAACGGGTGGGAGGTAAATAGATATCTTGAAGAACTTGTGATCCTTGGCTTGTTGCTCCGTAAACGCAACCCTCTTAAACTAGGAATTCTCATTAAGAAGTGGACTGTGAAATTTCTTCTTAAAGGTGGAAGACTCGGGTTGAGCTCTCTTCCCCACCCTCTTTGAGGTTCAGCAGGGGTTTTCCTTTATCCTTGGACTTGAAGGTGGTAGTCTTGGAAAGGGTGGCCTTTGGTGTCATGTTTAGCATGAGTGTTGGGTCATTGTACCTACAAAAACTTGAAAAGAATAATAACATGATCTAATGGTTTGATTCAAATAGTAAAATCTCAAAACAATGTCGAGATGCGCAAATTAAGCCATGATCAACAATATCAATGAATTCAAGCACATAACACTTCTTAATCGACACAACAACATTCAAACAACACACCATATATCTCCATTGTCAAGAATCAAGAAGATTTTAGCTAGTATTACCATTAGTAGCTTCAATTCATTTGACAATCTCTTGATTTCATCAAAATATTAACAAGATATCAAATGAAATCACTTAATTATCCTATGTGTTTCGTATTCTAGTGAGAACTCCAACAGTCATCCACTTTCCCCAAATTCTTTTTGCTTCAAATTTGTCACTATTCATCTCAAGAACTATAATTGGAAAAAAATTGAAATTTCATCAAGAATCATGCAAACGTTTTCTTTAATCAAGTTATCCAACCTATATGCAACAAAATCTAAGCCTAACAACTCATCAATTCACCATTTCAACCATTAAAGAGCAAAACACTAATTTTCATAAAGTGATGAGAAATTGCAGAAGGGAGTTTAGTACCTTGAGAGATTGTCTAGAATTGATAAAATATAGGAATAAAGATGGAAACTTGTGAGAAATTTGCACAAATCGAAGAGAATGAGTAATAGTGTGAAGAGAAGAGGTCACATGAAGAAGCTAAGGAGAAGAGGAAGTGATTTTTGTGAAGAGAAAAGTAAGACAAGAAGGTGAAAATCATGGCAAAACCGGAGTAAACCAGAGATGAGAAATTTTAACTCGGTAGCCATCAGAGAGGAATCAATTTCTCAATTTTCCTTATTCGTGAACACTAAATCTCAAGAAGACAAAAAAAATGGAGCACTTAATCTCAATTGCACCATCCTAGTTTACTAATATCCATTAGATTTAATTTAAAAAAATAAGACAATTACCTTCTAAACTCTAATATTTTAATAAAATTAGAGATCCAACCAACCATTTGCCCGCCTATCAATAGTGTTGGAAGACAAACCAATGTTCAACATCAGAAGATTAGAAAATAAGTTTCTAATATATAAGACAATTAAATCTCTACTTAGTATGAGGCATTTTGGGAAGGAGTACAGAAACAAATCCATGCGGACTTGGCCAGTTGGCCCAAAGTGGACAATATCATACTAATAGGGAGTTGACTTGGGCTTGTAGAACCCTAACAATTGGTATCAGAGCCTATGTCAAAAAATGTGGACCAAAGAAGTGGGTGTAGACTGCATGTTCGGTGTGGAAATAGCTCTCAATGTGACACGATTAGAAGAGTGCCTCAAGAGAATCTTGCGAATAAGGGCTGTCGGTGCCTAGGTGCTAAGGTTTTGCTGGAAGAGAGGCTAAGGTTAGTGGTCCATGGTTTGAGAGAAGGATTATTGGGAGACAAACTAATGTCCCACATCGGAAGATTAGAAAATAAGTTTCTAATATATAAGACAAGTCAATCTCTAATTAATATGAGGCCTTTTAGGAAGAAACCCAAAAACAAATCTATGCGGGCTTGGTCACTTGGCCCAACAATCTTTCGATGTTGGACATTGGTTTATTTCCCAACAAATAGTAATCGGATTGACCCGTATACCAAAGCCTAAAATTAAAAATTATAAATCAGAAAAGTACAACATGGTATTAACTAGTACAACTTGCTTTTGATTGCAGGATATCGATGATGAAACTAAATTAATGCTGCCTCTGAAGCTTTATTTCGAAAAGAATTTTAGAATTCATGTAAAATAGCCACGAAGTGCTAATACATAAGGTCGTTGAGATTATACCAAATAAAGAGAATAAAGATGATAAGAAGCTAAGAAGGTTGATAAGAATAAGAAGATTGATTAGAAGAAGAAAAAATGATGATAAGAAGAAGAAGGATGATGAGAATTTAGATGATGAGAAGACGGATGATAATATGTGAATTAATTTGTTTTGTACAATTGACACAACTAGGTCCAACTGAGAGAACATAAACACAAAAATTAAATGAATACTAATTCAAGTTTAAACAACTATACTTTACACAAATACTATAAGAGATTACATAAGACATACCAATAAGATGTTACATAACACATACCAATAAGAGGTTACATAACACATACCATAAGGTGATAAAGAAGAAGAAAAGAAGAGAGAAGAAGAACAAAACAATGCTTTGTGAACGAAGCAGAAGAAGAAAGAAGGCGAGAAAAAGATAAAAGCGAAGAAAAAGAACATACTAGTGGAGATGAAGAATATACCAATGTTTTTATTAGAGACAATTGGTTTTATTTGGTACAACTATGTTATAATGTAGCTTTAATTATTATTCAGGTACAACTGACAAAACTTAGGTACAACTGGGAGAACATGAACACAAAAATTAAACAAAAAACATGTATGAATACACATTTCACTAAGTTTTAATAGGAGGTTAAATACCATAACTTTTACAAGTCTCAATAATTGGGTAAACATGAAACAACAATTGAAATCCAATTCGTTCTTGTAAAACCAAATTCATTTTTTCAATCCTAATTCATGTAATTTGAATTTCAAATAGTACAAGATGATTTTCATGTTTTTTCTTTTTTAGTTTTTGGTTTTGTTGAATATAATGTATGGTGAAACTTTTAGGTACCACTAAGACCAACTCTATACAACTATAACTATTTGGTACAACTATTAATAATTTAAAAATAAATTAAAAAAGTTTAGTTTTTTAATAAAGTGCACACGTGGCGCCGTTAAAATTAGCACATGCACACTTGGCATTGTCAAAATTTCCACATACACACGTGGCATAGTCATTTCGATTTTAAAATTAGAAATTTTATCAAAGAGTTGTACCCATTTTCAAGTTGTACTCCATTGCATATAGTTGTACTTTACGGTTTTGTTTTTTAATTTTAGTTAGGTATACCTTGTATAAAGTTAATTTAAATTAATTTTAATCCAGTGTACTTATGTTTTTAGTGGTCAAAGTGCATTTACAATGAATTAAACAATGTTACGATTTTAAACACATTTTTGTTTTGTTTCACATCATAATGTGTAAACTGATCATAAACGTATAAGGTATATGATGTGAAAAGAAGAAGATGATCTAACTATTATGCAATAATATTTTTTACTGTCATTAATTAATGTAATTCAATTACTACTTACTATCTCATAAGCAAATAAGATGTTTTGGTTTATATAGATTTTTAAAATTTTCTTGTGTGTTTTTATTTAAAAGAATTGAGCTTAGTTGTACTTTTCTAAAACAAGTAATACTTAGTTGTACCAATACAGTCAGTTACACAAACGTTCATTATTACGAAATAAATACAAATATTGATACAAATACAGACATGAATGAGCATTTCCTCTAAAACCATCTACCTAAGCCTCATCTTGATTTCTTTTTCGTCCTTGGTCGATGTTGTCCACCCGATAGGAATCTAGTTTCTTGTACTCTTCATTTTTTCACATAATCTGGAGGTAATCCTTGAATAACCAAAAATAGCATTACTACTTTTCAGTGATATCAGTTTGTATCAGTTTATACTATTTGCAATAGTAATAACAGTTTGCACCAGTTCTTACCATTTTTAATAGTAATACCAGTTTGCACAAGTTGTACTAAATTGTGAAACTGGTATGTTCAGATCAAAACTACTAATCTACCTATGGTGCATTGCAAATCAACCACTAAAATCTATTACTTACCAACCCATTGTCCTAATCGACTCATAATTTAAGGTTTCTAACCCAATGTGCATACAAATAGAATAATTTTCAAATCTAATGAAATCTCAATTGAATTTACAATCTAGAACCAGGTTTTAAAAACAAATCTACACCCATAGATGTCCAATTAGATGAAAAACAAAATAAATTATAAGTATTTATCTGAATTTAGAAGCTTGAAGCTTCAAGCTTCAATATCACGTTTGGACACTCTTTGGATCGATGGTAGGAAAAAGAGAAAATAATAAGCTATGATTGGTTGATTATTTTTTATTTCTTTTCATTTAAAAAAATTATTTTATGTTTAATAGGGGAAAAATGGTCTCCACACATCATTTTAAAAATATTAGGGTAGAGAAGATTAGTTAAAATAGAAGAGAAAAAGCAGATACAGAAAAAGACATTTGAGACAAATGCTCATCAGAGAGGTAGGTCAAGACCGGTGGGAATATCATTCATGTTGAAGCTCGCGGTCGAGAATAGCGGTCTTGACCGCTGTATGTTTCCTCATGTCGATCCCAGCTATCAGGCATAGCGGTCAGATGATTGTTGGGATCTTCACCAGAGCCGGGTTTAGCGTTTGTGACCGCTAACTATATTTTTAAAAAAGAAATACATGAATTGAAAGAGTTATATACAAATGATACCATGAAAATGCCTCCCAAGAGTGCTTGTTTAACAACACTAGCTTGACTTTTCTCGGTCTTAGGCACTTGTAGGATCCGAGAGAGAAACCATTGTCTCTTCCTTGATGCAATCATTTTCCAAGTACGGATTAGGCGTTGCCCATTGACTGTGAACTCCCCACCGGACATGTTCCACAACACTATAGGATCACTTTCCCCAAAATCTTCCATGCTTGAAGGTCACAGCGAACAAAAAATGCCTCGAACCACCTCTGGCACACCTCGATCCAGACAAGGAAGTCTCCAATCCTCCTATCGATTCTCATCATGCTTAGGCGTAAACAAGTGCTTAAGGGAGGCAACCAACATGTTTTGTTTTCCTTTCTTTTTCCTTTCATTTGTGTTCTTTCCTTAGGTGTTGTTATTAGCATCATTTTTCCTTGGAGTTTATTTCACAGCGAGACTTCCAGGAAGCGTAAATGCTCGTTACTAACATTTTGCTTTTTTAGACTTTTGTTATCAAGTCAGTTATTTTATTGAGTCAAAACATGAGAATTTTAGAACACTAGGGGTGAACCTCTTTGTTCACTTCATCTTTCTCTAGCCAATCAAAATATGTCATGTAATATTACCATTAATTATTCTTTCTAAATCTAATCAATTAATCATTAATCACTCTTTTTAAATCTAATCAATACAAATATATCAACTAAGATTATATTTCAAAAAAAAAATTACAATTACAATTAAACAAATGAAATAAATAAAATAAATTTAGAAAATAAAATAAATTAAAAAATCATCCAATAAGATTATTCACATAATATGTTTAAGAAATTAAAACTAAATAAATAAAACATATAAAACTACTTAGGGATACAACTCAGCGAACCCAAAAGTTAAAAATTTTAATTTTTAATTTGTTTTATTTATTTAATTTTAATTTTTTATATAAATAAAAATAATAAATAAAACATATAAACCTATACCCACAAGTCAACGAACCCAAGGGATAAAATTTTAAAATATTTCATTTGTTTAATTTGTTTAGTTTTAATTTATTATTTAACTAAAATTAAATAAATAAAACATATAAAACTATACCCTAAGGGATACAACTCAGCGAACCTAATGGCTAAAATTTTAAAATATTTAATTTGTTTTATTTGTTTAGTTTTAATTTATTATTTAAATAAAAATAATAACTAAAACTAAATAAATAAAAGATATTGTATAGAACTATACCCTAAGGGATACAACTCAGCGAACTCATGGGCTAAAATTTTAAAATATTTAATTTGTTTGATTTGTTTAGTTTTAATTTATTATTTAAATAAAAATAATAACTAAAACTAAATAAATAAAACATATTGTATAAAACTATAACCTAAGGAAAACAACTCAGCGAACCCAAGGGCTAAAATTTTAAAATATTTAATTTGTTTAATGTTTTTAGTTTTAGTTATTTATTTAAATAAAAATTATAACTAAAACTAAATAAAATATATAAAACTATATATCCTAATAGATACAGCTCAGCGAATCCAAAAATTAAAAATTTTAATTTTTTAATTAATTAATTTATTAATTAATTTATTAATTAATTTATTAATTAATTTATTAATTAATTTATTATTTTTATTTAAATATAATATTACATGGCATAATCTTATTGGAAGAATTTAGAGGAGGTGTACAAGTAGATTCACCCCTAGGGGTGAACCCAAGTACTTTTCATCTGTCATGCCCAAGCAAGCCTGTAAATTCAGATCATAATTACCAATTATGATCCCAAAAAATCAAAATTTAGAAGAACATCACAATCAAATTAATTTCTCTAAAATTAAATAATCGAGGCTTCCTCTTGTTATTTACAAATTCAACATTGGTATCAGATCATCCACATTGTAGGGAGATCCACCAATCCTATGAACCCTTAGCTTAAACATGTTGTTTCAAATTCCGACCAAATAACCATATCATACAAGTAGCTCAAGAAACTAAGAAAACTAACTTTCAGAAACAAACTACAAGATGTTTCTGAAAGTAAAACATACAGAGGACAAATTCAACAGAAATCGAAGAATGCTTACACTTACATTAGCGCAAACTCTGGAAATCAGCAGAAAAAAGAAGGATATAATTGAGACCTTGAAGATGGACGCTCCGATTTCCCACTTTCCCTTTTCGTTTGTATTTTAAATCATGCAACTAAATGAGCTGACTGAATTGTTGACCAAATAAAAATGAAAGAGCTGACTGAATTATTATGGGACTTTTTGAGATTCAATAAGAATAAGCATGGCTAATTTTGCTAAATGCACTTAAAAAGGTTTTTTTCCTGGTTTTATTGAATAAGTAAAAGGTGTATGCTCAAGCTTGGTTTGGATCTGTTCTTATGAGGAGTTTATATAGAGTTTTCGGAGTAAGGTCGGTCAGATTTTTTTGAAGTTGGTGAAAGTATCACATGAATTCGATTTAACACAACGGAGACGCGTGTCTTACATGCGTAAATCATTATTTACTCGTTAATTATCACTTGAAATTTGATTTAACAGAATTAAAACATGTGTCTTACATGCGTAGATCCTTATCTACTCGTTAATTATCACATGAATTTTGATTTAACACAACTGAGACGCGTGTCTTACATGCGTAAATCGTTATTTACTCATTAATTATCACAAGAAATTTGATTTAATAGAATTAAGACACGTGTCTTACATGCGTAGATTTTTATCTACTCGTTAACTATCACATGAAATTTGATTTAATAGAATTAAGACCCATGTCTTACATGCGTAGATTGTTATCTACTTGTTAATTATTACATGAATTTTGATTTAACACAACTGAGACGCATGTCTTACATGCGTAAATCGTTATCTACTCGTTAATTATAACATGAATTTCGATTTAACAAAACTGAGATGCGTGTCTTACATGCGTATATTGTTATTTATTCATTAATTATCACATGAATTTCGATTTAACAAAACTAAGAGACATGTCTTACATGCGTAAAATCGTTATCTACTCGTTAATTATCACATGAATTTTGATTTAACACAACTTAGACGTGTGTCTTACATGCATAAATCGTTATCTACTCGTTAATTATTGTAACGATATGGGCTTATTTGGGAAAATTTAGACAAACTTATTGGTATTTGTATGTAGAAACGCTGGTAATTCAGTGTTGGGCTTCTAAATCAATTGGTAAGAAAAAAATAGTAGATGAAAGGTAAACCAAAGTACAACACTGCTCTTAAGAAAAGCAGCCTAAAACCATAACAACACACAACATAAGAATAGGTGTTACTGAAACACAATTACACATCGATAACTGCTCTTTTCTTGTCCAAAATCTCCATAAGTAATCTTGAACAAACTTGAGCAACATACGAGGGAAGTCAAAAGTCTGTCACCACACTCTTTGTGGATAATCCAAAACTTAATGATTGTCCATTATTTTCTTATTTAAATTGTTTCGGTATTTAGATATTTGTTCAGAACTTACTTGCTGCACAAGCTATTGTAATAGTATAAATAGATGTCCAACATAAGTGACTGAGTAGAAGAATACGATCACTCTCTTTCTCTCTCTCGCGTCCATAATTTCTTCTTTTATTCAACTTGTTCTTTCTTTCATTTGTGAGATATTACATATATATATTTGTGATCATACATATATAACACATAATTATCTTATCCCAAGTTATTATTTGTAACATGTTATCAGTACATATAAGTTCTTGATCTAATCTTGAAAGCACAAAGTCTTTACCGCTTGAGCTCTAACGAAATAATGTACACATTTTCTTATTTTAATTCATAAATTTATGTTTATACAACATAAGTATTTATAGACATCGTGAGACTATTCTTTGTCCGGATTAATCGTAATATATGCCGTATTTACGATAAAACAGAAAACTATGTATTTTTCCGGATTGGTCGTAATTTAGGGTAGGCTCTACCTTATTTACGATAAAATATAAAAGATGTGTATTATTCCCAAATTTAACGTTATATATAGTGGGTTCTGTCTCCTCATCGATCAAATGGAAAAATATGTCTCTTTGAATATATGAAAGCCAGGCTTTTTGAATTCTTATATGGAAGACTATGTCTGATGAACTCTTATAGAGAAAATTTGTGGCTTTTAGATTATTTTTATAAATTTATATGTTTAACTATTTAATTTATTTTAAAGAATAATTAAATGTATTATGTCAAGTTTAAAGACATTAAAATATGTCTTTAAATAAATAAAAAATTCATATTGAGAATTTATGAGTCACATGTCAATATAATATCAGACACTGCAAAGGTAATTGTAAAGTCTATATAAGCTAGCTAGTCTCAGAGGCGGATCCAGAAAAAAAATTAATCCAAGGCACAATATTATAAAATAAAATTTTCAAATAAAATATAATAAGCACATGAAAATAAAACTTATAATAAAATTATAAAATCTTATAAATGTATGCTACATTCTTCTATGTTTGGAAACTTTTTCATCACTTCTTCATTTGTTTCCAACAAAACAAACTACACAATCATTCACCTATTCGTTACATTGGTCATGGATTTATGTGTGGTAGTTCTGATACAACAATGCAAACTAATTAGAAAAAATAAAAGTTAACTTTTTAGGTCAAATATTTTTAATGATTAAATTATCCATTGTTTCTCTTTTTCTTTTATGTTTTTTTTTGTTTATAGACATACTGTATTACTATGATTTTGAGCCTAAATGTCTTATTATCATGTTCAGGCTTTTTGAATTCTAGAGAAAGATAAATAAACTGTTAAGTTAATAGTATTTGGGTTGGGGCCCCTTTTTATAATTTCACTTAAATAGAGTGAGGCAATTTTTTTTGTTTTCTCAATTAATTTTACAAATTTATGTGCTCCCCCAAGTGCTTGTGTACGTCCGCCCCTGACTAGTCTCGCAACTTCCTAAAGTATAAATTTCATAATCAATAATGTCTTATGTTCTACAAAAGTATGGAAGAAACTTGTTGAAGTTTCAAAAAAAATTGTCTTAGTAATAATCATATGGAGACTGAATAAGAATGACACTATATCTTTGCATAACATCAGAAAGGAAACATATGTGGAAAGAATTTTCTAACGTTATCATCCACATTATATTGCACAAAAATCTATATGATTGCATCATATGTTAAAGTAAATTTGACATTTACTAGTACATTACAATTCTTGACATCTTGGACATCTTGGTCCGGTCATGATGCAAAACATTTGTACAAAATTCTAATAGATATTCATTAGAAAACCTAAGAATTTTCTATCTGGTGAGTTTTCATATAATGCATTCTATCAAAGAAACTCATATATTGACCATCGATCACTAGCTAGACATTTGGAATGAATTGTTAGTATTTTTAGGAAGAATACATGGTTATATATTTATATATTGCTGACGCATCTAATAGATAGTCACATGTGTTATTATAATGAACATATAAGGGGGAGTGTTATGGACAATTACAAATGCCCATTAGAAAATCTATTAATATATTCTAGAAATTTGTAGATTACTTGATCTCCAACCCTAAATCGTAATAGTGTATCCCTATATATCTTGTATCATGTGGTTCATTAATAAGATATCAAGACCAGTTCCAATATCTCTTCATAAGATGTCCCTCCATGTATGTAATCATTTATACCTTTTAACTGTTTTTGTGTACAGTAATGGAGAGTAATGATATCAAGTTCCCTTCAGTTTAGTAGATGGGTCAATAGTTGTGATGACTCTTTTAACCTTGATGAATAAAACGAATTTGTTCTTTCAAAAACTTTTGCAATGGCATTTTGATCTAATTTCGATTAGATTATCGGTTTATCTCCAAAACTGTACTTCCGTATGATATCATTTACAAGAATAAATAATAAAATATCTAAGAACAATAAGGCTTTTGTAGTCTAGAATTTAACTTATATTCACGAACACTCAATCTTTGCCAAAAAAATGATAATAATAAAAAATCATAAGCAATCTTTTCCAAAAAACCTAGACCAACAAATCCAGACGTCACTTGATCAAATAAAAAGCCATGTGTTCATGGTATTAACTTCATACCATCCCCCACCTGTTTTTTCAACATTATAAACTATATCTATGTAGTACTCACGAATTAGCCTAGCTAAGACAAGATGATAAATTGTAAGACACTTTTGTGGAAGCTAAATGTGATTAAAAAACAAAAGACAATTACCGGAACAAATCAATAGTTAGTCAACCTTGCATTTATAAACGCAAGCTGTTATGGTCAGTAAAGCTCCAACGATCAATCCTACTAACGCCATTGCCAAGACTGTAAAATCCAACCAAACATATATATATATGTATCAGTATTCTGCAACGTTCTTTAAACTGAACAAACCAACTAACAATAGAAAGTGAGAAAAAATAACATTACCAGCAATGGTAAAGTAGACGAGAACTGCTAATCGGTATCTAGTCGTTCCCGGTAATTCAACTTCGAGCGTGCAATATCGTTGCGACTTTCCCTTTGTTGTTGGATCTTTCAATGAATTTGCGCCTCGTGGTTGGAGTTCGGTTAGTGAAACATTTGTGCCAAGAACTGTTAGTCCATTAACATCTCTAATCTCTAGCCTTATTGTAACTGGATTTGCGTTCCAATCTATCGATATTGCTCCAAAGTTTTGTAGTCCTGCAAGTCATATTAAGATATTGTGAACAATATAATCCTTCAAAGGAGCATATCATTGCGGCTCAGCTTACATTACAGAGATGATAATGGACACTGTTATATCTGTTATTAATCAAACATAAATCGAATTGATAGATGATAATAACGAAAAAAACACTAATATTATTCCAATGTGTCTTGGCATTTCAATAGTTCTATCTACAGTTTACAAGAGAAAAACATAAAAGGAATCGATTGAGAATAATACCGTATGTGCATGATCGGAATTTGCAGTTGTCATTGATAACTCTCATAGTGCTTGGAGTATACCAAAACAGAAGCCTAACAATGGAACGCAAGGGACGAGGGACAACTTTCTCAACAGATTGTACTAGACCACTAGAGGTTACATCGTATAACGGGTACCCAACAGAACAATCATATCTCGTGATTTCTCCAAAATGAACATCTCCACTGATGAATATAACTCCATTTCTCTGTAATGTCAGACCAGGAAAATAATTATGACGGATGAAATCAACAGAGAAAGACCAAGAAAATGAAAAGTGTTCCATACCTTGGTATCTGCTATCAGTTTGAAAAGACGTTTCCTTTCTTTCGGAAAACGGCCCCATGATTCCATATAAAAGAGCGGTCCAGTGGTAGCAGAAAGATTTGATATCACCTAGACAAATCAAGAAACCATATTTAATGGATGAGCAATTCTTGATGGATAATAATAAGATAATAGAATACCTGAACAGAAGATCCTATGATAGTAATTTCGCTGCGAGAAGCTCTCAATTCTTTTTCGAGCCATCCCCACTGTGTATCTCCTAAGATACTCCCGTCACTTCGTAAAGGGTCTCTATGATATCTAGTATCTAAAACTATAACCTGAAGATACAAAAAAAATGCAGTTAGACTCACATATAAACAATGAAAGAAGACAATAATCAATCATATTTGTTGTTTCAGGTAATATACCTTGACTTTACGGTTAGGCGGACCATAAGTATAAGATGCATAAACTCCAGCTTGTTTTCTCCGTGGGCTATCAAGAGGCTCATCCAAGAAATCAAGCATGAGTCTTTGATTAATAACTTTACGATCAAACTCTTTTCCGGCATCATTCAATCCGTAATCATGATCATCCCAAGTACCAATAACTTTAGCGTTTCTCTGAAGACGAGCATAGCGAGGATTAGCCTTGGCTTTAGCGTATCTTAATTTCATTTCTTCCTCTGTTGAAGGCACAAACCTTGGACTATTCTTCCATGGTCCAACGTTTCTCTCTTTTCCAATGACTTTAAGAGGTCTTCTAATATCTCCATAGATGTTATCACCCAACCAAATAAACACTTGTGGATCAAACTTGTTTATCGCGTCCCATATCGGCTAAATATATTAAAAAAAAACCATAAACAAAACAATTAAAATCTCAGCCAAAAACATAATTAGTCCTAACATGAAACTGGGAATACTGACATATATTGATGTCTCTGTTGTAAAGCATCAATTCTAACACGAAAGTTGTGACTATTTTACATATATAAACTTGTTTATTTTATCCACTATTGGCTAAATGTATCAAAAACCATAACAAAACAAAAAATCCAAAATATAAGCCAAAAACATAATTAGTCCTATCACGAAATTGCGAATACTGACAGATATTAATGTCTCTGTTATAAAGCATCAGTTCTAACAAGAAATTGTGAATATTTACACATATTAACAAAGATTTATTGATGTTTCTTCTGTAAAAGTTTTGCTCCCAGACCATTCGAAAAGTGCTATTTTAATTAATCTGTGGCTAATTAAAAAAAAAAATCAATTTTGCGATTAATTTACCTGTGGAGCGCTTTGGTTAGCACATGATCCAAAGGCGATACGAGTGATCGGAGAATCTTCGGCTGCGATCGTCGCCGTGAAGAGCAACAAAAGCCACCAAAAGAAGAGGCGATTCATGATGATGATGTGTTGGAAATTGGGAATAGGAGATGGAACCCTAGAAGTAACCATAGAAAGAGGGATCTTTAAAGTTCATTGAGATCCAAAGATTTGGGGGTCGGCGCCGAATCGTTAATTTGGGGGTCTCTTTTACGTTTTTGGAAAACAGAATCGTTTGATGTGATTTCCAGTTACCGTTGGGATTTTGATATCGAGAAGCCGTCACTTTTTTATGCTACTCACAGCTTTTTCTTACTTTTCTTCTCGCGGCTTAATTTATGCTGGTTTGGTTTTAGTTTGTTTAAGAATTTTTGAAATAATAATGGTTTCATCAATTTTTTGAAACTCAGAACAATCCAATGGTCGGACCAGGATCAACCGTAAACCATATTAGTGGTCAGTTAGAAAAAAAATTAATAATCAAACACCAATCATGGAGTCTGTGTACTTCAGCATTCCTTCCTCTCCTACTTCTTCTATTAAATTTGTGAACTATCAAACCAAACATATATAAAACCATTACGAACGATTAAAACATTGTAAACCGGATAACCTCAATAACTGAACATATATAAAACCGTTACGAAGGATTAAAACCTCGTGAACCGGTTCCATAATTAAATTTCCTAAACTTTAAAATATACTTTTAATGTTTTTGAGAAACTCTACAAAAGATTTTGGCTCTGGTTGTTATTTAATAATAAATCAAATTTAAATCTCAAATTTTAAAATAGGGAAAGTTTTTGAAGATAGACCCTTTGAAATTTTTAATTGTTCAAAGTAATAGATTAATATCAAATTATTTGAAAATAAATTAATATATATATAAATGTGTGTATAATTTCCTACTTTTTTGCGACATATAGCATATTATCTTATAGTTTGTTTCTATTTAATATATATATGGTATACTTATTAAAATATATAATAAAATTTTTAATAAAGTCAAACGGTAACAAATAAAACAAATTGCTCAATACAAATGACACTACTAATCAAAGAAAATAAGACTAATAATCAATGACAATGTTGACAAAGACAAAAAAATCAATGACAATAAATACTAAAAATTAAAAGCAATTAAATATGATATAATAAATCAGAAGAAAAATGAAATCAACATCTATTTTACACTACATACAACATCAATGCATTATAAATTTTTAAAACAAAAAACATATAAAAATAAATGATTTCATCACCAACTGGAAGCATAAATCATCTCCAACTCAAAATCACAAGATATCTAGATACGTGAAGAAAACAACATCCACTACATCGATTTGTTTTGCCAATGAACATATACTTCAAACACATGAAAACAGTTTAAAGGATTTTTATTATCTTCTACTTCATATTTCATGACAAATATCAAGTACGCTAATTAATGATTTATGTTATGTAATTCATACAATGATATTACCAACTCAAGAACACCACAGACATAGCTTCAAAGTTTTCTCGAAATAAAAGATCTCAACCAAAATGCTTCAACAAGATTAGATATGGAATTGTTAATCAAATATCTAGAAGTTCTCAAACACCAACTACATTAAAAAAATATGATTGGTTCAATATGTCTAGAAAGTTTAAAAGAGAAAAAAAAACCTCAACACTGTACTTTGCGACAATAAATTTCATGACAAATGTATTTCAAATTGGTTACTCTATAAAATAAGTTTTTTTTATTATAGAAGTGAATTATTTTGATATTTATATCAATTTTATTGTTATAATAATATTATTTTTTCAATAAACAACTATGAAAATTTAAATAATGTGTGATTTGAAATACTAAAGTTAGTGACAAATATGTTATACTATTTAAATATTATAATATGATTGATAAAATAGTTGGATTACAAAAAAAAAGACTAATAAAAATAAGAATACTAAAATAATTAACAAAAAATGAAAAAATGCAACAATAAAAATAAAGAAAAATAATTCTTAGCTACACGAGCTATAAGCTATGACATAGCTACACATACAAAATAATTAATGTTCTAATAACTACACAAATTATTAAATTTGCATAGTGAGATGTACGAAGTATCATAAGTCATGTGCACAACTACACCAAGTACTATGACATACAGGAAATATCATAAATTATGTTTGCAATACCATAATCATTTTTACTATTTTAATTTTAAAATCATAATATTTGTATCATCAGATCCATTTTAACATATATATATATATTAAAATATATGTATAATATTTTGTATATTGTATAATGAATAGAATAATTCGTCAAAATATCAAAAAAAAATTCAAAAAAAATGAATAGAATGCTCTCCAAGAGGTTGTGATGATCGGGTGATGAGATGAACGATGCGGAAGAGATGAAAAGGTGTTGACACAACGAGTAAGACCCGGTGGGTGTTGGGATTGATGCGAAACTTCCAAAGGGGATGGTGAACCTTTAGACTTTCAGACTTGTTCTGTACGTGGGTGAAGACCCTAGACGAGGTGAACAAGAGGTGGATTGGAGTGAAACTTCTTAGGAGTTGTGACAGACCCTAAGACTATTGAACTTGCTATCGTGAGGATGAAGATCCAATCACAAGCAAGGATTGATCAAACAGGTTCCGAGAGTTTTAGAATATGAAAAGAGTTTGATAACTTAGAAATGAAGCCTTACATGAGTTTAAATAAGCAAATGAGTAAAGGAAAAATCTCGAAAATAACATAGCATTAAAACAAAGTTTGAACATAAAAATGACTCTTCATGTCTTCAAATTTTGGCTGACTCTCTTATTGGACTTGGGCTGCTTCATTTGTGATAAGAGATAGAAGTGGGCTTAGGCTTTATCAAGAGGCTGATGAGTGAGTGATATGGCTTACCTCATTAAAAACCTTATTTGGAAAACCCAATGGGACAAAACCAAATGAAGGGAAAAAGAGTGTAAGTCATATCACATCTCTTGATAAATATTTAGGTGGCTTGGATCACAACCAATGTAGCTGGATTAGCACACACTAAACTGCCCAGAATGGTGTTGAGATGATGTTGCAAAGTGGTTTTGAGCTTCTCTTGTTTAGACCGAGTGATAGGACCCGGAGAAATGCACAAGTCTTCAGTTCCTTGTAGCTCCGGTTCAAGCTGCTTCCTTTGCTCCTCATTGTTGTCTCCATGTTGCATTGGTTCCTCCTCCTTGCTAGCCTTACTCTCATCATCCTCCCCCTCTTGAAAAGGATTTGACCTCAAATCTGTTTCTTCTGCAAAATAAGGAACCAAATCAGTAATATTAAAACTCGGACTTATATGGTACTTACCTTGGAGATCAAGCTGATAGGCGTTGTTGTTGATTTTCTTGATGATTTCGAATGGACCATCAATCCTGGGTATAAGCTTGGATTTTCTCTCGTTAGGTAACCTTTCTTTTCTCAAATGGATCCACACCAAGTCTCCTTCTTCAAAGATCTTCTCCTTGCGGCCCTTGTTTGCTTGTTTAGCATATAACTTGGTCTTGTTCTCAATATTACTTCGAGCCTTCTCGTGGATCTGTTTGACTAGTTCAGCCTTTTTCTTTCCATCAAGACTTATCCTTTCACTCATACGTAAAGGCATTAGATCCAAAGGTGAGATGGGATTGAACCCATAAACAATTTCAAATGGTGAATATTTAGATGCGGAATGCTTAGCGTGGTTATAAGCAAATTCAACATTAGGCAAGCAATCTTCCCAAGTTCTAAGATTCTTTTTAATTATAGCACGCAACAAAGTAGATAGGGTTCTATTAACTACTTCAGTTTGACCATCGGATTGGGGATGACAAGTTGTAGAAAAATAAAGCTTAATCCCTAGTTTAGACCAAAGTGTTTTCCAAAAGTAACTAAGGAACTTAGTGTCTCTATCCGATACAATCATTCTAGGCATGCCATGAAGCCTAACTATTTCCTTAAAGAACAGTCCAGCTACGTTAGGAGCATCATCGGTTTTATGACATGGTATAAAGTGAGCTATTTTAGAGAACCTATCAACTACGACAAATACCGAATCCTTTCCAGTTTTAGTCCTAGGTAATCCAACTATAAAGTCCATAGAAATATCATGCCAAGGATGCAATGGAATAGGTAGAGGAATATACAAACCATGATTTTGGATTGTGGATTTGGCTTGCTTACAAGTGACACATTGTTGACAAGCTTTCCCGACATCACTCTTCATATGTGGCCAAAAGAAATGATCGTGCAGTACGCTCAGTGTTTTTGCCACGCCAAAGTGACCCATAAGACCACCTGCATGAGCTTCTTTGACAAACAAGCCTCGCAACGAAGAGTTAGGAACACATAATCATTTTTCGTAAAACAGAAACCCATCGTGTTTATAATATTTCCCAGCACCAAATTTCGCACAAGCAGCATAAATCTCTTTGAAGTCAACATCAGTAGAATATAGTTCTTTAATTTGCTAAAATCCGAGTAGTTTAACCTCTAGAGTGTTTAAGAGAACATACCTTCGAGAAAGAGCATCGGCTACTACATTCTCTTTACCTTTTTTGTACTTGATCACGTAAGGGAAGGTTTCAAAGAATTCAACCCACTTAGCGTGTCTTTTGTTCAGCTTTTGTTGTCCTTTGAGATGCTTGAGAGATTCATGATCTATGTGTATAACAAACTCCTTGGGCCAAAGATAATGTTGCCAAGTTTGTAAAGCCCTAATAAGCGCATAGAGCTCTTTGTCATAAGTCGGATAATTGAGTGTGGCGCCTCCAAGCTTTTCACTAAAGTAAGCTATGGGTTTTCTTTCCTGCATAAGAACAGCACCAATACCAATTCCTGAGGCATCACATTCAATTTCAAAATTTTTATCAAAGTTAGGAAGTGACAGCACCGGGGCATGTGTGAGCTTTTCTTTCAAAGCTTGAAAAGCTTCTTCTTGCGCTTGCTCCCATTTAAATCCAACATTCTTTTTGATAACTTCGGTGAGTGGGGCTGCAAGAGTGCTGAAGTCTTTGACAAATCTCCTATAAAATCCGGCAAGGCCATGGAAACTTCTCACTTCACTAACATTTCTTGGACTCGGCCACTCTTTAATCGCTTGAATCTTTTCTTCATCAACCTTGATACCATCTGTACTCACAACAAAGCCTAAAAAGACAAGGTTATCCGTTCCAAAAGTACATTTATTAAGATTAGCGTACAAGGTTTCCTTCCTAAGCACTTCTAAAACTTTTCTAAGATGCTCCACATGTTCATCTAAGCTTCGGCTATAGATTAAAATGTCATCAAAATATACCATCACAAAACGACCTATGAATGATCTAAGAACGTGGTTCATTAGTCTCATGAAAGTACTAGGTGTGTTTGTTAACCCAAAAGGCATGACTAACCATTCATAAAGACCATGCTTAGTTTTAAATGCAGTTTTCCATTCATCCCCTTCTTGCATTCTAATTTGATGGTATCCACTTTTAAGATCTACCTTAGAAAAGATGCTAGAACCATGCAATTCATCAAGCATATCATCTAATCTAGGAATGGGATGTCGATACTTTACAGTGATATTGTTGATAGCACGGCAATCGACACACATCCTCCAGCTACCATCTTTCTTTGGGACAAGCAAAATGGGTACGGCACATAGACTCATGCTTTCGCGGATATGTCCTTTTTCCATGAACTCGGTGACTTGTTGTTGAAGTTCCTTAGTTTCTAGAGGGTTAGTTCTGTAGGCTGGTTTGTTGGGAAGAGACGCTCCGGGTATGAAATCGATTTGGTGTTCAATGCCACGAATTGGCGGCAAACCTTGGGGAGGTTCTTCCGGGAAAACATCTTGGAACTCCTGTAAAAGAAACTGAATTTTGCTAGGAATTTCCTGCACAGTTTGGTTAGTATTAAAGCATTCTTTAAACACAAAAAGGAGGGATGAGGAATAACTCCCTTGTCGAGGCGTGATCATAAGGTTGGCCGGTTCTTTGAGCTTGGCTTCGGAAGTGGGTTTACTTTTCTTCAAGGCCATTTGATCTAGATGAACTTCTTGAGGAGTTAAAGGTACAAGGATATTCTTTCTGCCCTTAAACTCAAATGAATATCTGTTGGTAAATCCATCATGCATTACTTTCCGATCAGATTGCCAAGGTCTTCCAAGCAAGATATGTCTAGCATCCATTGGTAAAATATCACATAAGACCTCATCTTCATATTTCCCTATAGACAAAGGAACTATGACATGGTTCTTGACTTCCAATTCTCCCTCATCATTAAGCCATTGCAACTTATAAGGCTTAGCTCTCTTAGTGATTGTGAGTCCAAGCTTATCAACCATAGACTGGCTGGCAACGTTGGTACAGCTACCGCCATCAATCACTAGGCTGCAAACTTTGTTTTGAACAAGGCAACGAGTGTGAAAGAGGTTTTCCCTTTGCTCATCTTTCTCGGCCTGAGTGTGTAAATTAAGGGTTCTTCTAGTGACCAAAAGTTATCCGGACTCCAGCATTCTAAGTAGTTCCTCTACAGGTTCAGGTTCCGAATGATCTTCTTCTGAGTCTATCTCGCCGTTGTTCCTAATAACTATGGTTCTCTGATTGGAGCACGAACGGGAGTAGTGACCGAAACCTTTGCACTTAAAACACTGAATTTCTCTAGCCTTGGTGCTTGAACCTCGATCAATTCCCTTGAGCGGAGGTTCGTCTATCTTGGGCTTGGTAAGTGGTTTATAATCCTTAGGCTTGCAATCTTTACTGAACTTGGTAGAGTTATATCCGGTCCTAGAGCTCTTTCTCTTAAGTTGTTTTTCAAGCATGATAGCTTTGTGGAGAAGCTCTTCTAGCTCGACATAATGATGTACCTCCAGTTTTTCAATGATATCTTTATCAAGACCTCCTATGAATCTGGCCATAGTAGCTTCATTGTCTTCTTGCATATCGGCTCTAAGTAACAAGGTTTCCATTTCTTTGAAATAATCTTCAACGGATCTACTTCCTTGAGACAAATTCTGAAGTTTAAGGTGAAGTTCTCTGTGGTAATGACTAGGTACGAACCTTTTCCTCATAATGATCTTTAGTTGGGTCTAAGTCTCAACCGGTATATCTCCAGCCCTTCTTCTAGACGTCACCAACTGATCCCACCAACTTAGAGCATAATCCTTGAATGCAGTTGGGGCGAGTCTGACCTTAGTCTCCTGAGTAAACTCCTGGCAATCAAAGATAATTTCAACCCTCTTTTCCTACTCAATATACTCTTCAAGGTTACTGGTTCCATGAAAAAATGGAATTTCTATCTTCACACCGGCTAAAGGATCTCGAGTAATGGGTTGGTGATTTCTAACGGTTTGGTCTTCTCTTGGCTGTCTTCTTCGAGAACGATTTGATCGAGAAGTCTGACTATAGTAGTGTTCAGCATCAGAAGGTCGTAGGTTCCTCCTAAGTTGTTCTTCCATAACAGGTTGTTGATGTTCTCGGAGTCGGTTGTTGATGGATCTTTCTAAGTCGGCTTTCATAGTGGCCATACTCTCAACCATCATAGCTTTGAAGGAGTCCATAAGTTGCTTGTTGGAGTTGGAAGACTCTTGTTCATCATGGCTGGTTTCCGCCATGGTACCTGTTCAGAGCCCAACAAGTAAACAAGTAAAAATGCTCAAACACAACAAGGAAAAACTCGGCAAGACCCTAAACGACAGCTTGACCTGATCGAACAGAATAAAATATCAAATCACGTTCAAAAATTCAAGAGACAATTTTAACAAATACTAGACTCAGTCAAGGTTTCAATGCAACCAATTTCACGATTTTAAGATTAACCAATGATTTTAAACAATTCTAGCAAGTTAACACGAAAATAACTTTTCAAATTCCGATAACCTCTAGTTGTGACTGTTCGACGAAATCAACCTCGAAAAATTATCAAAACATGTTCAAAAATTCTAGAATCAATTTTAACAAATACTAGACTCTTTTTTAAAGCAGATTAAACAGATCTCTCGATTTTATCAGACACAAATGAATTTATGAAAATTCCAACAGTCAGCAGACAAAACAGATCAGAATGTAAAGAGGTGTAATAGATCGGAAAAGATACAACCTGGCGTGGAGTCAGCTCTGATACCACTTGATATGATCCTAAATGAGGATCAAGTCCCTGAATGCTCTCCAAGAGGTTGTGATGATCGGGTGATGAGATGAACGATGCGGAAGAGATGAAAAGGTATTGACACAACGAGTAAGACCCGATGGGTGTTGGGATTGATGCGAAACTTCTAAAGGGGATGGTGAACCTTTAGACTTTCAGACATATTCTGTACGTGGGTGAAGACCCTAGACGAGGTGAACAAGAGGTGGATCGGAGTAAAACTTCTTAGGAGTTGTGACAGACCCTAAGACTATCGAACTTGCTATCGTGAGGATGAAGATCCGATCACAAGCAAAGATTGATCAAACAGGTTCCGAGAGTTTTAGAATATGAAAAGAGTTTGATAACTTAGAAATGAAGCCTTACATGAGTTTAAATCAGCAAATGAGTAAAGGAAAAATCTCGAAAATAACATAGCATTAAAACAAAGTTTGAACATAAAAATGACTCTTCATGTCTTCAAATTTCGGCTGACTCTCTTATTGGACTTGGGCTGCTTCATTTGTGATAAGAGATAGAAGTGGGCTTAGGCTTTATCAAGAGACTGATGAGTGAGTGATATGGCTTACCTCATTAAAAACCTTATTTGGAAAACCCAATGGGACAAAACCAAATGAAGGGAAAAAGAGTGTAAGTCATATCACCTCTCTTGATAAATGTTTAGGTGGCTTGGATCACAACCAGTGTAGCTGGATTAGCACACACTAAACTGCCCGGAATGGTGTTGAGAAGATGTTGCAAAGTGGTCTTGAGCTTCTCTTGTTTAGACCGAATGATAGGACCCGGAGAAATGCATAAGTCTTCAGTTCCTTGTAGCTCCGGTTCAAGCTGCTTCCTTTGCTCCTCATTGTCGTCTCCATGTTGCATTGGTTCCTCCTCCTTGCTAGCCGTACTCTCATCAGTTCATGTACCAACCATCCACGTCCCAGCTGACATACCTCACCTAGCTCGGCAGATAGCTGATCAGTTCACCCAGCTGGGTCAGTACTCAATCAGTCCACCGAGCTAGTTGAGCTACCGGTCAGCTGAGCTAGCTAGTATTCCCAGCTAGCTAACACTCCATCTAGCTACCTCCAGCTAGCTACCCTTCCTGCTAGCTACCACTCTAGCTAGCTTCCTTCCGTTTAGCTACCCCAGCTCACCGAGCTGGTTAACTTGAGCATTTAGCTCCCATTTACTTGGCTAAGTCATTTGGTCCATTTTTCGGCCTCGACTACACCATTCCCAATCTTTCTGTGTTCTTTTCTTTAGATCACTTGATTGTCTTGAAATAGTCTAAGTCATCTAATCTTTTCATGCCTTAAACGTTCCCTTGTTCCTTGAGTTAACTTATTCATTGTTCCTTCTCGGCCATGATCTAGTTTTCCTCGGAACCAATTGCCCCTTTCCCAGATCGCGGAACGCGGGTGCTACAGTAGTGTTAGACTTTACCAGCAATTTGTTATGCATGTAAACGTTTTTCTTCATGTTTGGATTTCTGAACCGTTTTAATTAATATATAGTTGTTGAAAAAAAGAAAAAAGTAACTGGTCTTCAACGTCCATAAAGTTTCAATTATTTCACGTCCACCTACACCACTAAAATATAACAATATGGTCTTCTCCTATCTCTTGCAAATAATTATCTTTCTACATACGTAATGTAAGACACAATCATTATGATCTTTGAAAATCACCTACCCCACGAAAGTATAGAATAAGCAATTGATGATCCACTGGTAAACATGTCTGACTCATTAAATCCATGGTGAATCCCAAACATCATCTCACTCCCACGCAAGTCCGATGGCAAAAAATCTGGTAACATTGCATCTCCCCTTAGGTAATGTAGCACTTGTCTCATAATTGGTCTAGCTTGTGGATAAGAATGAGAGCACAACAAACCTAGCTTCAAAACCATTTCGATCTCTCTTTGGTCATACTCCGTCCCTAGATTCGGATCCTTCGCAGACAAGATGTTTCCCTCCATCCAAAACCCAAAAACAAAATCCACGAGCAAGACCCTCTCACCACTCTCGTTCTCAATCTCAATAGGACGTTTACCGCATGCTATTTCTAGTAAGAGTACCCCAAACGCAAAAACATCAGTACCGGTCGTGGCCCGTCCTGTCCTGATGTGATCGGGGGCTATGTATCCCAAAGTCCCAACAATGTGCGTGGTTTGAGGATCCGACCCTTGATTACACAACTGAGATAAACCAAAATCCCCGAGTCTTCCATTGTTATCCGCGTCTAACAAGACATTGCTGGCTTTGACGTCGCGGTGGATCACCACTTGTTCCCATTCTTCGTGGAGGTAGAATAAGCCAGAGGCCACATCTTTAATGACTTTGAACCTCTGTTTCCAATCGAGAGTTACCTCATGACTATTGAATAAATTCTTGTCTAAGCTTCCATTGGGCATGTAATCGTACACCAGAAGAAGCTCGTCTCTCCGGCGGCAATAACCCAAGAGAGGGACTACATTCCGGTGACTCATCTGTCCAATACTCACAATCTCAGCCACAAACTCTTTCAACCCTTGTCGAGATTCATTAGAGACTCTTTTCACAGAAATCTCCTTGTTCATAGTTGGCATGAGACCTCTGTAAACCCTCCCAAACCCACCTGATCCAAGAAGGTTCTTATCGTTGAACCCTTTAGTGGCATAGTACAAGTCTTTGAATCTTAGTCGGTTCTTACCGAACTCTGTTTCCCAATCCTCAAGCTCTTCAGCGAACTTCCTTCTCCTCCTCACGATGAAGCGCACGAGGAAGATGAGCAAGATAATAAACAAAAGGGAAATGAACGGCATCCAATTCTTGTAGAAGCTATGGGCTCTCGTAGAATTTAAGTCCCAGACTGGCAATATCGGAAGTTCCAATAATGCCAGTGGAAGAGCTTCCCCTTTTACCCGAAAACTCCACCCAAGAACAAAATGTTCCGACAAAACAGAACCGGTGGCAGCCGAAAAACCTACGAACATATCTTGCAAAAGAACCGAAGATAGATCTCTAACGATAGAAACAAGCGGTTTTCTTGGTTTATTCTCATTGAATGGAGCCATGGATACATCGATTCGATGAGTACGACCATCCAAACTTGCATACGTTTACGACTGATCAAAGTCATATTTTTAAACTGATCTTGCTCGTCCCAATAGCCAGCCGACGATCTTTTAACTGACTCCAAGCTATTGATATCAATTCCGACATGGTTATTGTTCATATCATTGAACTCGATACTCATAATTGTATCAAGTTCAACAGCGAATACATGATTTGTTTCTTTACCGTGGTTTGTGACGTTGAAGAGGCCAAGGAATTGGACGGGGCTGCCGAATGGGAGACGAGGGCTAGGAGAAACGACGAAGGCCATGCCGGAGCTGCTAAGTATTGGACTCTCAGAGTGGATAGCGAAGACAAAGGTAGTGGAGAAGGACAAGAAGGTGCCATTTGGAGAATCTTTGAAGCGGATTGGGTTGGTATAGAATGCGTGTCCAGTTCTCTGCATGGTTGTGTTGGTTAGCTTTAAGAGACTGTTGGGTGTGACAGTCGTAATTCCTTGGATGGATATGTTATTCAGTGGAGCATGAAAGCCATTGTAAGTGAAGTCAAGAATTTGGGAAGAAGACTTTAGACATTGCCAGAAGAAGCTTAAGAAGAAGAATATAGTGAAGAGCTTGAAGAACATAGCTCTGTATTGGGCTTTGGTTTGTGACATTTGAGTTTGTTAGAAACTAAGACAATTTATTGTGACATGATGAGTGTAGAAAAGTCGTATTTTATTGGTCAAGGGAAAAGTCGTCATCTAAACCCAACTTAGAAGTTAGGGCACTCACGAAGACGGAGATGGATGATAGCAATGGGTTTAATTAGTAATATTGTGCCGTACAATCCAAGAAAAAAATAATGCCTATCAAACTAGAAGACATGGTGGAGTTTTAATCATATTAATGCTATTTGTTTCTGATATTTCTTTCTGTCAAAAAAAAAACACATAAATTCAAGTTTGTAATGGTTACTTCAGCGATGTATTTTGGTGACTAAACTATGTATATATTATTGTCGTTAGATTCCGCAATATATTTTAAAGACTACTTCGTTTTACTGATCGTTAGGATACGGCATTTTTTTAATTATTATATTAAAGGTTTTTCAAATTAAATTAAACAAAGGAATTACAAGCTATCATCTCTTGAAAGACATAAACTTAACGAAAGGAGATGGAGCTTCAAGCTTGGTATTAATTAAAACAACATAGGAGATACGGAGAGAGTAAGACAACAATATGGTAAAAGATAGGAATGCAAAGAAGGAGGCTAGACCGCTAGACATTGTTCCCACGTCAATCGCGGCTTCCTTGCTCTTGGTCTGTATCCTCTAACCATAATCCATTGCATATTTTGAATCTTTTGTGTAGGTTTTACTGGCTGTCCACTCGAAATTATTTGGACGTATGAGGTCGACGTCAAGTCATCATCTTGCAAGGACTTTGTATATGGAATTGACTCCAACCTCTCTAGTAAAGCAAACCCATTATTACCGTGAGCACCTACAAGGAAAGCATCATTCTTGCACACAAGGTTCAATGTTGATACAAGCCTCATGTGAAGAAGTTTTTAGACCTTCATGTAATTAGAGGAATTTAAGAGGATGTAGATATTAGCTCACTAATGGGAGTGGCATCGGTTGCAACAAGGGCAGTCTCAACGACTACATTATGATAAGATATTAACGTTGAAAAATTTAGTAGAACTTTTATATAAATAGTTAATGTATCATCTAACAAGCAACACAAAATATGTAAGAATAGATTGAAAATTGGTTTTATGAAATTATCTGATATAATTGAAATTAAGTTTGCATATTGTTTTCGTTTTTTGTCTTTGGTTAAAAAGTTTGCATATTGTTGAAAAAAAGCAATTGAAATTAAATACAAAAATCAAAACCCTATATGTAGTTTTGTGTCTTGTGTGGTCAACAGTTAAACATAAAATGATAGTAGCGACAAAAAAAAATACAAGAAAACAAAAGAGAGGAGATATTTTGTTTTGACTGATTAAACATGTGTACCCGCAACTAGACCAATCTGGTTTCCTTAAAGGTAATGGTCTCTTTCATTAAAGGTAATAGATTCTAATTCACTCTATATAAATTTTAAAAAATCAATAATACTGATCATGTGAAAACTTATATAACACTAGATTAGGACCCGTGCGTTGCACGGGTTGAATTCATTAGTAATTTTTGTATGAATTTTTAATATTTGTTCAAATATTATTGTACCTTATTAATCACATATTGTATGTTTTTCTCGTAATAAATTTTAGTTTAATGTTCTATATTTTAAAATGTCTGAATTTAAAATATGGATAAATTTTTTAATTTTTTATTTAAATAAGGACCAATAAAAATCTTATATAAAGCAAGTGAAAATTTAAAACAAATACACCTGTTTCCATAAGATTTTTTGTTGTCCAAAAAATAAATAAATGTAGATTTGTTTTTACCTGGTTATTTTCTTTTTTTTTCTTTTTTCTCTGACAGCACATAAAATGGACAATAATTCTATATATTTTTAATTCAGTACGTAGACGTTGAAGTATATATGCTCGTTTGTGTTTATTCTTATGAAACTGTTTGCCGTTTTTTATTAAGAAACGACACTGTTGTTTCTTCTATATTGTAGAAACAGCAAAACACAGCTCTTTAACAAAAAAAAAAACAAGCAAAACTCTCTTCTACTCGTTCACTCAATCTAGTCTCTCAATCGATCTAACTCTCTCTACTCTCTCAATCATCTTCTTCTTCAATTAATCTTTTTCAATTCTCCACCTCCCCGAGAACAACTCTCCACCGCTGAGAGCAATTCTCCACCGCTTGAAAATCAAAACGCCCTATGGATATTGATGATTTACTTTGTCTTCCCAACCGTGAGCTCTACTTGCCGTTCTTATACCCAATCCCAAGAGAAAGCACTATTTGGTATGATTCCAATATCAATTAGCTTGTGATTTGTCTTTCTTGTTTATGATTGATATCGCAAATCTCTGCTTCATGTTTTTTTAATTGATATCGCCCAGCTCAGCATCTTGTAAAGTGTGTTAATTGATTAATAATACTACTTGTAACGTGTTTTAATGATTGATAATACTACTTGCTTTCTTTGTCATGTTTCAATTGGAAAATTTTAGTTAAATATTGTCTTGTTTTGTTATGTTTTACTAATTGCAAAGCTCCATGTTGCTTTTATACGTAACGTATGTTTTTAATCTCAAAGCTGTTTGTTGTTTGGCTCGATTTTCTTACAGTCAACCTGTTTGCTTTTTGTTGTTGCTCCATGATTCCAAATCAGTTCCACCTGATGATTGCTTGGTTGTTTTTAGTTTGTTTTGTCGTTTTGATTGGTCTCTTGATGTCTGTTTAGTCTCTTGTCCATATTTCAGATTGAAATGCTGAGATTTGATGTAAAAAAAATATTGTGTCTTTGTTTCTAAGATATTCTTATATTGAATGAATTAAAGTGATTGTAAAATTTCATATGTTGTTGAAAATTTCTTGGTATACAATGTTATCTAAGATATTATTGTCGTATTTGTTCGTTCCAACATTAAGAATTTTGAGTCCTGCAGTTGTTGTCACTCTTGATAGATGGAACGTATAGTTGTCCGTGAGAAAAAAACTGGATTTGGCAAATATAGACCAACTTTGTTCAAGCTTTGACCTTGGCTTTTGTTGATAGTCATTGCATAGCAAACTCGTACAGGGAATTGACGTCTTCTTAGTTTGAAAGGCCATCTTGCATCTGTTGGTGTTAGAATTATTCTAGGAATAAGAACCTTTTTCCCTACTTGATCTCCAGTAAGTATCTCCGCTCGATAATCCTTGTGCCCATGCGAGTTACTATTAATCTTGTCCCATTGCAAAGCCCTCTCTTTGATTTAAATTCCTTAGTAACATGATTGGTGTATTTATCTTGAGAGTTAGTTGGTGGTTTGGAATACCCGAGAATTTCAGAGTGTTTAAAAACTACGTGGGGTAAAGAATATGTTGATTTGCCACTTCTTCTTTGTCATCACCGATACTATCAGAACTCAAATATTCCTTTTCTCCTCCTTCTATGCAAGATAACATGTAGTTATTCACTTTATCTACTGTCTCGTTTGTAGGAGTAAAATGAATTGCACGTTAAATCAGATAATCATTGTCTTTAAACAAAGTATGGAAATCTGGATATGTAGTCTTCGCAATGTGTTCTTCAGAATCTTCATCGTTTTGCAAGAGCAATTCCTGGTCTATTTGCAGCTTGGATGTTTCATCATTTGAATTTCTATGTTTTAGAGGCTTAGGTGTCGTGCCATCACCAACACATAGTAACCATCTTGCAAAATCTTTTTTCCGCTTGGTGCAACCTCATATTTCTCTCAAGAGTGAATACTGAGCAGTAGTTCCATAAATTTGATCGGTTGATCGTTGCTTTAATTGTTTCTTGTCTGGTGCCTTGCGGTATGACCGCAGAATTTGTCTAAAATCGCCTCCAAGAAGAACTGTTTTCCCACCAAAGGTTTTGGCTGCTGCATCTGGATCTGTCTCGAGAGCACATCTCGCAAACTCTTATCAAGAGCTTCGAAAGCAAATCGATGACACATTGGTGCTTCATCCCAAATTATAAGATCTGTTTGTTTAAGTAATTCAGCGAGCATAGAACTACGATTGATGTTACACATGCTGTCTTGATGAAGATCTATCGGAATCTTGAAACGGGAATGTGCAGTTCGGCCATTAGGTAAAAGTGTAGCTGCAATTCCAGATGACGCCACTGGTAGAACAATTTTTCCTTGTGATCGTAACTTCGAGATAATCGTCTTGTAGACGTATGTCTTTCCTGTTCCACCCGGTCCATTTAAAAAAAACAATTTCCCTTTTTTATGGTCGATTGAGTTGATCACAGCGTCATAGACTTTCTTCTGTTCGTCATTTAATGTTTTTATCAACCTGCAATGTTCTTCTTCTTGTTCAGAAATGTTGTAATTTTTCTCGTCAGTTAGCATTGTGTTATTCATTTTCTTTAGCAACTCCTTGTCTGGTTTTGGCATATCTTCGAATTCGCTTAGTGATCTATCATTCAGTGCCATGATTCTCTCTATCTCTATAAGTGTGTAACTTTGTAAGACTTGATCTGGGAATTCCATACTGTTGAAGTCTAACGTCTTCCTTTGTATACGTGGAATATCTTCTGCTAGATGACGCCAACAATGCTCCCATAGTGAATGTGGGGTACTTAACTCTTCAAAGAAAATTAACAATGTCACAAAGAGTTCACGGAGCTGGTAAGGATATGCATATTGTGCTGCTTCATCCATGGCCTCTTTCCATTCTGTATCGCCATTCAACATACCTCTTGCATAGCATGCTGCTTGGAATGATGTGTGCTTTACATTGTCCACGGTAAGTATATCATCAAAGCTTGTTTTACCTCTGTCTATATTCACCAACCTTCGCAAATAGTATAGATCTCCTGCTCTTGGATGAATGTTCACTAACCTTCCAATGCTGAATCCTTTTTGTCTTTTTTTCCATTTTTTCTCATCTGAATTCCACACAAACTTTGTAGGGAACTGGCTGTATGTAAGTTTTCTTGCTTCAGGACAACGTTTGTTCATCTCCAAATATTCGGTAAACATTGTTCTCTCAATTCCTTCTTTTGAAATAATGTTTTCTAGATTGCTCCCTTCAGGGTAAACGATGGTCTGTTGGTCCGGTAAGTGTAACGGTAGCCTTGTTACTGCAGGTTTTCGTTCATGTATATCGAATGCGAAAATTCGCCACGCAGCTTCACATGCTGAAAGGTAACGACATTCCAAGTAGTTCTTTATTTCATTAATCTCTTCTTTTGATTTTTCTTCTTCTGTTTTCTGATTCACTGGTTTTACTTTCTCGATCAGCATAGTAGCCATGTCTACACCTTTTGTGATATATTTGAATAAATATTTTATGGCAGACGACCTGTTGCACCACTCTACATTGATGTGAGCCTTGTATTTTTTCAGGAGTAAGAGATTATGAGGCACAACGTAGCGATTGTCAAGCTTTGTGTCGCCTTTCATTACAAATTTTGTTTCATCAGATCTTCTACGGTATGTAATGTAGCCAGCTTCACTGATAGTTGTAGCGTCATTATAGGGCCTTGGAAATTTTTTTGTGCATTTATTATTTTCCATACACTTTCTCCCGCATGGTCCATGCATCATAAGTGTTTCAACCAATCGAAAACCTTCTGGATCACTTTCTTTGTTTGGTAACTCAGATGTAATGAAACTATCAATATCTTACGGAGATGGATTTTCTTTTAGACTTGTGTAGCCACAAAGGTATATGTGCATGTGGAAGGCCACGTTTTTGAACCCCCATTGTGTGCACAACTGTTTATAAATTCTAAAATCACTAGTAAATATAGCTCAAGAAAAATAATTAATGGATATAGTTAATATTAGTACTGCAGAAATGGGGCGAAGAATAGTCCATTTTGTAGATCTGCAAGAAGTTAGGTCTAACTTCATTTTAAACACTTGACATACAACATCTGGTCTATCATTTGCATTCTCGTTTCCTGCTCTCTTATATGATCAGTCACCTCTTGCCACTTTGGATTTGCAGTTATAGTAATGAAAAGATCTGGATTTCCATACCATCTGCATATTGCCATTGCATCTCGATAATTCTCCGCCATGTCCGCATGGTCCGCCTTGTGAATGAAGAGGGAAGAATAATTCTCTTACCAAGTGTTTTTGAATCTGAATCCCCTTGATCAATTGCATCACATACATTGTTGTATAGGTCTGCTCTAAGCTTTGTCTGGTGATATTGATAAGAGTTCATACGTTCTTGTTCGGTAGTAGTATATGCATCAACGATGTAGTTGTGAAAAATGCGAGTTGAACGAACTAGTGTCGCTCGGAGAAGATAATCTTGTATGTATCTGATATGCATAATACTCTCGCATAGTAACATATGATATCTTGATTGCAGACGCTTCAGAACTGTACGGAATGCTTTTCTCAATGTAGCCTTGCTCACCATATGGAAACAGCAAAGGATACTGCAGTGTCATGTACAATGGATGTAAGATACTTATCCATTGAGGTTTATCCATTTTAGGATGCACTATAATGTCTCTGTCAGAATTTGGGATAGTCAAGTCACCCACAATAAGGCCCGCAATCTCATCTCCTACGGAATATCAAATTGTGCCACGCTCTTTATTCTTTATCAGCCTAATTGAGAATTCTTCACCTGTTCCCAATTTGTATCTATCTCTAGCGATTCCGCACACCTTAGCGAGCTTGTTGTTAACGTCTATCACTTCAATCAGTCTGCTTAGAGGTTCTTCATCTAATTCATTCGTTTTTCCTTTTGCTAGTGCTTTGCGACGGTGTTGAACTTCGTGACACGTATCATATATGTAGAGCTGCGCAAAACGTGGTATTTCTCCTTTGTCCGTAGCGATGATCCAATTTTGTGGTAATTCGACCATGCATACTGAAAAGTGTAAGGACCATCTCCTCGAGTTGATATCGTAAGCTATTTTTCCTCCCATAGATGTAAAAGCAAGCATTGAATTGTATGCTCTTATATTGTTTCTAAACGATGTTGATCGTGATAGTAGGTCATCTAAATAAGCTGGAGGGTGTCGAGGTCGCGTGAGGACAACTCGTCCTTGTTGACAACAAATTGTAAATTTCAATGCTTTCCCAATCAGTTGCACACTTTCAGATTTCCAAACCAATGCATCACAGTAAGTACATGTCATCAACTCGTAACCATTATTTTTTGCTAGTTTTCTTCTTAGGCATCTCGTCTTTTGTCTCCAACATGTTTTCCTTGATTCTTATCAATATCTTCACCGTCGGACGTATTGCTATCAGAATTATCTTCAGTTTTCGTAATTGTTGAGACATTATCTAGAAAAATTTCCGTATTTGAAGTTGATGGGCTTGATTTGTTGGTAGTTCGAACTACCTTTGTTTTTTTGTTGTAAATCCTGCAATATATTTTTGTTACATAGAAGTGTAAAATTGTATATTTTAATAGGATAGAATATCAGTTCTTACCAATTTCTAAGCTGTGTAGTTGTAAGCTCGGGACCCTATATTTTGTAAAGTAATGTTAGGCTGGAATTTTCCAAAAATATATGTGAATTTAAAAGTGGGTTTTATACTTACACTTTGATTTAGTTTGTCGACCCATGTCTGTAATGTAGCTGCTTTGATCCGCTTATGAGGTTCTGCTATAAGCGTCTTCTCCATTATAGCAATCTGAGCATCATTCATAATACGGCGTTTCCTTTTGTTATCTCGTTGTTTATCTTTTTCATTATTTGCGTATTTATCTTTGGTATTCATGTTTTGATGCCTCAGTTGATTCTCGTAATTTACACAATGCATGTTCTTCAACTATTTATAGATTGGATTATATTGTCAATTTCCTTATAGCTCTAGGTAATTATAGTGGACTATTTTTTCCTTTTGTTTGAAAAAAGGAATGTGTGCAGATTCCTTTTCTTCAATAGCTTTGGATTGAATAACTAATCATCCTTATCTTAGTAGCGTTAGTTATTTTTACTTTTTTAAATGTTATAAATATTTTTAAAAGTAACCATATTAGCACATTCGTTTTTTAATTGCTTTAATTTATGTAATTACTAATTTAGTATATTTTTTAACGTTTGTATTTTAAAAAGAATATCCCTTCTCCCAAAACTTTTTTTTACTTTCATTGTATATTATTACTAATTAAGTATATTTTTAACAGTTATATTTTAACCATACTCTCCCTTTTTCCTAATATTTTATTGTACTTTCAATGTTTCATGTCATCTCTACTAATCTTTTTTTTTTTCCTTTTAAATTTTTAAAATTATTATATTTAGAAAATATAGTGATGTTATTTGTTTTAAGGGTGAGATCGATTTAGTTGATTTCACGTAATTATTGGGTTCTTGATATGTATTAAGATGAACATAGAGTTCCAAGCTGTGAATTGATAGATTTGACTTATTATCAAAATAAACCATCAGATTTTGCAAACCACAATTGATGATTCTGGTATAATTGTAATGCTTGGGTAATTCTTGTGTTTTTGGTATAAAGATGTCAAGATGGTGAGGAAAGAATTTGTTATACAAGCGTAATGAGCAATCAAAATCAGAGTAAAATGTCTATATTCACTCTGTCTATAATTAAGAAACAAAATTAAAGGATAAAAGGGTGAAAAGATAATAGAAACCAAAACTATAGTATAACTTTAGGTGTTTCTCATTGTATAGTATATTAAAAAAAATTTAAAGCAACCTAACAAACTTGACCAAAAAAAAAAAAAAAACCTAACAAACAGCTTAGTCTTTAAAAACTATCTTATATAATAAGATTTAGACTTCAATTCGTTGTTTTTTCTTAAGATTGCCAGTTGGTTCTTTCTGCTCTTCGCAATTGTTTTCACAATTCTTGTCGTTCGAAATTGGCTGAAGATAAAAGACAAAAAAAAACCAAATGTTAAGTTAACTAATATACCCTTATAATAACGCAAGCAAAAATTGGCATATCTTATATGTACCTTTTTGTGGTTGAGAATCTTTGACACTGTGAAGCTCTGATACGATCTTTCAAAATCCTTTTTCTTAATTTTTATTTCGAATAAATAAGTTTCACCTACGATAGACTTCACACTTTTGGGAATCTGTGCCAACTCTTGTTCGTCCGAGTTTTTTTTAATCTGTATCAAAATTGGCTCAACTATTAGATAAAATTTAAGTCAACACAAATATAATATATTTACATTATATATCATTCTTACGGATTCAGCAGTTGTTCAGTTGATTTTAGAACCATCTTCATCAAATATGACAAAAGTTGCGAATCTTTTCCATCGCCTACTATTACTTCAATTCTGGACTGGAAGATAAATAATGAGTTAGTATCTGCAAAACTTAATGATAGAAAAATAATAGATATTATAATATTGTGCATAAGACCTCAGCATTCCAGCGCATTGTGATTTACCACATTTTTGGCAAGAAAGCGATGATTCTGACTTTGTTAACTTTGTTGAGCAACTTGAACACGATATGTAATTCCAACCTTTACGTGACACAATCTCGGTAATAGTTGCCTTGCAAACAAATTTTTTATCCTGAAATTAATACGTTTGAAAATATTACGCAATTATCTTAGTATCACTAACATTTAATAAGATATGCAGTAAATTATCAATTGAATGTAGTTGCATTACCTGAGGGACATCAGATGAGATAAACTCCCAAAGATCATTAATTGAATGTTGGGCTTCAGAATCTTTATTATCAATTGATTGTTCTTCAGTCATGTCGCCTAGATTAACAATACACCCTCCATCGTATTTAAAGCTAAAGAGATACAATATAGATTTTAATTAATTCGATAAATTAAGTATCAACAAATAAGTAATTTTGAAACTAAAAAAAAAAACTTAAAATATACCTTTTTCGAAATGCAGTAACAGAATCAAAATCATGATTTAAATAGAATTTGGTTCCAGAAGATGCCGACAGACAAATTGCACTTTGATACGTCTTTATCAAAACACTTGTCATGATGAGAACAATGTTATCACTTTTCATCCCACGATATTTATCTTCCAATTGTTCTGCTTGTTCTTCCCATATTGTTGCTGATATTTCTATTCCACTGTTTATTCATTAAAAAATATGAACAAATAAGAGACACAAAAATAATAGTAGCCGTTAAAAGTATGATGAGAGTGCAATCTAAACGAAAAAAACTTACCTTTCTAATAATAAAGTCAGAGTAACCCTTCTTAGTTTGGCTGTAGTTTGACTACGAACATCTGTTTTGTCCATATTTTTGATATAGCCAATTACATCTATATTTAAAAAAAAATCAAATACACATATAAATATATATATAGAATATAAATTTTAAATTTAAAAAATCAAGAATGTACCGTATAAATCTTCAGCTGTATCTTTCAATTTAGCCAAATACTCGTAATTTCGAAGTCGAAATTTTTCATGAGCTATTTGGCAAAATTGTTGTCCTACAGAGGCTATTTTTGTTCTCTCAGTTAATCTGATCATAAATTTATGATCAGAGACTTTGTAATTCTTATTGCAGTCTTGCAAATTGAAATTGCAAATTTCAATAAGATTTCCTACACATAATTGATCTCCAAACTTTTCAAGAAGGGAATGGTGTACAGAACCTTGAATAGTATTTTCCTATAAAAAATTGGATTAGAGTTAGATAATAAGTTTTTAAAATTAGGTAAACATATTTTTAATTTAATAATAAAACTAACCTTCTCATCAAGTAAGAGGAAATTAATTCCTATGAGCTCATTGTTTTTTTCAGATTTCTTGCCTCCCACTTTCTGATTAGACGAACTACGGTACGACGGTATGAGCGTTTTCTGTTTAACTGATCCAATGTCAAATACTCGCCCTTGTTGTTTAGAATTTCAGCACTCATTGTAGTTCTCTTGAAACCTGAAAACAATTAAATAAAAGTTTATGAACTGTTTAGATCTGTAAAAGTTTATGAATTTGTGAAGGTGTCAAACAGGTTTTATAGAGGTGGGAAATTAGAATTCCTTTTCCTTTTAGAATTGTATTCCTTTTCTAAATTTCTTTTTCTTTTTTTGATAATTCTATGGTTTTATTCTTTTATTTTTGATTTTAGGTTTTAGGATTAGGAAATAACTTTTAAACTTCCTTTTTCAAATTAAATGTTGTAAAAATATAATTTTAATTTAATTATAAACGTTTTTATCCTTTTTTTTACTTAATAACTATAGAGATGGAATAATAGAATTCCTTTTCCTTTTAGAATTGTATTCCTTTTTTAAATTTCTTTTTCTTTTTTTTGATAATTCTATGGTTTTATTCTTTTTATTTATTTTAGGTTTTAGGATTAGGAAATAACTTTAAAATTTCCTTTTTCAAATTAAATTAAATGTTGTAAAAATATAATTTTAATTTAATTAAAAACGTTTTTATCCTTTTTTTTTACTTAATAAGTATAGAGATGGAATAATAGAATTCCTTTTCCTTTTAGAATTGTATCCCTTTTTTAAATTTCTTTTTCTTTTTTTTGATAATCTATGGTTTTATTCTTTTTATTTATTTTAGGTTTTATGATTAGGAAATAACTTTAAAATTTCCTTTTTCAAATTAAATGTTGTAAAAATATAATTTTAATTTAATTAAAAACGTTTTTATCCTTTTTTTTTTACTTAATAACTATAGAGATGGAATAATAGAATTCTTTTTCCTTTTAGAATTGTATCCCTTTTTTTAATTTCTTTTTCTTTTTTTTGATAAATCTATGGTTTTATTCTTTTTATTTATTTTAGGTTTTAGGATTAGGAAATAACTTTAAAATTTCCTTTTTCAAATTAAATGTTGTAAAAATATAATTTTAATTTAATTAAAAACGTTTTTATCCTTTTTTTTACTTAATAACTATAGAGATGGAATAATAGAATTCCTTTTCCTTTTAGAATTGTATCCCTTTTTTTTTTTTTTTTTTTTTTTTGATAATCTATGGTTTTATTCTTTTTATTTATTTTAGGTTTTAGGATTAGGAAATAACTTTAAAAATTCTTTTTTCAAATTAAATGTTGTAAAAATATAATTTTAATTTAATTAAAAACGTTTTTATCCTTTTTTTTACTTAATAACTATAGAGATGGAATAATAGAATTCCTTTTCCTTTTAGAATTGTATCCCTTTTTTAAATTCCTTTTTTTTTTTTAAGATTATGGACTACCTTTAAAATTTTCTTTTTCCTTTTATGTAATTTCCTTTTTTTGTTTTGGTCATTATCTTTTATTTTTTCTCTGATAATCTATGGTTTTATTTAATTTAACACGTGTCAAAATCTGATAATTTTAATTGACACGTGTCACGATCATGTGAGTTACTAACTTTGAATCATTCTCCTTTATATAATAAGATAATTGTAAAGGTTAAACTATATTATTTATCATGTTAAATAATGTTTTGCGCGAAAAAAATAATAAACAAAAATATTATTTAATTTTGTATTATGGATACCATTAAGACGTATAAATAGAATATATATGATTATATAATTTTAAAATAGTTGATATGTGTGATTTGCTAAATATGTCGTATTAAAACGTTTAACGTGTCTCAATATTTGATAAATTAACATGTGCAAAATTATCTTTTATAATATATATATATATATATATATATATATATTTAAATGACGGTCATATTTGTTTTGTTTTTATCAAACAAGACCGCTACTATTGGAGTCAATGGTTGTTGACAAAATAAAAGAACAAGTAAACCTTTAGTTTTGGTGTCAAAAGTCTCTCATCTTTTATCATTTTGTTTGGTTTTGATGGGGATACTACTCGTAGTATCATCAAACCTATATTGAGAACAATTGTTCACCCTCATCACCGAAGGCATTCTATTTACACTAAGTTTATAAATGTCATGAGGCAGAAATGTTGTTTATGCTAGGCGAAAGGAATTGTGAAGCCAAGAATGAAGACAATAAGGCCAAAGGATATGGGGCTACATAATAAATCACCGTTATAACGGTGATGAGATAGTAAACCATAGTCATGACTAAGTCAACCAAACTAATTTTTTTCTTGTAATCTTCGTTAAGAAATACTAGGTAAATATCCATGCTACACTAAGATTGTTTTTTAAAATCTTTTTTTTTTATATATTAATGCTAGTATTAATCCCACGTAGCGGAAGAAATTTTTTGATAAATAATTAAAGAAAACAAAACTTTAATGTATTTAAAAGTTTAGATATTTTACCATGACAAAAATAAAATAAAAAAGTTATTGGTTAATTAGATTAAAGATTATCAAACAAAAGAGATTCAAATTTAACATTTAAGAGTTTAAAGGAAAACACAAATGAATTGGAATAGAAAATTCCAAATATATTACCAAAAGTTTATTCAACATACTATTTCAACCTGGAAGAAAAAATTTTATAACTTAAATCATACTAAAATATCCAAAAGTTGTGTGTCATACCGTGGAAGAAATTTTCACCTAGTATAGTTAAAACAGAAATTATGTTCTCCTAGTATTATAATAATTTCTCTTTCATAAACATGCAAGTATCTCTATACTATTATTTGAACAATATTGATAGTAAATTAACCATAAATCATGTGTTATATTTCAAAAATACTATTAAAAATAGGGTTATTGTATAAAATAAACCTTTTTAGAAATTTATTTTCAAACAAAATCTACAGGGAGTGATTTTTTCAATTAGAGGGGGCCCTGTTTGCAAATAAATTTCTGAAATGGTATATTTTCGGGTATTTTCTCTTAAAAATAATTATTTGGCTAGCAAATATTCTACAATATCTTTTTAGTATATTTTATTATTTAAAATATTTATATTTTTATATTGAAATAAAATCTTCACGGATCTATTTTCAAAATTTTCAAAAAAAATAAAATAAATAAATAACAATTAAAACGAAAATATTATATTAAATTTATGAATATTAATTAATATTTACTAATTTAGAATCTACAAAATAGAATAAAATAAAATGTAAGAAGATATAATTTAATGGTTTATCTCAAAATATATCCTTAATAAAAAAAATATTGTTACATCTAAAAAATGTATCTAATGTATAAATTATAAATATTTTATACAAATAGTCAACCTTATATCTAAATAGGAAATTATAAATAAGAAAGTTTTATATATTTTTTGGTGCTGTAAATATATGTGTACAACATCAAATGATATACCCGAACTAAAATTCTACAAGCATAATTTTTTAAATAAAACTTAATAACACTTAAAAAGAATATACTATAAGACAGATAATAGTCAAACTAAAATTCATTACAACTACACAACTATATCTTTATATATATATATTCATCATATATATGATGTGGTACGGCTATCTTATAGTTTGTTTATTATTATTTTGTCATTTATGTGTGCTTGAAGCTCATTACTATTGCTTAATGAATTGGTACAAATATTACAAATATAAGTCTAGATTGGATACAATGCGGGTCGACGAATTGTATCTCCACACAAAGTTTCAATTAAATATGTGACTATACAAAACTTTAATTTCGGGATGTAATTATACCATGAAACTTTGACAGGTTGAATCCCCCCAAAAAAGTTTCAATTAAGTGTGTGACTACACAAAATTTAATCCTCGGGCTGTAACTACATCATTAATTTTTGACGGGGTGTATCCCCTACAAAATTTTAAATCTAGGTTCTATCTCTGTAGACGTTAATGATTAGCGATTTTTGTTAAATGTGACACTAAACCAGATTAAAATCTAAATTAACCGATATGAGTTTTTAACCAATACTTAAAATCAGATTACAATAAAATCTCTATAAATGAATAATATTGGGATTTTGAAAATGTATTAATTTATACTGATTAAAATTTATTAAATTAAGAGAGATGAGTTTCGATTGGTTTAATAATCATATATTTGAGATAATAATCATATATTTGACTTAATAATCATATATATAGATAATAATCATATATTTTTAAATCCCTATGTAAATATACAGTTGACTTAATAATCGTAAATATATAGAATATAGTATACTAGTATATGGTTTAATATGTTTTAAAATTATATATTGTTAGAGTTTGTCTCTAATTTTTGTTATATCAAACTATAGAGTTGTAGTATTGTCTATAACTTCGTCATCAAAATAGTCAACATTGTTTTTGTAAGTTTTCAACTTCTGAATATATATTATGTTTATATTTTTTATAGTTTATAGGTTGTTGAAACAAAAACACATTAGATCATTAATCATAAATTTAAATTTGGACATATTGTTTACATAAGCGAATTCATCATACCTTTTGTTATATATCATAAAACAAAATTCTTCTAAGTTTTACATATTCAAGTCGAAACTGCTATAGCATCAAAAAACATTAATTTTATTTACGTAAAATTATCCCAATATTATTAAATTATAGAGATTTGACTGTAATCCGTTTTTAAGTATTAGTTAAATGTCATAACAGTTAATTTGAATTTTAATCCTGTTTACTGTCATATTTAACAAAAATCATTAATCATTAACGATTATGGAGATAGAATCCGAATTTAAAGTTTGTGGGGGATACACCCCGTCAAAGTTTTGTGTTGTAGTTACACCCCAAGGTTTAAGTTTCGTGTAGTCATACACTTAATTAAAACTTTTTGTGGAGATACAATCCGTCAAAATTGTGTGGTGTAATTACACCCGATGTTGAAGTTTTTGTGTGGCAACACATTTAATTGAAATTTTGTGTGGGGATACAACCCATCGATTCGCACAATGCCGGTAACTGGTATTGCAAAATTCGCATGCATTCTTCTTCGAAATTCGTGCTGGTTTAATGTACATGTTAGAGATGAGAGGAAACAAAATTTTGAGTGCGTGTGACTATATTAACAAAAATGTGTGGCAAAATAATATACAATATTTGTGTTTGGACTCAGAAATGGATCTTGCAATCTAGCTCTGGGCTTACAGATATATTTAACTGGTTTGAATCGGACCGACCCAAAACTTTTGGGTTCGGATTTTAATTGAACTTGAAGAGTGAACCGATCAGCATTATTTAAATGAGAATTCTGTTATCGGATCGGTTCGGATCGGCAAGAGATAACCGATTAAATTAATCTAACCAAAAACATCAAAAACATTACAACTCTTTGGTTTTTTCTATTCATCTCTATATAATTATTTGAGCAATGTTATAAGAAATATAACATCACATATACGTGTTATATTACAACAAATACCACTGTATTTTAATATATTACAGCCAAAAAAATCAAACAAGGTTAAAAATGTCCAAAAATAATGACCAAAAAACTAAAACACGCTAATATTTACTCTAGATTTCAACACGGTTCCAATATATAATGCAAAAAAAATTTCAAGCCAAATTCTGGCTCATTTAAAACCTGCATAAAAATCCAGATGTTAAAATCCAAATTATCCCATATCTTTCACAATCATACTAACTTTATAAAAATAACCTAAAATCAAGTAATGATAACTTCACGATTATATCATACCATATCTATTGTTACCTTATTTTCCTCTCGTATACATTTATGAATATACCCAATCAAAACATACTCGATACATTCATATCAGTTTTCAAGATCAAATTCCGCTCAGATTATTTTTGTTAAATATCACATAATATCATAGTATTCTCTATAACCTAAACCACCTAATATAACCTAAACTAATGCCGGCTTCCTTCCTATATATAGAGATCCAATCGCAAACCATAAACCATAAACTCTCGAGCATTCTGACATCTCTGATGATGTGTATTTGACATTACCCACCTTTCAAAGCATCATCGTTGGTGACCTTAATCCTTTCATCTTGATTGGTAAGTCTTTCTTCTCGATATTAAGTTTTGATTTTTTAACTTGAGTTTATATGTTTAACTTTTTGTAAGTCTAGCATATCTAAATCTTATACTATTATTTGTGAGATGTACTTGGCCAAATTATATGTGTTAGAACCATTGATAATGTCGAGGTGGGAAATAAGCCAACGAAAAAACTTGAGTTTCAACTCAGAAACACAAGGTCACTTTAAGTGTTCAATTTTTTATTTTACTATGTTGCTTATTTTCTTAAGGTGTTATATATGTATTTTTAGGGATGATCGCCTGCCATGTACTTTGTGGAAAAAGATTGTTGACCAAGTGTTCGAAGCTTGCAAAGATGCAGGTGATCAGATGTTCATTTGTTTGATAAGGTTTGCAAAGATAAATCATTTCCGAGGTATGTTAGACACACTTGAAAAGTTTGGTATCTTATAAACTAATTCATATGGCAGCTATTCAATATGTTTTTTTCTATAATTTTATGTTTCATTCAGGAGAAAATCAAATTACCAATGCATTTGATGCGTCTGATATCATTATTAATCAAGAGTATCCAAAAGTGGCTGAATTTGTGACACGGTAAAGTGTAAATCAATATATTATAATCTCCAGATTATGTATCAACAAATTATGTTATAAATCATTATAGTTTTTCTGTCTAATACTATGTTTCAAATAAAAGTTCATTTATTTTAGTATAATTTATTCCTTACAAGTTTTAAATCTTATATTCATATATAAAATTTATATTCTTCAAAAATATGCAAGCATGTTATTACTAACAATCAAAGTAGTTCCTATTCATTACATTCAGTTTCAATAGCTGGGAAATATAGTAATTCATATCTTTTTGCAAACTAACCTGAATTGAATGCCTTCATGACATTTGCTATGCTTCATCCCCATCAGTCCAATATATTTGTAGAAAGATTAATATACTTAGTAAAATATCCAAATAAAAATACAGGAAGATGGTTGATTATATTAACAGATTAAGGAAAAATACAAAAGATCAGAAATTAACTATATATCGGGCCTGTAATCTTCGTATCGTTTTATTAAATTATCAACTAAGCAATTCAAATAAATCCTATACAATTATGTGCATCAAAAAATAAAGAATTATGCAAACACACATACTTTTTCAAGGCTAGAGTTTAGTTTTTAACACTTATTTACGCTTCATTATTCATAGCTTCTGGCGAATCTTTCTCCATGTTTTTTTATTCAACAAATACTTCATTATCTCTACCTGAATGGCAGAAGTAGCTTAATCACTGAAAATTTATTGTTGTTAATACATTATAGCAATATAAACAACATATTACATAACCTTTTTAGCTGAATCATTGACAGTGTCCTTGGAGAAAACATGTAATAGGAAAATCTCTCGAAGACTGAGGACTATACAAAAATCCCTAAATGCAGCTACCAGTCTTTATGGAGAGGAGAGTTTATGAACTGGAGCCTGAAACTCAAAGAATTAATAGAATTCAAGGAACTTATGAAAACAATAATTTGGAATACAAAAATAATCTCAAACCAATCTACGGCTAATTTGGTCAAACTATTAGAAAGAGATTAAAATAAATTAATAAACAAGCTACTCAGAAAAAAATGAAACAGGTCAATCTTGAATTAGATTTTCAGAGTTTCCTCTGATTGATGTAAATTTTATGATTCAAAATTTCTGAACAACAAAGGCAATGATAAATTGATTGAGCGAGTGTGAAAGAGATATATAGGTAGATTACCCAATCGAAGTGTATGCTAAGAACTGGAGAATCATAAACCCTAGATTCATCTCTACTCTAGCCATTTCAGTGACAATCTCTCATAGTTCTCATACCTTCAATTGAAGCTCATCATGAAGAAGACGAACAACCAGATTGAAGTCCTTGATTTGTGTTTTTTTCAGACAGAATCTCTTCAATTTTGAGAAATCAAGTAACCAAAGAAGAGAAAAAAAACTTCTTCGTTTTTGCTGACAAAAAAAAACACAGATCTATTGTAAAAAAATACTTTACCAAATATTAACATATGGGCTTTCGGTGCTTGAATCAGTTTGATAGACAATAACAAATTTGAACTTTTGCATATGGGCATGGTCTGAGCCAACAAAATATATATATTATCTGAATACCTATCAATTTTATAAAATTTATATCAAATCTCAATATACGGTCTAAGTCAAGATACGAGTTAGCATGGAATATGACAGAGGAAGTTAATTGGGGTCCAAATTGTAAGGCTCTCAAAGCTCAGGCATGGAAGGTTAAAGCTCTCCCAAAAATAAAGCACTTACTTTGGCAAATTACTTCATGAGCTCTTGCTATTACTTCAAGATTAAATCATAGGGGAGTTACATGTGATAATATTTGTCAGCGATGTGGATTGAAAGAGAAAACTATTAATCACATATTTTTTTACTACTTGGACGCTTTCAAAGGTTTCGTCTTCAAGAAATAATTTTCTGACAGGGTCGGAGTCTACAAATTTAGATTACCTATATTGGAAAATACCAAATCATATCAAGGGACATGGTACATCCAATTGTTTCCCATGGATACTATGGTTTTTGTGGAAATCTAAGAATAAAATCTATTTAAAAGCAAACAAATTGTTTCCCAGGACATATTAAATCAGGCTATTACTGAACATTTAGCTTGGAAGAAGGCACAAGTAAGTCCAACAAAGGAGGAAGTAGATATGTAGTTGTTGGAGATAACCCCTTCATTGTTTTGATGTCAGATTGATGGTTCTTGGAAGTCATCTGATCTTACAACTGCTCTATGTTGGTTTTGTCTTTAGAGAGAGATTAATGTAATATTGATGGGTGCAAAATGCAACCGAAATACACTTTCACCCCTGCATACGGATTTGGCAGCACTATTATGGGCAGTGAATTCTATCATTTCGGTAAAACTTTATTGCCAAGTGTTTGAAACAGATAGTGCATAGCTCGTCTCCATGGTGCAATTTCCAGAGGAGTAGCCCGCTTTTTCCAGTCAGCTAGATGATCTTGCTCGTCTATGTGATTTCCTTCTTGAGTTGTCTATCTACTGTATCCCAAGATAGAGTAATAAACATGCGGACTGTTTAGCACGGACTTCAAGAGTTTTTTTTTCAGAATGTTCATTTGTAAATATTTTTTTCCTCCAGTGTGGGCAACCAATTCTGGTATGAGTTTCTAATTATTTAATGTTTGGTTGAAAAAAAAATTATATCATATCTATCTATATATATAAAGTAATATGTTGCTCTCTTCTCATGGGGCCACATCATCCTTTTCATACTCTAAAATTTTGACACATAAGCATACTCATTAACTATTCTTCTAATATTTATCTTTAATTGATTCTCATTTAAACTCTAATATTCACATAAAAAATACTTTTTATTAATTTTAAGTTTACACTTTAATATTCATAATAACTACAATAATAATTATGAAAAGAAACTGAAAATTATCTCTTTAAAAAATAATCTTTAAAACTCTAATTTAATAGTTTTAGCCTTATTGGATTTATTTATATAGTTTTCCAAAATGTTACCTTCAAAGAAATAAATCAAAGTATTAATAATAATTATTCTCTCTAATTTAATAGTTTTAGTCTTATTAGATTTATTTTTATAGTTTAGAAAATATTTACCTTCAAATAAATAAACCAAAGTATTGATAATTATTATTATAATTTCTATATTTTTTTGTCAAATTAGAATTGAACTTATGATTAAAAAAAATCGTTTTAAAATTTTATGAAATTATGATATATAACTTAAAACAATCAATACGGATTAGTTCAAAAAATATACATAAAATTTAATACGGCAAACATATTGTATGTGGTTCAATCTTTTATCGTGTTTTCATTATAAGCGCTTTTTCTTTTTTCCTGCATTTACGACAATGTTTTCCATCAAGAACATCTTCTCAACATCTTACTCATTATTGATTGACAAGATTTGGTCCAATATTTTTCCTAATACCATATAATTTAGAGTCTCATAAGAAAAACGCTTTGATTACGAAGGAGAAGAAAACATATTTTATGTGTTAGCAAGTAAGGTTTACATAGGATAACATTGTATATATTTGATAACATATTTTAATATGAACCACATGTCACAGTAATACTTTCGCTAAGGGTTGAAAAACATGAATCTCAAGCCACGGACCATCAGCCCATTAGAAGCAATCAACTAATGGAGAGATATCTTAAGAGCGGCAACGAGGAGGCACATTATATCAAGGAGTATACAAAGCGTTCTTCAAGACGTAACAAGTGACATAATCAAAGTGAAATGCAGAGTTACTGAGAATGATGGAAAGAGACATGGATTTGCGTTAACTGTTAGTGGTTTCAATCTTTTTTCCTAGGTATGAAGAAAGACTAACAAGAAACAACAACAAAAATGAATTTCTTTAAATAGTGAAGTTAACAGATGAGTAATTTTACTCCACTTAATAGTGATTTTCCTCATGAACTTATGAGATTAAACCACTCAAATTTAAAGAAAAAACGGGTTCAATGCTTTGAATGTCAATGTTGAATGTGAGAATATTCGGCAGTAAAAAAAACTCTTTCAATACCACCTTAAATAGTTATGAGACCGACAAGGACTAACTGAACTTTGAAAACTATATTTATTTCACTACAAAAATTCCAACAAATCAAATCCTGTTACATAGAGGCGGACACATACACAAACATAGGACATAGAGTAATTAAAATATTATATTGACCAGAAAGAAGAACTCATGAAAGTGAATTACATGTCCAAATCAAAACTTCAGAATCTTTTTAGTTGGGCATCAGCCTCAAGGTTTAAGTGTTGAATATAAAGATCATTATTCATTGTCTAAGCTCTGTTTAGGTGAAAGACTACAAGACAATATTATAACACTTATCTAACCTTATTCGATACATCATAATCTCTATATTGCAGATGAGTATAATTCCTAAATGGGGGTATTTAATCTTATATCGAATCGCCTTTGTTGCAGGTTCTGATTTTGAGTCTTTGTTGAACAAAAATGATAAAGCAAGATACACACACATAAATTCATGAGGTTAAGCATACGAAAAAATATCAAACACAAAAAAATGGAGAACAAATAAATACAATATACCAAAAAAACAAAAAATATAAAAAAAAAAATGAAAAACTCTATTATTGACTAACAATAATCTAAATCCTTAATCAAAATCCCACCCGAAGGGCGGGTCACTCACTAGTTAATGTTAATAAAATACAACAATCTCTGATTATGTTTATAATACTAAATCAAAATTTATTATTTTTAATATATATGTAATTTAATTTATACTTAATCCAAAAACCAAATATAATAATAGTACTTATAGTAAATAAAATTAATTATAAGCTAAAAACAAAAACTTTTATATTCTACAAAACTAAAATAATATATTATTATATAAACTATCAAATTATAAAGTATACATTTCTCCGCGCTGCACATCGCGGGTTACTATCTAGTTTGACATTATTCTCTCATATCTCATTCTAAGAAAAAAGAGAGAAGATAATTTCTTCTTCACTTCTCCTTCCTTCCGTCTTCTCTTCTATTTTATCCAATACAAAACCATAGATCTTTCTTCTCCATCACCAACTCTTTTTTCTTTTCCTCACCTCGATCATTATCAGCTCCTCCCGCATACTTGCTCGTACTTTATGGTGTCGCTGAACATACCAGAGAGATTAAAACATGGAGATCCGGAGATGATGTCAAACCGGTGATCCTTGTCTGCGGATTTATGTTGAGAAGCCGAGTCAGCAGTTGTCGGAAATCCGGCGATGTACACTTTGAGATGCAAAATTATTTCTTATAGATCTTCCAATAACTCTCAAATGAATAGCCGTCATCAACAAATCGTCGCCACAATCAACAAGCCGTCACCTGCATTGGATGTTTCTATCCAAAACTCTAGTTGTTAATGGGTATGGGCTTGTCAAATTTTGTAATGAGATGGGCTATGTAATTGTAAATTTGCTAAAATAGATCTTTTATTAGGTTATGATTAGATATTAAACCCTATAACCGAACCAAAAAATGATATCCAAACCGAATCAACTGAAAATTGTTTTTGGTTTAAATCGACCAGATTCTCAAATTTCCAATAACCTGCAATTCTGAATAAACCGACTCATTTACACCGATTAAACCGTTGGCCCATGGCTATTGAAATTTACCTAATTAGACCGAAATCCATTGCCTTTTCTCCAACTTACTCTAAAATTTAACTAATTTTTTTTCCAACCAAACATTAAATTAAAAGTTCACTCCATAATTGGTGGTCCAATTTGGAGAAAAAGTGTTTACAAAAGATGTTTCAAAAGATAAAACCCTAGAGGTCCGTGCTAAATAATCAGCATGTGAATTACACGAATGGGGAATACGAGAAAATATTTAACTAATATTTATTAGAGAATATTTAATTAGTTTAACAAAATATTGAATGAAACAAAGTCTGGTTAGATTGACATATAGTTTGGTTTGAGGTTAGTTTAGTGGTTAACATAGATTATCAAAAGGTTTCCCGTTCACAAACATTAAAAAAAAATTATTTCATCAAACTCTTCTAATCTTAAAGACGTAACCCACAAAAGAATTAACATTTACAATTTTTAAAAGGAAACAAAATAATTCGAACAAACCAAAATATTAAATTTTGCGCATTTCAATTTCTAAACAATAAAGAGTTAAATAAACTTATTATATTTTTATGTTAAAGATTATTATATTTTTATCAAAGAAAAAGCTTACAAATTACAAAACATGTTTATTTTTATTTTTTTGAAAAAGACAAAACACGTTTATTATGATCTGTTTTAAATACAAATGGATAAGATGAAACACAAATATACAAAAGAATAAGATGTCACAAATATAATGATAAGTAACAAAAGAATTATAATGATAACTTGATAAGTAACAAAAGAATCAAAAAAAAAAATTAACTCAATATAAAATTTGGCAATTAATAAAACAGATGAAAAATGTCCAAATCCCCTCATCTTTTTTTTTTTGTTTCCCCTCATCTGAGTATCTCATCGCATCATCAGAACAAACTCGTCGAAGCTAAGAACTCCATCACCATTCTGATCAAACCCATGAATCATAACCTTGCAAGAATCAACCGTACGTGACTCACCGAGTCGACTCAATGTCCTCCGTAAACTCGCCGCCGTAATAAACTCTTCCCCTTCTATCAAATACATCCCAAACGCCAATTTCAACTCCCTTCTCCTCTCCTCATCACTGCAGTCTTCTCCTTCCATCAACTTCAAAAACTCCTCAAAGTCAATAAATCCATCTCCATCAATATCTGACACCTTCACCACATCCTCCGCCTCGTGTGAGGATAACGCGCCGCCTAAGAGACTAACGCAGCTTTGTAGCTCTTCCCCGGAGATTTTCCTGTCGGAGTTCGTATCCATATAGTCAAACACAGCTCTTAACTCGTCGACGTTTAACGAGCTGCCTCCGCTACTACTGTTGGTTCTTACTTCGTTTTCCTCCGCCACTTGAAGTTTCTCGGATGATTCTGATTTCCTCTTGGATATTTTCTTGTATAGTTTTGCTAAAGGCGATGTCATTTCTTGATTTGAATATAAACCTCAAAGCTTTAAAATTTAAGTGTTTGATCAAATTTGGGGACTGGAAAATGTTTTCTCAATGCAAATTCCTTTGAAGATAGTAAATTATATATAGAGATATGTGTTTGAATACGTGTAGAAGGCGAGACTCTTGATTCTTCAACTTTTAAAACACGGGTTTGAAATATTTGGAGTAATATTTAAAGGCTGAGGCGGTTGCGCGGTGGTGGCCGGGAAGTTTCCACCGCATTAAGTTTTGGTGGGGAAGGTCAAGTTGAGAACGACTAGGGGAGGTATTTTAGTAATTTAGTGATGGAGTTTTTTCCACGTATTGTGATGTCTTAGACGACTAGACTAAGTTAACTTGTCTGTGACTTTTGTATGATCGAGAATGTATGTATACATGGTTCACACGTGTTTTTAATGATAAGTTATGATTTATGATGAAGTTTCTCGTAACCGTCCAAACGCTATTAACTGTAGCCCAGAGTTTGACAAAAGTTCATTTTTGTTCCTGTGACGTGTTAGTTTTGTTTGTTTGTGGAAGCATTGTCAATCTTGAGATATATGGACCCATATCAAATGAAAAATTAACTTTTGTTCTATTTTTACTGAAAGTACCATTAAAAACTTCCATTTTAATATATATTTTTAACTAAAACTTGTTAATACCGGTTTTAACATCATACCATAAACCCCAATCCGAATCAAGATCCATTCGCCTAAAGTCCAAATTGGTTTTGGCCCATCAGGAAGATTTCGCCGACTTGCATTAACGAGAGCCAAATTAAGAGAAAAGACAATTCTAATCGGAAAAAGAAAAAACAAAGAAATAAAAGAAAGCCCTATCAAAGCCCAAAAATCAATTAAAACCTTTGTAGATTCAATATAAAAGAAGAGGTTTCGAGATATTGAGGAGCAGCCACAAATCGCTAAGAAGAACTAAGTTCTAGATTTCACATAGTTTTTGTCTTCTTTGCTCTGAAACCCTAATTCTTCTTGTCTTGAACCTACGGTTCAACAATTGGTGTTGCCTCTGGGGATCGATTACCAAATTTTCATTCAGGATGGTTGGAGTAGATGGTGGTACTACTGATCCTAAAGAACCAATCCCACCCAAAAATCTTCAAAATCCGCAGCTCGATCTACTCGCTACGAACCCCTCTGCTTTCAGGGGAGGGATAATTCCACCAGAAAAATGGCATCCTCCCTCCAGGCAACAACGGAGTGACTCCTCCACTAAACAGAGCCGCACCGACTCAGCCCCAACTCGCACAGCAAGCTGACCTATCGCTCCTGATCCAGTTACTCCTCGACAGAGCCAGAAGAGACAACATCACACAAGCAGCATATAACACCACATACGTTAACAATGGACCTCGTACACCGACGTCTGAGCTACACGCTCGGAACATCCACCCCGCCTCGACACACCCCAAACACTCACTCCTCAACTACTCTACGAAGAACTGGCCAGTACCCGGGAATGAGAACCGATCTCCATCAAACGATCAAGACCCTCAAGTCACATATGCACAAAGCGACGAGTTCAGCCCATGATATTGATCAAGTTTTAGAAGAAGCTCAGAAAACCCCATTCATGGAAAGAATGTCAAGAGCAGACATGAGCAGCGTGATGAAATTGAAGATTTTGAATTACAACGGAGAAACCCTTGGAACGACAGATCCCATCGCTCACATAACCGCCTTCAGCATCGCCACTAGCCAAGCTTGGATTCCCATAGAGGACCGGGATGCAGTCCTTTGCTAAATGTTCATCGAGAAGCTAAGCGGTGCTGCCCTCCAGTGGTTCTCAAAACTGAAACCCTCGACCATAGATTCATTCAACGACCTCACTCAAGCTTTCATGAAACAATACTCTATACTGGTACCACATGAAGAATCATTTGCCGACCTGTGGAACGTCAAGCAAGGACCTAGTGAAAGCGTTCCCTCCTTTATTGCCCGATTCAAGAAAGTCACCTCCCACGTAACAATGGACGACGCAACCTCGATCAAAGCTTTATGCAAAGGCTTGTGGTACGAAGGTCGTTTTCGTGAAACACTGAGCTCGTGTAAGTCGACCTCTTTGGAAGATGCCGTACACTAGGCCACGGTCTACATCAACGTCGAGGAAGAACTCAACTCGCTCAAAAAATAACACGCTCCACACGCTACCACCTCATCAAAAGAAAAACATAAAGACACTTATCGTGAACCTCGTCTCCATCTAGAGAGCTATGCGAAGGAAAAAGAAGCGATTCTACGTATCATGTGAGCAGTGAGTCACACTCTCTACCATGGAACAAGTACATCTGACCAAAAACTCGGTCTGAGGAAAAGGAATATGATCGCAGATCCAGATCAGATGACTACAACTGCTCCAACTATGAAGAATCTATTCGGCCAAGCGAGAACTGATCAAAGAGCTGCTCAAACTCTTATTGCAATTTTTACAAAGTGTTAGGACACTCAACATCAAGCTGCCATCACCTATAGGATGAGCTCTTCAAGAAGTACAACAAGGGAGAACTACCAGACATTTCCTTGAAACTGTACGAGTCTCAAAGAAAGGACTACATACCAAGTCGTTATGACCGATTAGAAGGAGATGAACGCCATCGGCATAAGAAAGATCGTGATGAACAATCAGAAGATCGTCAAGACGACAACCCAAATGAACATTGAGATGATGAAATCTCACTAATTGAGGAAGATCGCAAGATCAAGACAAACCAAAAGACAAGCTAGATGTCTACGTCATCATGGGAGGTCTAATCAATCAAGGAATATCAACGTAAAGCCATGTCCGCAGCTAAGTGGCCACAACCAGCTCAAGTAAATGTAATTGAAGGAGCCGATCTCCCCATCATTTTCTCTGATGCCGACACCAGGTGACTCGATCTACCACAGCAAAACCTGCTCGTCATCATGCTTACTATTGATAATTGTAACGTAAGAAAGGTCCTTGTTGACATCGGCAGCTCGGTTGATTTTCTCTACAAGGAAACACTCATCAAGATAGGAGTATCTGTTCTCCATATCAAGCCTTACAAACGATGACTTACCATCTTTGACAGCAGATCAATTCAAGCAGCGGGAATAATAAAGCTCCCGCTTCAAGTTGGAAACGTCACCAAGACGATCAAAATTTTCGTAGTCAACGAGCCATTGGTGTACAACATGATCGTAGGAACCCCATGGTTATATGGGATGAAAGCAGTAGCATTGAGCTACCACCAGTGCTTCCATTTCCCATCCAGGTGAGAAATATGCACAATTAGGAAGCCAAGCAGAAGCCCAAACATGTTTTATCAAAGAGTTAAAACTCAAAGCACCACCGGAGACAGGTTACTTTATCACTGAACAGATAACACGCTACAGACCATAATATCTAAAGACAAATAATGACCTAGTGGAGATTATCCAGCTCGATCCTTCTTCCCCAGACAAGATCATCGGAGTAAGCTCCCAGCTCGACCTCAACATTTGATGTGCAATTGAGGTATTTCTCAAGGAAAACATAGCTACCTTCACATGGAAAATCGCAGACATGGTTGAAATCGATCCGAGTATCACTTCTCATGAGCTTAATGTCGACCCATCCTACAAGCAGGTAGGACAAAAGTGCCGAAAGCTCGGCACCAAACGAGCTCAAGTGGTCAACGAAGAAGTAAAAAAACTACTCAATACCATTTTGATCTAGGAGGTAAAATATCCCGAATGGCTAGCATATCCGGTCGTGGTGAAAAAGAAGAATGGCAAATGGTGAGTCTCTGTCGACTTCATGGATATAAACAAGGCGTGTCCGAAAGACTGCTTCCCTTTACCACATATTGACCAACGAGTAGAAGCAACAGCCGGGAACGAGCTACTATCATTCATGGACACTTTCTCGGGATATAACAGATCAGGATGCAACCAGATGACCGAGAAAAGATAGCTTTCATAACAGACCGAGGAACCTACTATTACAAGGTAATACCCTTCGAACTGAAGAATGCAGGCGTAACCTACCAATGACTGGTCAATAGGATATTCGCCAACAAACTCGGCAAAACCATGAAAGTTTATATCGACGACATGCTCGTCAAGTCGACTCGATCTGAAGATCACATTGGACATCTGATGACATGTTTTAAAATTCTAAACAAGTAAGGTGATGTGATCATGCCAAGCACAATGAAGGAGCAGCTTGAACCGGAGCAGCTTGTAGCCGAGGAAGCTAAGAAGAAATGGATTAGCTCAACAACAACGTTTGATCCGGGAATATTAAGAGTATCACTTCAAAAATTCAAGACATCTTTGCAACATCTTCTCAACACTATCCAGGGCAGTTTAGTGTGTGCTAATCCAACTACCCTGGTTGTGATCCAAGCCACCTAGATTTTTATCAAGAGAGATAATCAGACTTATACTCTTTTTCCCTTGTTGGGTTTTTCCCAATGGGTTTACCAACAAGGTTTTTAATGAAGTAAGGCCCGGTTACTCTACCCCAGCCTCTTGATAAAATCAGGCCCAAACTCTATCTTTTAATTCTATGTTTTATTCAAACTTTGTATTTATTTTTGTTGTGTTCCGAGGAGTGGTGTTTCGAGGCATGTCTTGATGACCACCTCCTCGTCTTCTCCTTCTTCTCCTTTATATTCTGACCTAAACTCTACTTTTAATCTTATCAAACATTTTATTCTCAAATTCCTTCTTGTTTGATCACCTTGTTCTCTGGTGTAAAGGATCATCATCCACACCTTGACAAGTTTGAAATCATTGGATCGCTTCATAATCCTTTGACGTTTCACATCAGTCCACCTCTTGTTCTTGCCAAGTTTGGTTTTCACCCACTCGTGGAGCAAGCCCCGAGTGTTCAAAAGCTACTCATCACCTTTGGAATATCACTCATTCAATCCGATTCATCACCTTCACTCCATTTCATCACTTCCGGACTCATATCCGTTCACTCTACTCATCACAACCATTGGAGAACATTCAGGGACGTTGATCCTCATCTATGATCATATCAAGTGGTATCAGAGCTCGCTCCAACCCAAGTTGTGTCGATTCAAAACGTTTTACCCTTTGATTTTCCACAGATCATTTGAATCGATAATGTCTGATGATTGCTAGAATTTTCATAAATTCATTTTGTATGATAAAATCGTGAGATCTGTTGAATTTGTTTCGAAAAAGAGTATAGTATTTGTTAAAATTGATTCTAGAATTTTTGAACATGTGTTGATAATTTTTCGAGGTTGATTTCGTCGAACAGTCGCAACTAGAAGTTCTCGGAATTTGAAAAGTTATTTTCGTGTTAACTTGCTAGAATTGTTTAAAATCATTGGTTAACCCTATAATCGTGAAATCTGTTGCATTGAAACCTAGATTGAGTCTAGTATTTGTTAAAATTGTCTCTGGAATTTTTTAATGTGTTTTGATAATTTTTAGAGGTCAATTTCGATGAACAGTCGTGATGAGGGTTCTTCAGCATCTGAAGAATCATTTTCGTGTTTTGCTCATTTGATTGTGATTTCTTTCAAAGGAACTTTTACTGGGTTTGTTTTGTGTTGCTTTTGCAGGCAGAGATGGCCGATCATTAAGAAGAATCCAGTACAGCAATGACTACTCACGAAGGAAAGGATCTGTTCTACACTAGGTGTAAGGTTCAAGGCAAAGTATGCAGCATCAAGATCGATGAAAGGATTTGCAACAACGTGGCAAGTGAGTATATGGTCCAGAAGCTTGGATTAAAGGTGAAGCAGAACCCATGGCTCGATGATAATTACAACATAAGAGTGAGCCATCAAGTGACGATTTCTATACGCATTGGAAAATACGAAGACGAGGTTTTGTGTGATGTTCAACCAATGGAATCATGTCACATTCTCCTTGGAAAACCGTGGCAGAACAAACATCAAGCGATCCATGAGTATTCTGGTTCCAAAAACCGATATTCGTTTAAGTACAAAAGAAGAAACCATGGTTTGGTTGCAATGAAACCACATGAGATTCAACAAGATCTGCTCATTCTAAAACAAAGAGTAAGACATTTTGTAAGTGAATCTTCTAACTCTCTTCACCAACAGGAAAAAGTTATTGGGATTGGTTCTAAAGAGACTTCTAATAGTCTAACTAACGCTGCACCGGAGCCGCCATCTCCGAGTGATAATTTTTCTCTCTTGCAGGTTCCTAAAGACACAGCAGAAGATCCAAAGGAGCCTTTTGAAGAATCTGGTCTGAGCAGAATTCAGTTTGGAAAAGGAATAGCAAATTTGAATTCTATGAATTCTGAAAGTGAGAAGCATAACATTTGTGAAAAAGCTGAGGAAAGCACAAAAGAGAAGAATCATCATGCGGTGTCAACCCATTCACAAGCTTGCCGAGCTGAAATGTTTGGTAACATCTTACAAGGTACTCAGGTAAGTTTAGCTTGCGAGTTTATTCGATATTGGAATAATTTTATTTTCACTCGTAGCTTCAAACAACCTGTTTTGAATGTTGAAATTTCAAGTATAATGCACTTGATTTTTCCCTTAAGTACCAAGAAAGATACAGGTACCTTAGATGTGTGCAATGGCTTAGGCGGAATCACATCCACACGGAGCTTAACAATGGATCCATCAGAAAGAGTAACAAGAACTCAACACATCATAGTGATCAAGGAGAGACCACCAGTTGCCTCACCACAAATAAAAACCCGAGGTAATTATCTAGACTCTCAAAAACTAGTGAAAGCTAACTTGCTCTCTCTTGGTGCAGATTGTACAATGGTGAGTTCAAAACATTTTCAAGAAAAGAAGACTACTCTTGTACCATTACCGGCTCATGAGTTTTACCTTGATAAAATCAAACTCAAAGGGAATCAAGAGCAAGGTAAAGCTAATCTTTTTGCTATGGTTAGTAAGGTTAATGATGCTGAATATTTGGATCATAAAATATTTGTCTCTTTAGATAAATTCTCTTGTGTATCTAACCTTGTACCGGTGCTGCCGAGTGAGATGATGTGTCTTTTGCAGAATCATAAGAATGTATTTCCAGTGGATGACCCCATTGGACTACCACCCATCTGTGATGCATCTCATAACCACATTTGGAGACCTGGACACTATCTAGGACGTTCAAGACTCTTACTCCACGAGATTTGGACCTCTTCACTTCACATGTTCTCCGTAGAACCTAAAATGGATTTTTCATCATTTTGTTCATTCCAAAATTATCAATGGCGACCAGGAGCGTTCTCATTGTGCAAGTTAACCTCTAGAGTAGAAAGCATTCTCACCAATAATTTTCTGATCAAAGAAGAGCCCCCGAATCCAAGACCGCTTCCATTTACCGAGATAATTTGGAGCACCGGACACTCCAGGAATCCTATCCAGGTATGTATCTCTTTAACTCGATTTGTTTCCCATGATTTAAGGTCTGTGAGTATGAGTTTGTTATCTCCAGAAATCATTGAGAAAAATTTAGATTTATTCAAGGAATATTTGGAATCAAATCATTGTTGTAAAACACAAGTAAAAGAGAAACATGATAAAGATAATGTTTTGACTCAAGCTGAGATATGTTTACTTGTTTATTATGAGTCCATGAATGTGATAACATGCTTGCTCTTTTCCAAAAGTTTTGATAAATTTTCAGGTACAAAAGAGGAGCCACCGGACGTAAATGTTATCTCATTTAATTTCTTTGCAAGGACTGGAATTGGAGATGTTTTCATGAAGGACAAGAAACCCCTTGCTTATTTCCAAATGATCTTTGAAATTGGAGAATCCATAAGAAATTATTGGGGAAAAGAAAAAGTTCCAACTGAAGGGAGGTTCAACCCAGCACCAAAGATTGAAGGCCTATTCACAATCATCAAAAGGATCAAAGGCGACAACGCCTTTCTCAGAGGTAAGTATAAAGAAATTTCCTTATTCAAAGTTACTTATTCTCTTCTTCCTTTCATTGTAGATTGTTCGGATTTGAAGTCAAATCCTTTTCAAGTGGGAGAGGATGATGTGATCATGCCAGGCACAATGAAGGAGCAGCTTGAACCGGAGCAGCTTGTAGCCGAGGAAGCTAAGAAGAAATGGATTAGATCAACAACAACGTTTGATCTGGGAATATTAAGAGGATCACTTCAACAATTCAAGATATCTTTGCAACATCTTCTCAACACTATCCAGGGCAATTTAGTGTGTGCTAATCCAACCACCATGGTTGTGATCCAAGCCACCTAGACTTTTATCAAGAGAGGTAATCGGACTTATACTCTTTTTCCCTTGTTGGGATTTTCCCAATGGGTTTACCAACAAGGTTTTTAATGAGGTAAGACCCGGTTACTCTACCCCAGCCTCTTGATAAAACCAGGCCCAAACTCTATCTTTTAATTCTATGTTTTATTCAAACTTTGTATTTATTTTTGTTGTGTTCTGAGGAGTGGTGTTTCGAGGCATGTCTTGATGACTACCTCCTCGTCTTCTCCTTCTTCCCCTTTATATTCTGATCTAAACTCTACTTTTAATCTTATCAAAAATTTTATTCTCAAATTCCTTCTTGTTTGATCGCCTTGTTCTCTGGTGTAAAGGATCATCATCCACACCTTGACAAGTTTGAAATCATTGGATCGCTTCATAATCCTTTGACGTTTCACATCAATCCACCTCTTGTTCTTGCCGAGTTTGGTTTTCACCCACTCGTGGAGCAAGCCCCGAGTGTTCAAAGGCTACTCATCACCTTTGGAATATCACTCATTCAATCCGATTCATCACCTTCACTCCATTTCATCACTTCCGCACTCATATCCGTTCACTCTACTCATCACAACCATTGGAGAACATACAGGGACGTTGATCCTCATCTAGGATCATATCATAAGGTATAAAGCTCAATCCAGCAAAATGCACATTTAGCGTCATGTCAGAAGAATATCTCGGTTACATCATCACAAAGCGCTGAATAGAGGCCAATCCCAAACAGATCGCCATATTCCTAGATCTTCTATCTCATTGGAATAAAAGAGAAGTCCAACACCTGTCAGGACCAATTTTTCGGCACGTTTTGTTATTTCTTTTGTGACTGTTCAACTGCTAGTGTCGAATCCGGAATCACTGTCTGTCACACCTTTTGCTTGAATTTTCATAAAATATTGGCGTCTGATAAAAATTCGAAATTTGTTGTGTCTGAACCAAGAAAGAGTCTAGTTTCTAGTAAAATTGATTCTAGAATTTTTGAACATGTTTTGATAATTTTTCGAGGTTGATTTCGTCGAACAGTCGCAACTAGAGGTTCTCGGAATTTGAAAAGTTATTTTCGTGTTAACTTGCTAGAATTGTTTAAAATCATTGGTTAATTCTAAAATCGTGAAATCTGTTGCATTGAAACCTAGATTGAGTCTAGTATTTGTTAAAATTGACTCTGGAATTGTTGAACGTGATTTGATATTTTATTCTGTTTGATCAGGTCAAACTGTCGTTTAGGTTTCTTGCCAAGTTTTTCCTTGTTCTGTTTGAGCATTTTACTTGTTTACTTGTTGGGATTTGAACAGGTACCATGGTGGGAACCAGCCATGATGAACAAGAGTCTTCCAACTCCAACAAGCAACTTATGGACTCCTTCAAAGCTATGATGGTTGAGAGTATGACCACTATGAAAGCCGAACTAGAAAGATACATCAAGGATGCTGAACAAGAACGATTTGAGGCTATGATGGCTAAGAGGGCTCATAAGTTGTGTGAAAGATTAACAGCCAGGAACCGACGATTTGAAGAAGTAAATCCACAATGGCATGGTCGTCTAAAAGAAAAACCAAGCAGAGAGCCATGGAGAGACAAGCCGAGACAACAAAGAGAAAAAGCAGCCTATGACTACTGTAGATCTGATGGTAAATCGTCTCATGACAGTCAAAGAAAGCCTAGAAGTGTGAAGGAAGGCAGAGGAGAACACAGCTACAAATTTGGAGATACGTCACTAGATGTTGTAGCCAAGATCGAAGCCAACCTTGCAAAAACTAAACCGAAGGTCCCGATCATCAAATCAACTGAGGGAGGACATTTTCTTCGACCAACCAGGCATAAAGAAGATTCTGGTCAAGCTAGAATTCCATTTGATGGATCCCAGTTTCAAGTTACTAAAGACATGCCATTTGAAAGTCAAGGAATGACTAAACCGGCAACACAAAAACAAAATCCGGAAGAGACTAAGATAAGTGTTGATTTATTCCACACCCGTTGTCTAGTGAAGGAAAGGGTTTGCAGTCTAATAATCGATGGGGGTAGCTTCACCAATGTTGCGAGTGAGACCATGGTTGAAAAACTCGGACTAGCGGTCATTAAGAGAGCTAAGCCTTCTAAGCTGCAATGGCTTAATTATGAGGGACAGCTGGAAGTCAAGAACCAGGTCCTTGTGCCTATGTCCATAGGGAAATACGAAGATGAAGTATTGTGCGACGTTCTACCTATGGAAACAAGTCATATTCTCCTTGAAAGACCGTGGCAATTAGACAGAAGAGTACAACATGAAGGCTTCAGAAACCGTTATTTGTTTGAACATCAAGGAAGAAAGATTGTGTTAGTTCCGATGACACCTCAGACAGTCTATGAAGATCATATTCAGTTGAAGACCAAAGCTGATACCAAAGCCAATAAAGATTGTCAAGATGTCATCAACACCATCTTGAACAAAGAAGAACCACCAGGATCACCACAAGAAGTTAAACTCCAAGAACCACCTAGAGAAGCAACAACACTTATGTTAAAAGGGTTCACTCAAGCTGAAGCAGTTCTGGTCGACGATCAATTACCTACTGCGGGTCACAATATTCAGACTAATGAGAAACCACCAGATGTTTCACCACCAATCAAGACCCGAGGTAACTATCTTGACTCCCAAAGGCGAATGAGAGCTAACTTACTTTTTCTTGGTGCAGATTGTACAATGGTCAGTTCTAAACATTTTCAAGAAAAGAAGACTACTCTTGTGCCATTGCCGGCTCATGAGTTTAACCTTGACAAAATAAAACCCAAAGAGAATCAAGAGCAAGGTAAGAAATCTAATCTTTTAGCTATGGTTAGTAAGGCTAATGATGCTGAATATTTTGATCATAAAATATTTGTCTCTTTGGATAAAGTCTCGTGTGTATCTAACCTTGCACCGGTGCCGCCGAGTGAGCTTAATAAATTTTTGCAGGACTTATCTTTAGGAAACAACTCACGGAAGCTTCCCTTTGATAACTTCCACGACTACAGTGTGATCCTGATATATGATAATAAGATTCTTGTTAAATTCAAAGAAAACAGAGGACAAAGGATTAATGAAGCTCTCGAGAACTACCAAGCTGATTTGGGTGCCAAAACCTTTGCTGATATTGGCGAGAAGAAACTATTTACTTATGCAGTTTTTCCTCACAAGGAGTCTGAAGAATCCATACAAGTTCATGCCATGATCGTTCTAAAGAAACAAGGACTTCATTTCAGCATCAAAATAATTTTAAAGGGCTTAACTTTGATAATATTACAACCGGGTCATATGGATGATTTCTTGATTACTAACATGGAAATTTCTTTTTGTCTTGTTTGGATAAAAGCAAGAGATCCTAAGGCTTACAAGAAAAAGATGTTTGAATTAAATAATAGAAATGCAACTAAGGACATTGCAGGAAACAGCAAACATGGGAACACAGTCAAATTTTCTTCAAATTTCAAAGATGAACCACCAGATGCATTGCTTATGCTCAGAGACAAAGAACTTGAACTCGACAAGGTAAGTATCTTTGTTCCCAAGAATCATTTTATTCCTGATCACGCAGATATAATTTGCTTGTCTCTGTCACAAGAGCCAAACAAAGGTTTTAGGGTAGTCTTGAAACATACAAGAAGAACTGAAAAGAGAGAGGACAGAAAGAGAGAGGAAGACAAACGATTCAAGCCACCTGATCAAGACCAGGATAAACGACAACGCGTCAATCTCTTCATGATACTGGTCCAAGAAAAACCCCCAGATCCAACACCACTCCCATTTACTGTGATACTTATGAACACCGAACACAACAAGGAACTTATTCAGGTAAGTATTTATTTTTCTTGATTTGTTTCTCATGACTTAAGGGCTGTGAGTATGAGTTTAATATATATTAAAATCATTGAGAAAATGTTTGGATTATTCAAGGAACGTTTGGAACCAAACTCTTGTCTTAGGACGCAAGTAAAAGAGGAACATGATAAGGATAACTATTGGGTCCGAAACGATACTTGTTTATTTGACTCAATGACTGTGATAATATGCTTGCTCTTTGCCAAAAGTGTTGACTACATTACAGGTAAAAAAAAGGAGCCACCTGACCTCGAAGTTCTCTTGTCCAATATCTTTGCGAGGACTGGAATCGGAAATGTTTTCATGCAGCATAAGAAACCCATTGATTATTTTAGGATGATCTTTGAGGTTGGAGAACGAGTATGGACACCAAAGATTGGTGGTTCATTTCACCTAAAAAGAAGAATCATCAACAATGCCTATCGACTTGATCTTCGAGGTAAGTATCCCATTATGTTACACTTTGATGGTTCTAACTTAGTGTTGTTTGCGGCAGGTCAAACAGATTTGAGGACAAATCCTTTTCAACTGGGGGAGGATGATGTGATCCTAGGAAGCACTAAGGAGCTGGAAGAGGAAATGGAAGCTTATGAAGATAAGGAGATCCAACAAGGAGCAAAGGATGCATTGGAGGAGCAAATTGGAACAATTACTCGGGCTAGAACAAGAGAGTTTCACCAAAGATTTAGGGTCTCCTTCATGTGACTACTTATATGGATCACTTGCGCTGTCATGAGGGTATCAAGACTACACTGGTCAAGATACACGCCCAAGAGACTTAGTAAATGGCCATGAGGACCCTGCATACTCTTTTTCCCTTCTCCTCGGTTTTTCCCAAGTGGTTTTCCGGGAAAGGTTTTTAATGAGGTGCATTGGGTCTCATGTCCATCTTGCCATTTGCTGAGTTTGATCCACCTCCAGGCCCATTTACTTCATCATAGGTGTGACCCATATCTCTTTTCTATCTCATTTGAATTTTAAATGTTGTGTTTAATTCTGCATGGTCATTGTGTGATTTACGAGGCATGTCTCGTAACTCCACACTCTTTATTGCTACTTCCTTCTCTTCTCTTTATATTCTGCATCCGAACCTCATTATATTTTATCAAACTTTTATTCTAAAACTCTTCATACTTGTTTGATCATTTCTTGCTCAAAGTGTCGGGTCTTCATTCCTTCACACCGAGCAAACCGATAGTCTTAGAGTCTGTCATAACTCTTAAGAAGTATCACTTCGATTCACCTCTTGTTCATCACGTCCAGAGTCCTTACTCACGTACCAAACAAGTCTGAAAGTCTAAATGTTCATCATCACCTTTAGAAGTTTCGCATCGATCCATAAAACCCATCAGACCATACTCGCCGTTTCACATCATTTCATCACTTCCCCATCACTAATCTCATTCCTCCGACCATCACAACCTATTGGAGAGCATTCAGGGACTTGATCCTCATCTAGGATCATATCATAGGGCCGTTACCACCACCCAACAACAAGAAATAGCTCTTCATCATGACCGATTACTTTACCAAGTGGGTGGAAGCGGAAGCATATGGCTCGATCCACGATGACGAAGTTAAAAATTTCATCTAGAAGAATATTATCTACCGACATGGAGTACCGTACGAAATCATCACAGATAATGGGTCAAACCTAATTTTTGCTCAACTCGAAGGATTCTTTGACAAGTGGAGAATCCAACTATGCAAGTTGACTCCGTGCTAGCCTCAAGGAAATGGTCAAGCAGAGGCCACCAACAAAACAAAATCTTAGACGGCTTGAAGAAACAACTTGAGCAAAAGAAAGGCCTTTGGACAGACGAACTCGATGGTATACTGATATATCATGGTTTTTACCGGTTTTAACCATGATATAGGAGTTTTTAATTGAGTATTTTTAGTATTTTATATGTCTTTGGAGTCTTTTTAGAGTATTTTACAGGTTTATACACGTTTGGGATCTTTTACGTGATTTGGAGCATTGTAGCATATGGAGATGCAGAATCATGCAGAGACGTCAGAAGTTTGGCATTCGTTGAAGAACTTTCCACCGGTGGATTGAACTCATATTTTGATACAAAATATATTAATGGATTAGCTTTCATTTAGAAGTAATTTGAGATCATTCCAACGGTGCGATCAAAAGTTATGCCAGTTTTCGTGGAAGCAGTCCAGTCTGTCACGCGAAGGAAGTAAGCCGAGCCATGGGTGTCGATCGACACCACTCAACAGTGTCGATCGACACTATTACTCTGATGCGAGAAAACACAATTTTAAAGATTACAAAGTTGCCCTGAAGTTCTACTTAATTACAGAATACCCCAAATCGTGATTATCATTATAATTAGGTTTTCCAGCCACTTTGTTAGGCTAAGCTTTATTTTACTCTTGATACTTGGGAAGAAAGAAGAAAGAGGGCAGACTCTCTCTATCTCAAGCTTGTATCATCTTTCTCTAATCCCAGATACTCTCTGTTCTCTAGTTTTATATTCTATTATATTGAATGATTTCTATTCATATCGTGATGATGGTTGCTTTCACCATGTCTGAGTAGTTCCTCTGTTAGGTTATGGGTTTTCAAGGGTTTCTGAGGAATTACTGAATCAATGGGTTATTAGGGTTAATTTATAGAGTTCTTCATCTAGGATTGAACTTATTGCTTATTCTAGATTCGCGACCTAGAATCTGATTTAAGGTTATCAATTGACATGAAAGTGTAATTGGTTGCTATATTTATCTTAGGTGAGCAAAATACCTATCTGCAAAGGAATTTGATTTAGGGATTTTGTGAACAAATTGAACCTGATCATTACTGCTTGTCTGGATCTTAGAATTTAGCAAAAAAATTTGGAATTCTAGATTCAGGGATAGATAGTTTACGCAGCGAAAGCTGGTAGGTTTTACAATTGTGTTTGAGTTCTAGAACGGTTCTTAATTATAATCCTGATAGTTAAATTGATTCACAGTTCTGAAGATTCCTGAGATTTCCCTATGCCTAACGCTCTTCTCCATTGATTTACACTTTGTTTAATTATTCGCACTGCAATTTCCTTACATTATACTTTATTTAACATAATACTTTTACTGGTATTTATTGGGTAATTCATAGTCCTTGTGGATTCGATCCCTAAGTACTACAGTGATCTCTTAATTTGAGAGAGTAGCTCAGGGTAAATTTGAGCATATCAAATTTTGGCGCCGTTGCCAGGGACTATTGAATTTACCATTAGAATTAAGTTTAAGTTTTTGTCTAAATTTTCTTTTATTTTGTTACTGATCTCGTTCTTTCTTTCTTTCTTGTGTGTTTCAGGTGCATGCTTAATCGCAAAACTCGGAGCAACAAGAATATTGAGCTAGTAACCCTTTCAAATCAAGAGCTAGCTAAGTTAGAACGAAGAACCCGGAAAGCGAAGAATTCAGAGGTGATGTTGCGTACTATCATCATGGCTGATGAACATGGAGTTCTCCGGGACAGGGATGGCCATGCATACAATGCAGAGGGCCAAAGGATCGATGACAACGGCCAAGTCATTGTTGAGCTGTGGTACTCGACCAGGGTGCTGGTGTCGATCGACACCAACCACAGGGTGACGATCGACACCCACCAGCGGCTGGTAGGGTTTTTGTTGGACAAGGTGCACCTGGTGCCGTAGGTCCACGTGCAATGACATTGGGGGATTACAACCGGCCAGAGCAATTCTATGCCAACCGGTCGTCCATACGCCCTCCTCCATTTCAAAGGAATGACTTTGAACTCAAACCTGCATACTACACGCTTGTCGGTCAGAACCCTTTCCATGGGCTATCACATGAGCACCCTATGGATCACATTGAGCGGTTTGAGGATCTAGTCACTAGCATCAAGGCTAACGGAGTGTCAATCGACTATCTGTTCTGTAAGCTCTTCCCATACTCTCTTGCTGGGGAAGCAGCTTATTAGCTTAAGCAGTTTAAGCCGGGATCACTGACCACTTGGGAGGACACTAAAAATGCTTTCCTGAACAACTTTTATGATGATGCATGGTCTGAAGAGCTGAGGACGAAGATTTCAGCCTTCTCTCAAGGACCTACTGAAGCATTCAAGACCGCTTGGGCAAGGTTCAGGGCTTATCAGAGAGACTGTCCACACCATGGGTTCAATGAGGTTCAGTTGCTTGGAATTTTCTTCAGGGGTGTCGATTGGAGGTATCAGATGGCTCTGGATGCTGCAAGTAATGGCAACTTCAATACCAGATATCCTGAGAAAGAAGCAAGCTAGGAATTTAGATGGAAGTCAGATAGCTGAGGTAAAGGCGAAACTTGATACGGTTCACAACCTTCTAATAAGCAAGAAGCAGGTCCAGTTTGCTGCTGAGGTTGACACCTATGAGCCAGTTGATGAGCATGAGGAGCAGGATGTTAACTATGTCGGTGGCACAGGCTTTCAGCGTTTTGGTACCTCACAAGGAAACCGAGCCTACAATAGGGGCAGTCCGTGGGGCAACTATCAAGGGAATCAGTTCTCCTCTACTTTCACTCAGCGGCCTCAGTATCAGAAGCCCTATCAGAGCAGCAATAACGTCAGTCAGAGGAACTATGGCTCATCTTCATATCAGAGCGTTCCACCACCTACTACAGAGAGTAAGATGGAATCGATGCTTGAGCAGTTCTAGAAGGTCAACAGAAGATCACCGTGGAATTCAATGGAAAGTTAGATTCATTGTATCAGGATTTGAATGGGAAGATCGAGGCTCTGAACACACACATCAAGATGCTCGATACTCAGGTAGCTCAGGTATCAGCAGCTGTCAAGGGAAAGATGATTCATTCGCAGGATGAACAGGTTCCTGCGATCACCGTGAGGAATGACGATGAGACTCTTGAAATTGGCCCGGATTCGATCGACACCACCACACAGCATCGATCGACACCAGCTACCGCAGAATCCATACCATGTGCCAGTGTCGATCGACACCAACCTAGTGTCGACCGACACCCCTCCCAACCTGATCCAGAGATTGCCAAAACACCCAAGATGGTTGAGGAACGCATCTACAAGCCTATTCCACCATACCCTAGAGCTTTTAAGACATATAATGCTTTGGTGCAGAAGATGAGTTGGCAATTTCCAGAAGTTCACGAATTTCGTGATTTGCTGAATGTGAAAAAGGTTATCGACAAGGCATATGCTGAAGAGATCTATCTTAATGATGCTATGGATCTGATTTATCTTGAGTGTTCAGCAATTCTTCACAGTAGATTACCAGAGAAGCTCCCAGATCCAGGTAATATTCCCACTGCATCACGGAAGCAGTTAACTAAGAGAGAAGACCCAGGGATATTTTCAGTTCCATGCTCCATCTCTGGAGTTGAATTCGAGGAGTCTCTCGTTGACTCAGGGTCTAGCGTCAATGTCATGTCAAAGTAAATTGCAGAGAGATTGGAAATTGGTATTCAAGCTGCATCGATGCCTCTCACATTTGCGAACTCTGTCACCTCACTTTCATATGGTATGATCCCTGAATTACTCATTAAACTAGGAGAATGTTTGGTCCTTATTGATTTTCAGGTTGTGAAGATGAGTGAACGCTGTAGTACGCTTTTTATCCTTGGAAGACCGTTCATGGCTACAGTTGGTGCAGTTATAGACTCGCCCAGTGAGAGTATCTCATTCTCTTACAATGACAAGGAGATCTCCTATAAAGCCAGCCCCACAACAAGAGCTCCCAAACACATCTCTTGCATTGATATTTTGGAAGAGCTTGATGGTGTCGATCGACACCAACCACCAGTGTCGATCGACACCCGTCACGAAACATCTCAGAAGGTCAAGTGCAGAGACAAGCCAAGGAGCAACAGAGTTCTCACAAGTTCTCCTATAACCTTGACGCCGCAGAGACGTGTTGGTGACACCATTGAGTATAAGGTCAAGTGCAAAGGTATGTCTAAACCATTCTCTAAGGTTAAAGCACTTATCACCCCAGAACTTAAAGCACATGGACAAGCAGCTATAGATGATGCATTGAGCAAAGTGCTGAAGCTGAACATGCACGACCATAGGGTACGCGCACCGCGTCTCAACCCACTGCCACCACTCCTTGATCCTCCCAGTGATTCTCATCACCGTTAAGACCACTACGATGTCAAGCTAATGACTGTAAACAAGCGCTTGGTGGGAGGCAACCCACCGGTAAGTTTTATTTTATTTTATTTTCCTCATGTTCTAATGTTTTATGGATTTATTTTGCAGTGATTCAGCTGGGAATTTCTTGATCGATTGCCTAGTTTTCTGATTTTAAACTTTAGGTAGTTTAAGTTGGGACATAGTGTCGAGTGACACCACTGGCCGGTGTCGATCGACACCCATGCAAAGATGACGGTAATTTTCATATTTTCCACTTTTGATATTGTGTTTCATTTTTATTTATTTTATTTTCACCAAACTCATACTTTTATAACACTGGGGACAGTGTTGTTTAAGTCTGGGGGAGGTAGTTACTAACTATTCTTTTATTTTCTTAGAGTCAGTCCAAGTATGTTTTATTGAGTCAAAATTTTGTCTGAAATTATGATCCTTGTTTGGTTTGTTGCTTTGATTTGTTTTGTCTAAGTGACCATAGTTACAGAACCATCTCGAGAATCCGACTAATGAAAAAGCTAAAAGGTTGACCAGTTGACTCGAAACACCCATATCTTCAACAGAAATCCGGTAAACCCGAGCTAATTTTTTGTTTTTATCTCATTAATGTGACTGATGTCCATAGGGCTTGACTCGCCATTCATACTTGATAAACAAAACCGCAGTAGAAAGTAATGGTATTCCTCTCCCCTGATTAAAGTTGGCAAAGAAATTATATGTACTCTTGAGTGTTGACCAAGGAATGAACCGGGAACTTGGTGGCAACCACCATTGGTTTTCGTGTCTCAAACCTTGAAGGATTTATGCATTATGTTGAGAGGGGATGAACCGGGAACTCGGTGGCAAACACCATCGGTTTTCGCGTATCAAAACCTTGATATATATAGAGGAATGAATCGGGGATTCGGTGGCAAACACCATCAATACTCGCGTCTCAAACCTCTAGCTTACTGCAGAAAAAGAAAGAAAAATAAAAGAGAAAAGCAAAAGAAGAGTACATGCAAAAGTATAAGTCTGGGGGAGAAAAAGAATACCTAAATAATGTGAGAATCGGTTTGTTTTGTCATGGTATTGTATGGGAATGAGTCTAGAAGGTCCTTGGCTTCATAATCAAAGATGAGACCCATCGATGAAGGTTTAAGGATCAATGTTGTGTGATTGTGGGGATAATCGGGAAAAACTGCAAAGTCTACGGCGAAGTACATGGTGGTTCGATTTGGTTTGATTCTGTGGCATGTGGCACTACAAGAAAACATCATTTTAACTACTGCAAAAACAGTAGGAAATCAGTAGCAAAACAGAGTTTTACGACTGATTAGTGACTGATATGTGTCGTAGTTAAAGGTCTCGTCGCTAAATAAATCAGTAGCAAAATTGCTACTGATTTACGACTGAGTAGTGACTGATAAAATCAGTAGGTAATCAGTCGCTAATCAGTAGTAATTATAACGACTACATAGCGACTCAATAGTGACTGAATTTTGCTACTAAAAGTTCAGTCTGTATTCAGTCGTAAAATATAGCTACTAAATAGCGACTGATTACCTACTACTTGAGCTACTATTTTACGACTAAACTGATCATCGATTTAGATGTTTTGGCAATGTTTACCTACCGGTTTACTACTGGTTTTTATTGTTTTTACTACTAATTTGCTACTGAATACCTACTACAAATTATCAATTTCTTAATGGTGTTTTACAACTAATCGGTTTATTGATTTTAATTAAATGTTGAAGCTATACAGAAAAGAAAAAACAAATTTAAAGGAATTGATAAGTAATAAAAATTTTAAAAACTTACGAACAAGTTATAAACACAACATAATTCATGTTTTTAAACATGTTTCAGACATGTTTCAAAAGAAACAAACAAGTTTCAGACTGGGTTTTTAAACACACAACATAAAGGAACAAGTGTCTTAGGGATTAGCAGAAGCAGAAGAAGTGTCTTGGGCGAGGAATGCGAGAAATCGCTCATCGGTTTGCAAAAATTTGTGGACAATCGCAAGCTCAGCGGTCTGGGCGCTTTCAGCAGCTGAAACTCGAGCATTCTCTGCTTCTTGCTGTGCGATAAGAGCAGCTTGCTTCTTCAGCTTCTCTTCTGCCATTTGAAGTTGTTGTTGCATCTGCCGGAATGAAGCCGAGGTTTCCGGGTTTTGTATATTTCCCTTGAGCAGATTCTTGAGGCTTCCAAAACCAAACATATCTCCTCTTTCATTTGTGAGTGTAGACTACAAAAAGAAAAGAAAGCCTAATAATGTTAGACACTATCACTTATCATCAAATAATTTCCTAAACATATCACTTATCACTTATCTTAGACACTATCACTTATCTCAGACAGTAGCAGTGATCATCAATCAATCTCAGACACTAGCATCAATCAATTTCCAAAACATAAACAACATAAACAAATCACTTCACCTGAATAAAGAGCTTGTTATCCTCTTCTATGGATAGCAATGGATGACGATCATCCGAAAGCTCTGTGGTTTCCGAGTCATATCCATACAACTTCTCTTCCTTTTTCCTCATATAGGCCTCAGCAACTTGCTTTGCTTTCAGATCAACAAAGGTCCCATCTTTCTTGGTATGAGCCCTGATGCACACCTCACCGAAGCTCACTGGTCTCCCCAATTCAACAACCTGAAATGGGAAAAGGATAAGATATAGTAAATGTTAAAAATGTTACAGAGTCAAGCACCAAGTAAATGTTAAAAATGATTAAGAACATAAACCATATATATCACAGATTCAAGCACCAAGTTAATGTCAAAAATGACTTACCATTTCTTGTTCAATTTGTCGGTAAGACTTCTGTCCAGAGGTGTGTTTGTGAGGACCGAGACCTTTACGATCAGACATCCGAGCTGCTGAGGTTGTTGCACTCTTTGATTGTTGTTCTTCAGTGCTCCAATGTTTTTCATGTCTGCCCAGAGCTTATCATTGATCCATTTTGGTTGCTCGTCATTACATCTCGCAGTGCTCACCATGTCTTTCAAGCGAAGTTGAATTATAGACTCGAAATGCTCTTGAACCAAACCTGTTAAAGATGGATCCCATCTGTGTTTTTTCTACAAAACAACAGAGAAAAATCAATGTTAAAGCTATTAAAATAAAAAAACAGAGAAGTTTGGTGTTACAACAGAGAGATTCTTACCGCGAATTCAACGAAATACCGTTCTTGTCTTTCTCTAGGCACAGTCGACCAACTGTAGTAGGGGCCATCAAATTTGTTGGTGAAACACTTTGTAATCTTACGGGTTAGAGATGATTTGTCATAACCAAACCTACAAAGACACAGAAATATATCATTGTTATTGAGCAACAATCACATAATATATCGTTGTTATTGAGCAACAATCACAGAATCATTTCATTTCATTCTACTATACTAAAAGGATCATTTCATTTCATGCAGCAGAGCTAAAATCAAACCAAAATCCCAATCATTTCATTTCATTCTACTATACCGAGTACAATAAACCAAAAACCAGAATGATTTCATTTCATTTTACTATACCGAGTACAATAAATTTTCAACTGTATCGTACTCGGAAACAATAAGCTTCATCATCAATAAACTTCATAAAAAAAATAGCTAGATATTACAGAGAGAAACCGAGTTTACCAAGTTGAATCAGGCTCGAGGAGGTCGGGATCAAGGACTGTGTTGTTCTTCGGCCGTGGTGCACGAAGCAGCGAGTTAAGAGACTCCATCTGGTCTTCGGAGAGATTGGGTTCAGGGAGACCTCCGAGATCAGATACATCTTCATCTTCTTCTGAGTAGTGTGAATTTTGTGCCTGAGAACTGTGAGGAGATTGAGCTGGTCGATGTGGAGGCGGTCGATGAGGATTTTCAGCAGATGCAGCTCCTCCGATTTGAGCCGCCTGAGATGGTCTGGAAGGTGGAGGCGTTGGAGCCTCTCGATTTGCAGACGCTGCAGATCGCGGAGTCATTGTGGCCGAACGAGATGCACCACATGGCGGAGCCGCTGTGGCTGGAGGAGATGCACCAGATGGCAGAGATGTTTGGAGGGACTACTTTCCGCTTCCTCTTTCCACCCATGGAATCGAATGAGAAATAGATCGAGAATCGAGTGAGAGAAAGAGTAAGAGATCGAGAAGAGAAAGAGATAGAGAATGGAGGGAGAGAAAGAGGAATCGAAAGAGAACAAAATCGAGTGGCGAGAAGAGAAAGAGGAATCAAAAGTCGAGAGATAGACAGAGGAATCAAAAGAGAAAGAGATCGATTAGGGTTAGAGTGAAAGAGGAATGAAAATTTTCTAAGTGTTAAAATTAGAAATAAGTCTGAAACGAAACCCACCAAAAACAAAAGCCCACCAAATTTTTTCAGCCAAAAATATAGGCGGGAATTAAAAATTTGGGGTGAAAATTTCACCAAAAATATTTTAAATGGTTCATAATTAATAAAAACTAAACTTAAATAACATAGTAATGCATAAAATATCTTAAGTACCATATTTGAAAAAAAAATTATTCAACATTAGTAAGATGTTACACCTTCGGAATCGTCATCATCAGATTCCGATAAATTACACATAAATTCATCTTCTGGATCTGCATCGCCGACATCGTAATCGAGATTAATTGGGTTTGCTCCATGTAGCGAATTATCGACTACAAAATCTTCAAAAGTAGTCAGCATTACATGATCATTAGTTTCTTGTTGTGAAATAGTCGGTTCCGTGTTAACGTAGGCTCCTAAAATATTTCCCCTCGGGTTGACTTTAACAACATTTAGCCACAAAAGTTTTGGTTTACGGTAGTATGGGTACGGGATATAACAAACTTGATCCGCTTGAGAGGCTGTGCAATGTCAATAAATAGAAGTATATCAACATATGGTATTGAGAGACGAATAAGAGACAATACGAGTGTACGTACCAAGAATAAAAGGTTCATATTTATAGTATCTTCTTGATTGAAGAACATCTATAATCCCACCATTACTCCTCCCCGTTCCTCTACCGATCACAGGGTCGTACCACTTACACTTAAAAAGTGTGATTTTCAAATTAACCGCCCCCTCATACTCGAGTTCTATGATATCAGTTAAGATACCGTGGAAATCAGCTCGATCAGCTGCATTACTATAATGTTCCCCAGTAACACATACACCATAGTTACAAGTCTTTCTTCCCTCATTGTGATTCTTGGTATGAAACAAATATCCTCTTGTATAATATATGGGCCACGTTTTGGCCTTATTCACGGGACCATGAATTATGTCGAGCACCCATGATAGAAAACCAATCTCAGTGTTCCAAGCAGTAACCTGCATATAGATAGAAAATATCAATTATATTGAAGAAAAAAAATACAAATTTCAAATATTTAGAGACATACATATTCTTTGATCCAAGAAGGATATTCTTCAGCTCTTTTCACCAGGATTTCTCTCTCGGGGAGGTCCGAATATTTTACACTAATATAATCTTCAAAGAAACTATATATCTTCCATGCAAATTGGACAAGACAATTTGCCATGGGTGGTCCATCCTGATAACATCCCATACGCCGGAAAGTCGCTTATCGTCCACAACAACACCGCTTTTAGAATAAAATTTTCCTTCTTATACGAATCGTATGCAATGACTCCAGTAGACCACAGTTCTTTTAACTCATCAATGAGAGGTCGGAGGAAGATATCAAGACTAGCTCGCGGATGATTTGGCCCAGAATTGATAATGGTTAGAAACAAATACTCCGTATTCATGCACATACCAGGGGGTAAATTATAAGAAGTCAATATTACTGGCCACAACGAATGATTTTTGGACATGCCAAATGGATTAAACCCATCTGTACACAATCCAAGATAAATGTTACGGGGTTCTTCTGCAAACCGGGGATGTTGATCTTGAAAAATTTTCCACTCCGCTGCATCAGACGGATGACACATTTCTCCCTCATTTGCTTCGTGCTCGGCATGCCATCTCATTGCCGCTGCAGTCTTCTCGCTCTGATACATTCTTTTTAATCTGTCAGTAATAGGCATATACCACATACGACTATATGGTACATTGGACCAACGGTTTTGCTCGTTAGGCATCCATCTTTCTGAATTACAAAACCGACACTTATCAATCTTTTCATCATCTTTCCAAAATATCATACAATTGTTGATGCAAACATCAATTGTATGACATGGGAGCCCTAAATTGCGCATCAATTTATCAGCCTCGTAATGTGAACCGGTTGCTTGGTTTCCTTCAGGTAAATAATCTTTCAAAATTCTGCACATCAAATCCACTAAGTTTTCACTCATATTATGATCAGCCTTATTTTGCATAATTCGAGCAGCTAAGGATAACTGCGAGTGACCTTCACGACAACCATCGTATAATAGAGTATTCGCTCCATCCAACAAGTCGTAGAATTTTTTAGAATGATTTTGTACCGGTTCTTCTACATTCTGATAACTACCATCCTGATGATAGTTATCAAAACTAACGTTAACACGAAATGCATCATTCACCATATCCACATACCTATCTTCTACTACATTACCCACTTCTTCATTCCCACTACTATGCGTTCTATTAACATTACTCGTTCCTAAATCCATGTCGAGTTCTTCACCATGTTTATACCAGATATAATAATCTGGCATAAATCCTCTACTATACAGATGTCTCAAAACTCTTGTACCCGGGATAAATTTCTCATTCTCGCAAATAATACAAGGGCAGTGAAACATACCACGATTTCTCTGCGCAAGAGGCTGGCTATTTGCAAATGCCACAAATTGATCCACCCCCGATGTGAACTCTGCCAAAAGATTTCCCGTCGCTTCATCGAACCTCCGGTACATCCACTCATGAGAATTACCATAATTATAATTTCCAGACATAAATAAGTTGACAAACTTAAATCTCTCTTTGATTTGTGTTTATAATGTCTTTTTTTCCTTTCTGTTTCTACAATTGTGAGAAGAAAATTCGTGTATGATTTCCACATGTTTAACTGCATTTAGCTACTGATTTGCTACTGATTTGCTACTGATTAGCGACTGCAGCCGAAATTAGGTACACCAACCACTAGATGACTTAAACGTGTTTAACTACTTTTAGCGACTGATTTTCGAACCACCGAATACAGTCGCAAATCAGTCGCTAAAAGTAAGTATGCACACACGTGGATTTCATTTCTTCTGCAGTAGGTAATCAGTAGCAAATCAGTGGGTAAAGTTTCTCCATATTTGCTACTAATTACCGACTACATTTTTTACTTCACTTTAGTCACTAAACAGTCGTAAACTTCCTACTATTTAACGACTGATTTAATAGGTCGCTAAATTCCGACTGTTTTATGACTGTTTTGAAATGTTCGTAAATCAGTCGGTAATCAGTAGCAAAACAGTCGGTAAATTTAGCTACTGCATAATCAGTAGCAACAATCAGTAGCAAATACCCGGTTTTGGTGTAGTGTGGATTACTCGATGAACTGCGTTGCTCTAAAGCAAGGTGAGTTTCTCTGTTTTCAAACCTCTTTCACAGGCTGAATGATTGTTTTGCTTGAGGGCAAGCAAAAGCTAAGTCTGGGGGAGTTGATATATCATGGTTTTTTACCGGTTTTAACCATGATATAGGAGTCTTTAATTGAGTATTTTTAGTATTTTATATGTCTTTGGAGTCTTTTTAGAGTATTTTACAGGTTTATACAAGTTTGGGATCTTTTACGTGATTTGGAGCATTTATGGAGCTTTGTAGCATATGGAGATGCAGAATCATGCAGAGATGTCAGAAGTTTGGCATTCGTTGAAGACCTTTCCACCGGTGGATTGAGCTCATATTTTGATACAAAATATATTAATGGATTAGCTTTCATTTGGAAGTGATTTGAGATCATTCCAACGGTGCGATCAAAAGTTATGCCAGTTTTCGTGGAAGCAGTCCAGTCTGTCACGCGAAGGAAGTAAGCCGAGCCATGGGTGTCGATCGACACCACTCAACAGTGTCGATCGACACTGTTACTCTGATGCAAGAAAACACAATTTTAAAGATTACAAAGTTGCCCTGAAGTTCTACTTAATTACAGAATACCCCAAATCGTGATTATCATTATAATTAGGTTTTCCAGCCACTTTGTTAGGCTAAGCTTTATTTTACTCTTGATACTTGGGAAGAAAGAAGAAAGAGGGCAGACTCTCTCTATCTCAAGCTTGTATCATCTTTCTCTAATCCCGGATACTCTCTGTTCTCTATTTTTATTTTCTATTATATTGAATGATTTCTATTCATATCATGATGATGGTTGCTTTCACCATGTCTGAGTAGTTCCCCTGTTAGGTTATGGGTTTTCAAGGGTTTCTGAGGAATTGTTGAATCAATGGGTTATTAGGGTTAATTGATAGAGTTCTTCATCTAGGATTGAACTTATTGCTTATTTTAGATTCGCGACCTAGAATCTGATTTAGGGTTATCAATTGACATGAAAGTGTAATTGGTTGCTAGATCTATCTTAGGTGAGCAAAATACCTATCTGCAAAGGAATTTGATTTAGGGATTTTGTGAACAAATTGAACCTGATCATTACTGCTTGTCTGGATCTTAGAATTTAGCAAAGAAATTTGGAATTCTAGATTCAGGGATAGATAGTTTACGCAGCGAAAGCTGGTAGGTTTTACAATTGTGTTTGAGTTCTAGAACGGTTCTTAATTATAATCCTGATAGTTAAATTGATTCACAGTTCTGAAGATTCCTGAGATTTCCCTATGCCTAACGCTCTTCTCCATTGATTTACACTTTGTTTAATTATTCGCACTGCAATTTCCTTACATTATACTTTATTTAGCATAATACTTTTACTGGGATTTATTGGGTATTTCATAGTCCTTGTGGATTCGATCCCTAAGTACTACAGCGATCTCTTAATTTGAGAGAGTAGCTCAGGGTAAATTTGAGCATATCATGTACTCTAGTCACATCGAACTACACCAAGACGACATTCCAACCGTTCTCCCTTTTTACTATCGCACGGAGTCAAGGTATTAGCGCCAGCTGAAGCAAACATCTTTACCTTGTGATGAATAAAGATGCCCGAGAATGCCGACCTCAATGATTAGATGCTACTAGAAAAAATCGATGAAGTAGAAGAATTGCGCGATCAAGCTTTACTTTGAATGTAAAACTATCGACAGTCAGCGGCAAAGTACTACAAAAAAAACGTGCAACAAGTTCTTTGGAAAAGGCAACCTCGTCCTCCATAAAGTTTTTGACAACACTAAGGAATGCAACAACAAGATGGGAGTCAAATGGAAAGGTTCATACCTAATCTCTAAAGTCGTAAAGCCTAGAGTGTACGAACTCTTGACAATGTCAATGCAACCAGTTTTGCATTCTTGGAACTCTATCAACCTCAAACGCAACTACAATTGAGGTCGGAGAAAATTGAACTACGTCAGACTTGATCCTACTGCAACGGGTACATAGGGAGCCCAAACTCGGGTCCAGTTATAAAAAAAAAAAAGAAGAACAAGAAGAAAAGAAGAAAGGGAGCAAGATCGTCATCGTCACAATTGCATTTCACATTAGTTTGTAAAATAACTACGTTTTGGTTTGATCCCTAAAAATGGGTATGTAGGCAATCTCTTTCGAGGCACAGCTATTACACTAATAAAATCTTTTTTTCTACATTATGATTGATGTAAGCCTTGCATTAAAATAAGCCAAGCAATGCAAAAATTAAGTTTTCTGCTATGACCTCAATATAAGCCGAGTGTGTTAAGCCGTGCCTTTGAAACATAGAGCTTAGTTTCCCATAAAAACCGAGCTCTAAGCCTCGTCTTCCATGTACGCACGAGCTAAGGCATGTCATCAATATAAGCCGAGTCAAGCCTCGCTTTTGATATAAACCAACTTAATTTGTTATCCGTGTAATCCAAGCTTAGACCTCGTCTCTATGTAAACCAAGCCTAGTCTCATATTGTATGTAAACCGAGTTCAAAACTTGCATTACTTTTAAAGGATAATCGTCTTCCTGGCCAGTTGTTCGATCCTTTTATAACCCGATGGCAGACCTCACACACCAACTCGCCTGAGACAAATAAGTCAACATCTCGCACAATCAGGGCCTGACTTCACATAAATTATTGGGGAGGTATAAGTCGAGGTCCCAACTCATATCTATAACCTAAAAGCCGAGCCAAGTCTCGCAATTACCTCTCTGAGTCACCTGAGATAAATAAGTCGATCACATCTCGCACAATCAAATAATGACTTGGACATCAAGCTGGACATTTAGAGGAATTCCTTCCAGAGTAAGTGGCACCAGCAGATCGGCTTCAACAAACTTGGTCACTTGCGTCTTATTCGCCTTCAGCTCAAACTCTTTCTCCTCATCCCCAAAGCTTGCGATAGTCTCCAATGGGATAGGCAGCTTCTTCTCATCTCACAGGTACTCTAGAGCTTCTCGGGTACCTTTGGCTTACCCATGCATGCATCGGATCTCCTGGGCTTCTTTCGAACTTGTCAAAAAGACTTGACTTTTTTGAGAATACTTTCCCGGCCTGAATTTTACCCTCATTAGCGACCTTCACCGATCTTGATTTCCAGAGATGATCACAGTCCTTGGCGTACCTCTCTTCCAACACACTATAACGCTCTTGCAAAGCTTTGTGCTCATCTCGCAATGCCTTGTTTTCCACCTCCAATTTGTCAGACTTAATATTAGTAGCACCAAGCTTGGAAAAAATGTCAGTCTCGTCCCTCCGAGCTACCTCCATATCCACCTCCAGTTGCTCTGCCCTCTCGTATGCTTCGCTATATCTGCGTTGTGCCTCATTAATTGATCTCTGCATATCCTCCCGATCGACCAGCTTATTCTCCGATCTAACAATCCTCTGATGAAGTCTGCTGTATAAAAAGTTTATAGTGCCCATAGCCTGCATCGAATCCATAAAAATAAAAAGCATCGAAGAACAAGAGTAGAGAAGACACCACTTACATTAACGGTGAAGTTGTACACCTCGGCATCTGGCATCATCTCCAAGTCGGGCAGGAGCCCATCCAGACTACCAACCGCCCTAAACAAACTCGAGCAAGCCCCGACATTTGATAAATAGGTTTATCAGGGTTATACTTATAAGAGGGCAAGTCGGGTCTCTTTGCCATTTTCTGAGGCCGACCTGAAGTATTATCGACTATATCAGCTGGCATTTTCTTTGAACCTTCTTCAGCAGCTGAAGTAACTAATGGTATCTCCGTTTGTATGAGTTGTGCATCTGCTGCGACTTTCTTTTTACTCACTGCCTTTTTGGCAGAAGTCATCTGTGGGCGAGCAGACTTAGCAAACTTGGAAGATTTGGAAGACTTGGAAGACTTATCCTTTTCAGGATCATTGCCCTTTGGAGCAAGAATCAGCTTGGTATCCTGAACGGCACTTGCTAGATCAACAACTTCAACAGGGGTTTCATTCCCCTGACCTCGGCTTGACCCACTAGCTTTCATTTTCTCAATCAGACTGGGAACTTTCAAGCATACAGGCGCCAGCTCCTCCTCGTTCTCTTCTTGCTCCTCGTCCTGCTCGTCCTCTGCTTCTCCCATGTCTTCTGGAGCTGCAACCTTGGTTTTCTCTTCCGCCTCCGAAATCGGTGCGATTACAAAAGGGACACCCTTACCTTCATCAATAACAAGTAAAATATTCACCTTAACTCAGAAAAGCCATAAAAACAAAGTAATGAAGCAACATAGCGTACTATGTCATTACAAAAGGGACACCCTTCCCTGTATCAATAACAAGACGTTTCTGACACTTTACGAAGTGATCTTTCGAGATCTGTGGTCACTTAATCATCTCCAATACGCGAATCTTGTCCAGAGCGTTAGAAAAATTGGGAGGAGGAGCTTTGTCCAAAGGATGGCGATCTAAAAAAGAAAAAATATAAGAGGGTGAGAAAAGCAACCTGAGTAAAAGCTGAAGAAATGCCGAAAGAACGACCGCTAACCATAGTGCAAAACCCAACGCCTGAAGAACTGGTTGGGATGAGCAAAAGATGTCAACTCGTCAATTTTAACAAAAAAATAAAATTGTTCCCAGTCCCTCGCCTTCTTCCCTTTCCCATGTGTAGTTAGCCGATGCACAGTCTTGGTACCCAGATAAAAGTTCTTCGGCGTCCTCTTACTTATCTTTTGAATCAAACTAACTTCTTCCAGAAACCGCAGATCAATTTTGATTTGCAGCTCCCCACCTAGCAACAGGAGTCTAAGCAAATGGACAATTGCCATACCTGAAAATTGAGAAATCACAATATTCCTCTCACGACAGTAGGCGACCAGAAGTTGAGGGAGAGGAAACCAGAGTCGAGCTGTCAAGAAGTACGATTCGTACAGGCAGATGTAACCAAATGGGCAATCCCAAGGCCTATCGTGTAGCTCTGGAATTCTTATCTCCACTGCGTCTGGTATCCCACAATGAAGTCTCATCGCTTTAATCATTCCCGCAAAATTGTCAACAATGAAATACTCTGGCCCACGTTTCGGCTCTTTATCAGCCTTCGCCCTACTTGGACCTTTCTCATTTTCCTCGGTTTCCTCCCGAAGATGTTCGTCTGGAGTCCAAAAATCTGGAGAAACTTCTGGAATGGATTCATCTCGCAGATGTGGAACCTCTATCCACCGACTTGAGCCTTCAACCTGATCACAACGTCTTATTGCCCGAGCTAGAACAGTTGAACTCCTGGAAGAATTCCTCCTATTCTTCCTCGTCAGACTCGTAGATATTGCAGCAAAACTCGCAGATTTATCTAATAAACAACTAGAAGTTAATGATCACACCGGAAAACTTACCAATTCGTGGCGGAGTACTACCAAAAAAAGTAGCCGATGTGACAGCAAAATAAATTATGAAGGAGAAGAGCGAGAGAGTCTACCTATTGTTACGGATGAAGAATTAGAGAAATGAGGCCAACTCTCTGTTATTTATAAGGAAAACACGACCTTTCGATTTTCGGCCTATGCGACCCTTCACTTTCTGACCTAGAAACCGCCCAAAAAGATGCGAAATCCTGAAAATCAAGGTAACTTTAGAAATAAAATATTCTAAGATACCATATTACTTGCCACATCACCTTTTTCATCGCATAGTAAGCCGATCTAGTAAGAATAAAATTACATTGTAAGCCGACATATTCCTGCAGTGTAAACTAAGTTCTAACTTGTATAATAAGCCGACCTCGGAAGTCGCATAGCACACTAAAATAATAACCCGTACATTTACGCTTTAGAAATAATAGATCTTGATTCACATCAGGTCATCTATTTTACTTCTTCAAAACTCCAACACTCGTTCTGATGAACTGGGGAGCTAATTGTTGGTACCGGGTTTAGCACCCTACCATAAACCCGACCCGAATCAAGATCCATTCGCCTAAAACCCAAATAGAATTTGGCCTATCAGGAAGATTTCGCCGACTTGCATGAACGAGAGCCGACCTAAGAGAAAACTCAATCCTAATCGGAATAGGAAAGAACAAAGAAATAAGGAAAAACCCGATCAAGGCCAAAAAAACCGACTAAAACCGTCATAGATTCAATATAAAAGAAGAGGTCTCGAGACATTGAGGGGCATCCACAAATCGCTAAGAAGACCTAAGTTCTAGATTTCACATAGTTTTTGTCTTCTTTGCTCAAAAACCCTAATTCATCTTGTTACTTGTTCTTCACGACATCAATAAAATATCTATTTACTCCAATCTCATCTCTTGAAACCATAATTCTTCTTGTCTTGAACCTACGGTTCAACAAAACTTCAAATTTTTTGAGTTTCCAGTTCAAACTTCCATTTTTTTTTTGAAACAAACTTTCAACTGATCTTAAAGTGAACGTAAGTTTGGGTTGACTAACGGTCAACACTACTTTTATCTAACACCGTTAACAAAAATCAATTTTTTTTCAATTTTTTGTTTTCTATTTAACTAAAAACCCTATAAACATAATTAGAAAAATTAAAATAAATAAATATAATGTAACATTTATATTTTATAAATAAAAATTATATTATTTAATTAACTATATATATATGTATAATCATCTTCAATAAATTAGCTAAATTTATATATACTTAATTATTTATATTTAATTATCTTATTAATAATGTTAATGACTAAGAAAAAAGATAATAAATTAATTAATTATTAAATTTTATTTTTAATATTATAATCAATTAATTTATCTTAACATTGCTATGTTGTTTTGTTTATTTTTTATTAATAATATAAATAAAAAGTATTAAAATAAAACAAAAAATAAAATAACAATAAAAATTATTTTATCTAAATTAAATTGTTAATGTAACAGTTAAATAGTTAATATAACATTTAACTAAACAGTATATGTTTTTTAGATAAAATAATTTTTACTGTAAATAAAGCATTTATAGTTATATTATTTTTGTATTGCTTTTTGTTTTATTTATATTTCTAATCATTTTTTCTATCTTTTTCTAGTTAAATAGAAAAAAATAGTTTTTATTAACGGTGTTGGATGAAATTAGCATTGACTATTAGTCTACCTAATGTAACACACACTTTACAACACTTGAATGTTTGTTTTTAGAAAAATAATTTAATTGGAGGTTTGAATTGGAAACAAAAAAATTTAGAGATTTTAGTTAGAAAAATGTACTAAGTTAGAGGTTTTTATGGTAATTTCCTTTGTTTTTATGAAGAGAAAAATAATTTTTTAGCTAACTACAAATGTAATTAATAGCTCTTTAATATATATAATTGTTTTTTAATTAATCGCAGATATTCTTTACAAAAAAATTATTTTTCTATATTACTGTCTCATATTTCAATTATATATTTAGTTTTTTTTTTTGAAGTTTTAATAAATATATATTTCTTTTTCTTATTTGTTTTCTCTAATCATAACCTTTACGCTCTCTTTCATTCTCCCAATGTATCCTAAATCAAAATGTCTCTTATCTTTCCTATCTTAAATTAAAATCCTAACCATATCTCCTCAATTTTGTCCGTTTGATCATCTAGTAAGATTTCAATTATGTTGTATTTTAAATGAAGATACTGATGATGTTATGTTTATTTATTGTAATTTTCTGTTCTTTTTTATTTGGGGAATTTGGAAAATAAGGATATTTTTGATCCTATTATTTAGATTTTTTATATTTGTTGTTTGTATTTATAAATGGAATTAAGTTTAGTTCTACATTTCTAAATTCAGTAATACTTAGTTGTACCAATACAGTTAGTTACACAAATGTTTATTATTATGAAATAAATACAAATACATACATGAATTAACATTGACTCTCGCTTTGACCACCATTCTCAAGCCATTTACCTAAGCATGCTCTCGAGTTTTTCTTCGTCCTTTGCCGATGTTCTCCAACCGATGAGAACCTAGTTTCTTGAACTCTTCATTTATTTTCACATAATCTGGTAGTATAATAGTATACCCCATAATCATAATGTACTAATTGTGCGACTAATATTGTTCATTGTCCCTCAAAAAGAATACAAATAATATTTAGTGATTCCAATTTGTACCCGTTTGCACCATTTGCAAAAGTTGTACCAGTTTGCAACATTTTGTACTACATAAAAAAATTGGGTCTATTCGGACCAAAACTACTAATCTATCTATGATTCATTGTAATTTAACCACTAAAATTCATTAACTATCAATCCAATGTAATAGACTCACAATACAAGATTTCTAATCCAAGTTGTATAAAATTTTAAATCTATTGAAATCTAAATTGAAAACACTCATCCCAAATTACAACCTAGAACTTTGCTTTACTAGCAAATATATACATATAGACGTCCAATTAGATAAAAAACACAAAAAATTGTAAGTATTTATTCCAATTTTGAAAGTTCAAGTTTCAAGCGTTAATGCTCTATCAAGTAAAATCGACAAAGAAGAGAAAGAGGAATGAGTTTTTGAATGCTAATTTCCTATTGGTTGATGTATTTTTATTTTATTTTCATTTTTATTTCAAATTTTATTTTATTGTTAAATGAGGGTAAAATAGTATTCACATATTGTTTTTAAGAAAACAGGTCGATGCGATTAAAGTGGTGTAGATAAGAAAAGGAGATGAAAGAGGGTTAATTGAGATAATCGCTCTTTTCGAAGCTTCACTCAGGTCACAATAATTTTCTTCACTTGGGCTAATGCTCTTTCTTTTTTATTGGGTTTGGTTATTTTAAGTTCAATTAGGATCCATATAATTATGGTCTCATGGTTTATTGGGCTGAGCTCAGAAATTGGGTGCTTCTCAAACAAACTATAGCCTTGGCTAGGCTTGCAATATTTTTACATTTCACATGGTTTTAAATAGAAAACTCTTTAGCAAAAAAAAGAAGAAGAAGGTGAATGCCTTTTGACATCGTACAGTCTGGTTTCCTCAATATGCTATGCGTTACTCTTTCATTGTGTGGTTTGTAGTAAAAACCTACTTAGCCACCAGAGCTCGTACCAGGAGATGTGGTCAGTCTAAGCCTTGTATATTTTTTGGTGAACAAGACGAGACTCAGGATATCACCTCTTTTTGCGTGTCTTTTCTCCTCCATGATCTGGAAAGAAGTTGCTGGTCGTCTTTTGGGCCTCAAGATCCTGCCAGATTGGACATGAATTATGCATCAAATAAGCGTACAACATAAGCGCATTGTTGACAAGACTCTCATAAGGCTGCTGTTTCAAGCGTCACTATACAATATTTGGCGGGAAAGAAATGCTAGGCAACACAATCAAGGGTGCCACACAGTTGCTTTTTAGCTCGTGCCATCCTGAAAGTAGTGCTCGACCGTAATATTTTGTTACGTTATCCAGAAGGGAGTAAGATAAGTGATCTATAAGGTCGTTTGGCTTATCATGTTAGCTAAAAATCTGGTTTGATTTCGTGCTCTGTTTTTCAGAAATTGTTATATGTTTTGCTTCCATGTACATAGCATTCAAATATAAATGAATTTAACATTCAAACAAAATAAAAGGTTGTAAAAAGAAGAATTAAAAAGGGTTTTAATTTTTAGAAACATAAGCTCCAAGTTTTAAAAAGGTAATATAATGAAAACCTTATATAAGTTTGTTTGTATAAACATAAGCTCCTTATTTAGGGTTTTATATTTGGAATGGTTTGATTTTTAGGTTAGAAGGAAGAGAAAGGAGAAAATGTGTCATGTTTAGCAGTGACACAAGACAACATTTCTGAGCTCCATAAAAAACTAACCCTACTATATTAGATAAGATAGTTCACCTCATTGATAGCATTATCAAAACATGGATTCAAATAGTACATCATCATTGATTTGTCATAGTAACTTAATTTTTTAATTCAAATTATTTACCTTCTCGTTTACCTAATTTATTGAGAAAACAAATGCTATGATCATAAATAAAATCTTATTTCATTTCAAAAGGGAAAAGGTCATGATAAAAAATATAATGGTATTCTCATTTTCATTTAAAATAAAGTTGTGATCATTATAATTAAAATAATGTCATCATATCTTTCAAATAAAGATATGATTATCATAAACTGAATAATATCTTCATCATAAATAAATGAAAAGAAAATAAATATAATAGCATCCTAGTCATCACCATATAAACTTAATATTATTATCATCATAAAGAAAATACTATCATCATCTCTATTAAAAAAAATATGATCATAACTTGCATGAGTGAATAACATCCCGATCTCCAAATTTTTCCATTCCGACGAATGAAAAAATATTGTTTCAAAAGAGCATGTAGCCAAAAATGTCATACATTAGATATTGTTTTGGACAAATTAAACAAGTTGTTCAAAGAATAAATGGAGATACAAGATCAATTATAAAGTAACCTTTATTGATATCCATCGTTGTAACAAACATATAATAAGATAGAAATATTTCTACCAATACAGAGTTTGCTTTTAGTATTCGATGATTTACTCAAGGTACATCACCCTCTACCTATATTGAGTCATGTTTCTGACCCAAATTCATGTGGGAATAATTCTCACATAAATAGAATATGATCCAACTACTTATATCACAATTCATGTGGGAGTAGGCTTCCGCAATCTGCGCTTACATGACATATGAACCCATCTATAGTGGCATCAAGTTATGCAATGTGGTTTTAATTGGATATGGCCTAAGTGACAAATTATTCCCAATAACTTTCCACATTCTTTTATTTTGTTGTAATACAAATATAAAGAGTAGTAAAAATATAATTATTATTTCCTAACTTTAATAAATTTAATAAATTTAACCTTCTCATATGATCAATATGTAATTATTTTTATGAGAAACTAATTATTTGGCATGAGATCATATTGATTTCACATAATTCTCATTCCTTTCTAGAAGAAATAAACCTCATTATCATTACCTTTGTATCATTGGATGTATCTTTATCTCTTTTATTTAGGCCCAAAATGTTATAATTCAACAGCCTATATTGATTTAGTTTTTTTTGCCCAAACAAGAATCTTATAAAAGATGGTTGCCCTACGTGTTTATTTGGCGAGAGCTTTCTCACATTCTCCCTCCCAGCGGCGCTCCTTCTCTACTAGGTAAATCGGCCATTTTTACTTCGACTATCAGCCATTAACTGTTTCTTTCTCTCTTACATTTACCAGATCACTCTACTCTTTGTCTGCTTGACAATGAGTCTTCGCATACACATTTTTTTTTGTGGCATTTCTCTCCATATTTTATTAGAGATTTTTCTATGATTTTTTGTTGTTGTTGTGGGATGCATTTCGTCTCACTACACATTTTTTCCACTCTCGGTGCAGCTACTTTTCTTACAGTATACTTTAAGTACGCACTGTTGCATTATTGAGATCACATGCACCTCATGCCGTCATATTTTATGTGAACACAACCACTGATTCTTTCAAATTGTTTTCATATAATATATCTTCCAATTTTATATTTTAGGATCCATTGTTTAGTTTCAATTAGTTTAATGTTAACGCCAAATGATAACCAATGTCACTTGAACATGTCGAAAATATCAGATACTAATAGCAAAGATGAATCGATTAATTCATCTCCAAGCTTACTGGCTTTTAGTAATATACATAGATTGAGTTCATTGTGTAACCTAGATTACTCTCACCTCCCTTGGTCATTAGAAGACTTGGCAAAAACTGTGACGATAGCAGCTATTGTGAGTGGATCACTTGAAAGAAATCCAGTCTCAATCTTGATATACAAGAATATTATCACCATAAATTTATCTTATCTGTTATGAGCCCAAAACCTTAGACTTAGATCTCATAACCGGAGCCGTTGCTAAAGCTTGAAAGTAGAAAAGATTAAAGCAAAGCTTCCTCTTTACCCAATTCTTTCTAGAAAATTAGGTTAATTGTTGGAAGTTAATTATTATTGATGTTTAGATATCCTTTTACATGTCTCTTTACAACCGACCTAAAACCATAGCTAAAAGGAAAATTATCAAAACCTTAATCTAATATTAAAACCAAAACTAACAAAACCCAATATTGATTAGAAAACCATTAAACCAAATAAAACCAAAGAACTTGAACTCTTATCACATATCATTACTCCCCTCCTCGGCTAGGAGCTTGTCCTCAACCTCCATTTCCTCCCACATATTCCACCAAGTCCTTCTTCTCAACTGGTTCATCCTCTTGATCATCCCCGTCATTGACTAGCATGATGTAAAAAAGGACTGGTTTGCAGACATTCCCTGGTGTGAAGAACTCATCCCAATTAAAACATAGACATTTTGCTTGTCTTTCCGTCATTTCTGCACTAGTCAAGTTCTTCCCAAATTGCTGTTGAGGATCTTGTTTTGCTTCTGTGTTTTGAGGCAACGGTGCTTCCTCATTTTTTCCACCTTGGTTCTCAGGGTTTCCTATCATCATTGACCTGGAGATCGGAGTTGAATAGCGTTCCGTTGGGGCTGTATGTCCTCCAAACAGTCGAACCCGTTAATCACCCTCAATTTTATACTCATTGTCCCTTGCGAATTCTATAGCTTCAAAAAAAATTTTGGGCCTCAAATACTCAAACTGCACAGAACTGCCATAGTTATTGGTCCCTTGTAAACCTTGTTTGTCTCCCCAAACACTCCTCAAACTGCTCAAAATATTCTTCCACCGTGCCTATGTGTTGTAGGTTACCTAGCTCACCAGTACCGATAGGATTTACTGCGTCTGCTCACCCAAACCTGCTTTTGCAAATCCTCTTAAATTCTCCCCAACCATGTCGATGAGTAATTAGTCTCCGTAAGTTGTTGTGCCAATGATATGCCTTCCCTGTTAATATGAAAGTTGCTTGGCGCACTCTCGCATCATCATTGTATATTCCTTGATCATCAAAATAATCCTCACATTTTTGCAGCCACTCGACCGCATTGGTTGAACCATCATAAGGTGGAAATTCCATCTTGGACTGTGGCACTATGATTTTATCAGCATCCCTTCCTCCACTTTCTCTTCACTCACTAGTTCCACTCCTCCAACAAACTCCTTTGTGCGTCCTGAAATCTCCCATCAAGGATCCCACTATTTCTTCTTCAGAAAGATCCCCAATCTTCCTAACAGCCCACTCACCACCACCGTCTATCAAGCGATGACCACGTTCCCTTCCCACTGAACGTTTTGCCCAAGGTCCACGGAAATTAGTACTCTTCTGTTCTCTGCTCAGCACACCTCCGTCGCTAATGTTTTTCTTCAGTTTTTATTTAGACACGGAGGCTGTCTCTTTTTCATCTTCCCCAGCGTCTTCTCTCGAACCTGAGGTCAATGATTGAATTTTACTGAAAATCTCCTGCCTCTCCACCTTCATAACCTCTTTGATATTCATTTGTTCCTCACGAATTTCTTCAACCATTGACTTAGTCTGTTCTCGCTCCTCCTGGTGGTCCGCGACTACCAACTCCAGGGCGGCTTGTTGTGTGGTTGATGCTTCCTTTATTTCCCCAATGGTGGTTTGCATTGGATCAATTTGTTTTGCTCGAATCCTCGAACATCTTTCTTAAGTTGCTCAAACTGTGACATTGTCATTAGGTTAATTGTTGGAAGTTAATTCTTATTGATGTTTAGAGATCTTTTTATAGATCTCTTTAGAACCGACCTAAAACCATAACTAAAAAGAAAATTATCAAAACCTTATTCTAATATTAACAGAAAAACTAACAAAACCTAATATTGATTAGAAAACCATGAAACCAAATAAAACCAAAATACTTAAACTCTTATCACATATCATTATCATTTACCATCCTAAAGAATACTTAGGTCCACGTTGCTAGACAAGAGAGCTAGCAACACTGATCTCCCGACACTGGTTCTTACATATCGTATCTCCACGACATTGCTACATATGAAGTTTTGTTTGACATTGGTTTTCATGTAGTGATGCCTCATTTAATTATTGAAATGGCAGCCCTTCTTGAACATTTTCCCAAACAAATTATCTCGATGTGGTTGTGGAATATTGACTACTATTCAAGTATTTGCAGATATGTTATGCATTAATGTCCGGATAAAAGATGTCATGTATACTTACTACTTTAGATCACTTCCATTGGACGTATCTCATCTAATTTATGATATCAAGTGTTAAGAAAGAGAATGATGAAAGAAGTTTGTTTAAATGAATGTTGCTTTTACTCTTGGATACCTTATCCCTTGGTTCAAAAGAGCTGTGGATAGATGGTTTTATCATCATGTTCTCTCCTAATCTCTCTTTAACTAATCATATTTTTTACTGTTTATAATGCAGGTCTCTCCTTTCAACAAACCAACGAAGGAAAATCAAGAGTTACCCAAGTCATTGAAGAAGAGATTAAGTATCAGTTTTATGAGTTCTTAACTGTCAAAATCTATCTAGAAGAAGCACCATCTGAGGTGAGACAATTTTTTAATATTTGTTTTCTAGTAATTTCTTGCAATAAAATATTGTGTTGTTCACAGGGCTTGTCATGTCAAACAACCAATCTCACACTGGAAAGGAAAGTTACGACTTGTTAATGGCAGCTAGTAAGGGGAAAGAGAAGATATCAGGCACATCTTCAAGTTTACCAGAGGTAACTCCCACATCTGCAGATATTCTACCAATTAATATGCACAAGATGCAAGGAGTGACCACAAAGACCTCAACTTCGAAACACCCTAAGGCTGATAGTACCAGCATCATGGTGGCGCCATTAGCATTTGCTTTATATAATGTTTGCCTTTAACTCTAGGTCTGATCTTTACCATATTGTGCAACTACGTCAAGGAGAATTCATCCTTCTCTACCAATGAGATAAAGCGCAAAAGTGAGTTTACTGACATACAAAGACATGAGCTCAATGCGAAAAAGGCAAAGGCAGCGGATATTAACTCCAAGGTTGCTTGCGAAGATGAAAAAATTGCCTCCCTAAAGAAGCAAATCTATGATCTTAAGATTGTGAACTCTGACCTGCGTGTTGAATATAAGACCGTGGAGGAACAAGTTACAATGCTTGAGCGGGAAAACACTTTATTGAGAGCAATATATGTAGACTTTGCTGGTGGTGGAGTAATAACACCTACACAATGGAAACTCATGAAGGAATGGGATGATGGTAAAACTATAGAATTGAATTTGGGAATCACAGAGGATCTACACAACCAGGTGAAGGAGACTGAGGCGAAGGTTAAGTTCCTCTCTCCTCCTGTCATTGAGACTCATGGTGACAATGCTCCAACTCTAGAGGGTGCAACTAATAGCAATGACCTTGATCGCCTTGCCGCTGATGAACGTGTTACTGATGACCCACAATAACTTGTTTAGCCGGCGTTCTTCTTCCTTTAGTTATTTTGCTTTCCTAGTTATCTTTGCATTGAGACTTTCGCTTTTACAATAGCCCATAATGTTTGATGTCCTTCTATTGTAACAATTGGTATTTTGATAATACATATGACGCTTGCTTTGGTCCTTCTAAATGTATTAGCTTTGAGATATATATTTTTATTCCTGATTTTTTATAATAACCGGTTTCTGTCTTTTCCAACACGGCATAACTCAATAGCTTATTACGCAAGTAACTTAAACCTTAACCGGAATTAACCAAAAATACTCCAATAATTCTGAATATCTTCCAATAATTGTTAAAGCGGAGATAAATAAATAAATCCAATAACTCCAATAACAAAAGAATTAAAAAGACACAAGTTCCATCCCTTATGCTGGCACCAATGCTCAACTTCAGACTACTCATCATGATTACCTGCAATAACAGGAGATGGGTGAGTAATTTGGAAATTACTCAGTGGAGCAAGTCTTAGGGCTCACGAATTCTCAATACACAAATATCTCTAAACCATCACAAAGTCTAAACCTAAGACAAGTAAGCAATCACGTGTCTATGACACACAAACATCAAACAATTCCGCGAAGATGCGGCCCTCTTTCGTGCGTCTCGGATCCCTAGTGCCAAAACACGTCTTCCCGCACCACTCACTCATGCGTATCGGATCCCTAGTGCCAAAGCACGTCCTCCCGCACCACTCACTCATGCGTATCGGATCACTAGTGCCAAAGTACGTCTTCTCGCACCTTTTCTTCAGGGCTCGTTAGCCAATCCTAGCCTACCCGCAAACCCGCGTCCATAAGCCAACACACAGCTACAAGGATCTCTCTTCGCAGATAACTTTGTGGTACATCCGCATTTCTATTTTGCACACAATTATTACCACAAAACATTTCATTTTCCTAAACCACAGAACACACATTTAAATTCCCGTATTAATTTCTAAGCCTAAAATTTTAGCTCTTTCTTTATAAAATATATTAAAAATAGTGATAAAACATTGTTACACTCATCAAACAAATATACTCGGCTTAACCTTTGACTAAGTAATTATCTAGATATATTAATGTACGAAGAAAACACGTTCTAGTCCTCACCTTAGCAATTCGGAATGAATTCTCGGTCTAAGACTAGCAAGGTAACTGGTTCAGTACAACTCTCAATCTGCAATGGTTTAGGTTAACCGATCAAAGATTAAATCCAATTAATAATCTTTGATTTACTTATTAATCCAACCAAGTATTCCAAATTCTGATTTAATGGATTAATGTTGATTTGTATTAACTAATTAAATTAATTAGCCTTGGTTCAATAATTAAATTAACCCAAGCTAATAATTTAATATTTAATCCAACGACAATGTTTCAACAATAACTTGAATCAAAATTTGCATGTGAACTGCCGGTTTAAACTGGTTATAATCCAATCAACCAAGTCTAATAATTTAATCTGACCGACAACAAAATTACGTAACATCTCAGCCTTAGGATAAATGAGTTCGGTTTAGTGCAATTAAAATAACAAGGATTCTGGTTTAACTCTTTGAGTAAATCAGAATGTCATCGATGAATACTATCACACACTTATCGAAGTACTCCCGAAAAACATTATTCATCAACTTTATGAATGCAGCCGGTGCATTAGTCAACCCAAACGGTATTACTACGAACTCGTAGTTTCCATACCTTGTTCGAAATGTTGTTTTCCTTACATCTTCTTCTGCTATCAAGATCTGATGATACCCTGAGGTCAGGTCAATCTTTGAAAATCATGAAGCTCCTTGCAGCTGATCCAATAGTTCGTCAATCCAAGGCAGCGGATATCTATTCTTGATGGTTATCTTATTCAGCCCCAAGTAATCATTACAAAGTCTGAGACTCCCATCTTTCTTCTTCACAAAAAGCATTGGTGCTCTCCATGGTGAAGTACTCGGCCGAATAAACCCTTTATCTATAAGGTCCTCTAACTGAATCTTCCGTTCTGCCATTTCTGCAGGCGCCAGACGGTAAGGTGTTCGTGACACAGATGCTGTCCCTGGCTCCAATTCAATCGCAAAAGCATCTACCCTACTTGGTGGCGGTCCTTTTAAAGATTCAAATTCGTCTGCATAATCTGTCACAATTGGAATATCCTCAACTCCCAATTCCATGTCCTCTCCTGTAATAGAAATGGTGGCAAGGAAAGCATCATTCCATTTCTCGATCAGCTCTTCTGCTTGCATCATAGATACAATAGAAAACCCTTCCCCACTTTTTACACCTTGGAACACCAACTTTCCTTCCGGCCTTGCAAAATGAACATGAGCTCGGCGACAATCCAATAATGTATGGTGCTTCTTTAGCCAATTCGTCCCAAGAATCATGTCATAATGGTTCACCTCTGTCTCTGTAAGGTTCCCCAATAGTGCTTCTCTGTTTATCATGATAGGCACATCCAGGTGAACTCCAATGGACTTTTTCATTCTTTTCCAACACTTTCAATCTTCTGTGCCTTTGGAAAAAATTTGCCATCAAAGGTCCAGTTTTTGGTCACTCCCGACTTTACACAGCTGAGTGTAGCACCACTATCAAACAACGTATAAGTTGTGCATCCTCCCACTAAAACTGATCCTACACGGTTACATTATTTTCAAGAAAACAATCACACAACCTCAAAAGTCTTGTATTCGTGATGCACACACATATCGTTTTTTATTTATTTATTTAATAATTAAATATTTACATACCAATGATCGGCTCGTTATCCTCATGTTCTTCAGCCATCATCACTCGAGGTCCCACATTTTGACTCTTTTGAGGCGGTGGTGGTAGGTTCTCTCTGGGGCGATCCTCGGCACGCTGACCTCCAATCCTCTCCATGCAAAAATTTGCAGCGTGCTCTTGTCGCCCACACTAAAAGCAACTTACATTTTTCATAGGACGTGGGCAATCCTGCTGAAGGTGTCCGGTCTGATTGCTCCTGAAACAAATTGGCGGACTCCTCACATTTACTTTGTCCCAAGTCCTTTTTGAGAGCTCATCCCCTTTGTAGCTTTTACCTGCGCAGCTCTGGTCTGGCTAAACTCTTTCCCTAACCCGATCTCCAAGTTGGCAGCTTTTTCTACTAACCCAATCATGTTGTGGTAGTCATACATCTCGCAACGGTTATGTAACTCAATCCTCAAGCCTCTCAAAAACCTACGGATGAGCTTATCCTCACTCAAAACTCTACTTGCAAACCGGCTGAGCCTGTCAAACTCCTCCTCATACTCTCTCATAGTCTTGTTTCCATGTCAAAGTTTGATAAACTCGTTCTCCATCCAGTTCATAGCCTCCTTGGGAAAATACTTTCTTGTGAACTCGGTTTTGAAATCCTCCCAAGTCAGCACGTATCGGTCCTGCACCTGATCTACTATTTTCTCTCACCATACCAATGCTTCATCCTTCAAGTACAGTACCGCTAATTCCTTGCGATACTCATGTGGACACCTAGCATTGTCAAAAAAAATTTCCAACCTTTTCCTCCAATTATCAGCAGCGGTAGGATTATGATGTGATCATGGATAGCTCACAGAAGCAGCTTGAACCCGAGGATGCTTTGGCCGTACCAAGTGGACCAATGACAAGATCGAGAGCCAAAGAATTTCAGAGCGCCATCTCCGCATTACTCACTCAAGTTCGACCGACTAAAGTTCTGTTCGAGAACAAGGAAAATAAACCGTCTTGGTTGCTCGAGTGGACTAATAGCGGGTGATTCGTTTGTACTCTTTTTCCTAGCCTTTGGTTTTTTTCCCAATGGGTTTTCCAAAGGAAGGTTTTAATGAGGCAAATGGGTCACTCTAATCCATCTAAGTCCACAAGAGTTAAACAAGTTTGGTCCAAGTTCAAGTCTAATAATTTTTGGATTTATCTTTTGAAGTCTCAAGCCCAAAGAAGAGATTAAAATCAGCCCAGCTCACTAAATTACCTGATTAATTTCGGCCAAGGGAGTGGAAGAGGTGGCTTGGGAGACTCCAAGAGATATTTTCAACTAGTTAATGTTTTCTTAAATTCCTATGAATTAATTCTAGTTTTTCTTTACTTCTTTTTTCTTTAAAACTCTTTTGTTAGGATCATTTTCGGATGCTACCAAGTTTTTTTATTAAAAATTGAGAGTGTTTTCTCTTGTGTTCTTTGAAGAACAAAACTGATTGTTGGTGAGTCATATCCATCAATCGATCGAATCAAGGTGTGTCATATCCGCGATTCAAACCTTGGCGATTTCAAGTGTGTCATATCTTGGAAAAGTCATTGAGGAAATATCCAAGGCCTTCCGCAACCTTGGTGCGATCCATTCACTCCACATCTATCTATCTATCTATTCCTTTCTTCTTACCCCTCGAAAGTGCCGATTGTAGGAGGATCATCTCAAGTGGTATCAGAGCACACTTTCGGGTTTGGTATTTGTCTTATCATCTTCTCACCTTTTCCATCTTCTTATATCCTCTATCTTTTCATTTTCAATTTCTTTTATCTTCTCTAGTCTTTCTTATCTATTTGATCGGATCATTAGTTTGGGAGATTAGTCAATTTATTTTTATTTTGATCATAATTTTCCTTTTGATCTCCATTTAGTTCTAGTGATATTTTCTGAGTTGTTTAAAAAAAAAAAAAAAAAAAGAAGAAGAAGTTGATCGGACCAAAAGAGAAAAATATATATATATATATATATATAATTAGTCCGAAATTAATTACTTAGGGGGGGTTTTATTTTTTTCTAATTATTTCTCCTTAATTTTCTGATCCTTGATCTGTTTAAAAAAAAAAAAAAAATACTAAACTTTTTCTCTTTTCTTTCTATCTCAAATCAATTGTTTCGAATTTGTGTTGTTGGAGTTGTTCATCCGATTTGATCGGTTTTGTTCCATACGAACCATTGAGAAAATCGCTGAGAGAGAACATTTTGAGTGCTGAGTGATTGAGTGAATAAAAAGGAGAGAAACACTTGTGAGGATCGACTTTTTATTGCTAACGTTTGTTAAGTGTGCAGGGAAAACAAGATCAATATGTCTAATCATTCCAGCGAAGAAGTTGAGAACACCAACTGAGCTCAAAGAAGAAGAAATAACACTTTGGACATGCAGACCTTAGTGGTAGAAATGAGGCGGATGGTGAGGGAAGAGATGGGTGCAGTCAATGCAAGGATCGATACGATTCAAGAGTCCGTTAATCAAGGACTATTGCCGAATACTGTTGCTAGAAGAAGAAGAGCACGACCTCAAGATGAAACTGATGGGGAAGACTTGCATTATTACAGCAGAGGTAGCCAAGCTTCTAATCAAAGTGAAAGAAAGCCGAGACGAGTAAGAGAAGCTAGGGGTCGAAATGAAGATAATCTCGGTGGACTTAAGTTGAAGATACCACCATTCCATGGGAAAAATGATCCGGATGTCTACTTGGAGTGGGAGAAAAAAATTGAGCTCGTGTTTGATTGTCAAAATTATTCGGAGCAAAAGAAAGTTCAAGTAGTTGCAACGAAATTTTCTGATTATGCAATTAATTGGTGGGATCAGATTGTGACGAGTCGAAGACGTAACCAAGAACTGGCCGTAGTCACTTGGGAAGAGTTGAAAAATCTGATGAGAAAAAGATTTGTTCCAAGCCACTATCATCGGGAGTTGCATCAAAAGCTTAGGCGTTTAACTCAAGGAAGTAAGGGTGTAGAGGACTATTACCAAGAGATGGAATCTCTAATGCTTAAGGCCGATATAGATGAAGATGCTGAGGCGACGATGGCCAGATTTTTGAGTGGTTTAGCTCGTGATATTCAAGATAGAATGGAGCTTCAAACTTATAAAGATTTGGAAGAAATGCTTCATAAGGCTGTGTTGGTTGAACAGCAAGTTAAAAGGAGAAGTACTTCTAGACTTTCCTATGGAGCTGGAGCGGCTAATACTAGGACGGGTTACAGCCGAGAGGATAAAACTGTTTCCAAGTCAAGACCGGACCCTAAACCCCACGCCATTGCTGAAGACGTCAAGGGTAAAGCTGTAGTTACTACGTCTAGAAATCGGGACGTTAAGTGTTTCAAGTGTCAAGGGAGAGGACACTACGCCAACGAGTGCACCAATAAGAGAACTATGATTCTATTGGATAATGGCGAGATTGAAACTGAGGAAAAACTTGAAAGTGATGTTGAAACCGAGGAGGACATAGAATTACCAGCCATCGGAGAATTATTGGTAACAAGACGTTCCTTGAGTATTCAAGTTAAAGATTCTGTCCAAGAGCAGCGGGAAAACTTGTTTCACACGAGATGTTTGGTACAAGGTAAGGTCTGCAGCCTTATTATTGATGGTGGAAGTTGTACTAATGTGGCAAGTGAAACAATGGTGAAGAAGTTAGGACTGGAAGTTAGGAAGCATCCGAAACCATTTAAGATTCAATGGCTTAATGATGCTGGTGAGATGACGGTGAGCCGCCAAGTATTGGTTCCTTTAACCATAGGCAAGTATGAGGATGAGATATTATGCGATGTCTTACCTATGGAGGCCGGCCATATACTTCTTGGAAGACCATGGCAGTTCGATAGAAGGGTCTTACATGACGGTTTTACTAACCGTTACTCTTTTGAGTTCAATGGCCGAAAGACGATACTGGCTCCTTTAGCGCCACATGAGGTTCATCAAGACCAACTTCAGCTGCAGCAACAAGGAAAAACCATTGTGAGTGAACCCCTAAACACGCCACCTCAAAATAAAAATGAGACTTTGAGAAAACCCAAGAAAAAGGCTTGTGAGAGTAAACCCGTGAGGCATTCAAATTTCTTTGTGAGGTCAAATGTGGTTAAGAGAGCTCTGTTCTCTAAACAACCCGTTCTATTCTTTGTTTACAAGGAAGCATTGTTGAACCTTACTAACCCCGTACCGGAATTGCCGAGTAAAATCTCTTCTATTTTGCAGAACTTTGAAGACGTCTTTCCGGAGGAAAATCCTAAGGGATTGCCGCCTATCCGTGGGATTGAGCACCAGATCGATTTCGTGCCGGGAGCTTCACTTCCCAACAGGCCAGCATACAGAACCAATCCGGTGGAGACTAAGGAGCTTCAAAAGCAAGTGAGTGAGCTGATGGACAAAGGATACATACGAGAGAGCATGAGCCCTTGTGCTGTGCCGGTGTTGCTTGTCCCGAAGAAGGACGGGACTTGGAGGATGTGTATTGATTGTCGAGCCATCAACAATATCACTGTAAAGTATCGCCACCCTATCCCTCGTTTAGATGATATGTTAGATGAGCTGCATGATCTAGCATATTTTCGAAAATAGATCTCAAGAGTGGATACCACCAGATTAGGATGAAAGAGGGTGACGAATGGAAAACTGCGTTTAAAACGAAACATGGCTTGTATGAATGGTTAGTTATGCCATTTGGATTAACCAACGCACCTAGTACTTTTATGAGGTTGATGAATCATGTTTTAAGGAGCTTCCTTGGAATTTTTGTTGTTGTTTACTTTGATGATATCTTAGTTTATAGCAAAAATTTAGAAGAGCATGTTAATCATCTAGAAGCGGTTTTGATGGTACTTAGGAAAGAGGAACTTTATGCTAATCTGAAGAAATGCACCTTTTGTACGGATAACCTTGTGTTTCTAGGTTTTGTCATAAGTGTAGATGGCATCTAAGTGGACGAAGAAAAGGTACGAGCTGTCCGAGAATGGCCCAGTCCGAAAACCGTAGGAGAAGTGAGAAGTTTCCATGGAGTGGCGGGATTCTATCGGAGATTTTTGAAGGACTTCAGTACCATAGCTGCTCCTCTCACTGAAGTGATCAAGAAAAATGTCGGATTTAAATGGGAAGAGGCACAAGAAGAAGCATTCCGAGTGTTAAAGGATAAACTCACCAATGCACCACTTTTATCTTTACCGAACTTTCTTAAAACTTTTGAAATTGAGTGTGATGCATCTGGTGTAGGTATTGGAGCTGTCTTGATGCAAGAGAAGAAGCCCATTGCCTTTTTCAGTGAGAAGCTTGGAGGAGCTACATTGAACTATCCAACCTACGACAAAGAGTTGTACGCGCTTGTCCGAGCATTGCAAACATGGCAGCACTACCTCTGGCCGAAGGAGTTTGTTATTCATACTGACCATGAGTCTTTGAAGCATCTAAAGGGTCAGCAAAAGCTCAACAAGAGGCATGCTAGGTGGGTAGAATTCATTGAAACATTTCCCTATGTGATCAAGTACAAACAAGGTAACGAAAATATAGTTGCTGATGCCTTATCTCGAAGGTACGCCTTGATTTCTACTTTGGATGCTAAACTTCTGGGCTTCAAACACCTTAAAGATCTTTATCAAGTTGATTCTGATTTTCAAGAGATTTTTAAGTCGTGTGATAAGTTTGCTTTTGGGAAATATTTTAGGCATGACGGATTTCTTTTCTATGAAAATCGGTTATGTGTGCCTAACTGTTCCGTGAGAGATTTGTTAGTTAGGGAAGCGCATGGAGGAGGCTTGATGGGGCATTTTGGGATTTCCAAAACTTTAAAAGTGATGCAAGAACACTTCTACTGGCCGCAAATGAAGAGAGACGTCGAAAGAATTTGTGGGCGATGCGTCAAGTGCAAACAAGCCAAATCGAAGGTACAGTCCCAAGGTATGTACACGCCTTTGCCTATTCCTGATCAGCCTTGGACTGACATTTCTATGGATTTTGTGCTTGGATTACCTAGAACTAGGACTGGAAAAGATTCAATCTTTGTTGTTGTCGATAGGTTCTCTAAAATGGCACATTTTCTTGCTTGTTATAAAACTGACGATGCTTCCCATATTGCTGAATTGTTCTTTAAAGAAATAGTTTGTTTGCATGGAATGCCTAGGACTATAGTCAGTGACAGGGATACAAAATTCTTGAGTTATTTTTGGAAGACGCTTTGGTCTAAGCTAGGTACTAAGTTGCTGTTCTCAACTACTTGTCATCCTCAATCCGACGGCCAAACTGAAGTAGTTAATAGAACTTTGTCTACCTTGTTGCGTGCCTTGATTAAAAAGAATTTAAAAACTTGGGAAGAATGCTTACCACATGTTGAATTTGCTTATAACCGATCTGTGCATTCCGCCACCAAGTTTTCTCCTTTTGAAATTGTTTACGACTTTAATCCTTTATCTCCTTTGGATCTAACCCCATTGCCTTTGAGTGAAAGAGTAAGTTTGGATGGGAAAAAGAAAGCTGAACTTGTTAAACAGATTCATGAGAAAGTAAAGCACAACATAGAGGAGAAGACGAAGCTGTACGCTAAACAAGCTAACAAGGGCAGGCGCAAGATGATTTTTGAGGAAGGAGATCACGTTTGGTTACATCTAAGGAAGGAGAGATTTCCGGCTGAGAGGAAGTCTAAGTTGATGCCTAGGATTGACGGTCCATTCCGAGTCACAAAGAGGATCAACGATAATGCTTACCAACTCGATCTCCAAGGTAAGTACAATGTGAGTTCAAGCTTTAACGTTGCTGACTTAATCCCTTTTGTTGCAGATGTTCCAGATTTGAGGACAAATCCTTTTCAAGAGGGAGGGGATGATGTGATCATGGATAGCTCACAGAAGCAGCTTGAACCCGAGGATGCTTTGGCCGTACCAAGTGGACCAATGACAAGATCGAGATCCAAAGAATTTAAGTTCGACCGACTAAAGTTCTGTTCGAGAACAAGGAAAATCAAACCGTCTTGGTTGCTCGAGTGGACTAATAGCGGGTTTTTTCCCAATGGGTTTTCCAAAGGAAGGTTTTAATGAGGCAAATGGGTCACTCTAATCCATCTAAGTCCACAAGAGTTAAACAAGTTTGGTCCAAGTTCAAGTCTAATAATTTTTGGATTTATCTTTTGAAGTCTCAAGCCCAAAGAAGAGATTAAAATCAGCCCAGCTCACTAAATTACCTGATTAATTTCGGCCAAGGGAGTGGAAGAGGTGGCTTGGGAGACTCCAAGAGATATTTTCATCTAGTTAATGTTTTCTTAAATTCCTATGAATTAATTCTAGTTTTTCTTTACTTCTTTTTTCTTTAAAACTCTTTTGTTAGGATCATTTTCGGATGCTACCAAGTTTTTTTATTAAAAATTGAGAGTGTTTTCTCTTGTGTTCTTTGAAGAACAAAACTGATTGTTGGTGAGTCATATCCATCAATCGATCGAATCAAGGTGTGTCATATCCGCGATTCAAACCTTGGCGATTTCAAGTGTGTCATATCTTGGAAAAGTCATTGAGGAAATATCCAAGGCCTTCCGCAACCTTGGTGCGATCCATTCACTCCACATCTATCTATCTATCTATTCCTTTCTTCTTACCCCTCGAAAGTGCCAATTCTAGGAGGATCATATCAGATTAGATCGGCCAGCGAAGGACTCAATGCCCATGTCCTTCAAATTCCTCATCGCCTCCCAATATGTCGGCCCCTGCACGTGGACTTGTAACAAATACAAGGTCAACACTTGAATCTTTGATTATGCCAAAAATAGTCTTTTATCGCAATCCAAGATCTAACATTACAATAGGCTTTCACCATTATCCAACCTGCATAGGTGGTGGTGGTGGCGTAGGTGGGGGTGGGTTCTGAGGCTGGTCTGCAATAACTGTTGCATCCTGTCGTGGTGCAATCAGCTCCGGTGCTCCGTCCACAACTGGTACTCTCTGCATGAATTCCCGGAACTCACAGAACTCCTTAAAAAATCCCATATCAGCTGCAGGGCCATTCACTTGTGCAGCTCCTGCCTGAGCCCCATTAGCTCCCGCCGCATCCGGGTGCTCAACATGCACACTCTCAGAAGAGGTCAATGGGCTCTTAACCCTCACTCTTGGTTGCAGTGCAGCTATCGCTCGTGCTCCACGTGCTTTCTTTGGTGGTATCTGGGCACATGAAAAACAAGCATATCAGTTTGTTTCCACATAACTGTCTCCCGGATCAGCACCGGTTTGACATAACCTAGTGCTCTGATACAAAATTATAATAACCGGTTTCTATCTTTTCCAACTCGGCATAACTCAATAGCTTATTACGCAAGCACGACAAGAAATCTACCGCAAAACCGACGGAATTTCCGACGGACAATAATTCCATCAGAAAAAATCGATGGCTTCCCGACGGATTCCTGATGGATTACCGAGATTTGAAATTATGGGAATCCGTCGGAAATCCGTCGGAAATTCCCGATGGAACTATTTCCGTCAGAAAAGTCCGATGGATTTCCGACGAAAATCCATGCCATTATATTTTGATGGTTTTCCGACGGATATCCATGCCGGTATATTCCGACGGATTTCCTACAGCTTCTGAAAATATGTCAGATAATATGAACGTTAATGTAGCCATTGAATTTACCGTTGTAAACCGACGGATTTCTCCCTTCCTTTATCCCATTACACAACAAGCTTAATTTCATATCTCTCTCTCATTTCTTGTTTACTTAATACGAATTCTAAAAAAAAGTGAAAAATATTCTAGATATTTTCGATCATGGATAGACGAACCATTGATGGTTCCGAAGACGAACAACTTGAACGAGGAGTATGCACGAGGCATATACGAGTTCATGGAAGTGGCGGGAAAGCAAACGCGTGTTCAAAAATCAGGTAAGTTAAAATGTCCATGTTCAATTTGTAGGAATTCTCGTAATGTTGCGATAGAGATAGTTTGACATCATTTTTACAGTAATGGGTTTACGTCGGGTTACAAGATATTGTATTTACATGGAGAAACAAATGTTGAGTATGGTAGTAATAGTGAACCAACTGTCTCAGATTGTTTAGGAGGTAGCACAGAAGTAGATGTAGGTGTAGGGAGCGTGCTGATGGTGAATGATGCGTTTAGAGAGAATGTCAAGTTTAGCGGTGAAGAAAGAGATAGGTTCGAAGAACCTAATGTAGAAGCAAGAAGATTTTTTGATATGTTAGATGCTGCAAAGCAGCCACTATATAAAGGGTGTAAAGAAGGTCATTCGCCTTTATCATCTACAAGTAGATTGATGACGATTAAGACGGATTACAATTTGGCAGAGGAGTGCGTTGATGCGATAACAGATTGGGCGAAAGATTTATTGCCAGAAGACAATCTTTTACCCGGATCATACTACGAGGTACAAAAACTTGTATCTGGTCTTGGTTTACCGTATAAGGTAATAGATGTGTGCATCGACAACTGTATGCTATATTGGAGAGAAAATGAAAATTGAAAAAGATGTCGATTTTGTCGTAAACCACGATATCAGGAAAGTAGTGGCAGAATTTAAATTCCATATAAACGTATGTGGTATTTACCAATGACAGAGAGGTTGAAGAGGTTATATACTTCTCAGCGCACGGCAGAGCCAATGAGATGGCATGCAGAACATCGTCAAGATGGAGATATTACACATCCTTCAGACGCAGAAGCTTGGAAACATTTTCAATCATTGTATCCGGATTTTGCGTATGAGCGAAGGAAGTTGTACCTTGGGTTATGTACAGATGGTTTTAACCCATTTGGGAAGCATGGAAGGAAGTATTCGTTATGGCCCGTAATTATAACCCCTTACAATTTGCCTCCACCTCTGTGCATGCGTAGAGAGTTTTTATATCTCTCGATTCTTGTTCCCGGCCCAGAGCATCCGAAGAGATCACTTGATATATTCCTCCAGCCATTGATCTATGAGTTACAAATGATATGAGAGCATTGTGTGGAAGCGTACGATATTTCAACCCAGCAAAACTTTAAGATGCGTGCGGTGCTTATGTGGACCATAAGCGATTTTCCAGCATATGGTATGTTATCTGGATGGACAACACATGGGAGATTATCGTGTCCATATTGCCAAGACAACACTGATGCATTCCAACTGAAGCACGGCATAAAAAGTTGTTGGTTTGATTGTCATAGAAGATTTTTACCGAGTGATCATCCGTATCGTCGTTCGAGAACAAAGTTTACGAAGGGTAGGCAAGTTTTTGATGGTCCACCGCTAGAGATAGATGGTGAGACTTTATTGGAGCAGTTGAGAGATTTTGGTGCTGAGATGACTCCTTATTGTGGGGGTAATGGACATGAACCTATTTATGGTGTCGGTGAATTTCATAGCTGGCACAAGAAGAGCATATTTTGGGATTTGCCTTACTGGAAGAACAATTTATTGCAGAATAATCTTGATGTGATGCACGTTGAGAAGAACTTCTTTGAGAACATCATGAACACTGTCTTAAACGTCCAAGGGAAGACGAAAGACAATATGAAATCTAGATTAGACTTGCCAGCATATTGCAATCGAGGTTTTCTTGAAGTGCTCCCAAATGATCAATGTCCATTTCCATTATACCGGTTAGAAGCAGCAAAGAAAACAGAATTTATTGATTGGATTCACGACGATGTTAAATTCACTGATGGATATGCATCTAATTTGCGTAACTGCATCGATTATGGAGAAGGAAAGTTTACTGGAATGAAGAGTCATGATTGTCACGTTGTGATGCAGAGGCTTCTTCCATTCGCTTTTGCTCATCTTCTTCATAAAGACGTCCACCAAGCAATTGCAGGAGTAGGTGCTTTCTTTCACGATTTATGCATAAGAACACTTACTGTTGAGGGAATCCAAAATTTACAGGCCAATATCTCGGTGATCCTTTGTAATTTGGAGAAGATATTTCCACCATCTTTCTTTGATGTGATGGAACATCTTCCGATCCACCTCCCATGAGAAGCAGAACTAGGAGGCCTGGTTCAATACCGTTGGATGTATCCATTTGAGCGGTATATGTTTCAGCTGAAGAAAAAGGTTAAGAATTTGAGTAGAGTAGAGGGATCTATTATCGCCCAGAGCATCAACGAAGAGGCCTCACAGTTTGGTGAATATTACTTCCCGTCAAAAATTCATACCAAGAGTAGACGTCCTAGTCGCCATGATGATCGTAATGAGAGAGCGATTTACCCCGTCGTTGTTCCAGAGTTATTTTTCCAAGTTGGGCGAGTCAGTGGCAAAGGAAAAAGCGTAAATTATCTCAAGAGGAGTTTAAACACTTGCATACGTATATCCTAACCAATTGTGAAGAAATTACGGAATATAATTGATTATTTTATATGACACAAAAATTCTTTTATGTCATTTAATGTATAATTGATTATTTTATATGTTATTATTAACTTGTAAACAATTTTGGTTTTCGTACAGGATTTACATGGCATTATTACGCGGGTACTATATGGATAAGACAGAAGACGAGCTTCAAGTCCATAAGGAGGATGATTTTATGCCTTGGTTGCAGTTTTACGTAAGTGTTTAAAAACGCTAAATCATTTAATAAATATATTTTTTTAATACTAATTTGTAACTTATTTTTGTAGGTTTCTGAAGGAGTAAGAAGCGGACAGACATTTCCCACATGGTTATTGGAATTTGTTAATGGTCCAAACTACATTGCAACTTCTTATCCTAGCTACTGCAGTCGGGGATATGGGTTTAGGGTTCATGACGAGAGAAGGACAAGACAAACTTCAGATTCTGGTATTTCAGTGAAATCTGGTAATAATGTTTACTACGGCGTTCTTCAGGAAATATTGGAAGTGCGGTACCCAGGAATGTTAGACTTGAGGTGCATTGTTTTCAAGTGTGATTGGTATGATTCAACACTCGGTCGTGGGCTTCATGTGGACCAATTTGGTGTTACGTCTGTTAATTCAAGTCGGAGACTAGAAACGTATGACCCATTCATTCTAGGATCACAAGCTGAGCAGGTAGGGTACAAATATTAGTGTAATTGATACTCAATTCATTATTTTGTTATAATCATTACAAAATTTATATGTTTTTTTTAGGTGTGCTATATTCGTTACCCTCGAGTTACACGACGGACAGATCCTTGGCGCACAGTTACTATAGTGACCCCGAAAGGAAGAATTTATGGAGTTGCAGAATACGATGCTTTACAGCCAGCAGAAGTTGTTCCAATGGATCCAGTTGAGCCTTCTTGTGATCTGGATCTTGTTGTTGATTTCACACAATTTGGTTTAGTTTTTTCCGAATCACAAGAAGAACAAGGTGAATTTTATGAGGATACAGACTCAATTCCATCTGAGGGATCAGCATCATCATCTGATGAAGATTAGTTATATATGTGTTTTGTATTATTTTTTATTTTTACAGAAAGGTGTAAATTTGTTTTTGTGTATTTTATTTAATTTTGACATTACGGTATAAACCATAGGTCCTCGAAGACCACAGCTGACGAGCATTTTATAAGCTTAACTTGAGCTTTGTATATTTTTACAAGTTTTAATAAAATAAGATTTTTCCAGAAATATATATTCCCTAAACAAACACCTTAACAAACCCACAAAACTCATTAAACCACTTATAAACATTAATGCAAGTATAAAAAACTTCAGATGAACAATTCTTAAACCATTAAACCACTTATAAACATTAATGCAAGTATAAAAAACTTCAGATGAACAATTCTTAAACCATTAAACCAAATATACACAATAACAATTAAACCAAATTTACACAATAACCATTAAACCAAAAATTCACAATAACCATTAAACCACAAATAAACCCATATCCGTCGGAAATCCGTCGGTTTTTCCGATGGATTTCCAATGGAAAGATAATTTAAAACGCTAAAAACGAACACGTGTTTTCGTATTGGCCAGTCAAACCTTAAAGGGGGACACGTGTTTCCACAAAACCGTCGGAAATCCATCGGAAATTTCTGACGGATTTCCGACATATTTGGATATATTTTTAATTTAATTTTTATTGACACGTGTAACCCTAAAACCGTCGGAAATCCGTCTGTTTTTCTGACGGATTTCCGATGGTTTTGGGGGTACATGGTTAATTTGTAATTTCTTGTACATCAAGACAATGTTAACAACAAACTTTGACAAAATAAACTAAATTATGTGATATATAACATATTTTCAAAAGTTTCCGTTGGTCGACATGTTTCGACCGAAAGTGTTTGATAGATAAACGTATAGTTAACATACAAGTTTACCAAAAATGAAATAATCTTATAAACTTTTGAAATTTGACAAATGAAAGATTCTATAAGTTCTTTGTGTTTGCAATCATGAATTTATAAAACTAAAAACATATGTTTACTGAAACGGTGCGTAAATAACCACTAAAACCACAAACCCGTCGGAAATTTCTGACTGATTTCTGACGGTTTTGTGGTAACAGGTGTCCCTGTTTAAGGTTTGACTGGCCAATCAGAAGACATGCATATTTATATTATCCGTCGGAAATCCATCGAAAATTTCTGACGGATTTCCGAAGGATATATCCGTCGGAAATATCGTAATATATTCCAACTTTGTCTTCTTCCTCCTCACTTTCGCAAAAAATTTCCAAAACCTAAAAAACTCTAAAATGGCCAAATCTCCTCCGATCCTTCATTCCAATGTCTCAAAATCCGTCAAACTTGTAAGTTCTTAAGTTTATATGATGGATTGTTAGGTTTTGAGTTAGATTGATTGGTTTAGAAAATTAGAATTGTTAGAATTAGGTTTGTAATGTTAGATTTAGGATTTGGTTTGTTAGTTTTAGGATTTACCTACTTTATAACATGGATTGTTAGATAAATGATTTTGATTTGGAATTTTAGGTTTGTTAGAATTTGTGGTTGAATTATTATGTTAATTAGTATTAACTTTTGTTATGTTTATTGAAATTATTTGTTTTGTTAATTAATTAATTTATTTAACTTATTTATAATTATTTTCATGCATTAAAATTTTCTTAATTTTGGTATGAATTATTATTTTTAGAAAATTATGATTATTTTTTTTGATAATTTTTAATCATGTTAGTAATTTATAATTATTTCCATGATTTATTCATTCTTTTATAAATCATGGATTTACAAATTTATAATTGTTTTGGAATTAATACTTATAAATATAAATTTATGATGATTTTAGTAATTTATAAGTATTTCCATCAATTATTAATTATTTTCTAAATGTATAATTGTTTTGGAATAATAATGAATTTAAAATATTTTTTTGATAAATTTTTATTATTTTGATAATGTATAATTTTTTCATGTAATAATCATGGATTTACAAATTTATAATTGTTTTGGAATTAACACTTATAAATATAAATTTATGATGATTTTAGTAATTTATAAGGATTTCCATCAATTATTCATTATTTTCTAAATGTATAATTGTTTTGGAATAATAATGAATTTAAAATATTTTTTTGATAATTTTTTATTATTTTGATGATGTCTAATTTTTTTCATATAATGTTTGATTTATTTTTTAATTTTTCTAGGGATTACGGTCGGTATTACCATTCACGCGGCGGCGGACGTAGTAGTCGACGGAGAGGTAGTACCGGTTCGAGGAGTTCTCCTACACCGGAGACACATATCCCGGAGACAGCGCCTACGCCGATGCCTTCACCTACTGCACCGATGCAGATGAGCGTCGAGGACTTTATCGCTCAACCAGGACAAGATAGATTGCCTCGTCTCCATCCGGATTGCGTAGGCAGAGACACATGGTCAGTTTTTTTTTAATTTTAAGAATTTTAATATTTATTTACTATTATAACTTTAGTTACAATTCAAATTATTTGCAATAATTTGTTTTGTAGGTTTGGTGATTCCGGAAATGGGATTTCCAAGTCCATTAACCCGATGCTCAATGGAATGCTTCGGCATCCGTACCCAACGTACAGCCAAATGCCGATGGCGGATCAGGAATTGTGGTTTCTCCAATTTGCGGTAAGTAGCTCATATTTTAAATTGTTTTACTTTTATTTAATATAGTTTATTTTAATTTAATTTTTGATTTGCAGCAAGAATTTAATTGGGACAGCCACATGACCGCCACGGTTAGACAATGCTTCGATAGAAAAGCATCGAGAATGTATTCATGGAAGCTGAACGAGTGGAAGGAGAAGTGGCACAAGAATGATGTCCCAAGGGAGTTGGTTTCCAACCCGAGCCTATGGAGCGGGTTATGCACTTATTGGAGTGAAGAACCGACCAAGACAAGCTCCACAACTCATTCTGCGTGCCGAACCAGCGATCGCAAAGGAAAAGGCAAGGCGACGCACAATCTAGGAGCGGTTAGTTTGGTCACACGGGCCAAACAACTGGTAAGTTTCTTATTTAATTAAAATATTATTATTTTAGTTTTATAATTTAATATTTTACTAAATTTTCATTTTTGTAGTTTCGGAAAGACGTTGTCCAACCTTCCGCTCTCCAATTGCTCAAGGATACGCATACCAGCAGGAAGACCCATGAAATCCAAGATCCGCTGGCTCGGGAGATCATTGACAACGTCACGAAGATGAGTGAAGACCTCCTCCTTTCTCAGCCACTCACCGAAGGAACGCCTCCAATGACCGAAGTTCCGTTCGAGAAGATTAACGAATTCGTCTATGAGGTAAGTAAAAAATATATTTAAATCGTTTTTTTGTAATTTCTAATTTTTAATAATTTTTAATTATTTGGTCTTCTGGACGACGGATCTTTTTCTGCATTTTCGCGTTTCTACGGCGCTTCGCCCGATCTTACGGCACAGCTCGCACAACGAGACGCTGAGATGGACGCCATGAAGACGCAGCTGCAACACCTCGCAGAAGAACGAGAAGCGGATCACCTCCAACGAGAAGCAGAACGCGAGAGAACCCACAAATTGGAGGCCGATCACCTAGCATTGCAGCAACGCATGGAGGAATTCATTTCCCGATTCCCGCCATCGTAGTTTTAGTTTGTTTTAGTTTTTTTTGTTTTTTATTTGAATTATTTTATAACTATTGAATTTTTATTTCTTTAATTTTAATTTATATTAGAAAAAAAAATTTTAAAATTAATAAATTTAATTTTAAAAATTCGATTATATAATTAAAAAAAAAAAACAATTCCGTCAGAAATCCGTCAGTTTTTCATCTGTCGGAATTCCATCGGTTTTTGATCCGTCGGAAGTCCGTCGGTTTATAAATATCAGATATCCGTCGGTGTTCCATCGGTTTTAAACCGACGGAACACCGACGGATTAAAAACCGTCGGTTTTCAAGCCATCGGAATTCCGTCGGTTTTAAAGCCGTCGGAATTATGTCGGTTTTATATCCATCTGAAATCCGTCGGTTTATAAATATCAGAATTCTGTCGGTTTTCCATCGGTTTTATAAATATCAGAACACCGACGGATTAAAAACCGACAGATTTTCGACGGAATCCTAATTTCAGTATGCCGTCGGAAATCTGTCAGAATTGCCGATGGATTTCCGACGCAGCTTTTATTTCCGACGAGTTACAAGCGACGGAAAAACCGACGGATTTCCAACGGATTTTTCCAAATCCGATGGATTTATGATGGAATTGGCCGTCAGTTTTGCGGTATTTTTCTTGTAGTGAAGTAACTTAAACCTTAACCGGAATTAACCAAAAATACTCTAATAATTATGTACATCTTCCAATAATTTTTAAAGCGGAGATAAATAAATAAATCTAATAACTCCAATACCAAAAGAGTTAAAAAGACACAAGTTCCATCCCTTATGCTGGCACCAATGCTCAATTTCAGACTACTCATCATGATTACCTGCAATAAAAAGAGAGGGGTGAGTAATTTGGAAATTACTCAGTGGGGCAAGTCTTAGGGCTCATGAATTCTCCTTACACAAATATCTCTAAACCATGACAAAGTCTAAACCATGACAAAGTCTAAACCTAAGACAAGTAAGCAATCACGTGTCTATGACACACAAACACCAAACAATACCCCGAAGACGCGGCACTCTCTTGTGCGTCTCGGATCCCTAGTGCCAAAACACGTCTTCCCGCACCACTCACTCATGCGTATCAGATCCCTAGTGCCAAAGCACGTCTTCCCGTACCACTCACTCATGCGTATCGGATCCCTAGTGCCTAAGCACATCTTTTCCTCGGGGCTCGTCAGCCAATCCTAGCCTACCTGCAAACCCTCATCCATAAGCCAACACACAGCTACAAGGATCTCTCTTCGCAGATAACTTCGCGGTACACCCGCATTTCTATGTCACACACAATTATTACCACAAAACATTTCATTTTCCTAAACCACACAACACACATTTAAATTCCCGTATTAATTTCTAAGCCTAAAAATCTAGCTCTTTCTTTATAAAATATATTAGTAATAGTGATAAATATTGTTACACTTATCAAACAAATATACTCGACTTAACCTTAGACTAAGTAATTATCTAGATATATTAATATACGAAGAAAATACGTTCTAATCCTCACCTTAGCAATTCAGAATGAATTCTTGGTCTAAGGCTAGCAAGGTAACTAGTTCAGTACATCTTTCAATCTGCAACGGTTTAGGTTAACCGATCAAAGATTAAATCCAATTAATAATCTTTGATTTACTTATTAATCCAACCAAATATTCCAAATTCTGATTTAATGGATTAATGTTGATTTGTATTAGCTAATTAAATTAATTAGCCTTGGTTCAATAATTAAATTAACCCAAGCTAATAATTTAATATTTAATCCAACGACAATGTTTCAACAATAACTTGAATAAAATTTTGCATGTGAACTGCCGGTTTAAACTGGTTATAATCCAATCAACCAAGTCTAATAATTTAATCTGACCGACAACAACATTACGTAACATCTCAGCCTTAGGATAAATGAGTTCGGTTTAATACAATTAAAATAACAAGGATTCTGGTTTACCTCTTGGTTCAATAATTAAATTAACACAATGATAACACGAGGCAGAGAACAGAGTTTTGCCGACTTACCTTTCTTGGTGACTCTCCGACGACGTGACTTCACAGACTGTTGGTACCGGTTTTAGCACTCTACCATAAACCCGACTCAAACCGATATCTATTCATTTGAAGCCCAAATCAACTTTGGTTCATCAAGAAAAACTCGCCGACTTGCGCAGGAAGTAGCCGACTTGGAGGAAAAGGGAAAACCTAATCGTAAAAAGAAAAGGACAATTAAATAAAAAAAAGCCCGAGCATGGCCCAAAACTGACTTAAACCATGGTAGGATCACTATAAAAAAAGAGCTCCCAAGACATTGAGGGGTATCCACACTCGCAAAGAAGACCTAAGTCTTAGATTGAATAGCTTTTATCTTCTCTTTGCTCAAAACTCTTGTTACTTGTTCATCACGAAATCAATAAAGATCATACATTTACTCCAATCTTGTCTTTGAAACCCTAGTTCTTATTGTTCCAATATCTGGTTCAACAATTGGCGCCACCTGTGAAGATAGGGACGACGTCCTTTGTCAGTTGTTCGTAGAAAAACTAAGTGGAGCCGCCCTCCAGTAGATGTCAAAACTCAAGCTTCATACAGTCAACTCCTTTAGTGACCTCACCCAAGCATTCATGAAGCAGTACTCGATTGTAGTCCCACATGAAGATTCTTCTGCCGATCTATGGAACGTTAAGCAGTCATCTACGGAAAGTCTTCACTCTTTCATTGAACGTTTCAAAAAAGTCGCATCTCACGTTACTATGGACGACGCAATTTCAATTGAAGCCATGCGAAAAGGCCTATGGTTTGAAGGTCGTTTCCGTGAAACACTCAGCTACAACAAACCAACCTCCCTTGAAGATGCCATGCACCAAGCTACGATATACATAAACATCGAAGAAGAGTACCACTCTCTCAGGAAACAACACGCATCATGTGCTCCTATAGCATCGTCCAAAGAAAAAGCAAACGAAATATTCCGAGAACCATGCCTTAATGGCTAAGACAAAACAAAGCATCACGACTCTTCGTACCACGTCAGCAGCGACACGCGCTGTCTACCTTGGAACAAATATGTGAGACCCAAAGAGGAACCTGAAGACAAAGAAATCAGCCACCGACCTAGATCAGAGGACTCAAGACGATCAGACTACAAATAGTCCAGTCGATCGGATGACTGACGAGGAAGTACGTCAAACTCTTACTGCGATTTTCACAAAACATCAGGGCACTCCACGTCAAATTTTCGACATCTTTATGATGAGCTATACATAAGAGATAACATACCTAGTCGACTGGAACGATCAGGCAGAGACGAGCAACGTCGTCCAAAGAAGCAAAAAGAAGAAAAGCTAGACAGCGGCAAAAGATGACAAAGTGATGAAGCTAAACCCGAAGAAGACAATCAAGATGACGAACACAATAGAGAATGATTAGCAGTCACCATCATCATGAAAGGACTAAGCTCATGCAATGATTCGGTTAGGTCGATCAAAGATTATCAGCACAAAGCCAAGTCGGCTGCTCAATGGAACACACCGATCAATCTTCCTGAAGGAACCAACCTTCTTGTAACTTTCTCAGACACTGATACAAGGGGTTTGGATCTTCCTCACAACAACCCGCTTGTCGTTACACTCGCTACTGGAAAGTTCTCACCGACACCAGGAGTTCCGTAGATCTTATATACAAGGAAACTTTGACAAGAATGAATATTTCCCTTTTGCATATCAAGCCATAGGAAAGAAGGCTCACCAGTTTGAACAATAGGTCGATTAAAGCATCGGGAACAATAAAGTTATCTGTTCAAGTTGGAAACGTTTGCAATTTGGTAAAGTTTGTAGTCATCGATGAACTAGCAGTTTACAACGTTATTATGGGAACACCATGGCTACACAGCATGAGGGCAGTCACTTCAAGTTACCATCAATGCTTACGCTTCCCGTCTGGATGGCAGATATTTACGATCAGCGGAAATCAGGCAGAAGCTCGGACCTGTTTCATCAAAGAGATGAAGCCTAAAGCACCAACAGTGACGATTCACACAATATCCAACGAGTAACAAGCTACGATAATGTATAATTTAAACCGATAAAATTGAACAAAGAACACGTAGAGATTGAAACACCCCGTCCCGGAAACCACTAAACTGAGACCGGTTAAAACCATAACAAACCATGCAAAATGAGCATTTTTTAAAAAATTTCTAACAACTTAATTGAATAAATAAAATCCACTTTAATTATTCCAAAGTACCAGTCAATTCAGACTAACAACCTAGCGGAAGCGAATACTATGTAATCCATCAATAGAAATAATTAAATAATAAATGACACCAACAAGAACCTGGTCATGTCATCCACTCCACAACCTTGGTCCCACGAGCTCCAACAAGACTCAGTCCTTACATGCATCACATAACGAGATGCCTCAGTATAAAAGATACTGATTGAGGCATACAACTACAGGGGCTAACATCTCTATCAGCTACACCAAATAAATATGCAACACATGTACACCACAAAATAATTACGCAATCACCAAACAACACTATCACCCAAACAACGCTATCACCAGATTATACTACGCTATCGCCAATTTCTAACACGCAAGCACTCAGCTTTCCTCACAACAATTTCCTAGATAGTACTTTCCTTTTTATGAAACTTTCCTTTTCGGGAAACTTTCCATTTTAGGAAACCTTCCTTTCCAGAAATTTCTAGGGTTTCTTAAATGTCACAGCAACACAACCGCAACCTCCCTTCCTCACCCTACGGCCAACCACAACAACAAAACAACCTTCAATCTAAAATGGAAAAAATAACAGAAACGATCAGCCTAAAATATGGGATCATGAATCGAAATCTAACCGTCCACATTCATATCGCACGTTGAAAATAAACCCCTAGATGTCCTGAAGCTACGGCCAAAGTTTCGTGATGATCTAACCATAGATGCACTCGCGATGTTTTTTTGAATCCACGTTGGTCCAGATCTCGTCTGAAACATGACACCTCACAAAAATGCGAATAACTTTCAGAATATAAATCCAAATCAACATCTGAACAGTGGTACCTCTAGATATAAGGGTTAGCTACAACGCAACAAAAGTGCCTTACCATTGAAAACGATTTTCTAGGTCTAACCTTTGTTCTACCACGACATGTAAGATATATATGTATTTCCTTCATGTGCAAGCTTTTCTTCTTCTCTTTCAGCCACACTCAGCCTCTCTCTTTCTCTCTTTGAAGGTGGCCACGAAAATTAGAGAGAATGACTAGAGTTTCCGCTATTTTTCTCTTTAAATAGACTTAGGGATTTAATTGGTTCATTTAAATTAAACTAAGAATTAAACTTAAACTATAATTAGTTAATTAATTAATTATTCTCTTGGTTTAATATTAACTTGAAATCAGTTTCTTAAACCAACATTAAACCATCTCTTAAACTGTAGAACTTAAAACCAGCTATCGGGTTTAAGTCCCTAAAATAATACCTGTCTCACAACTTAGACTTTCTATTTCTGGAACACGGGTGTTACAATTTTCCCCCACTAACATAGATTCGTCCCCGAATCTAACTTACTGCCAATCTGTGGCCAACCATACTATCCACACCCAATTACCAACGCTATCAGTGCTAACTCCCTTTCACCGATACAATACTATTCACTGAACGTTATCTCGATCAATGTTATCCACGCTATCCACACTATCCTTACTCAATGCTATTAGGCTATAGTTCTCCACTTGGTTTGGCCAACCACTCTATTACCCGGGAGTATAATGACTTCACGACCCAACACCATGGATCGATCTGTCCACGACTTCATGACCCAACACCATGGATCGATCCGTCCAAATGCATAGAGAGCCAGACAACGACAATCTCTCTAGTGACCTATCCTACAAGTCAGGAATCACAAAGAAGCCCAACCGGCCAGGTACACTTGGCAGTGACTCATCAGTGCACTCCGATGCCGCTATATGGGACCACCATCCCATCCGCCAAACAATTCTGAAAAAACTACCAGCCTTATGTGGCTACTGAACACCTGGTATCCGCACCCACGCTATCAATCACTACAACTAGTGATCCGTCCCCTGTTTACTAATCTTCTAGTAAAAACACAACACGAAAATTCCACTAAAACGCTTTTATTGAATAACCAAATTCAAAAGTACATCGTTTATAATACCATAAATAACGAGTACAACAACGCATAAACCATAAAAAAAAAAAGAATCCAACACCCTGGATACAACACTATGATAAGCCCGGCTAACCCTCCAGTTTACCGAACTATTTGGGAAACTTGCGCTTCATCTTCGCTTCCGGCTCCCAAGTCACCTCTTCGGCTCCGTTACAGCCCCACAAAACCTGCATTTCTGGAACCTTCTTCCTCCTGATCACTCTCTCCCGGCGATCTAGGACACTCTGAGGCTTCTCCTCTACCACCATACTTGGTTTCAAATCCAATGGCACCTCTGCCACCACCTGATCATCCTTATGTAGAGATTTCTTCAACATCGACTTGTGAAACACCTTGTGAAATGCCCATATAGAATCCAGAAACTCCAGCCAATACGCCACTAGTCCGACCCACTCAAACACTCTAACGGGATCCATATACTGCAGACTTAACTTAGTCTCGGAAATGGACCTGTTCGGACCCCTTACATAGCCATCTTCAGATACACCAAATCGCCCACTGCGAACTCTAACTCTTTCCTACGCCAATCCGCATAGCTTTTCTGATGATCCTGAGCTTCCTTCATTTTCAACTTCACAATCAATACTTTCTCAGTCATCTCCTGTACAGAGTCACCGCCAACAGACTCCTCTCCCCCACTTGGATCCAACATAACGGGGTTCTGAAAGGCCTACCATACAATGCCTCGAATGATGCCATGCTGATACTAGCCTGATAGTTATTATTGTATGCAAACTCCATTAAGTTCAGGTGATCCGCCCAATGACCACCCCAATCCAACACACAAATCGTCAACAGATCCTCCAATGTCTGTATAGTCCTCTTGGACTGCCCATCTGTCTGAAGATGATACGCCGTGCTCATGTGTATCTTAGTGCCCATCTCCTTCTGGAAAGTGCCTCAGAACAATGAGGAGAACTTCGAATCCCGATCCGACACTATACTCACTGGTACCCCATGCAATCGCACAATCTCCCTGATGTACCTCTTGGCCAACACCTCTGCACCATCGTCTACTATATGGCTAGGAAGTACGCAGACTTGGTTAACCTATCGACGATGACCCAAATCGCATCTCTGGTAATCATATCCCACTTCCACTCCGGAATGGGTAAGCTCCTCAGTAAATCGCTCAGAACCTGATGCTCTGCCTTCACTAACTAACATGTATCACAACCTGCAACCCAGGTGGCTACATCCTTCTTCAGCTCTACCCATTGATAATACCACTTGAGATCCTGGTACATCTTGGTAGCTCTTGGATGAATCAAAACATGGCTCTGGTGCGCTTCCCTCAAGATTTCCTGCCTAAGCACTTCGTCCTTCGATACACACACCCTGCCCCTCAACAAAATCGTTCCATTGCTGGAAACTCGTGCTTGGACTTCTCTGCTTTTGCAGTCCGCACTAACTCTGCATCCAACTGCTGTGCCAACCACACCCTTGTCAGAATATCTGCCTGATCCACCACCTCCAAACCCCAATGGTTCAGACTCCTCAAACACTGCACATAGTCTCAAGGCACTCACAATGCCCACCAACTCCTCTGTATCCCGCTCAGTATCTAAAATGACTCACTTCCTGCTTAATGCATCAGCAACGAGATTTGCCTTACCCAGATGGTAAGCTATCTCCAGGTCATAATCTGTAACTAACTCCATCCACCGTCTCTGTCACAGATTCAACTCGGGTTGAGTAAAGATGTACTTCAGACCTTTGTGGTCCCTGAACACCTGTACCTTCCCACCATACAAATACGACCTCCAAATCTTCAACGCAAACACCACTGCAGCCATCTCTAGATCTTGAGTAGGGTAATTGTATTCATGTTTCCTCAACTGCCTGGACGCATATGCAATCACCTTTCCCTGCTGCATCAAAACACATCCGAGCCCCGACCCAAATGCATCGATATACACCACGTGATAAGAGCATGGCCAGCAAGGAGGATGAACCAATATAGCATAAGGATGACAAAGAGGATCAATGGAAGCAGCTTGAACTGGAGCAGCAAGGACATGAAGATTGACACATTTCCCCGTGCCCTATTAATAGGTCCAAGCAAGCTGAGCTCAATACAACTTTGCAACATCTTCTCAATACCATCCAGGGCAGTTTAGTGTGTGCTAATCCAACTACCATGGTTGTGATACAAGTAATCCAAACATTTATCAAGAGAGGTGATAAAACTTATACTCTTTTTCCCTTGTTAGGTTTTGTCCCATTGGGTTTTCCAAACAAGGATAATGCTTTGGTCCAAAATGAAATATGTTTACTTGTTTATTGTAACTCTATGACTGTGATAACACACTTGCTCTTTGCCAAAGGTGTTGACTACATTGCAGGTACTAAAGAGTTTGTGAGGACTCGAATCGGAGTTGTATTGACAAAGGAGCTGAACATGTTCCAAAGATTTGTTCTTGTGGAAATGATTATGAAGTTAAGAGTTCTGTCCAAAGCTCTCAAAGAAAACGACTATGATGCTAAACCTCACTTGAAGCTTCATAACCACAATGCCCAATCATTGGATCTCCAAGGTAAGTACCATGTAAGTCCGAGCTTTAATGTTACTGATTTGGTTCCCTATTTTGCAGATGAAGCAGATTTGAGGTCAAATCCTTTTCAAGAAGGGGAGGATGATGAGAGCATGGCCAGCAAGGAAGATGAACCAATACAGGATAAGGATGACAAAGAGGATTAATGGAAGCAGCTTGAACCGGAGCAGCAAGGACATGAAGATTGGCACATTTCCCCGGACCCTTTTACTAGGTCCAAGCAAGCTGAGCTCAATACAACTTTGCTACATCTTCTCAACACCATCCAGGGCAGTTTAGTGTGTGCTAATCCAACTACACTGGTTGTGATACAAGCCATCTAGACATTTATCAAGAAAGGTGATAAGACTTCTACTCTTTTTCCCTTGTTTGGTTTTGTCCCATTGGGTTTTCCAAACAAGGTTTTTAATGAGGTAGGCCTTATCACCCTTTCTCATGGCCTCTTGATAAAGCCAAAGCCCAGCCCATCTTCATTTGCACGAAATCGGAGTCTATTTTCTTGTTCAAACTTTGTTTAAATGTTGTTTTAATTCTGCATGGTCTTTGTGAGAGTTCTAAGGCATGTCTCGTAACTCCACACTCTTTTATTGTTTCTTTTCTTTGTCTTCTCTTTATATTTTGTATCTGAACCTCATTGTATCCTTTATCAAACTTTTATTCTAAAACTCTTTTAACTTGTTTGATCATTTCTTGTTTAAAGTGTCGGGTCTTCATTCCTTCACACCTAGCAAGCCGAAAGTCTAAGGATCAGTCATAGTCCTTAAGAAGTATCACGCCTTGTTCGAAGTATTGGGTTTTCCAAACTAGGTTTTTAATGAGGTAGGCCTTATCACTCTTTCTCATGGCCTCTTGATAAAGCCAAAGCCCATCTCATCTTCATTTGCAGGAAATTGGAGTCTATTTTCTTGTTCAAACTTTGTTTAAATGTTGTTTTAATTCTGCATGGTCTTTGTGAGAGTTCTGAGGCATGTCTCGTAACTCCACACTCTTTTATTGCTTCTTTTCTTTATCTTCTCTTTATATTCTGTATTTGAACCTCATTATATCTTTTATCAAACTTTTATTCTAAAACTCTTTTAACTTGTTTGATCATTTCTTGCTTAAAGTGTCGGGTCTTCATTCCTTCACACCTAGCAAGCCGATAGTCTAAGGATCAGTCATAGTCCTTAAGAAGTATTACTCACTTCCACCCCTTGTTCGAAGTATTGGGTCTTTACCCTCTCGTGGACAAGCTTGAAGTCTAAAGGTCTTTCACAACCTTTGAAAGTTTCGCATTGATCCATAAAACTCATCAGGCCATACTCGTCGTTCACATCATTTCATCACTTCTGCATCCATCAACTCTTCACTCCGACCATCACAACCTCTTGGAGAGCATTCAGGGACGTGATCCTCACCAGGATCATATCACCACGTAAGGCTCATCTTGCTGCGGTAAAGCCAACACCGGAGTACTCACCAGCATCTCTTTGAGCTTCACAAAACTCTCCTCACACTTATCCGACCACACAAAAGGAACATCCTTCCCCGTCAACTTGGTCATGGACTGTGCCATACTAGCGAACCCCTTGACGAACCTCCTATAATAGCCCGCCATACCCAGAAAACTGCAAATCTCCGACGCATTCAATCGAGCGAATCTTCTCTGGATCTACTGAAACACCATAATCAGACACAACGTAACTCAGAAACCATATCTCACATTGCCAGAAACTACACTTGCTCAGCTTAGGAAACAACTGTTGCTCCCGTAACTTCTCCAAAACTTTCCTCAAATGAACCCCGTGCTCCTCGGAATTCTTAGAATACACTAGGATATCGTCAATGAAGATGATGACGAACGCCATTCATCAACCTCATAAACGCAGCCGGTGCATTTGTCAACCCAAACGACATCACCACAAACTCATAATGCTTGTACCTCGTCTTGAAAGCCGTCTTCTTGATATCAGCCTCATCTATCGGAATCTGATAATAACCCAATGCCAGATCGATCTTAGAAAATCATTAAGCACCCCGCAACTGCTCTAACAACTCATCGATCCTTGGTAATGGGTACTTGTTCTTCACCATAACCTGATTCAACCCCTGATAATAAATACACAACCGGAAACTCCCGTTCTTCTTCTTAACAAACAGAACCGGCACACCCCACGGAGAACTGCTCAGTCTGATAAAACCTTTGATATGATCATGGATAGCAAGGGAGCTGAGGAGCCTGGAGCTGAGGAAGAACCAGAGATAGTTGGGAGGATCACTCGTTCCAGAGCTAAAGAGATGGCCAAGGAAGCTCATTCACTCATAGCCGAAGGAGCATTCAATCCACCGATGATTCAAGTCTTCAACATCACCACTATGAAGACTGCACCCGGTAATGATGACTAAGTAACTTAGGTGAGGAATCTGTACTCTTTTTCCCATGATGAGTTTTATCCCAATGGGTTTTCTCAGCATGGTTTTTAATGAGGCAGATGAATCACTACGTCGAGTTATTTAGGAGTCATTGCTAGTGGGTAATAATGTACAAGTCACAGTGACTTTGTACTTAGTATTTTAGAGGCGCACCAACTAGGTTCCTGTGGGAAGGGACGCCTCGCTGTTTCTGTTTTAAATTAAAAACTGCTTGTTGTTTATTTTACAAAAAAAACTACATGATGTTTCCTTTTATTAATTAGGTCTGCGTTTTTAACTAGGGTTGTGTTATAAAACCCTAGTGGCGTGATCATTGTCAGGGGGCGAGGAATTTATGAAAAAAACTGAAAGTTTGACTTCTTCCCTCACTTTGATTCGTGAAATATCTTCATTGAATCCGAATTTCTCAACACTTTGTGATCAAGAAATTCTGCTACCTGTTCTAAATCATATTACCATCGAAACATCTATCCATAACAATCACCAACCTGTTCTACAAGTAATCACGCCCAGGCTCCATCCGATCACATCACCATCACCGCACCTCCACTTTCAACGTCGCGTCTCCACCCTCATCAACATCATCACTTCGACACAGCCTAAGTCAGAGTTGATCTAGGGAGATCTTATCAAGTGGTATCAGAGCCAACTCTGAACCAAAGGCTGAGAATTTCTCTAACCCTAAAACGCCATCTCCATACTGTTTTAGTTTCAGAATTTTGTTTGCATACCCTAGGCGTTTTTCCTTGCTGTTTTTGCTTCAATTTCGTTTTATTTTCATTCCTAGTTGCATTAGGAATTCATTGTAGCTGTCCTTGATTTTCGTTCCTAGTTAGTTTAGGATCTGTTGCTGCATCAAACCCTAATTAGATTAGGAATTTGTTTATGCATTATTTTGATATTATCTATTGATTTTATTAGAACCAGTTACTGCGAGCTTTTGGTAACTTGTTTCAGGTACCATGGAGCTTTCAGCTGAAACCATGGCAGCTCTTAACAAAGCCATGGCTGAACAAATCAAGGTATCAAGTGAGGCTGTTAAAACGCAACTCAACCAACAAATAGAGCAGCTTACCACCCAGTTCGAGCAACGCCTCAAGGATCTCCAAAAAGAGGCCAGTGCTACCGATTCAGACACTTGTAAACCGCCTAGCCCTAATGAAGCCATCCGCCCCCCCAAGCGCAAGCCACATGTAGGATCACCCTCTAAGCGATCCCGTACCAGAACTGTTAGATCACCTCATGTAGGTAGGGAAACCGTGTTTAATCAGAGGAGACAAGCTGGTTCTAGGGCTGAGAGGTATCCATCTAGTCGACAGCACATAGAAGAGTATGTTGCTGGGCATAGAGCATTCACGGGAAACTCCGAAGTACAATATTCTGATGAAGAAGAGGCCTCTACGCATAGTAGGAGAACCGCGAGAAGAGACAGACACAGAGTCAATGGCCGAGACTTTGATCCTTTGAGACAGCAGCTGAACCATATCAAGATTCAGTACCCACCTTTTTATGGCACCAACGATCCAGAGGTTTATTTAGACTGGGAAAGGAAGATGGAATCTAATTTTCTGGTCCAAGGAACTTATGAGCTCAATAAGGTGAAGATAGCTGTTTCAGAATTCAGTGGTTATGCGCTTTTGTGGTGGGAACAGCTGGGAATGTCCAGGCAGAGACATAGAGAGCCTCCTGTTACTACTTGGGAGCAGCTGGTTGTGCAAATGAGAAAGAGGTTTGTTCCAGCAAGATTATCGAGAGAAATTCTTAACAAGCTGAGGCGTCTCATCCAAGGTACGAAGTCAGTTAGAGACTATTATTAGGAGCTTGAAACTTTAATGATCAGGGCTGATCTGAGCGAGAGTGAAGATATGGTGGCGTCTAGGCTCCTTGGGGGACTAAACAGAGAGATTCAAGATAAAGTGGAGCTGCAGAATTATGAGGATGTACAAGAGATGGTACATAAGGCAGAGCTGATTGAATCACAAATTAAGAGAAAAATCGGAAGACCCACTTTCTCGTCCAACATCCCTAAGCCAAGAGAGCTCAACAAACCTATCTATACCAAGGACACTAAGCCAGCGCCTACGACAGTTAAAGAAGGGGTTCAGACCAAATTTAAACCCAGGGCTGGAGCTGCTACTAGTCAGGTTAGGTGCTTCAAGTGTCAAGGCATGGGACATTACTCCCGGGACTGTCCGAATAAGAGAATGTTTCTGCTTCGGGAAGGGGGAGAGATTGTACCGCAGGATAGTTCGAAAGCTTAAACTGATCTTGATCTAGAAGAAGCAGAAGAATCAGCACCCATTGGAGAGATGTTGGTAGCACGCAGGACTTTGAGTGTTCAGGTTCATCCCGACGATAGAGGACAGCGTGAGAATCTCTTCCACACTAGGTGTGTAGTTCAGGACAAAGTCTGCACATTGATTGTAGATGGAGGTAGCTGCACCAATGCTGCTAGTGAAGAGATGGTAAAGAAGCTCAATCTTAAGACCACTTCACATCCCAGACCCTACCAGCTACAGTGGTTGAACAACAAAGGAGCTTTGACCGTTTCGCAGCAAGTGTTAGTCAAACTAGCAATTGGGAAGTATGAAGATGAACTGCTCTGTGATGTGATTCCTATGAAGTCTAGTCACGTTTTATTAGGCAGACCATGGCAGTTTGACAGAAGGGTTATGCATGATGGTTATACCAACAAGCATTCATTTGAGTTCAAGGGACGCAAGGTCACTCTTCTCCCACTCACACCAGGTGAAATCTATCAGGATCAGCTCCATATGAACCGCCAGGAGAGAGAGCAAGTTTCCAACAGCCTCTACATTAATCACAGTGAATTCTCTAAACTCTTTGATCCTGAAATGACTACGTTTATGTTCATATACAAGGAATCCCTTGTTAGTACTAATCTTTCACAGGAGCTACCTAGTGCTATGAATGAGATTTTGCAGGAATACGTGGATGTTTTTCCAGAAGAGATACCACCAGGACTACCTCCAATCCGTGGGATAGAGCACCAGATAGATTTAGTGCCAGGATCAGCACTCCCGAACAGACCAGTGTACAGAACAAATCCCGTAGAGACAAAGGAGCTTCAGAAGCAAGTAGAAGAGCTAATGATTAAAGGACATATCAGAGAGAGCTTGAGTCCATGCGCAGTACCAGTCTTGTTAGTTCCGAAAAAGGATGGAACATGGAGGATGTGTGTAGACTGCAGAGCAATCAATAACATAACCGTAAAGTACAGACATCCGATTCCAAGGCTTGACGATATGCTAGATGAGTTGAGTGGATCAACAATCTTCTCCAAGATCGATTTGAAGAGTGGGTATCACCAGATCAGAATGAAGGAAGGGGATGAGTGGAAGACTGCTTTCAAGACCAAGCAGGGGCTGTATGAATGGTTAGTCATGCCGTTTGGTCTCACCAATGCTCCCAGCACCTTCATGCGCTTAATGAATCACGCCTTAAGACAGTTCATAGGAGTCTTCGTGGTAGTCTACTTTGATGATATACTCATCTCCAGAACAGGTTTGGAGGAGCATTTAGAACACATCCGCAGGGTTCTAGATGTTCTTCGTTCTCAATCTCTTTTTGCTAATCGCTCTAAATGTTCTTTCTGCACTAATGAAGTTGTTTTCCTAGGCTTTGTAGTAAGTGCAGATGGTGTGAAGGTAGATGAGGAGAAAATAAAGGCAATCAAGGAATGGCCAGCCCCTAAGAACGTAGGAGAAGTCAGGAGCTTCCATGGACTAGCAGGCTTTTATAGGCGGTTTGTGAGAGATTTTAGCACCATTGCTGCGCCCCTGACTGAAGTCATCAAGAAAGACGTGGGGTTCAAGTGGGGAGACGCCCAAGAGCAGGCTTTTACAGCCCTTAAAGAGAAGCTTATCAATTCCCCTCTTTTAGTACTCCCTGATTTTATGAAAACCTTTGAGATTGAATGTGATGCGTCTGGCTTAGGTATTGGAGCAGTTCTTATGCAGGATAAGAAACCAGTCGATATTTCAAGGAGAAATTAGGAGGATCAACGCTGAATTATCCCACTTATGACAAGGAGTTATACGCATTGGTTCGAGCCCTTCAGACGCGGGCAACATTACTTATGGCCTAAGGAGTTCGTTATTCACACCGCCCACGCGTCATTGAAGCACCTCAAGGGACAACAGAAGCTCAACAAGAGGCACGCCAGGTCGATGGAGCTCATTGAAACGTTTCCATACATTGTTAAGTACAAGAAAGGTACGGATAATGTAGTCGCAGATGCATTATCCCGAAGGTCGACTCTTGTTTCTACGTTAACATCGAACTTACATGGGTTTGAACATATCATAGACCTGTACTGAGACTGACCTTGATTTTTTGAGAGCTATGGCAAATGCCATAAGTTTGCTTTTGAAAAGTATTTTTAGACAGGCAGGATATTTATTCTACAACAAGAGATCGTGCATCCCACGGATCTATTAGGGAACTGCTCGTCGAGAAGCTCATGGAGGTGGACTAGCTGGGCATTTTGGAGTAGCAAAGACCCTATCTGGACTGCAAGATCACTTCTACTGGCCAAATATGAAGATGACGCCGAGAAGGTTTGTTCTAGGTGTGCTGTTTGTAAAATGGCAAAAAGTAAGGTGCAGCCTCACGGTTTGTACCTCCTCTCCCTATCCCTTCTCAACCTTGGACTCATATTTCTATGGATTTTGTACTTGGCTTACCTCGAACCAGAAATGGTAGAGATTCTATATTTGTGGTTGTTGACAGGTTCAAAGCAAGATGGCTCACTTCATTGCTAGTCATAAGACGGATGATGCTGTTGTTGTAGCTAACTTGTTTTTCAGTGGAAATAGTACGCCTACATGGCATGCCTCAAGAGATAGTCTCGGACCGAGATACCAAGTTTCTAGGGCACTTCTGGAGAACCTTATGGGTTAAACTAGGAACCAAGCTGACATTTTCAACGACGTGTCATCCTCGATCGACGGTCAAACAGAGGTGGTGAACGGAACATTGTCTACACTTCTCGTATGGTAAAAAGTAATATCAAGTCATGGGAAGAGTGCTTACCACACGTGGAGTTTGCCTACAATCACGCTTAAGCATTCTGCAACTCTCTTTTCCCCTTTTGAAATTGTTTATGGGTTTAATCCACAATCACCTCTAGATTTGATCCCTTTGCCGTTAAGTGTGAAATGTAGTTTAGATGGCATGAAAAAAGCTGAACAGGTGAGGAAGATACACGCTAAGGCTAAGGAGAATATCGAGAAGAGGACTAAGCAGTACGAAAAACAAGCAAACAAGGGCAGAAAGGAGATGATCTTCGAAGAAGGCGACTTGGTGTGGGTTCATTTACGGAAGGAAAGATTCCCAGAAGAGAGGAAGAGCAAGCTTATGCCACGGGTTGACGGACCATTTGAAGTCATCAAGAGGATCAACAACAATGCTTATCAGATTGACCTCCAAGGTAAGTATAACATATCTCCATCGTTCAATGTGTCTCGACTTGCTTCCCTATATTGCAGATACAGATTTGGGGACAAATCCTTTTCAAGAGGGGGGGATGATATGATCATGGATAGCAAGGGAGCCGAGGAGCCCTGGAGCTGAGGAAGAACCAGAGATAGTTGGGAGGATCACTCGCTCCAGAGCTAAAGAGATGGCCAAGGAAGCTCATTCACTCATAGCCAAGGAGCATTCAATCCACCGATGATTCAAGTCTTCAACATCACCACTATGAAGACTGCACCCGTAATGATGACTAAGTAACTTAGGTGAGGAATCTGTACTCTTTTTCCCATGATGAGTTTTATCCCAATGGGTTTTCTCAGCATGGTTTTTAATGAGGCAGATGAATCACTACGTCGAGTTATTTAGGAGTCATTGCTAGTGGGTAATAATGTACAAGTCACAGTGACTTTGTACTTAGTATTTTAGAGGCGCACCAACTAGGTTCCTGTGGGACGGCCTCGCTTTCGTTTTAAATTAAAAACTCGCTTGTTGTTTATTTTACAAAAAAAACTACATGATGTTTCCTTTTATTAATTAGGGTCATGCGGTTTTTAACTAGGGTTGTGTTATAAAACCCTAGTGGCGTGATCATTGTCAGGGGGTGAGGAATTTATGAAAAAAACTGAAAGTTTGACTTCTTCCCTCACTTTGATTCGTGAAATATCTTCATTGAATCCGAATTTCTCAACACTTTGTGATCAAGAAATTCTGCTACCTGTTCTAAATCATATTACCATCGAAACATCTATCCATAACAATCACCAACCTGTTCTCCAAGTAATCACGCCCAGGCTCCATCTGATCACATCACCATCACCGCACCTCCACTTTCAACGTCGCGTCTCCACCCTCATCAACATCATCACTTCGACACAGCCTAAGTCAGAGTTGATCTAGGGAGATCTTATCAACCTTTCTCTAGCAACTCCTCAAGCTGCTTCTTAAACTCAGCCATCTACGCTGGAGACATTTTGTATGGAGCCTTAGAAAATGGTGTCGTACCTGGCTCTAACTCAATGGTGAATGGATCCAACCTGGATGGTGGTAACCCGCTCAACGGCTGGAACACATCCTCGAACTCCCACACCACCTCAATATCTTGCACTGCTAACTTTCCGACCTTACCAAGTAGAGAAATAGTAGCCAAGTACGCCTCACAACCCTTCTCAATCAGACGTTCCGCCTGAACTGCAAAAACCACAATACTTCCCAAAACCTGTCTCACTCCCTGATAAACCAATCTCCCACTATCACGTTCAAACACCACATGCCCTCGATGACAATCAAAATGAGCCATGAACTTCCCCAACCAATCCATGCCCAAAATGATGTCATAGAGCTCCATCAGACACACTATCAAATCCGCTGGCATCAGCTCTTCGGCGATCAGAATGTCAACACCCTCAGCACAGCCCTGAGTCCTTAACAAACGACCCTCATCAACTCTCACAACACCCGAGTGATCTCTAGACAACTCTTGGATACCACGCCCTGACACCCACCCCAGTGGCGCAAAACTGTGAGACGCCCCAGAGTCAAATAACACATGAGTCTCTACCTCAACAACACTAAGGGTTCCTAAGCACATAAAGGATTAAAGACAAACAGTGACTGACAATTACATGGCTAGTACTAAAATTAACAATCAAACAAGAACATAATTAAAGAACTAACCAGTAATCAGTCTGCTGCCGCTCGCCTCACCCGATCCTGTGCCTATGGTGAAAACCCTTGGTGCCACTACAGCCCGCTTCGGAGGCGGTGCCTCGATCCTTGCAACTGGCTGAGCTAACTTTGGATAATCCTTCTTGATATGTCCCGACTCCTTGCAGAAGTAACATACATGTCCTTCCAGAGGACAATCAGCAACTCGGTGTCCATAAACCCCACACTTGTAACACTGTGGTCCTGAACCCGCTGACCTAGAAGTATCCTCAAACTTCCCCTTCTGTCCCTGCGGCTCACCGGGCTTACAACCCTTGCTCGGTGCCGCACTCTGCCCCTGAGACCTCCTTGGAGCCTCTGACACCAAAGCCCTCAAGCTAGCCGCCCGCTTCATACCTTCCTCAAGCTGCACTGCACACTCCATTAATTCGGATACCGACTCGAATTTGCGAACAATGCAACGGTTCATCAGATCGATACGCATACCTCACATGAAAGCACATATCAACTCATGCTCGGTATCTGCATCCTGACCAGCAAACCGCTTCAGTCAGTTAAAATCTTACTCGTACTCCTGGACCGAACGACTCCCCTGTGACAAGTATAGGAACTCCCCTGGTACCTGTCCTGAGCCTCCTGCGGAAAATACTTGAGATCGAACTCTCTCTGGAACTCGTCCCAAGGCAACAATACCCCCGCTCTCCTCGTAACAAAGCCCTGCCACCACTCATGTGCATCTCTCTCTAGATAATGCACTACCAAGTTAACCCTATACTCCTCAGGGCACCTGATCGACTGGAAATTCCTCTCCAACCTGAATCTCCACTCATCAGACTCAATCGGCGTAGCACCACCACTGAAAAACTAGGTGCCCAACCTCTACATATGCTCCATCACCCTCAGGTATGACGGAACCACAAGCTCGGCCTCATCAACCACTCCTGGAACTCTCGGAGCAATAACACCTGACATCGCAGCATCCCCTTGTTGCGCCACTGGAGCTGGAGACGGTACCACACAAGGTAACCTTTCCAAAAGTTGGACTAATATGCCCAAAACAGCCCCCATCTGGTTCGAGTCTCCACCCGCCTGAGCACCACCCTGCGCTGGCACTGCGCCACCCTGCGCTGGCACCGCACCATGCACGGACGCTGGCTCAAACTGACCCTCCCCCTCGGAGTACTCATATAACCCCTGCTCCACCGTGACACTTTGCGTCACGTCTACCGCTGCTCTGCCACCTCTACCACCATGGCCCGCTCCACCACCACGGCCCACTTTGCTGCCACGGCCATGACCGCCATGACCTCCACGACCTCTGAGACCTCGCCCAACTCTATCAGCATCAACCATTTAAAAAAACAACTTTTTACTATTGACAACAAAAATACTAATACAAACACGAGTCTTACCGTGGAACCACTTTCCAGCTGAGAGATGACATGACCCTGCAACCCAACACTATACACCAAATAGCTAGACCTAGCTAACAATACTATGCAGCCCTATCACCAGCTAGAGCATCCTAGAAATAACTCCGCTCTGATACCAAATTGAAATACCTCGTCCCGGAAACCACTAAACCAAGACCGGTTAAAACCACAATAAACCCTGCAAATTGAGCTATGATTAGAGAGAATGATTAGAGTTTCCGCTATTTTTCTCTTTAAATAGACTTAGAGATTTAATTGGGGCATTTAAATTAAACCAAGAATTAAACTTAAACCATAATTAATTAATTAATTAATTATCCTCTTGGTTTAATATTAACTTGAAATCAGGTTCTTAAACCAACATTAAACCATCTCTTAAACTGCACAACTTAAAACCAACTCTCGGGTTTAAGTCCCCAAAATAATACCCGTCTAACAACTAAGACTTTCTATTTCTGGAACACGGGTGTTACAGAGATGATCCAACTCGACTCATCGGCCCCGGAGAAGGTCGTAGGTGTAAGCTCCCAGCTCAACCTCAACCTTCGCTGCGCAATAGAAGCTTTTCTCAAGGAAAACATAACAACATTCGCTTTGACTATTGAAGAGATGATTGGAATTGACCCAACCATCACCTCTCACGAGCTCAACGTTGACTCAACCTACAAACCAGTTTGTTAGAAACATAGAAATCTAGGCATCGAACGAGCTAAAATTGTAAACGAAGAAGAAAAAAATTGTTAAAAGCCGGTTCAATCCAGGAAGTGAAGTATTCCGAGTGGTTAGGAAACCCAGACGAGTATGTGTCGGCTTCACTGACATCAACAAAACATGTCCAAAGGATTATTTTCCTTTACCACATATCGACCGACTAGTAGAAGCAACGGCTGGAAATGAGCGAGTGAGAGCAAACATCCGTTATCATGGATCGAGGGAAAATCAGAATGCACCCTAACGATCTAGAGAAAACATCCTTCATCACGGATCGAGGAACATATTACTACAAAGTAATACCTTTCGGTCTAAAAAATGTAGGAGCGACAATGGAAGTCTACATTGATAACATGCTCGTCAAATCGGCTCAGGCAGATGATCACGTCAATCATCTGAAAACATGCTTCGAAATCTTGAACAAATATTGCATGAAACTAAATCAAGCCAAGTGCACCTTCAGAGTCACGTCTGGAGAATTTCTTGGATACATAGTTACCCAGCGTGGAATAGAGGCCAACCCCAAACAGATATCGGCAATTATCGACCATCTAACGTCCCGTCATAAAAGAGAAGTTTAACGCCTATCCGGACGAGTAGCAGCGCTTAATTGCTTCATCTCCAGGTCGACCGATAGGTGTCTTCCTTTCTACAAGTTATTGTGTATGGAGCGAGCAGTGCAAGCAAGCTTTTTAGGAGCTCAAAACTTGCTTGTCAACACCTCCGGTCCTCGTTAAACCAGATGACAGCGAGACACTCTATTTATACATAGTTGTGTCCGACGTAGTGGTCAGAAGAGTCTTAGCAAAAGAAGATCACGGTGAACTAAGGCCAGTTTTCTACATAAGTATAACATTGGAAGATGCTGAAACAAGGTAATCGGCACCTAAAAAAGTCACTTTTGCTATAGTAACATCAGCTCGGAGACTCCGACCATACTTCAAGAGCCATCCGATCATTGTGTTGTCAAACTTAAACATCCAAAGCGTCCTTCACTCACCAAGTCAGTCAGGTCGGTTAACCAAGTGGGCAATCGAGCTTAGTGAATACGACGTAACCTACCAACCTCGGAAAGCACAAAAGTCTCAGGTTCTTGCCGACTTTATCGTTGAATTGCAAAAAAATGCAACAATTATTAAAGAAGATGAGCAAACATGGGAATTACACGTCGATGGTGTATCTTCACAGCAAGGATTTGTAGTCGGAATTCATCTAAAGTCACTAAAGAGCGAGACGCTCGAACAGGCTTTCTGTCTTAACTTTAAACCGACTAACAACGTCACAGAGTACAAAGCTTTGATCGCTGGCATCAGATTAGCCAAAGGGATGGGTGTAGAGCACCTTAAAGCTCATTGCGATTCTCAGTTCGTCGCAAGTCAGAGGAGGAGCAAACATACCTAGTTATGGCTGAAACACACGAAGGGAGGAAATCATTCTGGCGGTCAAGCTCTCGCTCTGAAGATTAGAATACATGGTCATTACTGGCTGAGCATGATGACTGATTGTGAAAATTTTGCATCAAAGTGCGAGAAGTGTCAGAGGCATGCAAACATAATCAACTCCCCTACCGAGTTACTCACAACCGGGACAGCACCCTATCCTTTCATGCGATGAGCCATGGACGTCGTTGGCCCCTTGCCTCCATCCCAGAACAAGGTTTACTCCTAATCATGATGGATTATTTCACAAAGTGGTCGAAGCCAAAGCTTACAAATCAATCACCGACGATGAAGTAAAGAAATTTATATGGAAATAAATCATATCCCGACATGGAGTACCTTATGAGATCATCACGGATAATGGGTCAAACTTGACATCGGCACAGGTTGAAGGATTTTGCGATCAATGGTGCATCAGGTTATGCAAATCAACACTTCGGTACCCCAGGGGAATGGACAAGCGGAAGCAAAAAATAAAATGATCTTGGACGGGTTAAAGAAACGACTTGAGAAGAAAAAAGGTCTTTGGGCAGATGAGCTCGATGGAGTACTCTGGTCACACAGAACCACACCAAGACGAGCATCTAATCATTCTCCTTTTTCTGTCTCACGGGATTGAAGCAATAACACCAGCTGCAGTGAACGTTTTCGCCCTACGGCGAGCTAAAATTCCCAAAAATACTGGCCTCAATGATGAACTTCTAAAGGAAATTCTGGATCACGTGGAAGAACTACGTGACCAAGTATTGCTTCGGATGCAGAAGTACCAACAGTCAGAGGCAAGGTATTAAAACAACAAAGTGTGCAATAGATGTTTCGAAGAAGGAGATCTCGTCCAAAGAAAGGTGTTTCAAAACACAAAGGAGTGGAACAACAAGATGGGCGTCAAGTGGGAAGGCCACTATCTTATATCTAAAGTTATCAAACCCGGAGTGTACGAGCTCATGACCATGTCCATGCAACCGGTTCTGCATTCATGGAACTCTATCAACCTCAAGCGATACTACTACTAGACGAAGACCATCAAAGAAAAGTCAACATCTGTAACGCCTGTGTTCCGAAATTTAATAAATTTAATTAATTTGGAAACTCTTTCGAGTTTATGAACTTTAGACAAGTCTTGAGAAATTGATTATGGGGTGAAATAATCAATTTAGATTTATTTCGGGGGTGTTATAAATTGGTTCAAAAGTTGTGGGGTTTTTCTCAAAAGTAACAAGTGGGAAGCAAAATGGGTTTTCTCTTCTTCTCCTTATTGAGCTCGCCATTTGTGGGGGTTGAGAGAGAGTTTCTTGAGCTTGTGAACTTAGAGAGATAAGAGAAGAATAAGAGAAAGGATTTTGTGAGCTTGTGGAGCTTGGATCTTGAGAGATCAAAAGGGTGTGGAGCTTCGTGAAGCTTAGAAAAAAAGAGTGGGTTAGAGATAAGGGTTGGCGTGAGCTTGGAGGAGAAAGGAGAGATATTTCTTGAGCTTGGGGAGTCCATCTAAGGCTAGATCCATCAATTCTAAGGTGAGTTGTGACCAAAGGTTATTATTAAGCCATGTGTGGGGGCTTGTGGGGTTGTACTAAGGTTTGGGGTGTTCCTAGGTTGCTTAGAGACCCTGTTGTTCTGTGACTTATGTTTTTAGCATTTCTTGATGTTATGATTGGCTAGGTGGTTAGTCATGGATGTGTTTGATTAGCTTTGCATGAGGTTGCATGTATAGCTGCTTGTTTGAAGTAATACGTGGTGTTATTATTTCATGTTGGTGTGGTTGTTTGAATTGCATGGGCTTTCACATAACCTGTTGTTGGGAGGATCAATCTCATTCAGCGTTTGGTTTACCAAATGCTGATGCATCACTTTTGTCGATGCACGTAAAGATAAGACATGATCGTGGAATCGAGGTGAGGAGGGGAAGGATGATTATGACCGGTAGGTTTAGGTTTTGTAGCTTTCGTAGGATTGCTAGAACCGGTAGAACTGGTGACCATGTGTGGTCGTTGTTGTTTATTGAATGTTAATTAACTGGTGGAATATTATTTGTATAGACACTTAATATTTGTTAATTGCATGTTACAAAAAATGCGGTTTTCACAACATCGACCTATGTCACAATCTTTGTAAGAACTATGTAAGGCTTGATCCCGTTTACGGGTACGTAGGCAGTCTCTTCCAAGACGCAGCTATTACATTAATAAAATTCCTTTCATTTTTGAAATTTTTTGCATGTAAGCCTTGCATACAAATAAGCCGAGCAATATAAAACCGAGTATCATCCTCCTGATATAAACCGAGTGATAGGCCTTGACTTGAGGAAGCATGAACTCAGTTGTTAGACGAGTTAGGGCCTTGTGTTCGAATTAAGCGGAGTATACTTCGCATTCGATGTCAACCAGCTTTGCTTTATCTCTTATGTAATCTGAACTTAGTTTATCTTTTATGTAAACCGAGCCTAGTCTCGTATTATAAATCAGGTGGAAAACTTAAGCTTAAAAAACTTGAGGGTAAACTTGCATTTAAATTTTTAAAAAGGGATAAATCGTCTTCCTGGCTAGTTGTTCGATCCCCTAATAAAGTCAAGCTCAGTACTCGCACACCAAGTCGCCTGAGACAAATAAATTGACATCTCGGATAATCAGGGCCTGGCTTCACGAATATTAAAGGGAAGATATAAGTCGAGGTCGCAACTTGCATCTATAACCTAAAAAGCCCAAGCCTCACATTGCTTCAAAATCATCTGAAACAAATAAGTCGATCCTCTCGCATAATCAGATACCGATTTGAACATGTTAAAAGGAATAGATATTAGCCGAGCTAGACATTTTGCATCCTACTTCCTAAAAAGCCGAGTTATCTCGCATTAGTCTGAAATTTATCTAAGAGTAAACCGAGAGACATCTCGTCCTGAAAGATAAATGACTTAATCATCAACCACCCACATGGTTTAGATTTCATCTAAAGAATTTCATAAATAAGCCGATATCTTCCTCGAAGTACAAACCCGAGTTATGTTTTACTTTGTAAATCGGTTTCCTCAATACATTTTAAGCATCATAAGCCAATTATGAAAGTCTCAAATATTTACAAGTATACAAACAAGTCCTTCTATAAGCCAAGCTCTATACTTGCATCCGTTCCGTAATCATTCAAGAAGCCGAGCTCTATACTTTCAATTATAAGAAAAGTTCAAAGGATCGTCAAGACTACACACCTCCCGAGTTGTCAAAACTGCTAATCATAACTCCCCGAGCTCAACACTTAGGAAATAAATTGATTCGATTCTCGTATTTCATGAAAAGCAAAACAAACCGAGTAAAAACTTCTCCGGTAATATTCGTACAAGCATAAAAAAAGAAGTTTAAAGAGTAGGAGGACGCGACTCCGGGGTTTTCATGGCTCGAAAATCTTCTCCGCAAACAATTCCGTTGTTGGACCCGCATGGGTTGACATCAAGTTGAACGAGCATGGTCACTTGCATCTTGCTTGCCTTTAGCTAGTACTCTTTTTCCTCATTTCTGAAACCTAGGATCGTCTCGGACGGGATAGGTAGTTTTTCCTTGTCTCGCAAGTACTCTAGCACTTCTCGGGTACATAGCTTGCCCGTACATACATCGGATCTCCTCGGCTTCTTTTGAGCTACCCAAGAAGGACTTGACCTTTTCGACAATGTTCTCCCAACACTGCCGAAAGCCGGCGTGGATTTTATGCTCATTAGCAACTCTAACCAATCTCGATCTTCTTAGCCGATCGTAGTCCTTGGCGTACTTTTCTTGCAAGGCACTGTAGTATTCTTGTAATGCTTGGCGCTCAGCTCGTAACGCCTCGTTATCAGCTTCTAGTTGATCCAACTTAATGTTGGCAGCACCAAGCTTGGCAAAGCTGTCACTCCCATCCCTTCGAGCCACCTCCAAATCCACTTCTAGTTGCTCTGCCCTCTCGTATGCCTTGCTTCATCAATCAGTCTCTGCATACCCTCTCAGTCAATGAACTGATCTTACGACCTCACAATCTTCTGACCTCACAATCTTCTGGTGAAGCCTACTGTTCCACCCCATGTGTCGGCTCCTTATCGGCTTTCGCCTTACGAAAACCTTTCTTCTTTCCTTTGATCTCCTCCTGAAGATACTTATCTGGAGTTTGAAAATTTGGAGAACCCTCGGGGTCAATTTTCCGACTAGGTTCATCAGCTCGGTCACAATGAACAATCGCACGAGCCAGAAAAGCCGAACTTCTTGGAGAAGTTGATTCAGCATCAAAAGCGTTCTTCTTCTTTTTCTGATTGTTTTCTTATCAAACTTGTAGACATCGCAACGAGATTGGAAGATTGGTTGAATAAACAGCAAGAATTCGAGGAGCACAGCAGAAGACTTACCAATTTGTGGCGGAGCAATATCAGAGAATAAGAGAATTCGACAAATTAATAAATTACTCAAGACAGAAAGGAGAGAAATTTACCTTTGATACAGATGAAGAAATGAAGAAATGAGGACGAAAACCCACTATTTATAAAGGGAAAGACGACTTTTCGATTACCCCTATGCGACTGTTCGGTTTCTGACCTAATCTCGCAGAGTAAGCTGATTAAAAAGATCAAGGTAAATTTAGTAATAAAATATTCGGAAATATCTTGTCACTTGCCACGCCCATTTTCCTATCGTTGATTACGCTGACTTGCTGAAAAATCACTTTGTAAGCCGACCTAATCTCACAGAGTAAGCTGATTAGAATCGGTTTGTAAGCCGACCTAATCTTGCAGAGTAAGCCGATTATAACGTGTTTCATAAGATGACCTAATCTCACGAAGTAAGTCAATTTACAATCGCCGCTTTAAGCTGATTGATCTTGTAATCTTCTCGTCGAGGCCAACCAGAGTGTGAAATTTGGCCAAAACCCGATCACGATTGATGCAGACATCAACCCAATAGCTGAACCACCTAGTGGAGACACAAGTGAGGAGCGTGCGGAAGTAGCAAGTACAAAGACAAAGACTCATTAAGGCCCCATGACACGAGCAAAAGCCAAGGAGTGGAGCTTAAGGCCGAGCAACGAGCTTGAAGCGGATCAAGACCATATCAAGATTCCCGAGATAGATGGACCCATTACAAGAGCCAAGAATAAGAAGCTAAAGGAGGAATTCAACATCTCCATACAAGCCCTACTTGACACAGCTGAAGATGTCTTGGACAACGGACCAGCCATAGACCAAACTGCCATGACTTCTCGGCCAAGTCAGGTATGATTTGTGTTTAATTATTTCTGTCTCCTTGCAGGTGATATGGCCTCGGCCTAGTGGCTCTAGTAAGCCCACATTGAGTCTAGTTCGAGTCCCAGTAGAGTCTTTTATTTTATTTCTTTTTATTTTGTGTCTTTAGTTACACTTTCCTTATAAGGGAACTGCATGTAGTTCTCATTGAAAGTGTGTGTCAGCTGAGTCTTTAAATTTTGGAAGTCTTGTTGTTTTGAGTCGCAACCCTAGGGTTGTAGCCGACTAGATTATTTATAAAGTCCCATGGCCGTGTACATTTTTTTTTTAACCTACATCAATAAAGAAACCGAATTCTCTTGAAAGTTGCTGAAACTTTTGTCTCAGATCTTGTCTTTGTGTGTGATTCACAAAGCCACGATTTCTCAAGCTGTATCAAGGAGTCTCTCATCCTCCTTGTGGTGCTTATCAATCCATCATCACGTCCCCTCATCAGATTTCACAAGAGGAGCTTCGAGCTGCTTGTCTAATCTTCCATCTGACCGGTTTGCGAGTTGTAGCGGAGGAGGAGCTTCGAGCTAACTTCGTTTCCACTTAGATTCAAACCAAAGACTCCCCATCTGAGTCTTATATCAATGATCTTTGGACTCCAAACAAATGGATCTCAATTTACATCATGTCATTTACTCTACTTTATCAAAATCTCAAACATTCATTCTGATGAACAGGGGGGGGGTGGTAACTGTTGCTACCGGTTTTAGCACCCTACCATAAACCTGACCCAAACCGATATCCATTCATTTGAAGCCCAAATCAACTTTGACCCATCAAGAGAAACTCGCCGACTTGCGGAGGAAGTAGCCGACTTGGAGGAAAAGGGAAAACCTAATCGTAAAGGAAAAAGGACAAATAAAAAAGGAAAAGCCCGAGCATGGCCCAAAACCAACTTAAACCATCGTAGGATCACTATAAATAAAGAGCTCCCAAGACATTGAGGGGCATCCACAATCGCAAAGAAGACCTAAGCCCTAGATTGAATAGCTTTTAACTCCTCTTTGCTCAAAACTCTTGTTGCTTGTTCATCACGAAATCAATAAAGATCATCTATTTACTCCAATCTTGTCGTTCAAACCCTAGTTCTTATTGTTCCAATATCTGGTTTAACACAGACCAGACGACAACTCAACGACTCAATGGTGGCTGACCTGCATCAACGAATCCTACACCAATCAAGCCTCAAAACTATCACCCAACAAATCACATCCCCTCTATGCTCGTGGGTCCCACCTTTGTCCGACAGCCAGTTCGTTATCTCGAGAGGGTCTAGAGACTTGTTACTATCCCTACAAATCACTACATGAACTTTCCCAATGTTTTGACCTCACTCACACAGTACCAGAAATCACTTTGTGATAGGTCACCCTTTCTAGTGTTATTCCAACCCAAACACGCTTAACTCTGGAGTTTTTACTAGAGGAGTGACAAAAAAGATAAGTGCACTTTGATGATATAGGTAGCCAAATCAAATCTCTTAAACTCTTATCACTCACCACCATTAACTAGAAACAGGGATGTTACAATCACCCCACTAACAGAGTGCAACGTCCTTGTTGCACACCTATCGCCCTCATGACTACTTCTCGGGTTAGAACCGGTTTGACATAACCTAGAGCTCTGATACCAATTGTAACGCCCTGAGAGCCAATGTCCATGTGTGCCCCCATGTCCTCTCTAGGCCCGTGAGCCCCACACCCTCTCTAGGCCCGTGGGCGCCCCACGTCCCCTCTAGGCCCGTGGTCCCCACCTTCGTCCAAAGGCTGGTTCATTAATCTCAAGAGGCTCTAGAGACTTGTTACTATCCCTAAAAATCACCACATGATCTTTCTCTGTGTTTTGACCTCACTCACACAGTACCGGAAATCACTTTCCGATAGGTCACCCTTTCTAGTGCTACTCCAACCCAAGCACGCTTAACTATGGAGTTATGACTAGAGGAGTGACATAAAAGATAAGTGCACTTAGGTGATATAGGTAGCCAAATCAAATCTTTCAAACTCTCATCATGCACCACCATTAACCAGAGACCGGTATGTTACCCAATGTCAAACCCTGTGCAGTTGAGTCCATCTAACAAGCGTTCTTACACATATTCAGGATATTGTTTTGACAATTAGTCGTGCTCTTTCATCAACATATGTTCCATCAGATTTTAGTGTGTTTTGTTCATTACAACAATGAAAGAAGAGTATTTGTTACTTTTTTCCTACAAACAAAGGAACATAAATGTTGTCAAAATAAGAAAAACTCTTGAACTTGGCATACAAACGCAAGCATATTCTTTGACAATGTGGACCTATAGAAGAAAGAGCCTTCTCATTTTTTCTTTGGCTTTCAGAATTCTCCAATACTCTGAAATTACTCTTCATATTTAGAAAGAATCCACTTAGATTTTTCTCCATTAGAATTTTCAAGGATAATAATTCCACTGAGGCAAGAGGTAGCAAGTTTCCCAAAGTTGGTTTGTACAAAAAGTTGGTCAGTGGAGGCATCCCACTCAAACATTGTCATCAATACATCTTTATACTATTTGAGTTATCATTTTTTTCAAACACTCTTCACTTATCCCTCCATCCAAAAAATAAATAAAAAAATAAATAATTAATATTAAAAGATTTTAATAATATGAAAACTAACATTAATTTTAAATTTCCTAAAATCTCTCTATCCAATTTTTTTCAAATTATTTACCTTCTCGTTTACCTAATTTATTGAGAAAACAAATGCCATGATCATAAATAAAATCTTATTTCATTTCAAAAGGGAAAAGGTCATGATCATAACTATAATGGTATTCTCATTTTCATTTACAATAAACTTGTGATCATTATAATTAAAATAATATCATCATATCCTTAAAAAAAAGATATGATTATCATAACTGAATAATATTATAACGCCCGTGTTCCGAAAAATTAATTAATTTAATTAATTCAGAATTATATCGAGTTTATGAACCTTAGACAAGTCTCAAGAATTAATTATTGGGGTTAAAATAATTAATTTAAATTTGTTTCGGGGGTGTCATAAATCGGATTGAAAGTTATGGAGTTTTTCTCAAACAAGTGGCAAAAGTCAAGTTTGCTTCTTCTTCTTCCTTCTCCTTGTTGGCTCACCATTTTTGGTGGATAGAGAGAGAGTTCTTGAGCTGTGGGCTTAGAGAGAAAGAAGAGAGAAGAAGAAGAGAAAGGTTGGGAAGGCTTAGAGAAGCTTGGATCTTGTGAGATCTTGTGAGTGTGAAGCTTGTGGAGCTTGGGAAAAGAAGTGGTTGGAGCCTAGGGTTTGGGCTTAGCTTGGCGTGGGGCTAGGGAAGAGAAGAGAGGTCTTCTTGAGCTTGGGGAGTTCATTCTAGGCAAGATCCTTCCACAATTAAGGTGAGTTTGTGATCAAAGGTTAATATTAAGCCTTGTGTCGGGGTTTGTGGGGTTGTGATAGGCATTGTAGTGTTGCTAGGATGCTTGGAAGCCTCTTGGTTATGTGGAGAGTTTTAGCTAGAGTTTGCTAAGCTTGTGGTTGTTAGAGAAGCATGGTTGTTGCTTGTTCTGCTTGTTAAGATTTTATTGTGAGTTCTTATGCTTGATTTGGTGTTGTGATTTTCATGGGTTCTTGGTGAATTCCATGGGTCATTGTGGAGCTTTAGTAGGTGTTTGCTAAGCTTGTGGTTGTTAGAGAAGCATGGTTGTTGCTTGTTGTGCCTTGTTAAGTTTTGATTGTGAGTTCTTATGCTTGATTTGGTGTTGTGATTTTCATGGGTTCTTAGTGAATTCCATGGGTCATTGTGGATTTTTAGTAGGTGTTTGCTAAGCTTGTGGTTGTTAGAGAAGCATGGTTGTTACTTGCTATTGATTGCCTTTTCATGGTGTTTTGATTAGGAAATGATAGGCTTGTGGTTGTGATTATTTTCAATGCCTATCACAACCCCATGAAAATGTATTTTAGGCTCTTATGATCTGTGAACACCTGCACCTCCAAATCTTTAAAGCGAAAACCACCGCAACCATCTCAAGATCATGGGTAGGGTAATTGCCCTCGTGCTTCCGCAGCTGCCGCGAAGCATAGGCAATAACCTTCCCCTGCTGCATCAACACACAACCAAGACCAACTCCCGACGCATCGGTAAACACCACGTAAGGCTAACTCGGATCAAGCAACCCCAATACTAGAGTACTAGTCAACAAGGCATTCAGTTTCGCAAAACTCTCTTCACACTCTGACGACCACACGAAAGGAACATCCTTTTCCGTCAGGTTAGTCATAGACTTAGCCAAACTCGCCAAACCCTTAATACACCACCGATAATAACCTGCTAACCCGAGAAAAATCCTAATCTTCATGGTATTCCTCGGCCTCGGCCAAGCACTAATGGCCCGAACCTTCTCTAGATCCACTGAAACCCCCTATGCGGAGATAATGTGACCCAAAAAACCAATCTTCCGCTGCCAAAACTTACAATCGCTCAACTTAGCAAACAACTTCTGTTCCTGCCGCTTCGCAAGAACCACACGCAGATGCACCTCATGCTCCTCTAGGCTCTTCGAATACACCAATATATCATCGATAAAGATGATCACAAACTCATCCAGATACTCCTGGAAAATGCTGTTCATCAATCTCATAAATGCAGCTGGTGCATTTGTCAACCCAAATGGCATCACCACAAACTCATAGTGGCCACAACGATATCTGAAAGCCATCTTCCGGATATCTATCACATCGATAGGAATCTGATGATATCCCGACGCCAAGTCAATCTTGGAGAACCAAGTAGCTCCTCTCAACTGATCCAACAACTCATCGATCCGAGGAAGAGGATACCTGTTCTTCATTGTGACTTGGTTAAGTCCCCGGTAGTCAATGCATAACCGAAAACTCCCGTCCTTCATCTTCACAAACAACACCGGTGCTCCCCACGGTGAAGTACTCAGGCAAATAAACCCCTTAGTCAGCAACTCCTCCAGCTGCTTCTTCAACTCTTTCATCTCTGTTGGAGCCATCCTATAAGGAGCCTTCGATATCGGTGTCGTCCCTGGTTCCAACTTAATCGTGAAAGGATCTGACCTAGATGGTGGTAACCCTTGCAACGTATGGAACACATCCTGGAACTCTTCAACCACTCGAATATCTCGAACCTTAGCATCTCCAACAGCCTCCGGCAAGGAAATGGTAGACAAATACGCCTCACAACCCTTATCGATCATACGCTCGGCTTGCATAACCGAGATCATGAGACTCCTGGAAGTCGGCCTCACCGCTTGATACACCAACCTCCCCTTGTCTCTGTCAAATTCGACACGCCCTAGGTGACAATCCAGATGCGCTCTGAACTTCCCGAGCTAATCCATGCCCAAAATGACATCGTACAACTCCACGGAGCAGATAATCAAATCGGCAGGCATAGACTCTCCCACTACCTAAACATCCATGTATCTAACCCGACCCCAAATCATCAGGAGTTTCCCTCCAGTAACCTCCATGAAACCCAGACTCACATCGGGCTCGCTTCAAACATTAGCCTTCTGGGCCGATTTCGGAGTAACGAAGCAATGCGATGCTCCCATGTCAAACAACACATGACACTTAACACCCCCAACACACAAGGTCCCTGCACATACACATGTGCCGAGAACCTTAACACCCCAAAAGGAACCAAATTCCCCAACACATAAATAAACTTAGATGAAGCTAAGAAAATACCTGTGATCGACCTGGAACTCGGCCCTCCAAACTCGGTGATGGCGTACACTCGATGCACTACTGCCACCGGCCTAACGGACTGCACCACTGTGGCCATACTCTGCTGCAGCTTGGAACACTGAGGTCTAATATGCCTCGCCACCTTGCAGTAAAAGCACACCCGAGAATCCACTTGTACCCTGCCCTTCCTAGGACAGCTCACCACTCTGTGATTCATGCTCCCACACCCGAAGCAACCCTGACCACCCCAACAGCCACTGGAAGCGCCATCCCGCTTCCGCTTCTGTCCATCGGCTTACCGCCTCTGCTCAGACCAGACTGCTGCGGCACAGATCTCGCCTGAAGACTCCGTGTAACTGCTAATACCTCATCTTTCAGACCCTCCTCAAGCAATACCGTAGTCTTAACCAACTCGTCAACCGTGCAAAAAGACCTAACCAAGAATGGTTCCGCAAGTCAATCCTAAGACCCATCTAGAATCTCTACACACGGGCTGACTCGTCTCAACCGCTCGTCTACCATAAGACCCAAGCCGGTTGAACTCCACCTCATACTCGCGTACCGACCGATCTCCCTGAGTCAATCTCGCAAGCCTCGATTCAAACCGGTTGAACGCCTCTTGAGGAAAAAACTTAGAGTTAAACTCCTCCACAAAATACGCCCTAACCATCTCGGCCTGAACTCCCCAGGCCACACCCTCCACCAGAGATGCGCATCACCCTCCAGATAATGGACTGCAATGTCTACTTGGTATCCCGCGGGACACCTACTCGAGAGGAAATTCCTCTCTATCCTCGTCAACCACGCATCCTCGTCCTCAGGATTAGCACCTCCAGGGAAAAACCCCGTGCCTATCCTCTGCATCTGCTCCATCATCCTGAGGTAGGATGGGAGCTCCTCAGCAACCGCAGCTACAACCTGAGGCTGATCCTCAACAATCACCAGAACTACAGGAGCCTGAATCGGTACCCTCTCTGAAAACCACTCTAATAACCTCGTCAAAAGATCCGTAATGCGATGATTTCGGGCCTGAGCATCACCCGCTTCTAAACCTGCAGCACCTGCTGCTAAACCCGCAGCACCCTCTGGAACACCAACCACACTGGCACTCATGCCAGCAACACCCTCAGACCCCACCTGACTCGCATGTGACTCCTCAACCCGCTCCTCTGGCAAACGGCCATGACCTCTACCCCGGCCATGACCTGTACCACACCCTCTAACCATCTGCACAGGCAGAAGCAAGGACTAAGAAACACTAAAACATAATCACCACAATAAAGATAACTCACCGTGGAATCCCACAAGGCTCTAAAACCCCATGCAATACCGAACTACCACACAATCTATCCTCGAACCGTATAGACTCTGATATCAAAATGTAGTGACCGCATTTTTTTATGCTAATATTTAACATTCCATAAACGTTAAACATTCATAATACAACCCTGCACATACATTTACAAACCTGAAGTAAGACTCATACTTAACCCTAAACTATCATTTCTCACAACACAGGGGAAACGACAAAAACAGCAAAACTATGAGTCCTAATCATCCTCCCCTTATCGTCTTCGATTCCACGATCACACTTTATCTTTACCTGCATCGATAAAAGTGATGCATCAACATTTGGTAAACCAAATGCTTAGTGAGATTGATCCTCCCAACAACAAGTTATATGAAAGCCACACACAAATTCACACAACCATAACACAAGAAAATCAATCACAACATGAACTAATTTATACTCGATTAAATTCGTGCATAAAAATAATCACAACCGTAACCCTATCAATTCCTAATCAAAACATCATGAAAAGGCAATCAATAGCAAGTAACAACCAGGCTTCTCTAACAACCACAAGCTTAGCAAACACCTACTAAAGCTCCACAATGACCCATGGAATTCACCAAGAACCCATGAAAATCACAACACCAAATCAAGCATAAGAACTCACAATCAAAGCTTAACAAGGCACAACAAGAAACAACCATGCTTCTATAACAACCACAAGCTTAGCAAACTCTAGCTAAAGCTCCCCACATAACCAAGAGGCTTCCAAGCATCCTAGCAACAATACAATGCCTATCACAACCCCACAAGCCCCCACACAAGGGTTAATATTAACCTTTGGTCACAAACTCACCTTAATTATGGAAGGATCTTGCCTAGGATGAACTCCCCAAGCTCAAGAAGACCTCTCTTCTCTTCCCTAGCCCCACGCCAAGCTCAGCCCAAACCCTAGGCTGTAGCCACTTCTTTTCCCAAGCTCCACAAGCTTCACACTCACAAGATCTCACAAGATCCAAGCTTCTCTAAGCCTTCCCAACCTTTCTCTTCTTCTTCTCTCTTTTTTCTCTCTAAGCCCACAGCTCAAGAACTCTCTCTCCCTCCACCAAAAATGGCGAGCCAACAAGGAGAAAGAAGAAGAAGAAGCAAACTTGACTTTTGCCACTTGTTTGAGAAAAACCCCATAACTTTCAATCTGATTTATGACACCCCCAGAACAAATCTAAATTAATTATTTCAACCCTAATAATTAATTCTTGAAACTTGTCTAAGGTTCATAAATTTGATAGAATTCCGAATTAATTAAATTAATTAGTTTTCCGGAACACGGGCGTTACAATTCTCTCCCACTAACATAGATTCGTCCTCGAATCTTACATTACCGTTCATCTCCAATGAACCCGAATCGTCGCACCTTGGCCAACCCGGCCAACACAACACACACACGAGGTCTACTACCAACCTTTGAGGTTTCCCACTCAGTCTCTATGCTTATGACACCGCAGCATCATATGTACTTATTGCCCACACACAGACCAAACCCCATCACTCAAGACACCGCAGCATCTCTGAGTTATGAGCATCTGCCATACCCCACAGGATATCCACCATATCTCGCAAGACATTACCCATACCACAACACCCAAGATACCGCAGCATCTTCGAGTTCTGGGTATCTGCCATACCACTCCACTTGGGTAATATAACCTATAAGAGTCTCGATATCCCATACCACTTAATTCTAGGAAATATATCCTACGTCTAGGATATACTCCTTACGAATCCACGGTACCACATATCACTCTAGGCTATACACCTTCCGAGTCTGGGTACATCGCCTGTCACACTCTCAATCACACTCTCAAGACACACAGTCCTTTGAGCTATCGGCACTAGAGGAACTAGTCCTCTCATCGAGCAATAAGTTACACATCTATAAGCACCTCGACTAAACTACCTCCCGTGATCCGTGTAAATCCTCGCAAGGCAACACCAGCATCAACCATATTCTGCACCCGGAATATCTACCGTGCATAACCAATAACTAGGCTATCGCACGTATACCCAATCACTCAGGGCACTCTCATGACTTGCTCAGCCAGGCTTGCTAACACCTTAGCCAAACCGGACAACGTAACACTATACGCGTACCGTCCCTGCGCACCTTCCAGTGTCGGCTCGCTTTAGAGAAACTTGTCAAGACAACTATGACTAGGCTAGCCTTATCACTTAATGATTCATCGCAGTAAATTGCCAATATAAACGTAATAAAACAAACAAGTACCATACGTCTGTAATCTGAATCACCACATAGAACAGCTAAGTAAATAACCCGGTCCCGTCACTTGACTCATTTTTCCGAACAAGATTAACTGGAAACACGCAACACTCACAATAGCGGTAAGAACATCCATCTTATTACTCTTTTGCAATAACACTTTTTAACACCAAAACGTAATGCAAAACCATGACTCTCAAAGTCATTAAATAATAAGAAATACACATCTTATTATACAATCATAATGTAACATCGTTCTACACAACAGAAATACAAAATGAAATACATAGTATACAGCTACAAACCGAAACTGGAACCTCTCGATGGAACTCAAGCCGCAACCTGCTTCTGGAATAACTTCTGGAACAACTTCTGGAACCTTATTTCCATCCTAGACTCTGGCTCCCAAGTTTCCTCCTGCACCCCGTCACAGTCCCACAGAACTCGCATCATCAGAATCTTCTTCTGACAAAGCTTCTTCAACCTTCGCTCGAGAACTCTCAAAGGTCTCGCCTCAACGGTCATATTGGGCTGGAGATCTGACGGAATCTCAGCCAATACCTCGTCACCCCTATGCAAACACTTCTTCAGCATCGACACATGGAAGACCTTATGAAATGCCTGCATTATCTCGGGTAACTCCAACCGATACGCTACCGGTCCAACACACTCCACAATCCGGAATGGCCCCATATACCTCGGACTCAACTTAGTTGCAGTAATGGACCTGTTTAGACCTCTCAGCAAAGCCACCTTGAGATACACTCTATCTCCCACCTCAAACACAAGCTCTTTCCGCCTCTTATCGGCATAACTCTTTTGCCGATCCTGGGCCTCTTTCATGTTCAGCTTCAAAACACGGATCCTCTCCATGGTTTCCTGAACAAAACTCGCATCCAATGTGCTTTTCTTCCCCACTTGAGTCCAATACAAAGGTGTACGACATGGCCTCCCTTACTGAGCCTCGTATGGAGCCATCCCAATACTTGCCTGGTAGCTATTACTATACGCAAACTCTACCAAGCTCAAGTGATCCACCCAATGACCACCCCAATCCAGCACGCACATCCTCAACAAATCCTCCAGAGTCTGAATGGTCCTCTCGGATTGCCCATCTGACTGAGGATGATAAGTCATACTCATGTGCAACCTCGTGCCCATCTCCGCCTGAAACGCATTCTAGAACTCAGATGTGAACTTAGGAACCCGGTCCGAGACAATGCTCATCGGTACTCCATACAGTCTCACAATCTCTTGCACGTAGTTCCTAGTAAAAATCACATACCCATCGGTGTTCTTAATTGCCAGAAAATGCGCACACTTGGTCAATCGATCAACGATGACCCATATAGCATTCTTGGTCTGAGAAACTGGTAAGCCCACCACAAAATCTATCGTGATCATATCCCACTTCCACTCTGGAATGGGTAAACTCCGTAACAAACCACTCGGGACCTGGGGCTCTGTCTTCACTAACTGGCACACGTTGCATGTCGCAACCCAGTTAGCAACATCCTTCGTCATCCCGACCCAATGATAATACCGCTTAAGATCCCGGTACATCTTACTCGCTCCTGGATGAATCGAAAACATACTCGTATAAGCCTCACTCAGGATCTCTCGCCTCAAATCCTCGCCCAAAGGTACGCATACCCTGCCACTCACAAGGATAGTGCCATTCGCAGATACTTGATACTCAGAACCCGCTTCTCTTGAAGCCTTAACCAAGCCCTCATCTTTTTCTTGAGCTAGCCGAACTCTGCTCAAAAGATCCACCTGATTAGCTGCCTCTAAGCCCAAAGGTTCCTGAGATACAACACACAAACGCAATGTACTAATCTCGCTCACCAAAGACTCAACCTCATGCTTCCGAGCCAAAGCCACCCGCTTTCGAGCCAAAGCCACCCGCTTCCGACTCAAAGCATCCGCAACCAGATTAGCCTTACCAGGATGGTAAGCTATCTCCAGATCATAATCGGCCACTAGCTCCATCCAGCGCCTCTGCCTCTAATTCAACTCAGGCTGAGTGAAAATGTACTTCATGCTCTTATGATCTGTGAACACCTGCACCTTTCCGCCATAAAGATAAGATTAGGACTTGTAGTTTTGTTGTTTTTGTCGTTTCTCCTGTGTTTTTTAGAACTGATAGTTTGGGGTTAAATGCGAGTCTTACCTCAAGTTTATAAATGTATGTGCAGGGTTGTATTATGAATGTTTATCGTTTATGGAATGTTAAATATTAGCATAAAAAGTAAAATGCGGTCGCCACAAATATCTTCATCAAAAATAAATGAAAAGAAAAAAAATATAATAGCATCCTAGTCATCACCATATAAACTTAATATTATTATCATCATAAAGAAAATACTATCCTCATCTCTATTAAAATAATTATGGTCATAACTTGCATGAGTGAATAACATCCCGATCTCCAAATTTTTCCATTCCGACAAATGAAAAAATATTGTTTCAAAAGAGCATGTAGCCAAAAATGTCATACATTAGATATTGTTTTGGAAAAATTAAACAAGTTGTTCAAAGAATAAATGGAGATACAAGATCAATTATAAAGTAACCTTTATTGATATCCATCATTGTAACAAACATATATTAAGATAGAACAATTTCTACCAATACAGAGTTTGCTTTTAGTATTCGATGATTTCCTCAAGGTACATCACCCTCTACATATAATGAGTCATGTTTCTGACCCAAATTCATGTGGGAATAATTCTCACATAAATAGAATATGATCCAACTACTTATATCACAATTCATGTGGGAGTAGGCTTCCGCAATCTGCGCTTACATGACATATGAACCCATCTATAGTGGCATCAAGTTATGCAATGTGGTTTTCATTGGATATGACCTAAGTGACAAATTATTCCCAATAACTTTCCACATTCTTTTATTTTGTTGTAATACAAATATAAAGAGTAGTAAAAATATAATTATTATTTCCTAACACAAACTTTAATAAATTTAACCTTCTCATATGGTTAATACATAATTATTTTTATGAGAAACAAATTATTTGGCATGAGATCATATTGATTTCACATAATTCTCATTCCTTTCTAGAAGAAATATACCCCATTATCATTACCTTGTATCATTGGATGCATCTTTATCTCTTTTATTTAGGCCCAAAATGTCATAATTTAACATCCCATATTGATTTAGTTTTTTTTGGCCCCAACAAAAATCTTATAAAAGATGGTTGCTGTACGTGTTTATTTGGCGAGAGCTTTCTCACCTTCTCGCTCCCAGCGGCGCTCCTTCTCTACTAGGTAAATCAGCCATTTTTACTTCGACTATTAGCCATTAACTGTTTCTTTCTCTCTTACATTTACCAGATCACTTTATTCTTTGTCTGTTTGACAATGAGTCTTTGCATACACATTTTTTTGTGTGGCATTTCTCTCCATATTTTATTAGAGATTTTTCAAAGATTTTTTGTTGTTGTTGTGGGATGCATTTCGTCTCACTACACATTTTTCCACTCTTGCTGCAGCCACTTTTCTTACAATATACATTAAGTACGCACTGTTGCATTATTGAGATCACATGCACCTCATACCGTCATATTTTATGTGAACACAACCACTGATTCTTTCAAATTGTTTTCGTATAATATATCTTCCAATTTTATATTTTAGGATCCATTGTTTAGGTTCAATTAGTTTAATGTTAACGCCAAATGATAACCAATGTCACTTGAACATGGTGAAAATATCGGATACTAATAGCAAAGATGAATCGATTAATTCATCTTTAAGCTTACTGACTTTTAGTAATATACATAGATTGAGTTCATTGTCTAACCTAGATTACTCTCACCTTCCTTGGTCATTAGAAGACTTGGAAAAAACTGTGATGATAGCAGCTATTGCGAGTGGATCACTTGAAAGAAATCCAGTCTCAATCTTGATATACAAGAATATTCTTACCATAAATTTATCTTATCTGGTATGAGCCAAAACTTTAGACTTAGATCTTGTAACCGGAGCCGTTTCTAAAGCTTGAAAGTAGAAAAGATTAAAGATTGAACCATCATAAGGTGGAAATTCCATCTTGGACTGTGGCACTATGATTTTATCAGCATCCCTTCCTCCACTTTCTCTTCACTCAGTTCCACTCCTCCAACCAACTCCTTTGTGCATCCTGAAATCTCCCATCAAGGATCCCACTCTTTCTTCTTCAGAAAGATCCCCAATCTTCCTAACAGCCCACTCACCACCCCCGTCTGTCTAGCGATGATCATGTTCCCTTCCCACCGAACATTTCACCCAAGGTCCACGGAAATTAGTACTCTTCTGTTCTCCGCACAGCAAACCTCCCTCGATAATTGCATCATCCAATTATAGTAATTATGGACGTGGACGCGGTCGAGGTAATGATCGTGGTCATGGACGAGAATGATATGTACGTGGACGAGGAAGATATGGACGTGGATAAGTAAGAAAGTTATGTCATAATGATTTCAACACTAGAAGAAATAATAAAAAGATAAGAATATGAAGTTGGCTGTGTGATGAATAAGAAACAAGAAAATAATTGCTATATATGTGGCGTGAAAGGACATTTAACCGATCTGTACGTATCAAGAATCACAAAAGGTGAAAGAAAAAAACAAATGAAACCAACTTCATTTATGGTGAATCCGCGCCTTCTTTCGATGGCATATATTATTTTACACATCTTGATATTTCAGTTTCATAGTTAATCCTGAAGATATCAACGAAAAACAAAGCAACTAAGATCTTCCCGAAGAAGAAAGTATGGCATGATGTATAAATAGTTGTGTTTTGTTAATCTTCTTGAAGAAAAAAATAAAAATGAATAATAAAATGTTTTCTTTGTTTTTCTGTTTTTCTTGTAAACGTTTTGTTATATTAACACATCTTTTATGAATATTTTAAAATACAGAAAATGTCAAACTTTGAGGTCGAGGATGGAGATATATGTCTGACAGACAGTTCTACAACGCACACAATTATTAAAGATAAAAAGTATTTCTCCTCCTTTAAAACAAAGAGAAATTTTGTATTTTGCACCCCTTTGAAAATTTATTTTCAAACGGGAAAACAGGGTCATGTGGGAAGAATTTTTGAAATAGTAGATGCCTGCTTGAAAATAAAATTTCAAAGGGGTACTTTTTTTGTAGTTTTCTATAAAATAAAAGATTGGACCAGAAGCGTGAATACTATATCTGAACATGCAAAAATTAGTATGGGCTCCAGAAAAGTCTGTTTTTCAATGCCAAGGGGAACGAAATTTGAAATAAATGACGCATTGTATTGTTTTCTTTTTTTTTGAAATGAATGTTAAATTATATTCAAACAAAAAACAAACCATTTTTTACATCGAATGCTTCAAATATAGAAATGTGATACAAGTACTTTTTAAAGCTAATTGTTTTTCATCGGGTAGCAAACCACCTCTCCATCCCTTTGTCATATCGCGTCTCTTCCATATCTCTAATGGATGATAATATGTTCCGAACATTCTTGTCAATGACTTTTGCTAGCTGGTAGGAATGAGTTGAAGGTTCACCATGTCTTCTCCCATATGATGTAGATTGTGGTTTGGAAAACATATCGCAGCAAAAATAGAAGTAGTGTATCTTGCGTTTCAGCACTAAGTAGAGCAACAATACCATCCCATTGAGTTGTGTACTTAGAAGTGAGAAGCTTGAGGGTTAGATGGTTCCATACCGCAGCTGAATATGGACATGTAAAGAACAGATGGTTCCGTGTGTCCACAGGTTCCGGACATAAGCTGTAAGCTGCCGATGCCCCAGTATTTCAGCTCAAAGTTCGATCTCCAGTTGAGAGTCTGTTTTGAATTGCAAGCCATGATAGAAATGAGTATTTAGGCATTGCATAAGAAAACCAAACGGCTTTATACCATTCCTTTGTGGGATTTGCTATTTGAGTCTGCTTCCATGTTTCCTTTGAGTTAAAATTACATTTGAACTTATCTCCTTTGAATTTCCATAACACCACATCTTGTTCAGCCACTGTCCCTCTTCTATGCAGCGTTTCTATCTCCTCCTCAATGCTATTCAAAGCATCAGTTCTGTGATTTCTTCTTCTATGTGTAAGGAGAACATTCTCAACTGTTGAGTGTAACTGTATTCCCAAGTCAATACAGCCACAATTCCCTGTTAGATCAAATAATCGGCCCAATTGTGTCCATTGATTAAACCAGAATGATGTTGTGCTACCATTATTGACTTCCACTTTGCACAATGATGCTGCAAGCTCTCAATATTTAAGTAACTTCCTCCATGTCCACGAACCAAGAGATGTTGTCTCTTTAACCGACCAAAAGGAACCTTTCCGTATAAGATATTGGCGCACCCAGTTAACCCACAAAGAGGAATGGGCTGAAAGAATCCGCCAAATCATCTTCACACAAATCATCTTGCCATGATACTTTAGCTTTTTAAGGGTTTAACTCTGGGTCAGACCATAGAAATGCTGCACAAAGTTTATCTATATCTTCTATACATGCCTTAGGTCATCGAAAAGCCGAGATTCAAAAGTTCGTGAGGCTGTGAATGACTGAGCCATTAAGTTGTAACCTCCCAGCAAAAGAAAGATGTCTTGCTTTCCAACTACTTATATGTCCTCTGATTTTCTCTAACAAAGGCATGTAATCATTTATTGTCATTCTCTTCATTAACAACGGTAAACCCAGGTACCTTATCGGAAGATAGCCACATTCAAATGGAAATTGGTCTAGAATAGCATCTCTTGCCGTGTCTGAAACCCCTACCATATATAAAGTTGATTTTTTCAGACTTATACATAGACCTGAAACTGCAACAAAAATCTTAAAAACTTTAAGAATTCCCTCGATAGATTGCTTTTTTCCATCTGAGAAAACCAACAAATCATCCGCAAAACAGAGATGTGTAAGCTTAAAATTTTGACAATACGGGTGGTAACCTATATGTCTCTCTTTAGCGGCCTTATCCATCATTTTCGACAGAACATGCATGCATATCATGAAAAGGTAAGGAGATAATGAACATCACTCACACTAACTTCTTACTCAAGTAACAACAATATCCAACGTTCAACTTTATTAACTAAGTTTTGTGTCATAAATAACCAATAAATCCAATAAATATAATCAAACCGAGTCTAAAATCCGAATAAATAAATAAAACATTATCGAAAACAAAATTTGTTAAAGCGATATCGATTCCTTAAACAGCACCACCATGTCCCGCAAATCCATTTACTCGACAGGATCACCTGAAAGGAAAACAGAAGAGAAAGGGGTGAGTAACAGAGGAGTTACTCAGTGAGGTATGGTATGTTAGGCCACGAAAGTGGAACCCGGCTTACACCCCAACCACAAGAGTCTAGACCTAAACATGTAGCAACCACGGCACCTAAAACACCCAAAACAATGCAAGTAATGTTCCTTTGCCGGATTGAGTTTCATCTCGTACTTGTTTATAATTTCGAAACAAGTTTGAAGATGGTCGACGTGGTCTTCCATCTTTTTTTCTTTTAAAAGCATAACGTCAATGTAGACCTCCATTAATTTACCAAGCTGGCTGGTAAACATTTTGTTAACCAGTCTATGATATGTCGCTCTGGCGTTTTTCAATCCGAAGGGCATAACCTTGTAGCAGCAAGTTCCATGATCAGTGATGAAGGCCGTCCTATTGTGATCGTCGGGCTACATGCATATTTGATTGTATCCGGAGAAAGCATCCATGAATGAGAGCAGTTCATTTCCGGTTGTGGCTTCAACGATTTGGTCTATATGTGGTAGAGGGAAACAATCTTTGGGCACCCTTTGTTAATGTCGGTGAAGTCAAAACACACTCTCCACTAGCCACTCCGGGTATTTTGACTTCGCAGATCGAGCCCGCCTTTAACAATTTTTTGACTTCCTTTTTTACCGCCTGAGCGCATTCAAGAATGAGCTTTTCTCACTTTTGGCGGGGTTGTTTGTGCGTAGGATCGACATTAACCTCATGACTTGTGATTTTTGGAGCGATGCCGACCATGTGTTTGATCGTCCAGGTGAACGTTTTTTTGATTCGTCGTACAAAGGCTTCGAGCTGCTTTCATTTGTTTGGCTCGAGTTATGCTCCAATGCCGATGTGCTGATTGGGATGTTCGGGGTTAATAGAAATCATGTCAATTGTTTCCTTGTTTAACTTAGTCGGCCGTGGTTTGACTAGATCAAAAATTTTTGTTCGTCGACTATTAAGTCCACTTCAACTAGCGGTGTGCGCCCCACCGCTATGAAGCAAATTCAAGCAATGGTTTGGTTTCCTTGGGTTATGAATATAGCCATGCGCGAAGGGAAATGGATGAATTGATGATAGCTCGATGCTACTGCCTTCATAGAATGAATCCAGGGAGTTTCCAAGATAACAATGTAAACGGAGGGTTTGTCGATTACTGCCTTCATGGTATTCCCGGCATAGATGGGGAGCTTGATTGTTCCCACAATGGTGATGTGTCTGTTGTCAAACGCAGTGAGTGTTTGTATCAGTTTTTGTTTCTCTGATTCTGGAATTTTCATTTTCTCCAACGTTGCTTTGTAGAGAAGATCGACGGAACTTCTGATATCAATGAGTACTTTAGCCCTACTGCAATCGCTGATGTCTAGTGTAATTACTAGAGGATGATTTTGAGGTTATTGCAATCCTTCTGTGTCGACCTAGGAGAATATTATTGGTAGATCGTCCCCAACAAAGTTGACCCTTTTGGGCTGGTTGCATTTAGCGGAAGTCTCTGCTATCCTTTGATGTTCCTTGAGTGATCGAAAGTAATCATTGCAATCGGTCAGGCCAACCATGATGACATAAATGTTTTTCTTTTAAGGTCTGTCGGATGGGTTGTCATCCTGGTGGTCGTCTCTGTCCCACTTAGGTTTCTCATCACGTTCGTCATGGTTTAACCTTTAGTTATTTCCAGAGCGTCATAATTGGTTATCAGATTATCATTGTTTGTTCGACCATGGTGGTCTTTGGTCTCTATTGTCGGGGCACCAGTAATGTGATCCTCCCAATGATTCGTCACTCTAGAGTTGGCAAGATAGATGGATAAGCCTTAGAACTAAGAAGAGAAGATCTTCAAAGGACAAGGTAGTGGTAGATCAAAAGGTCACACAGAAGTTGCGGAACAGCTTCTGATTTACCCTAACTTGAATCCCTTAGATATGACACACTAAGACGAATTCAAGGTTGATTGAATGGATATGACACACCAAACAATCGACAAGACCTCTTGGATATAACGCACAAAGACGGATCAAGTTTTGATCAATGGATATTATACACCAATGATCAAAATGCTCACGAAGAACAAAAGAGAATAACTCTCAAAGTGTTTGATAAAAAGATGGATTATTATTCTCAAATGAGATTACATGAATATAAAGAAAAGAAAACTTGAAAACAAAGCCAAGTCAATAATAAATTGTCTTGGAACTAAAATAAAATAAAGATAGTAAGTTGAATGTGGATTCAACCCTTGGACTCCCCCATGTATGCATCTAGAGTGACTCTTGAACTTATTTTCGTCACTCTCTTTGACCTGAAAATTTAGTGACTTCTTTTGGGCTTCTTTGACTTGTAAGTAGGCTTAAAATTGGCTGGACTTGATAATTAACATCCCCAAATAAATTCTGAATATTTTCCTTCTCCATCAACTTTTGAATCAGCCCGCTAAGTGCTTCATTGATTTTCTTATCTCTTTCTCTTGTGGACTCTTGTGAACTCTTGTAAACTCTGGTGAACTCTTGTAAAGTCTGGTGAACTCTTGTAAAGTCTGGTGAACTCTAGTGGACTTAGACAGATTAGAGTGACCCATATGCCTCATTAAAACCTTCTCTTGCCACTGGTACAGTGGGTATGAGAAATGTCTTTTCTAGATCTTCCTTGGTAATCTCCATGATCATATCATACCCCTCCTCTTGAAAAAGACTTGTCCTCAAATCTTGATACCTGGATCAAATGGAAGGCTCAAATCTTTCACGAGTTTAAGATAGCTAACCTTTGGTAGCTTAATCACTCCACCCGATATGGAAACTTGTAAGGTATGCCTTGCCTCGTGCATCTTTGGTTAGAATAATACTAGTACTTCTAGACATAGAGAAAGAATTCTCTCATTGGATTCTTCTGGAACTCCATAATAATGTAGAATTGCAGGCTCTATCACTCGTCGTCCATCTCTCACTTTGTCCATGATAGGAATACGTCTTTGAGCTGTTGTTACAGTACCAATTTCTTTAAGACACATACATTTATCAAGCGTAATCGCTTTTGCAACTTCTCTTCCCATGAATAGCTTGAAATCTTTATGTTTCTCTCCTTCAATGTTCAGGATTGGTTCTGTTTTGCTTAGCCAGAAGTGTGGAAATTGCTTCTCTGTACTTGGCTTCATAATCTCGGCCAGCAAACTCTTAACTTTGTTTCCTGGTTTGGAAAATGCTGAAGCTCCAAAACAAAAATCCACTTCTTCCACAACCTTAAATTCCAAAGTGTATGAATCACGTGTATACATTAAGGAATACCTCTCTGTGAGTTCATCAGCTGAATCATCTATGCTCCCTAGACTTTTCTTCATGGCTTCCTCATTCTTTGACTCAAGCAACAACTGATCTTGGTAGATCTCCTTTTTCTCCTGCTTTTTGGCTATAGCGTTCTCACTTATTAAACTTGTTACTAATAGATCATCCTTAACCAGTATTTCGACATGCTCCTCCGATGATGACAATGAATCAAAAACCACTCCGGCTTCTTTTGGTTCTATCTCTCTTTTGTCTCGAGCCTTTGAAGTACAATCTTCGGCCTTCCCTTTAGCTACTGGATTTGCGGTGTAAGACTTAGAAAACGCCTTTGGTTTTGAATTAGGCTGCTCTTCCCGTATTTGTCTAAGTCTCCTTTGGTTTTCTGGAGATGAGTTATCATCACGATGGTAGTAATAAGTTTCCTCCTCATCTCTTGGCAGCCTCTGGTGGTTTATCTCTCTTCTTAGAGGACTCTTTTGTGATCTCCTTTGAACTTTTTCTGGTTTACTCTTTTTCAATAAACCGAAAGACATCTTTTTTTTGTTCTTTTTTTTTCTTTTCTCTCTTTCTTTTTTTTTTTAATCGAGATATGGAATTTTTTTTTTTCAATAATAAAAACAAAAATTAAAGAATATAAGAAAAGAAGATGAAAGGATAAGAAGGTGAAGAGATAAAAGTGAAGATGAAAAGATTAAAATGATGATCGATGAGAAGGTGAAGAGATGAAAACATGGTGAATGAATACCGAACTCAAGAGTGTGCTCTGATACCAATTGATGTGATCCTCCCAAGGATTTGTCACTCTAGAGTTGGCAAGATAGATGGATAAGCCTTAGAACTAAGAAGAGAAGATCTTCAAAGGACAAGGTAGTGGTGAATCGAAAGGTCACACAGAAGTTGCGGAACGGCTTCTGATTTACCCCAACTTGAATCCCTTAGATATGACACACTAAGACGAATTCAAGGTTGATTGAATGGATATGACACACCAAACAATCGACAAGACCTCTTGGATATAACGCACCAAGACGGATCAAGTTTTGATCATGGGATATTATACACCAAGGATCGAAATGCTCACAAAGAACAAAAGAGAATAACTCTCAAAGTGTTTGATAAAAAGATGGATTATTATTCTCAAACGAGATTACATGAATATAAAGAAAAGAAAACTTGAAAACAAAGCCAAGTCAATAATAAATTTTCTTGGAACTAAAATAAAATAAAGATAGTAAGTTGAATGTGGATTCAACCCTTGGACTCCCCCATGCATGCATCTAGAGTGACTCTTGAACTTATTTTCGTCACTCTCTTTGACCTGAAAATTTAGTGACTTCTTTTGGGCTTCTTCGACTTGTAAGTAGACCTAAAATTGGCTGAACTTGATAATTAACATCCCCAAATGAATTCTGAATATTCTCCTTCTCCATAAGCTTTTGAATCAGCCCGCTAAGTGCTTCATTGATTTTCTTATCTCTTTCTCTTGTGGACTCTTGTGAACTCTTGTAAACTCTGGTGAACTCTTGTAAAGTCTGGTGAACTCTTGTGGACTTAGACGGATTAGAGTGACCCATTTGCCTCATTAAAACCTTCTCTTGCCACTGGTACAGTGGGTATGAGAAATGTCTTTTCTAGATCTTCCTTGGTAATCTCCATGATCATAGCAGCCAGGGTTTATGCACTATATCTAGAATTCCTCATCTATATTTGGCGAGCAATTCTTCCTAAAGTTGACGGCATTCTGTCGTGAAGTGACCTGGTATGTTGTGAAAATCGCATAACGAGTTTGACTACCTGTTTTGTAATAGTCATTAGAGCGACGATCTTGCTCGGTAGATTGGCTATAGTTTTTTGTCCTTGGTCGCTCTCTTACATCAGATCGGCTTTGTTCTTCAGGTTGAACATAGATGTTCCAAGGGAGAGGAGGTTTTGGTTAATCAATGTGATAAGTGGCATTTGCTCATCGTCCTTTGTCGTCACGGCGATTGTCGTAGTGTTGTCGGGGTCGTGGTATGCCTCTTTCGCTTTTTCTTTAGTCACCGTTGAAGCTTTAGGGGCATGCTGCTTATGGAGCATTTGTCATTCCTCTTCAATCTTAATATAGACTGTTTTTCAATGTAAGGCATCCTCAAGAGTTACTGGTTTTGACGAGGAGAGAGTTTCTTTAAAGCGACATTCGTACCATAATCCTCTCCGTAAGGCTTTGATTGCAGTTGCGTCATCCATGGTAACTCGGGATGCTACTCTTTGGAAATGGTTGATGAAGATTTTTTGGCCAATATGCAGGCTCTGCCTGACGCAATTTGATTGACAGTTAGATGACTTACAGGGTCGGTCGTCCCACTAGTTGTTCCATCGTAGGTTGGCATCTTAAGTTTGCCGACCTGCCTCATATGTGCGCCGGATATGCATTTTCTGAATGGCGTTTATTGGATTTCTTCAAGGACTCAATCAATATCTGGAGCCGAGCAGGTGGCGCGATGCATCATTGCTCTGAATTCCTTGATTATCTTTCCCAAATCGGCTTCCTTTTGGCGAGTTGTTGCAAGTTCATCAAGGAAATGTTGTGGAGTTACATGGGTTAGCGTATCAATGTTGAAGAGAGGACCGCAACGGAATTGAGGAGTGGTTTCGATATTTGTTTAACTCCGGCTGCATGAGGCGGTGGTGGTGTGTTGTACTTTTCTTGAAGATATCGCAAGAGGAGTGCAAAGTTGGGTTTATTCACGATCTAGTCGATCTGTTCTGGTTGGATAGAAGCATTGTGTACTGGGACATTGTGTACTCCAGCTGGTTCTGTTACACCGGTTTCTTGATTTCCGACCCCATTTATGGGTGGAGGAGCAATTGGATTTCCATGCTCATCGATGACGGTGTCCCCAGGTGGGACGATCGTAACCGTTAAATTAAAATTTTTAGGGAGATCTTCTGTGTTCATCATAGATTCAAGAGATATTTTCAAAGGAATCCTCACAGACGGTGCCAACTGTTGAATCTAAGAATTCAATTAGATATTTATTGAATAGATTTAAAGATCATAACGATTACAAAAATAATTAGGGTTTTTGAGTAAAAGAGGAAAGAAGTCTAAAAATGACAGATGTGCTCTTGAATAGTCTTTTTCCAAAGAATTTTGGATGCATCCTTTGATTCAGGGAGCTTTGTATTTATAATAGATCGAGGTCGGTTTGTCAGGTTGGTTTTTGGCCTTTGATGGGCTTTCCTCTTCGTCGGTTTAGCCCCTTGAGACCGGTTTCGTACGATCCGACTCTTTTAAACTGATTCTGTCGGTCTGTTTTTTCATGGGACAAAGGGATTGGGCTTTACTAAATGAGTCGATGAAAATCTAAGACGGGATGCTAAGTTCAAGTAAGAAAACGAATAAGTAGAGATGGTTGAGGCAGTAGCAATACAAACAAAAAAATCAGAGGAGTTGTGGCGAGGAGGAATCATGACAGGGAAAAAGAGTTACGAGAGGAAGAATGCTAGAAATGCTGGATCATTTGGGTCTCCTAATAATATTTATGAAGAATGTATGGAATCATTTTAACATGAATTATGCACATCCTACTAATAACAAATATAAATTTTGTCGTAAATATAAAATTGTCATAAACAATTTTTTAAAAACATGTGGATCTGGTTTTTGTATAACTTTTGGTTGTTTTGTATCCAGTTTGATAGTTCACAATTTTAATAAAAATCAAACCTACCATTAAGTAGTTTCACAGTCTATTCCGGTCCAACCGTTAGGTTGATCTGAGTTTCAAAATATTGATTTTTGTTTCTTAAATTTTTTTTAAAATTGGTAAAATTACATACGTCAATGGAAAAATAAAATATCCCTAAAAACTAAGCGGGCAAAAAATGTTGAAATTTTTGGTGACAATAGCCTTAAAAAGAGAAACAAAAAAAGATTAGAAAATATAAATAAAAACTGCTAAATCTAGATTTTTACCAATTAAATCTTAATCATATTCACTGATTCTTCTCCGCAATCAGAAACTATCTTGATGTCGATGAAAATCATACCTCACCGAATATTTCTGGTCTTCACGTCCTTGCTTGGTACTTGGTAGACTTTTGAAATTAAAACATATGCTTAATCACTCCAGCTTGATGGGCCTCTCTTTTGAAGTTTGGAACCATCTGTTATTCGCCAACATCGGTAACGTCGACATATACTCAACTAAGGTCTGATTGAGAGAAAGCAAAAACTAGTCATATGTCGACCAGATCTGGTCTTGAAACTTGAGTAGAGAAACTGGAAAAGTTACACAACCGCTTCACGATGGAGTTGTGGAAGCCTCCAGCCATCATTTGAAAGATGGCTCTCTTCTCTTTTTCTTCTGAAAATATTGATTAAGATTCAAATATTTATAAACCGAATTGAAACTGAACCAAAGAAAAACAAAATGATATAAATTTGGGTTATGTTGATACCGGATCCGCACCAAGGATCCACTCTCTCCAATCATGACACATGTCAAACACTTCAGCAGGTCAAAGTAAAGGCTAGGTCAGTTCGGAGTGAAAAAGGACGGGCAAACCGTACAAAGGTTCGATGGAGCGAACTGGGGTCCGACCAGTGGTGAAGCCTCATGGAAGGAAGTAGCAAGCAAAGCAAGGAGTGTCCTAGAATCGATGTGAATCTGGGAGCTGAAAGAGGAAATCATTCAAATACAATACGTTAAAACATTAAAGACCAAATCAAAACCGACAGATTAAAGGAGAATTATTTATTAGTATTTAATCTTAGCATTTAATCCTTAATTCGTGTATAAATATAGACACACATGGTCATGTATGGGGGCCAATCTTTTTGTCACTCGAGATCAATGTATACAATTTTACACTTTTTCCTTTAGCAAATCTATTTTGTATTTTGAGTTCATTTTCACAAACAAATTCTATTTTACTTTAATAATATTTCAATATATTATTGTGTGTGGAATCCATCATCCACATTTTGGTGCCGCCTATGGGGAGAATCAGACATTCAAGCTACAAATGTACCATTTAAGGACGGTTCTCCTCATCAAATTCATCATGGCTGGTGGTAATGGTGGAGACCAAACCGGTGTCAACATCGATCCTGTCATTATCGCTACCATCCAGGAGTCTCTCTCAGGAATCACTCAGACCATGACCGATATGTCTACAAAACTCGATACCATCGAGAGAGAGATGACCTCTTTGAGAAATGGTAAGGTAAATTTGACTAACAATCAAACAACTATATTTTCTCATTTGGATTCAATATCCGCTGGCCCTTTCTATGGAAGTCATAGTGCCCAAGTACTTTATAGGACCACAAGGAGTTCTAACCCTTAAACTCCTGCAAATCCTCTACAAAGTGCCAACCTTCAGACGCCGATCAATCAAACATCGGCTGTTTAGGCTGGAACCAATTTTAGCACAAAAGCAATTCCTGCCAATGTTGTGGTTGGTGACAGAGTCAACCCTGCAGTTGTGGCAGATGTGGTCAATAACAACAACAACAACAATGACATCCCAGCCGAGATAGATGATACTTCGGGACAAGCCATCGTCTCAGATTTTCACCAAGTAAATCATGCTTTCGATGAGTTGAAGTCAAAATTTCACCAAGCGACCAGCTCAGCTCCCAAAGTGGATAAAGTGATAAAAAAACTCGATGTTCACTGTTTATAGCGCGAATAGTGAACTTTCGGATCAAGGACGCGCAAAGAGACCAATGTACGATGGGATGACCGACCCAAAGAGCCATCTCGCAGCTTTTTTTATTCCAGCCGGGCGAATCAAGCTCGATGCGCATGAAAAAGATGCAGGTTACTGCAAGTTGTTCTGGCCAAGCCCTCATGTGGTTTACGCAACTAGAGTCTGCTACGATAGAAAGATTTGATCAACTATCATCCGCCTTCATCATGCAGGATTCTGTACTCATGGAAAAAGGAAAAATGGATAGTGACCTATGGAATTTGTCTCAGGGTGCTCAGGAACCTTTGAGAAAACATATTGCCAAGTTTAAGGACATCTTATCCAAAGTCCCGGGAATTTCCCAGACTGTTGCGCTGGCAGCTTTGCATAATGGTTTATGGCATGACTCAAGATTCCATTTGGAGCTTACACTTAATAAACCAACTACCATCCAAGACACTATATTTTGGCAAATAATTGGATCGAGGATGAGGAAGAAAAGGCAACCTTCGAGAAGAAGTACAAAACCATAAAGCCCAGAGTAGTGCCCGTTACTAAAAAGTCTGAACCAAAAATTGGTAAAGATATCAAACGCTTCACCATATAACAACAGTGTTGGGCGATCTTCTCCTGGAAAAGGAAAAATTAGGTCACCTTCATTAAACACTTGGATCCATGATAAGAACGCTTATTGTGACATCCATCGAGTGAATATCCATAGTACTAAAGATTGTAGTGTCCTCAAAAAACACTTGGCCGAGTTGTGGTCTTCTAGTGACCTCACAGATTTCAAGATTGAAGAGTTCATCGAGCAGTACCACAAAGATCGTGACTCAAAGCCGCTAGCAAAGAAGCAAAAAATGTGTAAGCACACTCCAACCAAACCTTTGAAAGCGAGGATAGATGTAATCATCGAGGGTTCAAAGTTGTTTCCAGACACAGTTCACGCTATCAAGCAGAATAGGTGAGCCGTCATAATGAAAGTGAGCATAGACCCAAGGGGAGTTGATGTCAATACACAGATTACCTTTAAAAAGTTTGATACCCAGCGTCTCGCAAAACCGCATGATGATACGTTGGTGATAACTCTTGATATTGCAAACTATAAAGTTTCCAAAGTTTTAATTGAAACTGGAAGCTCAGTTGATCTCATTTTCCTAAGTATTTTTCAAAGGATGGGGATTAACAGGGCGGATATAGTTGGACCACATGCACCGCTTATTGCTTTCACAAGTGAAACATCAATGTATGATCAAATTACATGTGCTTGCTGAAGGAGTATCAAAGATCATCGAGTTCACAGTTTTTGATCAACAGGCTGCGTAAAATATTATTTTGGGCACCCCTTGGATTTACCAAAAGAAAGTCGTACCTTTAACTTATCACCAGTGTGTGAAGTACCCGACTCCTAGCGGAGTACGAATGGTTAACGGAGATCAAGAGATGTCAAGATCTTGTTACCTGACAAGCCACATGCTAAAAAGCCAATAGCAATTAACTAGCTTAGGGGTACCGAAGGACTAGATATTTCCTAGTGGACAACAGTCTACCGAGGTTTTGATCGATGTTTCTATTGATCCGGAACACCCCGAGCGCATAGTGAAAATTGGTTTGGGACTTGAGTCGAAGCTGCGAGATGAGCTAGTCAAGTTTCTGTCAAAATATAAAAGTTATTTTTCTTGGTCAATCAAGGACATGCCAGTAATTGACCCTGTAATTATCTCTCATGGATTTTATGTTGATCAAAGCTTCAAACTGATCAAGCAAAAAAAGAGAAAGCTCAGTCCTGCCCAAGCCAAAGCAGTAAATGACGAAGTGGATAGGCTTCTCAAAGCTGGTTCTATTTGCAAAGTCAAGTACCCAGATTGGCTCGCCAATCTTGTGGTAGCCAAAAAGAAATTGGAAAGTGGAGAGTTTGCGTTGATTTCAATGATATCAATAAGGCTTGACTAAAGGAAAGTTTTTCTTTGCCACATATTGACCGCTTGGTCGAATCAACTGGGGGCATATAAACTTTTAAGTTTCATGGACGTATTTTCCGGCTATAACAAGATCTGGTTGAATCTTGACGATGAAGAAAAAATTTTATTCATTACGGATAAAGGAATTTAATGTTATTTAGTAATGCTTCTTGGATTGAAGAACGTCAGAGCAACTAATCAGCGTCTCGTCAACAAGATGTTTGACGAGCAACTGGAGAAAACCATGGAAGTCTACATTGATGACATGTTGTTTAAATCTCTTAAACAGTCTGAGCACATTCGGCACCTCGATCAATGCTTCAAAATTTAGAACAAGTTTGGCATAAAGCTTAACCCTGCGAAGTGCACTTTCGGTGTACCATCTGGAGAGTTTCTTGGTTATATTGTGACACAACAAGGTATTGAAGCGAATGCGAATCAAATTAATGCATTTCTAACAATGCCTTCGCCACGTAACTTTAAGGAAGTACAACACTTGACTAGAAGGATTGCAGCTCTCAATAGATTCATATCTCGGTCAACCGACAAGTGCCTTCCTTTCTATCAACTATTGAAAGGAAACAAACAGTTCGTGTCGAGTGATGAATGCGAAGAAGCTTTTAAGCAACTCAAAGTATATCTCACTACTCCTCCGATTCTTTCTAAACCAGACACAGGCGAAAGGTTGTACCTTTACATTTCAGTTTTTGAACATGCGGTGAGCGTATAATCATACGAGAAGATCGAGGAGAGCAGCAGCATATCTACTACTCCCTCTATTTTCAGAAAGCTTGATGTTTTACCTTCTTTATTTTGTTTCACAAAGATTGATTTTCTAGTCTTTTTTCTTTATTTTATTGATAAATTATAAATATCAAGATGTAATGATTGAAAATAATTATATTTACTATATTACTAATTGTTTATAATTATTAGAATAATTGTTGGTGAGAGAAAATAATATATATTTTTAAAAGTAATGATTATTTTCTTAATTTGTGTAAAATATCCTTAACATCAAGTTTTCTGAAACAGAGGGAGTATATAAGTAAAAGTTTAACATGTCCAGAAACTCGTTACGCGATGATGGAAAAGCTTGCACTCGCAGTAGTAGTTTCTCCTCGTAAACTAAGGCCATATTTTCAATCTCACCCAATAGAGGTTCTCACAACAACCCCTTTGCCCACCATTCTGCACGGCCCTTGCCAGTCATGACGTTTAGCAAAGTGGGCAGTCGAACTCAGTGAATATGATGTCAAGTACAAGAGTCGAATAAGCGCAAAGGCTCAGGTTTTAGCTAACTTTCTTACCGAACTTCTAGCCGATGAAGCAATTTCAAAAGATGAAAATAGAACCTGGAAATTGTTCGTCAATGGGTCTTCCTCAAGACAAGGATGTGGAGTTGGAATAAGGTTAGAAACACCTACATCAGAAATAATCAAACAGTCATTCCGATTGTTATTTCATCCCTTAAATAATGAAGCCGAGTACGAAGCGCTCATTGCCGGGCTTCACCTTACGAAAGGAATTGGAGCACAAGAGGTGATCGCTTATTGTGACTAGCAGTTAGTTATGAGTCAATTTAAAGGAGAATACGAAGCAAAAGATGCTAGAATAGAAGCATATCTCAAAGTTGTTATAGTCTAACCCGATAGTTCAAAAGATTCAAACTAGTTTGCATTCCGCAAAGTGAAAACAGCTTGGCAGATGCATTAGCCGCTTTGGCTTCAACTTCAAATCCAGACTTAAAAAGGATAATTCCGGGAGAATGTATTGCAACTCGAAGCATATCGTTTCCGGATGAGAAAATGGTAGTTACTAGATCTCAAATTCAATCTGAAAGAGATAAAACATATATGGTCAGAGCATCGCCTGGAAATAAAGGCGTTCAAGAAAGAAGCAGAATAAAGATCAAAGTCACGAAACAAGCGTTGAAACAATTAACAAACTAGAGCAACCGGTTGTGACAGAACCCTTTTTTGGAGAACCTGAGTCACAGTTGGAAACTACCCAGAAAGAAAACGTTCATAAGATACCAATCTCAAAAGATAATGAATTGGAGTTAGAAGCCAACATAGGCTTAGAAGAAGAAGAGTTTATATCTAACGAACCGTCCAAATTCCATGCCTTAATGGTTACCGATTTCCAAAATCTTGATGTTGAGTTAAGTGGAGAGTTTTCCGCTAATGATTGGGGGGCTGACTAAAGGGTTCCTATTAAAAGGTACATTCCGAGTGAAGAACTACCCAGTGATAAGTGGATGGCTCAGAATCATTAGCGCAAAATATTGCATGGTTGAAAAGCGAGGCGTAAGCAACCCTTATTTATTGTGCTTTCACTGTGATGGGATTGACATCATTATGAGTAAAGTCCATCAAGGTCTCTGTGGAAACCATTCGTCTAGAAGATTTATGGCTTTCAAGATTAAACGTCTTGGATACTTCTGGCCTACAATGATCGCTGATTGCGCATATAATGTGCGGCGATGTGCGAAGTGTCAGCAGCATGCTCTATTGATTCATCAACCTTCTGGCCTACAATGATCGCTGATTGCGCATATAATGTGCGGCGATGTGCGAAGTGTCAGCAGCATGCTCTATTGATTCATCAACCTTCTGAGCTACTTTCATCAATAACATCTCCATATCCTTTCATGCGCTAGTCTATCGATATTATCGGACCTATGCACATATCGACCCGAGAGGTACAACATCTCCTCGTTTTAACAGACTACTTTTCCAAATAGATCGAGGCAGAAGCATATCCATCCATAAAGGATTCTATCGTGAAAACGTTTTTATAGAAAAACATAAATTGTCGGTATGGATTTCCTTATAAGATTATAACCGACAACGGTTCTCAGTTTATTTCGAAACATTATGAAGACTTCGCCTCAGCATGGGGAATCAAAATGAGTTATTCAACTCCAAGATATCCATAAGAAAACGGCCAAGCCAAGGCAGCAAACAAAACTGTTTTAAGTAATCTGAAAAAGAGGCTTGGTTCATATAAAGGGGGATGGTACGAAGAACTTCAACCTGTTTTATGGGCATACCGAATGACGCCTCGAAGAGCATGCGGAGAAGCCCCCTTCTCTCTTGTATATGGAATGGAAGTTGTAGTTCTTGTCGAATGAAATATTCTAGGACTTCGATAAACAAAACTCCCTCTTAATAATTCACTTAATGATCAAATGATAAAGGATGCTTTGGACACAATTGACGAGCGAATAGATCAAGCATTAATTTGTTTCCAAAATTACCAGCAGGAAACTTCACGATACTACAACTCGAAAATCAAGAATTGACCTTTAAAAGTAGGCGATCTCGTTCTTTGAAGAGTATTTGAGAATACAAAAGAGGAAGGGGCTTGTAAACTAGGAGTTAACTGAGAAGGTCCTTACCAAGGAACAGAAATAATTCACAATGGTGTTTACCGATTGGCAAACCGTGAAGGAGAACGAGTTCGGCGTCCTTGGAATATTCTCAATCTTAAGAAGTTTTACATTTGATGTAATTTTATATTTTAGATCACTTTTTGGTAAGTGATACAAGTTAATAAAAATTAAATCAATTTAACTTAATTGATGTAAAACTAATTGATAATAACATCAATTATAATCGAATTGAAGGAGAATATTGATCTCACTGAGAAAGAGCTGTCAACTGACTCTTACAAACGATCAAGATCAATTTGGTCACTAGTGCGGTTTACTACACGTTATACGGGGATGGAAAGTATAGATGGTAGACTTTCGTGTCTAACGTGTTTAAAGTGCCCAACATTGATCGATGGTTCCAACAACCATATTTGATATAAGTTAGTGGGCAAACTTAGTCTTAAACTAGTCGCAAAATTTACTAACTATTTTGTGACCAATTTTATTTACGACCAAATATTTGTTCGTCCTAAATTCGACGCTACCCAATTGGTCATGAAAATGTCGCATATCTACGTGACAATCCAGATGTGCTCTGAACTTTCCAAGCCAATCCATGCCCAAAATGACATCGTACAGCTCCACGAAGCAGATAATCAAATCGGCAGGCATAGACTCTCCCGCTACCTGAATAGAACTTTTAACTCCATTAACATGCTTTGTTTCTTGATTTAACGTCATGCTTCAAATGGCATAGTCAACATAAGTTAACCATTGAATCATAAAGTCAACGAAAACTTAGGTATTTAAACAATATTTTAAAAGTTGAAGATTTAAACGTCCGATCATCTGACCACTCCCGGCCGCACTCCTGGCCACCACCACCGGCCACTATCTCTGGCCAACCACCACTGCCGGTACTTTTCCGGCCACTTTATGGAGACCTCTGGCCCCCTCCGGCCCTGGCTGCATCATTAGAAATGCATATGCTTATCTGCCAAAAGTTTAAAACACAACAGGATTATTGTTTTGCCACGAGTTTTTCTTTAATCATGTTTTGTCATCAATCATCATTTGTATGTCCAACTTTATTGTCTTGAAAAGGAAAAACATTAATAATCGATAAGACTATAAAACTTCCACAATAGTGGCATATCGGAATGAATTTTCAGAAAGTCTCTTGCTTGTTAATGGCCACGTTTTTCTTTTCAGCTCCAGGCTTCTGAGATGTACTCAGGGGCGGATGTACAGAGGCAATAGGTAGGGCACATGCCCTATACTGATTTTATAAAAACTTTGATCCACCACTGTCCATCCCTAATTTAATAGGTCAAGTGGCTTTGGTGCCTCATGCACTTATTAGACTTCCACAGTTCGAAGCCTCTTGGTTTGTACTTTTATCCTTTTTAATGCTTTGGTTTTCTAATGTTTTTATTTTTACCCCACATAAATATTTACTCTAGATCCGCCCCTGGATGTACTTGCATAGGTTATCATGTATAGCTGCCGGGTATGCAAATCCATGGAACGGGAGTGTGTCCATGGGAACTACATACTGCGATGTACGAACAAGCAACCAGTGAGTTGTCACGTATTTAGGTCGACACCGACTCTTGAAAGGGAACTGACACGAAGAAAATAGGAAGTGGAAGACTTGGAATTAACTGGGAAGGTCTTTACCAAGTAACAGATAGAAAATTCTTAGTAAATGGTTTGTTGAACAAATAATTTTGTAAAAATACTCACATCAAAATCGGCCAAAATCATGTCATAACTTTCTCCACCGTAGACAGGTGATTTGGAATAAATCACATATGAATATCAAATTTTTAAAAGATGACCATGAGAAGAATTTGAAAGAAGCTGACTTTATAAGAGAACAGATCAAAGAATCAGCAGAGGAATTTGGTAATCTTTCTTATGCATTGGTTAGTGATGGAAGAAGCCAGGAAATAGAGAAAGAGAATGAGAAGTTGGAAACGTTCAGAGTAACCGCATTGTCAAATAGTGAAAGTATTTTCTATGTAAAATGAACTACAACTTGGCTTGATCCTAATTATGGGTACAGAGGCAGCCCTCTTTTTTGGGCACAGCTATCCAATAAAATCAATATAATTCTTATTATATTATTTATTGTGAGAACTACATCATAGTTCGAACAAAAATCAAAATAAAAAGGCAAGTACTTGAGATCTTGCGAGCCGAAGCTCTATTTCTTTTCGCAAAATATTTCAGCACCTTGACCTGCGAAGTCTACAATGTCTCAGATACACGGAGGGATATTGATATGATCCTAGATGAGGATCATGTCCCTGAATGCTCTCCAAGAGGTTGTGATGATCGGTGATAAGAAGAGTGATGCGGAAGAGATGATAAGATGTAGAAACAGCGAGTAAGATCCGATGGATCTTGGGGATTGTTGCGAAACTTCCAAAAGGGATGGTGGACCTTTGGACTTTCAGACTTCTTCTGTACGTGGGTGAAGACCCTAGACGTGATGAACAATGGGTGGATCGAAGTGAAACTTCCTAGGAGTGTGACAGACCCTAAGATTATCGACTTGCTCGGTGTGAAGGAATGAGGACCTAACACTATGAACAAGAAATGATCAAACAGGTTCCGAGAGATATGAGAATATGAAAAGAGTTTGATAACTTAGAAATGAAGCCTTACAAGAGTTTAAATCAGCAAGAGAGTAAAGGAGAGAATCTCGAGAACTACATAGCATTAAAACCAAAGTTTAAACAAAGAAAATGACTTGGGCTGCTTCATTTGTGATAAGAGATAGAAGTGGGCTTAGGCTTTATCAAGAGGCTGATGAGTGAGTGATATGGCTTACCTCATTAAAAACCTTATTTGGAAAACCCAATGGGACAAAACCAAATGAAGGGAAAAAGAGTGTAAGTCATATCACCTCTCTTGATAAATGTTTAGGTGGCTTGGATCACAACAAGTGTAGCTGGATTAACACACACTAAACTGCCTAGTATGGTGTTGAGAAGATATTTCAAAGTGGTCTTGAGCTTCTCTTGTTTAGACCGAGTGATAGGACCCGGAGAAATGCTTAAATCTTCAGTTCCTTGTAGCTCCGGTTCAAGCTGTTCCCTTTGCTCCTCATTGTCGTCTCCATGTAGCATTGGTTCCTCCTTTTTGCTAGCCATAGTCATATCATCCTCCCCCTCTTGAAAAGGATTTGACCTCAAATCTGTTTCTTCTGCAAAACAAGGAACCAAATCAGTAATATTAAAACTTGGACTTACTTGGTACTTACCTTGGAGATCAAGCTGGTAGGCGTTGTCATTGATTTTCTTGATGATTTCGAATGGACCATCAATCCTGGGCATAAGCTTGAATTTTCTCTCGTTAGGGAACCTTTCTTTTCTCAAATGAACCCACACCAAGTCCCCTTCTTTAAATTCCATAAGCTTCCGGCCTTTGTTTGCATGCTTGGCGTACAACTTGGTCTTGTGCTCTATGTTGTTTCGAGCCTTCTCATGGATCTGTTTCACAAGCTCAGCCTTTTTCTTACCATCAAGACTTATCCTTTCATTCACGGGTAAAGGCATTAGATCCAAAGGTGAGATGGGATTGAACCCATAAACAATTTCAAATGGTGAATACTTAGATGCGGAATGTCTAGCATGATTGTAAGCAAATTCAACATGAGGTAGACATTCTTCCCAAGTCCTAAGGTTCTTTCTAATTATAGCACGCAACAAAGTGGATAAGGTTCTATTGACTACTTCGGTTTGGCCATCGGATTGTGGGTGACATGTGGTGGAGAAACAAAGCTTGGTTCCTAACTTAGACCAAAGGGTTTTCCAAAAATAACTAAGAAATTTGGTATCCCTATCCGATACAATAGTTCTAGGCATTCCATGCAACCTAACAACTTCTTTAAAGAACAACCCAGCTACATTAATAGCATCATCGGTTTTATGGCAAGGTATAAAGTGAGCCATTTTAGAGAATCTATCAACTACCACAAATACCGAATCCTTTCCAGTCTTAGTCCTACGTAATCCAACTACAAAGTCCATGGATAAGTCATGCCAAGGATGCAAGGGAATAGGAAGAGGGGTATACAAACCGTGATTCTGGATTGTTGATTTAGCTTGCTTATACGTTATACATCTTTGACAACATTTCTCAACGTCACTTTGCATGTGCGGCCAAAAGAAGTGCTCACGTAACACGCTTGACGTCTTTGCCACGCCAAAATGTCCCATGAGTCCACCTGCATCAGCTTCTTGGACAAACAAATCTCGCAAGGAGGAGTTAGGTACACATAGGCGATTATCATAGAACAGAAATCCATCACTCCTAAAATATTTTCCGACACCAAATTTTTCACAAGCAGCATAGGTTTCCTTGAAGTCAACATCACTATCATACAGTTCTTTGATTTGTTCAAATCCTAATAACTTAACCTCAAGATAATTCAAAAGAACGTACCTCCGAGAAAGAGCATCGGCTACTACATTCTCCTTACCTTTCTTGTACTTAATGACATACGGAAACATTTCAATGAATTCAACCCACTTGGCGTGTCTCTTGTTCTGCTGAAGTCTTTAACAAACGTCCTATAGAAACCGGCTAAACCGTGGAAGCTTCTTACTTCACTAACAGTCTTTGGACTCGGCCAATCTTTAATAGGTCGTATCTTCTCTTCATCGACCTTGATACCATCTGTACTCACAACAAAGCCTAAAAAGACAAGGTTATCCATTCTAAAAGTACATTTACTAAGATTAGCGTACAAGGTTTCCTTCCTAAGCACTTCTAAAACTTTTCTAAGATGATCCACATGTTCATCTAAGCTTCGGCTATAGATTAAAATGTCATCAAAATATACCACCACAAAACGACCTATGAATGATCTAAGAACGTGATTCATTAGTCTCATGAAAGTACTAGGTGCGTTTATTAACCCAAAAGGCATGACTAACCATTCATAAAGACCATGCTTAGTTTTAAATGCGGTTTTCCATTCATCCCCTTCTTGCATTCTAATCTGATGGTACCCACTTTTAAGATCTACCTTAGAAAAAATGCTAGAACCATGCAATTCATCAAGCATATCATCTAATCTAGGTATGGGATGTCGATACTTTACAGTGATATTGTTAATAGCACGGCAACCGACACAAATCCTCTAGCTACCATCTTTTTTTGGAACAAGCAAAATGGGTACGGCACATGGACTCATGCTTTCGCGGATATGTCCTTTCTCCATGAGCTCGGTGACTTGTTGTTGAAGTTCCTTAGTTTCTAGAGGGTTGGTTCTGTAAGCTGGTTTGTTGGGAAGAGACGCTCCGGGTATGAAATCGATTTGGTGTTCAATGCCACGGATTGGCGGCAAACCTTGGGGAGGTTCTCCTGTAAAAACATCTTGGAACTCCTGTAAAAGAAACTGAATTTTGCTAGGAATTTCCTGCACAGTTTGGTTAGTATTAAAACATTCTTTAAACACAAAAAAGAGGGATGAGGAATAACTCCCTTGTCGAGGCGTGATCATAAGGTTGGCCGGTTCTTTGAGCTTGGCTTCGGAAGTGGGTTTACCTTTCTTCAAGGCAATTTGATCTAGATGAACTTCTTGAGGAGTTAAAGGTACAAGGATATTCTTTCTGCCCTTAAACTCAAATGAATATCTGTTGGTAAATCCATCATGCATTACTTTCCGATCAGATTGCCAAGGTCTTCCAAGCAAGATATGTCCAGCATCCATTGGTAAAATATCACATAAGACCTCATCTTCATATTTCCCTATAGACAAAGGAACTATGACCTGGTTCTTGACTTCTAATTCTCCCTCATCATTAAGCCATTGCAACTTATAAGGCTTAGCTCTCTTAGTGATTGTGAGTCCAAGCTTATCAACCATAGACTGGCTGGCAACGTTGGTACAGCTACCACCATTAATCACTAGGCTGCAAACTTTGTTTTGAACAAGGCAACGAGTGTGGAAGAGGTTTTCTCTTTCCTCATTTTTCTCGGCCTGAGGGTGTAAGCTAAGGGTTCTTCTAGTCACCAAAAGTTGTCCGAACTCCGACATTCTAAGTAGTTCCTCTAAAGGTTCAGGTTCCGAATGATCTTCTTCTGAGTCTATCTCGCCGTTGTTCCTAATAACTATGGTTCTCTGATTGGAGCATAAACGGGAGTACTGACCGAAAACTTTGCACTTAAAACACTGAATTTCTCTAGCCTTGGTGCTTGATCCTTGATCAATTCCCTTGAGCGGAGACTCGTCTATCTTGGGTTTGGTAAGCGGTTTGTAATCCTTAGGCTTGTAATCCTTGCTGAACTTGGTAGAGTTGTATCCGGTCCTAGAACTCTTCCTCTTAAGTTGTTTTTCAAACATTTGTGGAGAAGCTCTTCTAGCTCGACATAATGATGTACCTCCAATTTTTCAATGATATCTTTGTCAAGACTTCCCATGAATCTGGCCATAGTAGCTTCATTGTCTTCTTGAATATCGGCTCTAAGTAACAAGGTTTCCATTTCTTTGAAATAATCTTCAATGGATCTACTTCCTTGAGACAAATTCCGAAGCTTAAAGTGAAGTTCTCTGTGGTAATGACTAGGTACGAACCTTTTCCTCATAATGATCTTTAGTTGGGTCCAAGTCTCAACCGGTATATCTCCAGCCCTTCTTCTAGACGTCACCAACTGATCCCACCAACTTAGAGCGTAATCCTTGAATGCGGTTGGGGCGATGCTGACCTTAGTCTCTTGAGTAAACTCCCGGCAATCAAAGATAATTTCAACCCTCTTTTCCCACTCAAGATATTCTTCAGGGTTACTGGTTCCCTGGAAAAACGGAATTTCTATCTTCACACCGGCTAAAGGATCTCGAGTAATGGGTTGGTTATTTCTAGCGGTTTGATCTTCTCTTGGTTGTTTTCTTCGAGAACGATTTGATCGAGAAGTCTGACTATAGTAGTGCTCAGCATCAGAAGGTCGTAGGTTCCTCCCACGTTGTTCTTCCATAACAGGTTGCTAATGTTCTTGGAGTCGGTTGTTGATGGACCTTTCTAAGTCGGCTTTCATAGTGGCCATACTCTCAACCATCATAGCTTTGAAGGATTCCATAAGTTGCTTGTTGGAGTTGGAAGACTCTTGTTCATCATGGCTAGTTCCCGCCATGGTGCCTGTTCAGATCCCAACAAGTAAACTTATGGAATCACAACCAGTGTAGCTGGATTGGATCACAACCAGTGTAGCTGGATTAGCACACACTAAACTGCCCAGAATGGTGTTGAGAAGATGTTTCAAAGTGGTCTTGAGCTTCTCTTGTTTAGACCGAGTGATAGGACCCGGAGAAATGCTTAAATCTTTAGTTCCTTGTAGCTCCAGTTCAAGCTGCTTCCTTTGCTCCTCATTGTCGTCTCCATGTAGCATTGATTCCTCCTCTTTGCTAGCCATAGTCACATTAGATATAATGACCAAAGTCCTCAAATCCCAAAAGAATCCAGTCCGAAGGGTGCGCTTCGAGCACACATACTTCCCAAGAGATGCGAAGAATCTATTCTTACATCTCACAGACCCTGGCCATTAGCAAATCTCTTTCTTTAATCAATTCTTTGTATTTGACTACTAACTGAGAGAATACAAGAAATGATATAAGAATCTGCGGGTTCGTTAAAAGGAAAGTCAAGCACATACCTTTTCAATAAAAGTTATTGCAATCTTCTTATTATAAGGAGAAAGCTTTTTCATCAAACCGCATGGGATCATCACATTGGTCCCCCATCCTATCGGATTAAGGTTGGAACCTTCAGATGCGCTCAAAGCGGTATTAAGACCCGTATGATTGCAACTAGGCTTCGCTGGAACTGCCAAATCAGGTATAGAATGACTCCTATCACTAGCAGCAAAAGTCATCACCTGTTAGATTGCGTTACAAACAGCGTCTAATCTCCATCTTTTATAATCAAGTAACGCTACATATTCTGTACAAATCAAAATCAGATGTATCATCCATCAATGGCATTGATTGATTCATCAAATCCCGAGATTAACGAAATCTAAGTCAAATTGAAAGTCTATATTCGCTCTAAAATGGGAAAATAATGAAATTTTGAAAATGAGGTTTAATAAAAAAACCCAACTCTTCATTACCAATTCGGAGTCGAATTTGTTTATCTGGCCCAAAGGTCATCTAAGCTCATCTTCTATCTTAAAAGAGTCCATCAAAGAATATTAAGATAAGGAAAAACAGCTCAGTTAGCAAACCAAGTATCGGTTCGCATCTTATGTACAAACATTTATTGGTGCACCCGAATTCTATGGCCGAACTGACGAGTTCAGATCAAAAATGAAATCAGTTCTCTCAAATATTTCATAAACCGAGCTCCATACTCGGATTTTATCGAGGATAACTGGTTATCTTCCTTTAAAAACGAGGCAAGGGTGTGATCAACCTATTCCCTTGAAAACAACTCATCCTAGAGTTAATGAACAAAAGTCAAACTTTGCAAACCTTACACATTTTTTCTAAAAAGACGTTCAACTTCAAAAGTAAATAAAGTCTTAAAAGTAAACCCTCAATAGGCAATAAGGAAACAAAACACAAGTTTAATTCCACAAGCCATATCTGGCAATACAAGGGGACAAACCTCCAAAAAATAATATGGATACAGCCACAGTTAAATCTCAATAGGATTTTCCGACGAGATAGGTGTTTCTCCAGACACATTTGGAAGGCCACCAATTTGAGTCATTTCGTCCACCATGGCTTCCGCATCCTGCAAATCATAAAAATTTAAGACTTGTTCAAATGCAGATATTTGTGCTGGGATTATGACAAGTCGATTACCATATCAGTCACCTGCGGAGCATCAAACGCTTCAGTCGTGGTAGCTTCAGCATTCTGAGCAGCTTCCCCGGGCAAAATAAAGTCATTATCTGGAAGAGGGGGAGTGTCCGAAAAGGCTAACACCAACTCCTAAAAATTAAGAGGTATATTTGGGATGGCTGCTAAATCTGACTCAGCCATTGCAAGCAAAGATGTAACACTAGCCATCTCGTCCTCTAACGATAATGTACCTTTCGAGAGATTTTTAAGCATATCCTTGTTGCTCTTTAATTCATTAACATCATATTGGGCCATTAATCTCCTTTTTACAGCTTTGGTGTAATCGTTCACTTGAGAAAGAATAGTCATGCCCTTATTCCTGATTCCTTTCTTGGCAGTACTAGTAGATTCTCTCAAGGCCTGATCATGCGCTCGGATTAAGAGATCATAGTTCAAAAAAAGCTCATCATGCCGAGCTTAAGCTGACACCATGTCTCTTTTCAGAGAAGAAATGTAAGCAACAAAAAGAGGGGATGGTTTAACCTAAAAACTTGAAGGGAAACCGTCAAAAAGATAGGGGAAGTCTAGGATTTTCCCGCACATCAATAAAAATTAGTGTTTAATAAAGATGTGTGTCAAGGCGTCAGGATAGCCAAACCCCAAAATTTAAGGGATCAAAAGGCAAAAAGTAAGGAAGACACTTAAGTCCTCCGAGCCCAACAACAGCTCGCAAGACTTGGGGGCAAATGTTGATACCGGATCCGCACCAAGGATCCACTCTCTCCAATCATGACACATGTCAACCACTTTAGCAGGTCAAAGTAAAGGCTGGGTCAGTTCGGAGTGAGAAAGGACGGGCAAACCGTACAAGGGCTTGATAAGGCGAACTGGGGTCCGATCAGTGGTGAAGCCTCGCGGAAGGAAGGAGCAAGCGAAGCAAAAAATGTCCGCGAAACGAGGTGAATCTGTGAGCTGAAGGAGGAAATCATTCAAATATAAGGCGTTACAACATTAAAGACCAAATCAAAACCGGTGGATTAAAGGAGAATTATAGAATTTATTGGTATTTATTCTTAGCATTTAATCCCTAATTTGTGTATAAATATAGACCCTCATGGTCATATATGGGGGTCAATATTTTTGTCACTCGAGAACAATATATACAATTTTACACTTTTTCCTTTAGCAAATCTATTTTATATTTTCAGTTCATTTTTACAAACAAATTCTATTTTACTTTAATAATAATTCAATATATTAGTGTGTGTAGAATCCAACATCCACAAGTTACATATGTTTTACTAAATAAATATTTCTACATATGTAACCCCGCATTGTATGGTGTTTATAGGAAGGCATAAAAGAATTCAGAACATGATTTTAAGAGAAGGGATGGAAATGACATGGAAGGAGACGGGATGAGAACATAGATTTCCAAAAAAAGACTATTAGAAAATGTTACAATTAAAATAAATTAACGCTTACAATCATATGTAACATGTTTTTTTTAATTTATCAAGCATAAAAATGTTCAAAATAAAATACATTAAAGTATGTTCTATAATAGTTAAAATTTTGAAAACAAAGAAACATAATCCAATATAGATGAACCAAATATAAAATAATAAGAATAAAAAAATTCAATTAATTTTGTAATATTTTTATTATACCATATGATATATAAATATACTATGAATTATATTTGTGTTTGTCCCAAACACGACTTCACGAATTTATGTTTCCATCCCGTCATTTTTCCAATCAGAAATACAAAATTTGTCATATATCGGGAATTCATTCCCTTATGCGTAGGAATTTAGGAACATATATAGGACATAATGAGATTTGACGGAACGAAACGAGAATTATGCCCACCTTTAAAAATTTTGTATTTGTCTCAAAAGAGTTTTAATCGTTTTTAACAGTTTTATATCAAGTTTGATAGTTCACGAATTTAATATAAATCTAACCGACCATTACTTTGGTTCAATTTGATCATAGTCTCATTGTTGGGTCATTTTTAATTTTTTAAGTACTGATGGACTATTATTATTTCAAATATTCAAACATTAATAAACAAGAATGAATTCGGGTTATAAATACTATATCACATAAATTTATTTACAAACATAATCTTTCACGTACGTACGTGCGGGTTCGAATTTAGTAATATAAATAAAAAAAGAAGATTCTTTTCACACATTCCACGTCTTATTCTCACCTTTCCAAATGAATAATATAATATTATATAAATATATATATCATATCATGCCCAGAGCCGTGACAAGAGTTTAAGAGGCCTAAGACGGAAAAAATATTTTCTATAATGTTTTTGGTGATTAAAATTAAAATATATATTTTTAAGTATAAAACACTATTTTTGGTGTTAAATATATATTGTAATTAAAATTTAACATATTTTTATAACAAATTTAAGATAATAAACACTATTTTTTTATGAAGATAAATTTTGTACTATTTTCTTATAGTATAAAACACTTCTTAAGCTATAAAATATAATTTATACTATTTTATAATCTATTTTAATTAACATTTTCTTAATCTACAAAAAAATACTAAAAATTTAAGATAAATTTTTAAAAAATTAGAAATAATTCACACTATTTTGAAGTATATGAAATAAAAATTTAAATTTAATAGATATATATTACACTAAAATATATTTTTCATCAATATACAAAAAAAAAATTAAAATCGAAAACCCTAAATTTTGCTTAAAATTTGAAGGCCTAAGGCAAATGCTTTTTTCGTTCCCACATAGGTACGCCTCTAATCATGGCACTATATCAATTATATAGTGGTATATTTTTATAACAACAACAAATATATATTAGAGAGTAAAAAATGTCCAAATAGCAAATTTGCTATAGTGGGCTGCTGTAAATTCAAGTGTAGGCCCGAAAAATATCAAAGAGCCCAATCCATATCTAATTAAAAAGGGTAATATATTAGGTCTTAATTTCTAGCTATAATTCATAATTTTCTCAGCAATTTTTTCCATTACGATAAAAAAAAAAACAGAATATTGTGCGCGATAATCATCAGGGAAGAAGAGAACAAAACGTAGCTTACCTCATCTCCCTACTTTTTTTTTTGCCGGGTCTCTTTTTTTCTCCACCTGTAGTTTCTTCTCTCCGTAGGCGATGGCTTCATCGTCGTCGTCCATTTTCTCCGGTGCTAAGTTTTCACCGATCTTAGCTCCCTTTAACACTGGAGATAGCCGCCGCTCTAGATGTCTAATAAAGGAGAACAAAGTTAGGTTTAATCCAACTTCTTCGTGCCTCAGTTCGAATCGTGTTCGTGTCGAAGCTCAGTCTTTAATTCCTTATAATGGTCTTTGGTACGTTTTTGTCTTTAGCTTCGTCGTCTGTTTATACAGAGCCTTAGATTTTTATATGGAGATGTTTATCAGTAAATTCCTGAATTTGTGGAAATTGATAAATTAGTTCGTGGTTCAAACTATTGAGTTCAGTTGTATAATTTTTGCTAGTCTCCTGAAGATTTGAAGCAGTTTAATTCAGAAAAGGTTTTTGAACTTTGTCTTTAGCTTCGTGTTGTTTCTATGAGTAGCTTTACATTTTGAGATGGAGATGTTTATGAGTAAATTAACATCTTTGCTTGTTGTTTGTTTGTAAATTTGTGGGAATTGAAATTAGTTATTGGTTCAAATTATAGCCACTGATTCTTGTGTTTTCTCAGTTGTTGAGTTCAATTATATTTGCACGTTTCCTGAAAATTTGAAGAAGAACATTGTTTTGGTTGAATTTTACGGTGTTAAAGGGCGCAACAAACTACGAACAGAGGACGATTGAAGAGGATCATTGTTCTGGGACAGCAAAGAGCGATATTCAGAAAAGAAGCAACTGGGATATCACTTTCTCAAGGACGTAGTTTCTGTCTTACTTGTAAAAGGACTCAACATGGAATCAGAAGATCATTATCGAGTGCCTTTGTAGACAGAACTTCATTTAGTTTGTCAAGGTCTCGTTTGACCTCGTCTCTGGTTCGTAAGCTATAACGTTTCCCTCTTATGTTCTAGTCTTGCGCCATGTTTGAACTATGTGTTTTTAACGGACTTGGAAACTGTGCCAACTTTTCAGAGAAAACATTCTCAGATTTTAAATGCAACTGTTGGACCAGAGGAGCCACATGCTGCTGGTACAGCCTGGCCAGATGATATTGTTGCTGAGAGACAAGATGTGGACTTATTGCCCCCTGAGATAGATAGTGCAGAGCTAGAAACATTTCTTGGTTCTGAACTTCCTTCTCATCCGAAGTTGCACCGGGGACAATTAAAAAATGGGCTTCGGTATCTTATTTTGCCAAACAAAGTTCCACCAAACAGGTAAATTGGGTAGAATTCTTGAAGCTGGTCTACTCGTGATACTATTAATGGTTCTTCATGCATCAGACTGAGATAATTACCATGGTTACCTTTACATAATATTGATAGATAATTTATTTTGTTCGAAAAGCAACAAAGAAAATAGATAGATGGGGGCTGTTTGTACCTCCTTTCCATTATAGCTTAAGCATATGGTGGAAGGGCTTCCTCATATTTTTTATGTATATGCTGAAATGTTTTCAAATGCTAGATTTGAGGCACATATGGAAGTGCATGTAGGATCGATTGATGAGGAAGATGATGAGCAAGGGATTGCTCATATGATAGAACATGTTGCATTTCTTGGGAGCAAGAAACGTGAGAAACTTCTTGGTACAGGTGCCCGCTCTAATGCCTACACCGATTTCCACCATACAGTATTTCATATTCATTCTCCAACCCACACAAAGGTTTGTTATCTTGTACACTTTTTGGTGTATTTGTCGATGTAGCTTCTTTTGGTTAGCTCAATTTCACAGGTTTCTGATACCTCTATATTTGCTTTAACAATTATGGTGCTCATAGTAATAGCATTGATTTTTACCAAATTTTCACATTCTCTTCACTCTTCTCTTCTCTTCTCTTCAAACTCCAAATTCCTCTCTACATTTCTATATAATATGTTGTTACACATGGTATGTTATATCTTTTACAAGCAAACATACTGGGTTTTGTGTTGATCTTTATTTGTTTATGGACCTTGAAATATGTTTCTTGGTTTGAGTAGTCTCTAGATGTTATTGTAATGATCTGGAGAATATCTCCTTATTGGCTTGCTAATCATGTTGATAGAGTTGGACATAGGGAATACTAGTTTCATATTAATTGAAGTGCCGAACCTTTTCAGGACTCTGAGGACGACCTCTTTCCATCTGTGCTCGATGCCTTGAATGAGGTATAACTTTACTATCTAAGATGATGTCTTCCTATTGGATATGTCCTTAGTTTTTTTCTGTTCGAAGAATGAAAATCCCTTTGTTTCTAATTGTGATTTATTTCTCTTATTATTACAGATAGCTTTTCACCCAAAATTCCTTTCTTCTCGAGTTGAGAAAGAAAGGCGGGCCATACTTTCAGAACTTCAGATGATGAATACAATTGAGTATCGTGTTGACTGCCAGGTATACATAAAGAATAGTTTTCTATATGTCAGCACAAGCTTTCTCTTGCCCGACTTTTGGTAGATAATCAGTGACACATTGTGTTTTATTTCCTGAGACTAGTTGTTGCAACATCTACATTCTGAGAACAAGCTTGGTAGAAGGTTCCCTATTGGATTGGAAGAGCAGATTAAGAAGTGGGATGTTGACAAAATTAGGAAGTTTCATGAGCGATGGTACTTCCCTGCGAATGCCACTCTATATATTGTGGGAGACATTGACAACATACCTCGGATAGTCCATAATATTGAAGTAGGATAATCTCTTACAATTCTCTTGCATTGCCTTTTGTCTTTAGTAAATAAATATTGAATTTTTGCTGCGTAGTCTATCTTAACCAGACAATTACTCTTGCACAGGCTGTGTTTGGAAAAACTGGTTTGGATAATGAGTCAACACCAACTTCTCCTTCTCCTGGTGCTTTTGGTGCCATGGCTAATTTTCTTGTCCCGAAGTTGCCAGCTGGTCTTGGTGGAACCTTTTCCAATGAGAGAACAAATCTCGCTGATCAATCTAAGATCATTAAAAGAGAAAGACATGCAATTCGTCCCCCTGTTGAACATGATTGGTCGCTTCCTGGAGCCAGTGTTGATCTAAAGCCTCCACAGATATTTAAGCATGAGCTTCTTCAGAATTTTGCAATCAACATGTTCTGCAAGGTTGTTGTTAAAATCTTTTGATTTCTCCTTTGTTTTACAACCAACATAGGGTGGTATTTAAGCTACAATTTTTATTTGTCTACGTGCAGATACCTGTTAACAAGGTTCAGACATTTGGAGACCTGCGGAATGTTCTGATGAAAAGAATATTTTTATCTGCTCTACATTTTCGAATTAATACGAGATACAAGGTATGATGGTGTTAGGATACTGCCTTGCTGAAGATGTTTGTTCTCAAGTTTTTCTTGAGAAAGAAAGAATTGTTCTCATATTTTTGTGTTGTGCATTTTACGTAGTTTTTTTTGGTAGATTAAAATGTCTCTTTAAATCTCACTGAAAATTGTAGTAAAGTGAACTCTGTAATGGGTTTACCATATAACTTTGTTTCCCATTATTTTGCTGTGCACTAGGAAGAGCAAAAACACTTTTTTTAGTTCATGAATCTAGCTATATTATTAACTGATGGTTTTAGGAATTACTGGCATTTTAAGTAGACTCCGTACTGTCCGTAATTTTGGTGATGTTATTTTTGTACCTTTCAGAGTTCGAACCCACCATTTACGTCAGTTGAACTAGACCACAGTGATTCGGGAAGGGAAGGATGCACAGTTACGACTCTTACTGTCACTGCAGAGCCCAAAAATTGGCAAAGTGCAGTCAAAGTTGCTGTCCAAGAGGTTTGCTTATTGTCCGTTCTCTTTTATCTTCAGTGTGAATACTATTGTGATTTGTTTGGTTGGACTTGATAAATAATGGATTGGTTGAAGAGATAAACTAAAGGACTGTTAAAGACATTTACCATTTTATCTTTGCTTATGAGAATACTATTGTACTTTGTTTGTTCCCACATTTTCTTTGTTTAACATATAATTCTACTTCAGGTTCGAAGACTCAAAGAGTTTGGTGTTACCAGGGGCGAGCTTACACGATACATGGATGCTCTTCTAAAAGATAGTGAACATCTGGCAGCTATGATTGATAATGTGTCGTCTGTTGATAACCTGGATTTTATAATGGAAAGTGATGCTTTAGGTCATACGGTTATGGATCAGACGCAAGGACATGAGACCTTGGTTGCTGTAGCTGGAACTGTTACACTTGAAGAGGTAGGTTTCGTAGTTCCATTAAATCTTACTAGTTTTTTTACGTAGAATATGACATGAAACATGATTATTGATTTCAAAATATTCTGGTGTTTGTAAACGCATATCAATGACTAGTAGATTTTCTATACTTCCTGCGTATACTATTTAAGTATTTTGATTTGACTTGGTTGCTTTTCTTCTGTTGTGATGGTTACTTGCTCAGGTAAACACTGTTGGTGCCAAGGTGTTAGAATTTATTTCTGATTTTGGAAGGCCAACTGCACCTCTTCCTGCAGCAATAGTTGCGTGTGTTCCCACAAAGGTGCATGTTGATGGGGTTGGTGAGAGTGATTTCAATATAACTCCCGGTGAAATACTGGACTCTGTCAAATTGGGATTATTAGCACCCATTGAAGCTGAGCCTGAGGTGATCTTTCTTTTGTAACTTGTTCTTTGACTTTTTCTTTGCATAATTCAAGTATATACCAATGGCTAGTTCTGAGTCAGCTATTTTCATTTATCCTTGCAGCTAGAGGTGCCAAAAGAATTGATCTCTAAATTACAGTTGGAAGAGTTAACCTTGCAGCGAAATCCGCGTTTTGTCTCTTTTCCTGGGTCAGGTGTAACCAAATTACATGACAACGAGACTGGAATCACTCAGCTTCACTTATCCAATGGGATACCTGTAAATTACAAGGTACTTCTATAATCATTTTCCTCTTGCTTACTATGCTAAGCATCTCCATGGTGATTTTCTTTCTACATTATAAGACACTCTTTTCAATTTTATAGTCTTGTGCTGTCTGTTATGTTTTTAGCAGAAATCATTTTACTTGTGTTGATTGATACTATAGTTTCTATTTTAGCGTTTAATGTGGAAACAAAGACCCTTCCCTTGAAATTTCTCTTTTTCAATATAGATATCAACGACAGAGTCTCGGGCAGGTGTCATGCGACTTATTGTTGGTGGTGGGCGAGCTGCTGAAACTTCTGATTCCAAAGGAGCTGTGGTTGTTGGTGTTCGTACACTCAGCGAGGGTGGTCGAGTTGGAGATTTTTCAAGGGAGCAGGCAAGTGACGCTGTCAACAACTGCATTGTTATTTTTTATCTAGTACTAAAAAAGGATATGAACTAAGCTGTAGGAGATGCGATTTCTGTGTAGGTGGAGCTTTTCTGTGTTAATCATTTAATAAACTGCTCATTGGAGTCAACGGAAGAGTTCATTGCTATGGAGTTCCGGTTTACTTTGAGAGATAATGGAATGCAAGCAGCTTTTCAGTTGCTTCACATGGTGCTTGAGGTATTAGATTATAACTAATACTATTTAAAAATGCTGTGCAACGTTTCTGACTCTTGATTTAGTATTGATTCGCTGTTTGAAAGTGTTTCTTTTACCCGCTTGTTTTTTCCTTTTTGTTTTTCTAATCTTTTGCTGATAAAATGTGATGATTCTCTGGCATGCAGCGTAGTGTCTGGTTGGAAGATGCATTTGATCGAGCACGGCAGCTATATCTTTCGTATTTTCGATCAATTCCTAAAAGCTTGGAGCGTGCGACAGCTCATAAACTCATGACCGCTATGCTGAACGGTGATGAGCGTTTTGTTGAGCCGACACCTAAGTCATTACAGAACTTGAATCTAGAATCTGTGAAAGATGCGGTCATGAGTCATTTTGTTGGGGACAATATGGAGGTGATACCTCAAACTTGAAAGCGGATATCTGTTTGACTAGTATTAATTTATTTGATTATTTTTCTCTGGTTTTCTTCAGGTAAGCATTGTGGGGGATTTTTCAGAGGAGGAAATTGAGCATTGCATCCTTGATTACCTTGGTACAGTTAAAGCTAGCCATGATTCTGCAAAACTACCAGGATCTGAGCCTATTGTGTTTCGCCAACCTACAGCTGGCTTGCAATTTCAACAGGTTCGAAACAAAGCAGTGATGCATGTACTTTCGCGTTCTTCCCTTAGATATGTGATTCAAGCAGGATGTAATGACATATTTATCCCTGGACAGGTATTCTTGAAAGATACTGATGAAAGAGCATGTGCATACATTGCGGGACCAGCGCCAAATCGCTGGGGCTTTACAGTTGACGGTGATGACCTTTTTGAGTCTGTTAGCAAACTTTCTGTTGCTAATGGTAAGTTACATCTTAACGGAACAGACAAAAACTAAATGTCATATGGTGTCACAAATTTCAATCTCGTGTAAACTTTTGTGTATATGTCTGGTTCTGAGCTTGTTTCATCAGAAATGCATCCTCAGTATTCCTAATGAAGTTTAGTGGTTAGCTCTGAGTTAAAGTAGCTTTCAGTATCTCATGCATGGACAATGGCATTGCAGATGGACTTTTGAAATCGGAGGAACAGTTGCTAGATGGAAGAGATATGGAGTTGCAAAGAAAGCTTCGTTCCCACCCTCTTTTCTTTGGAATTGCTATGGGTCTTCTTGCAGAAATCATTAACTCAAGGTAACTCATTGTTGAATAGTGTCATATTGTTTGAAAGCTGATGCTATTGTACTTTCTTGTTTGGTTTGTCTCCAATATTTTCTCAGCAACTAACCACCATTCATCATTTATTTAGAAACTGAACCTTTCATCATTTTTAAACTGAACCTTTCATCATTTTCGAAAGAAAAAATAACTTTGGTCTAAGACCAAACCTGTTTGCTTGACTGCTATTATGTACCTATTATTTTGTGTTACATATATATTTTCTCTAGCCATAGCTGAAAGAAATAATTCTGCGTCATTGCAGGCTTTTCACAACAGTAAGAGATTCTCTTGGACTTACATATGACGTATCATTTGAGCTAAACCTATTTGATAGGTTAAATCTTGGGTGGTATGTGATATCTGTGACTTCAACTCCGGGAAAGGTACAGTCTTTGTCTCTTACTTAACAGTAAATGTGCTGCCGTTTCATCAACGGTTTTCTTCACCGAGTTTTTTCAATGTTCTTTCCAGGTATACAAAGCGGTTGATGCCTGTAAGAGCGTTCTTAGAGGTTTACATAGCAACCAAATTGCCCCTAGGGAGTTAGATAGGGTTAGTTATTTCTCTTTTCCTTCTCAGCTCAGTTTTTGTTAGCTCGTTTTCTTTGTTAATTGAAAGTATTGTTGATTGTGAATCAACAGGCAAAGCGAACTCTTCTTATGAGACATGAAGCTGAACTCAAGTCCAATGCCTATTGGCTTAATTTATTAGCTCACTTGCAGGCCTCCTCTGTTCCAAGGAAGGTAATACTGACTCGCATGTTCTTAAATCTGTCGTTTCTGAGTTGACTTCTTCTGACGGGGTTGTTGTGTTTTTTTTTAAGGAACTGTCATGTATTAAAGAACTTACTTCATTATACGAAGCTGCTTCGATTGAAGACATATACATTGCCTATAATCAATTAAAAGTGGACGAAGACTATTTGTACTCCTGCATTGGGATTGCTGGGGCTCAAGCTGGTGAAGACATTACCGGTAAATGTAACGTCTTTTTAACAAAAACAGTTTGAGATCAAGTTGTGTATTAAACACACAAAAAACTCTGTTTTGCAGCTCTGTCAGAAGAGGAAGAAATAGAAGATGCTTTCTCTGGAGTTGTACCTGTAGGAAGAGGCTCCTCGATGACCACAAGACCAACAACTTGATCCACATATTTGGCTTTGTAATGTAATGTAGGTGAAGACATGTGCCATAGATACGAACAGAGATTCTTACCAGAGAAACTTCATCAGATTTGTGGTTACGAAAAAAAGGCTTCATCAGAGCTTTGGCACAAGAGGTTTGTATACTTGTGATCATCAATTCATACATCCCAATAAAATGGCCTCTGTACTACTCATCTCGTCTCCACATTTATAGGGAAAAAAGAAAGTAACAATTATGTACCGTTTTTATTTTTTGGACTTGAAAGTTACTACAGTGCAAAATTTATGCAGCTGTGAATGTAATTTGACTGTGATATAAAGAGTCAGTCTCGTGTTCCCATTTTCAGTTCTGTTGTAAAATCATTAGGTGCTCAAGGATTTATTAATTCAAACCAATTGGTTTGAACTCCGTTTTCGGTTTAAAATTTAACCGAACTGAAATCCGAAATAATTTTATACTTATACCGATCGGTTTTTTCCCTTAAACCAAAACTAAACTGAACTGATCAAATTCTGGTTCGGTTCGGTTTGGCCAGCTTGGTTTTGTAACTTTAGGACTGATATGACAATTTTTATAATCCATTTAAAAACCAAGTAAATGAGTAATGACAAAAATTAATAGTTGTCGTGCTAATGGTTTTAAGCAATGAAGTGCAGCCAGCTCTGTATAGTTGATACGACTAGTCTCTCCGGTTGTGTGGTATGGCTTACCATGAAACCGATTTTTTTTTACGAAATCGTATAATTTATGAATCTAAAGATACAAGATCATCTAAAATCTTCAACCATACCAAGAATACATATATGAATATTATCTCCTATACCACTAGTTTGATCCTCCGAATAAGTAATGTTATAGATCTCCTATGTAATAAACCCTACATTATCAATACAAGTTCTCATTTCAGATATCATATTCCAACATTTACATCATGTTGTAATATGACACCTTTTTTACCTACGAATCATATTACCATTTTTAGTTTTTCCACATTCATAAAACAATGTTGAGCTAGTTATAAGAATAGTGGCAATGGTTTGGTTCTTGTGATCAAATTTATCTGGACTACCAGATTACAAAAATATGTTATTGTGCTATATCAAGTGTGAAAAACACCTATCTTTTGACCTTTTTGTACTCCCCCAATTAAGATAGAATAACAAAACTAGAATTGTATATCTCATATCTAAAATGTCATTATTTTAATATTTTGAAACTCTACAAAAGAATAATGTTTGCTTATTTTGGGATCAAATTTTTTATAAATGGTTACAATGTATTATTGAATTAACAAAACATATATCATTGGATCTGGAAATCCTAGAAAGAAATATACACCTAATGCAATTATTTGTACGCAGCACGCTTGACAAATTAAGATAGAATAACAAAACTAGAATTATATATCTCATATCTAAAATGTCATTATTTTAATATTTTGAAACTCTACAAAAGAATAATGTTTGCTTATTTTGGGATCAAATTTTTCATAAATGGTTACAATGTATTATTGAATTAACAAAACATATATCATTGGATCTGGAAATCCTAGAAAGAAATATACACCTAATGCAATTATTTGTACGCAGCACGCTTGACAAATTAAGATAGAATAACAAAACTAGAATTGTATATCTCATATCTAAAATGTCATTATTTTAAGAGCATCTCCAACCGGAGACGGCAAACGCCATATTTGGCGTCGGAGTGCTCCAATCGGACGGGAAAAGGCACGGCAAACGCCATATTTGGCGAAAGCAGAACAGGACGACACCAAAGATGGCATCCCACTGTTCACCGTGGCAAACGACATATTTGCCATTTTTGAGCATCTCCAACGCCAACACCAAACGGCAAACGGCAAAGTGATGAGGAGATGGATCGATTTCGATTGTCAAATCGATCGATCTTCAAAATTTTGGGGAAAAAATTTTGGGGAAAAATTGTGAAATCGATCCGACGAATGTCACCATCCCGGATTAAGAAATTTTGGGGAAAAATTGATCGATCGATCGATCTTGGAAACCACTTTCGAAACCGAACAAGGCAAGGATTTGACAGACAAATCGGGGACCGTGAACTTCGTCGGAGAAGATGATCGGAACCGGTGAGGTTCGTCGGAGTGATCCGGTGAAGTTGGTGTGAGATTGAACCGGTTTAATTGGTTTTGAGAAGTGGTTTAATCGGTTTAATGAGATTAAAAATTGGTTTAATTAGATTAAAGAATTGGTTTAATTAGATTAAAGAATTGGTTTAATGAGATTAAAGAATCGGTTTACTGTGATTAAACCGGAAAATTATGGCTCCTTTTGATATGAAACCGGTTTAAGCGGACTGAGATTAATAGGCATAACCAGATAATTAGGGGTAATTGTGATTAAAACAATGATTAAACCAAGATTAAACATACTTGAGATTAAACCGAGATTAAACTGTGGATAAACCGGTTAAGCATAAATGAGACTAATCCGTGATTAAATCGAGAATAAGCATAATTTATACTGATTGAACATTTATGGACTGCGTATAGTCAATCAGAAAATTAATATGTTCTTTTTATGTTTTAATATTTTTACTTGTTGATTGTAATCTTGATTTTAATTATCATATGTAATCGTATTTCTAATTAAGTAATAAAAATTAGTTTCTTAATTATTAATCATAATGTTTAATTATATTAAAACTATTAAACCGAATCTTATAATTAATAATATAATAATAAAAGAATCTTAAGTTTAATAATATAATAATAAAGAATATTCTTTTTGGTGTGAGATTTGGTGTTGTGGGTTGGAGATGAAAAACACCAAAACATCAAATTTGGTGTGATTTTCACACCAAATTTGGTGTTGTGGTTGGAGTTGGCCTAATATTTTGAAACTCTACAAAAGAATAATGTTTGCTTATTTTGGGATCAAATTTTTCATAAATGGTTACAATGTATTATTGAATTAACAAAACAAATATCATTGGATCTGGAAATCCTAGAAAGAAATATATACCTAATGCAATTATTTTTTGTACGCTTGACAAATTAAGATAGAATAACAAAACTAGAATTGTATATCTCATATCTAAAATGTCATTATTTTAATATTTTGAAACTCTACAAAAGAATAATGTTTGCTTATTTTGGGATCAAATTTTTCATAAATGGTTACAATGTATAATTGAATTAACAAATTATATATCATTGGATCTGGAAAGCCTAGAAAGAAATATACACCTAATGCAATTATTTGTAAACAGCACGTGTAACGCCCGTATTCCCAGAAATTAATTAATTGAATTAATTTAAATAATTGGGAATTCTTTTCAGTTTATGAACCTTAGACAAATCTCGAGAAAATTGATTAATGGGTTAAATTGATCAAATTAGATTTGTTCCGGGGGTGTCATATGTCGAAACGAAAGTTGCGGAGTTTTTCTCAAGAGAAAGTCAAATTGGTTTTGACTTCTCTTCTTCTTCTTTGTCTCTTGGAGCTCGTGGAGTTGGAGAGGGGGGGAGAGCTGAGCTGAGAGCTTGAGAGAAACAGAAGAGAAAGGCAAAGGAAGAGAAGAGAGAGAAAAATTTGGTGAGCTTAGTTCTTGAGAGGAAAAAGGCTAGAAAGCTTGTGGAGAAGCTTGAGAGCTTGAGGGAAGCGTGAGACTGAAGCTAGAGTTTGGCGTGGTGGTGAAGAGAAGGAGGATAAATATTCTGAAGCTTGAGTTTTCCATCTAAGTCTAGAATTCATCTACTTCCGAGGTGAGTTTGTGGCCATGGGTTGTCTCTAAGCCTTGTGTGTGGGTGTGGGACTTGGATAAACTTATGTGGAGCTTTGATAAATTCCGTGAGGTTCTGTGGTGAAGGCCTGAGCCTTGCCTTGTGTGGTTTGAGCTTGGAATGATTAGAGAACCTTGGAAATGTTGTTGTGGTGCCTTGTTAAGCTTTGATTTTGAGTTCTTAGGCTTGACTTGGTATTGATGAATTTCCAAAAATTATATGGTTTTGGTCATGAGCTTAGCTGGTGTTTGTTAAGCTTGTGGTGGATAGATAACCATATATTGGTGCTTGTTGGTGTTGTGTCGAGCTTGGATTGTGAGTTTCCGGCATGACTTGGTGTGGAGTTATTTTTCCAAAAATTATATGGTTTTTGGTCATGAGTTTAGCTTGTGCTTGTTAAGCTTGTGGTGGATAGAGAACCACGGATTGGTGTTTAATTAGTTATTACTAAGTTGTGGTACAGCTTTTCTTGGTGTGAAATGCTGTAGGATATTGGAAATAATAATTGTCGATATTGATTTCCTGTTGAATATGGTTATTTGATTATCCTTGTAAGTTCAGTATAATCTGTTGTTTGAGATGAGAAATCTCACTCAGCATTTGGTCTTTTTCCAAATGTTGACCTAGCACTTTTGTGGTTGTAGGTACAGATAAGTCGTGACCGTGGAATCGAGGAGGTGAAGAGGGATGCCTAGGACCTTTACTTTTGTGGTTTTTGTAAACTGTACAGTGAACCCGTCGGTTGTATTATGTCTAATGTTACATGGTTTCTGTTTAATATTCCCGTAGCGGCGTCAATTATCATGTTTTCCCTTTCATTGTGGTGTGCTTTTAAACGTTCATGTCTGGGCGTTAGCGTTGTTTTATGCACGTGTTAAAAAAAATTTATTTAAGTGCGGTCGTTTTAATTTTGGTATCAGAGCCTATACGGTTCTAGGAGCCTATGTGGTTTATGGGGACCCATATGGTTTTAAGAATTTGTTATGGGTGTTGTGAGATGTCTTAGTGTTATCCTCTTCGAGCCTTGTGGGATTCCACGGTGAGTTATTTGTATTGTGATGATTGTGTTCTTGTGATACTAAGTTCTTGTTTATGCATGTGCAGATGGTTAGAGGACGTGGTAGAGACCGTGGCCAGGGTAGAGGTCGTGGTCGTGTTATGGAGGAGCGTGTAGAGGAGACACGAGCGAGTCAAATTGGGCATGAGGGTGTTGTTAGGCGCACTGGTGTGGCTAGTCTTGCCAGAGTGCTGCAGGTTTAGCACCAGATGTTGCGGGTGTGGCAGCAGGGTTTGGTCAGGCCCGAGATGATCGTATTGTTGACCTCTTGACAGTGTTATTAGAGCGGGTACCAGAGAGGGTACCAGCTCAAGTTCTGGTAGTACCACCAGTGGGTGTTGAGGTTCAGCTTCAGGTAGTGGTTGTGGTTGCTGAGGAGCTCCCCTCCTACCTTAGGATGGTGGAGCAAATGCAGAGGATAGGCACGGGATTTTTCTCTGGAGGTGCCAGTCCTGAGAGTGCTGATGCGTGGTTGAGGAGGATGGAAAGGAATTTCCTTTCGAGTAGGTGTCCCGCGGGATACCTAGTGGACATTGCGGTCCATTATTTGGAGGGGGATGCACATCTCTGGTGGAGGGGTGTGGCAGCCCGGAGAGTTCAGGCTGATATGGGTTGGGCAGATTTCGTGGAGGAGTTTAACTCCAAGTTTTTTCCCCAGGAGGCGTTCAACCGGTTAGAGTCGAGGCTTGGGAGTTTGACTCAGGGAGATCGGTCAAGATCTGTGACTATGAGGTGGAGTTTAACCGGCTCAGTTCTTTTGTTAGACGAGCGGGTGAGAGTGAGTCAGCCCATGTGGAAAGATTCATGTCGGGTCTTAGGGTTTATTTACGGAACCGTTTGATGGTTAGGCGGTTTGACACGGTGGATGAGTTAGTGGAGTATGCGGCTTTGTTGGAAGAGGGTATGAAAGATGAGGTTGTAGTGGTTACACCGAGTGTTCAGGCGAGACCTGTGCAGCAGCAGTCCGGTCCGGGCAGAGGTGGTAAGCCAAGGCAAGGACATAAGCGGAAGCGGGAGGACACTTCGAGGAGTGGTCGGGGTGGTCGAGGTGGTCGAGGTTGCTTCGGGTGTGGGAGCATGGATCACCGTGTGGCGAGCTGTCCTCAGGAGGGTGAGGTACGAGTGGATTCTCGAGTGTGTTTTCACTGCAGGGAGGTTGGGCACATTAAACCTCAGTGTCCCAAACTGCGGCATAGTGAGACCACAGTGGTGCAGCCCGTTAGGGCAGTGTCAGCGGCACCTCGTATGTATTCCCTCGTTGAGTCTGGAGAGCCGAGTGGTAAACCGATCACAGGTATTATTCTTTTCATTTAAGTTAAATTCGGTGATTGAGGAATTTGTTGGTTTGTTGTGGTGTTAAGGTTCTCGGCACATGTATATGTGTTGGAACCTTGTGTGTTGGGGGTGTCAAGTGTCATGTGTTGTTTGACACGGGAGCATCGCATTGCTTTGTGACTCCAGAATTGGCCGAGAAGGCTAATGTCAAAAGTGAACCTGGGTTGAGTTTGGGTTTTGTGGAGGTTGCTGGGGGTAAGCTCCTGAGAATTCACGGTCGGGTTAGAGACGTGGATGTCCAGGTAGCAGGAGAGTCTATGCCTGTCGATTTGATTATTTGCTCCGTGGAGCTATACGATGTTATTTTGGGCATGGACTGGCTCGGGAAGTTCAGAGTGCATCTGGATTGTCATCGAGGACGGGTCGAATTTGACCGAGGAGAAGAGAAATTGGTATATCAGGGGGTGAGACCGACTTCTGGGAGTCTTGTAATCTTGGTTATGCATGCTGAGCGTATGATCGAGAGAGGTTATAAGGCTTATTTGGTCACCATTTCCTTACCAGAGGCCATGGCAGAGGTTAAGGTTCTGGATATTCGAGTGGTTCGAGATTTCCAGGATGTGTTTCAGTCGTTGCAGGGGTTACCACCATCGAGGTCGGATCCTTTCACGATTGAGTTGGAACCGGGAACTGCACCGATATCAAAAGCTGCGTATAGAATGGCTCCAGCAGAGATGGCGGAGCTGAAGAAGCAGCTAGAAGAGTTGCTAAGTAAGGGGTTTATTCACCCGAGTACTTCACCGTGGGGAGCACCGGTGTTGTTTGTGAAGAAGAAAAACGGGAGTTTCCGGTTGTGTATTGATTACCGGGGACTTAACCGAGTCACTGTGAAGAACAGGTATCCTCTTCCTCGGATTGATGAGTTATTGGATCAGTTAAGAGGGGCTACTTGGTTCTCCAAGATCGACTTGGCATCGGGATATCATCAGATTCCTGTTGAGGAGGGGGATATTCGGAAGACAGCTTTAAGATCTCGTTATGGCCACTACGAGTTTGTGGTGATGCCATTTGGGTTGACCAATGCACCGGCTGCATTTATGAGATTGATGAACAGCATCTTCCAGGAATATCTAGATGAGTTTGTAATTATAATTATCGATGATATCTTGGTGTACTCGAAGAGCCAAGAGGAGCACGAGATGCATCTTCGTATGGTTCTTTCGAAGCTGCGGGAACAGAAGTTTTTTGCTAAGTTAAGAAGGTGTAGCATTTGGCAGCGGGAGATTGGTTTTCTGGGTCACATTATCTCTGCGGAAGGGGTTTCAGTGGATCTAGAAAAGGTTCAGGCCATTAGTGCTTGGCCGAGGCCGAGGAATGCCATCGAGATTAGAAGTTTTCTCGGGTTGGCGGGTTATTATCGGGGGTTCGGTGAGGGTGTCGCGAGTTTAGCTAAGTCTATGAGAAGCTGAAAGGATGTTCCTTTTGTATGGTCCTTTGAGTGTGAGGAGAGTTTTGCGAAACTGAAGGCTATGTTGTCTAGTACTCCAGTATTGGTGTTGCCTGAACCAGGCGAGCCTTACGTGGTATATACCGATGCGTCGGGAATTGGTCTGGGATGTGTGTTGATGCAGCGGGGGAAGGTTATTGCCTATGCTTCGCGGCAGTTGCGGAAACATGAGAGAAACTACCCTACCCATGATCTTGAGATGGCTGCAGTAGTGTTCGCTTTAAAGATTTGGAGATCTTATCTTTATGGTGGAAAGGTTCAAGTGTTCACAGATCATAAGAGCTTGAAGTATATTTTCACTCAGCCTGAGTTGAATTTGAGGCAACGGCGCTGGATGGAGCTAGTGGCCGATTATGATTTGGAGATAGCTTACCATCCTGGTAAGGCTAATCTAGTTGCAGATGCTTTGAGTTGGAAGCGTGTGGCTTTGGCTCGGAAGCATGAGGTTGAGTCGTTGGTGAGCGAGATTAGCACATTACGTTTGTGTGTTATATCTCAGGAACCCTTAGGTTTAGAGGCGACTAACCAAGCGGATCTTTTGAGCAGAGTTAAGGTAGCTCAAGAAAAATATGAAACCTTGGTTAAAGCTTCGAGAGAAGCGGGTTCGAGTATCGGTATCTCCCGAATGGTACTATCCTTGTAAGTGGGAGGGTATGCGTGCTGTGAGCGAGGATTTGAGGCGAGAGATATTGAGTGAGGCTCATTCGAGTATGTTCTCAATTCATCCAGGAGCGACTAAGATGTACCGAGATCTTAAGCGGTATTATCATTGGGTTGGGATGAAGAAGGATGTTGCTAACTGGGTTGCAGCATGCAACGTGTGCCAGTTAGTAAAGGCAGAGCACCAAGTTCCGAGTGGGTTGTTGCGGAGTTTACCCATTCCAGAGTGGAAATGGGATATGATCACAATGGATTTTGTGGTGGGCTTACCCGTATCTCGGACTAAGGATGCTATTTGGGTCATCGTTGATCGATTGACCAAGTGTGCACGTTTTCTGGCCATTAAGAAGACCGATGGGGCTATGGTTTTGGCTAGGAAGTATGTGCAGGAGATTGTGAGACTGTATGGAGTACCGGTAAGCATTGTCTCGGACCGGGATCCTAAGTTTACATCGAATTTCTGGAAAGCATTTCAGACGGAGATGGGAACGAGGGTGCACATGAGTACGGCTTATCATCCTCAGACAGATGGGCAGTCCGAGAGGACTATTCAGACTTTGGAGGATTTGTTGAGGATGTGTGTACTAGATTGTGGCGGACATTGGGTGGATCATCTGAGCTTGGTAGAGTTTACTTATAATAACAACTACCAGGCAAGTATTGGGATGGCTCCATACGAGGCTTTGTATGGGAGGCCATGTCGTACACCTTTGTGTTGGACCCAAGTGGGGGAGAGGAGCACATTGGGTGCGAGGTTTGTTCAGGAAACCACGGAGAAGATCCGGGTTTTGAAACTGAACATGAAAGAGGCTTAGGATCGGCAAAAGAGCTATGCTGGTAAGAGGCGGAAAGAGCTTGAGTTTGAGGTGGGAGATAGTGTGTATCTCAAAATGGCCTTGCTGAGAGGTCCAAATAGATCCATTACTGCGACTAAGTTGAGTCTGAGGTATATGGGACCGTTCAGGGTGATAGAGCGTGTTGGACCGGTTGCGTATCGGTTAGAGTTACCCGAGATTATGCAGGTCTTTCACAAGGTCTTTCATGTGTCGATGTTAAAAAAATGCTTGCACAGGGATGAAGAAGTATTGGCTGAGATTCCGCCAGATCTTCAGGCCAATATGACCGCTGAGGCGAGACCTTTGAGAGTTCTCAACCGGAAGATTACTGAGCTTCATCGGAAAAGGATTCCGATGATCACGGTATTAATGGGATTGTAACGGGGTACACGAGGAAACTTGGGAGCCAGAGGCTAGGATGGAAATGAGGTTCCGAGAATGGTTCAAGGAACAAGCTGCGGCTTGATTCCCATCGAGAGGTCTCAGTTTCGGAGTGTACTGTATGATATGTATTTTCATTATGTACTGCTGTTGTGTAGAGCAATGTTACATTATCAATGTTTAATAAGATGAGTAGTTCCTATTAATGTTGACTTTGGGAGTCATGACTACAAGGATTATGGGTAGTAGATAAGAGTTTGAATAATCGTTGCGACGATTAGAGTTCATTGGAGATGAACAGTAACGTAAGATTCGAGGACGAATCTATATTAGTGGGGGAGAATTGTAACGCCCGTATTCCCGGAAATTAATTAATTGAATTAATTTAAATAATTGGGAATTCTTTTCAGTTTATGAACCTTAGACAAATCTCGAGAAAATTGATTAATGGGTTAAATTGATCAAATTAGATTTGTTCCGGGGGTGTCATATGTCGAAACGAAAGTTGCGGGGTTTTTCTCAAGAGAAAGTCAAATTGGTTTTGACTTCTCTTCTTCTTCTTTATCTCTTGGAGCTCGTGGAGTTGGAGAGGGGGGAGAGCTGAGCTGAGAGCTTGAGAGAAAAAGAAGAGAAAGGAAAAGGAAGAGAAGAGAGAAATTTTTTTCGGTGAGCTTAGTTCTTGAGAGGAAAAAGGCTAGAAAGCTTGTGGAGAAGCTTGGGAGCTTGAGGGAAGCGTGAGACTGAAGCTAGAGTTTGGCATGGTGGTGAAGAGAAGGAGGATAAATATTCTGAAGCTTGAGTTTTCCATCTAAGTCTAGAATCCATCTACTTCCGAGGTGAGTTTGTGGCCATGGGTTGTCTCTAAGCCTTGTGTGTGGGTGTGGGACTTGGATAAACTTGTGTGGAGCTTTGATAAATTCCGTGAGGTTCTGTGGTGAAGGCCTGAGCCTTGCCTTGTGTGGTTTGAGCTTGGAATGATTAGAGAACCTTGGAAATATTGTTGTGGTGCCTTGTTAAGCTTTGATTTTGAGTTCTTAGGCTTGACTTGGTATTGATGAATTTCCAAAAATTATATGGTTTTGGTCATGAGCTTAGCTGGTGTTTGTTAAGCTTGTGGTGGATAGATAACCATATATTGGTGCTTGTTGGTGTTGTGTCGAGCTTGGATTGTGAGTTTCCGGCTTGACTTGGTGTGGAGTTATTTTTCCAAAAATTATATGGTTTTTGGTCATGAGTTTAGCTTGTGCTTGTTAAGCTTGTGGTGGATAGAGAACCATGGATTGGTGTTTAATTAGTTATTACTAAGTTGTGGTACAGCTTTTCTTGGTGTGAAATGCTGTAGGATATTGGAAATAATAATTGTCGATATTGATTTCCTGTTGAATATGGTTATTTGATTATCCTTGTAAGTTCAGTATAATCTGTTGTTTGAGATGAGAAATCTCACTCAGCATTTGGTCTTTTTCCAAATGTTGACCTAGCACTTTTGTGGTTGTAGGTACAGATAAGTCGTGATCGTGGAATCGAGGAGGTGAAGAGGGGATGCCTAGGACCTTTACTTTTGTGGTTTTTGTAAACGACTGTACAGTGAACCTGTGGGTTGTATTATGTTTAATGTTAAATGGTTTATGTTTAATATTAACGTAGGGGCGTTAATTATGATGTTTTCCATTTTATTGTGGTGTGGTTTTAAACGTTAATGTATGGGCGTTAGCGTTGTTTTAGCCACGTGTTAAAAAAAATTTTATTTAAGTGCGGTCGTTTCAGCACGCTTGGCAAATCTATCATTTTTAACACAACAAAAACATTAATATAAATAGACACCTATTTTGTAGAGTCTCAAAAACATTATTAAATCATTTTCTTTAGTATATCGATAGAGTAAAAGACATAGAAGCATCAAAAAATATATTGGTTACTGTTCTCCTCGCTCTCTTTCTCTCATCATGTTAGTTTTTCTCTCTCTTTCTCTAAATTTTATGACTATACCATATTATAGATTTAAATTAAATTTAAGTCTATATACATGTATGTGTAGGTGTGTTGATATCAAATGCAAGAGAAATACAACCACAACATATGGTGTGAGTTGGAGGATGTTCACCGGAGCATGAAGAACAATTTTTTGGGAGTTGCTTTCATGACAAAGATGGCATAAACAGTTGCTCCACATCCTGTAAAAGTCAGACATGTGTTAATCATGTTTGTAATTGCAAAGGTTGTTAAGAAAGATGATATTTGCGGATTATAAGCAGGTTGCCCTGGAATTTAGAGATCTCCAAAAAATAAATTTGGAGTTTTTTTTGTGATTGATTTTGCTTAAATGATAACAAATTTGAGAATCTATAAAAATTGAGGACTTATTTATATATTAATTTTTGATCTAAGAAACTTTGGTGTCTAGGCTCATGTTTCATCCATCCAAAAATAACAAATAAAAAATATATCCCTAACTAATTTATTTTCTTTGTTGGTTTAATTTGTTTAAAAAATATTTACAACAACAATGTATAAAATAAAATGAAAAATTTCATGGTTTTGACGGAAAAATATCATTTTGTAATTTTTTGTCGAAATTGCGATTTCACAGTTCAAACTAGAAAACGTCATTTCGTGATTTTCTGTTGAAACTACAATTTCAAGGTTTTCGCAGGAAAACAACATTTTTGCGATTTTTCGTCGGACTTACAATTTTACGGTTTTGACGGGAAAACATCATTTTACGATTTTACAGCGAAATTGCGATTCACAGCTTTGGCAGAACAACATCATTTGATTTTCTGTCAGAATAGCGATTTCATGATTTTGGCAAGAAAACATCATTTTGCGATTTTCCGTCAAAATTGTGATTTCACTGTTTTGGCGGAAAAAACGCAATTTTACAGTTTCTCTTCAAAACCAAAATTTCACGGTTTTGACAAGAAATGTCATTTTTACGTTTTTCCGCCAAAATTATGATTTTACGGTTTTGGTGGGAAAACATCATTTTATTTTTTGTAGAATTTGTGATTTCACGGTTTTGGCCGGAAAACATCTTTTTACGATTTTTCGTCAAAATTATAATTTTCACGGTTTTGGCGGCAAAACTTCATTTTGAGACTTTTCGCCAAAATTACGATTTCACTGTGTGCCATTTTTAGCGGAAAAGTTTATTTTATGATTTTTCCTTCTAAATTGCAATTTCACGTTTCACCAAAATTGATGTTTACGGGTTTGGCGGGAAAATAACATTTTACGATTTTCTGTCGAATGTATGATTTTGACAGAAAACGTAATTTTGCAATTTTTCGTCGGAATTGTGAATTTGCAGGTTTGGCGGAAAAAAAGTCATTTTGCAATTTTCTGTAGAAAGAGCGATTTTACGGTTTTGGCGGGAAAACGTCTTTTTATGATTTTCCGTCAAAATTACGATTTTGACAGTTTTGGTGGTAAAACGTCATTTCGCATTTTTCCCTCAAAATTGTGATTTAACATTTTTGCAGAAACACATGTAATTCCGCATTATGGTTTATTGCGGAAAACATCATTTTATAATTTTTGAAAATCTTGATTTTACGGTTATCCCGCTTTTTAATATATTATTAGATTTTGCGGTTTAAAATTTGTCTTATAAAAATATGATTAAAATTAAAATATAGTTAAATAAATCATGGGTATTTTAGTCATTTCTTATTAAAAATATCTAGATGAAGATGAAAATTTATAAAAACTAAGCAAATAAACAAATGTTCATTCACATGAATTATCCATATAGATTATTTGGATGAACCATCTGAATGAAAATGCTAGATGGAGAAACAAAGAGGCCCTATTTCTTTTGATGCCTCAAATAACAATAGATTTTTATGTTTTTGTGAAGTATGGATATTGTATTGAAATTTCGAAAAGGAGAAAAACACCAACTAATATGTTTGTCTCATTTAAAAAAAAAAAAGTTAAAAATGTAAAATGCAATATAAGTAACAAATTTTCTTGTTAAGATCCAAAAATTAAAACAGTGTTAGTTCAAAGAGCTTTCAAAAATGTAACTGGTGTAAAAATAATTAGACATATTTTCCCTACCGAATAGGATCCACAACCGCAAAGACCATCCCCTCTACCTAAGAAAAACCGTTAACCAAAAACACCTACCTGATCTATCTTTCAGCATGTATTACATAAGGTTAGAAATATTGATCAATCTAAGTGTTTAACTTGAGTAAGGAAATAGAGTAGCAAAAGAAAAGGAGAAAGGAAAACTATAGTGGTTGACTAAGGTCCATTTTCGACTTCGAGCCATCGTCACATAAAGTTTTGATGCTTTGATTATTCTTGATAGTGAATAAAGTGCAGCCAGTTTTTTATAGTTATTACAAGTAGTCTCTCATGTTAGTTTTTCTCTCTCTCTTTCTCTAAATATGACTATACCATATTATATATTTAAATTAAAATTTACTGCAGTAATAGCGATTCAGATAGCATTATCGTACTGAAAAGAAGTTAAAACTCAAAATATTTACACCTAAGACGACGATCCATGTAGTGGAGTTAGACAACTATCACAATTCTGAATTAATATAAAACGATAATAGAAAAAAAGGAAAATATAATAATAGAAAAACAAAATTCCAAAGCTCGTTTGGTTACTAAGAAGACGAAGACTAAAAAAAAAATACTCAAAAGACAACTAACGGACTATACATCTTTCAAGAAGACAGATTCTCAAAAAGACAAAAACTTAATACATGATGTATTATTATACACCCACGAAAAATGATACGGCAATACGGCAAAGACAATGAAAAAAAAAACTTACAAGACTATTGAGATTAAACCGTGATTAAATCGAGAATAAGCATAATTTACATTGATTGAACATTTATGGACTGCGTATAGTCAATCAGAAAATTAATATGTTGTTTTTATGTTTTAATATTTTTACTTGTCGATTGTAATCTTGATTTTAATTATCATATGTAATCGTATTTCTAATTAAGTAATAAAAATTTTAGTTTCTTAATTATTAATCATAATGTTTAATTATATTAAAACTATTAAACCGAATTTATATTTAATAATATAATAATAAAGGAATCTTAAATTTAATAATATAATAATAAAGAATATTCTTTTTGGTGTGAGATTTGGTGTTGTGGGTTGGAGATAAAAAACACCAAAACACCAAATTTGGTGTGATTTTCACACCAAATTTGGTGTTGTGGTTGGAGTTGGCCTAATATTTTGAAACTCTACAAAAGAATAATGTTTGCTTATTTTGGGATCAAATTTTTCATAAATGGTTACAATGTATTATTGAATTAACAAAACAAATATCATTGGATCTGGAAATCCTAGAAAGAAATATATACCTAATGCAATTATTTTTACGCAGCACGCTTGACAAATTAAGATAGAATAACAAAACTAGAATTGTATATCTCATATCTAAAATGTCATTATTTTAATATTTTGAAACTCTACAAAAGAATAATGTTTGCTTATTTTGGGATCAAATTTTTCATAAATGGTTACAATGTATAATTGAATTAACAAATTATATATCATTGGATCTGGAAAGCCTAGAAAGAAATATACACCTAATGCAATTATTTGTAAACAGCACGTGTAACGCCCGTATTCCCAGAAATTAATTAATTGAATTAATTTAAATAATTGGGAATTCTTTTCAGTTTATGAACCTTAGACAAATCTCGAGAAAATTGATTAATGGGTTAAATTGATCAAATTAGATTTGTTCCGGGGGTGTCATATGTCGAAACGAAAGTTGCGGAGTTTTTCTCAAGAGAAAGTCAAATTGGTTTTGACTTCTCTTCTTCTTCTTTGTCTCTTGGAGCTCGTGGAGTTGGAGAGGGGGGGAGAGCTGAGCTGAGAGCTTGAGAGAAAAAGAAGAGAAAGGAAAAGGAAGAGAAGAGAGAAAAAAATTTCGGTGAGCTTAGTTCTTGAGAGGAAAAAGGCTAGAAAGCTTGTGGAGAAGCTTGAGAGCTTGAGGGAAGCGTGAGACTGAAGCTAGAGTTTGGCGTGGTGGTGAAGAGAAGGAGGATAAATATTCTGAAGCTTGAGTTTTCCATCTAAGTCTAGAATTCATCTACTTCCGAGGTGAGTTTGTGGCCATGGGTTGTCTCTAAGCCTTGTGTGTGGGTGTGGGACTTGGATAAACTTGTGTGGAGCTTTGATAAATTCCGTGAGGTTCTGTGGTGAAGGCCTGAGCCTTGCCTTGTGTGGTTTGAGCTTGGAATGATTAGAGAACCTTGGAAATGTTGTTGTGGTGCCTTGTTAAGCTTTGATTTTGAGTTCTTAGGCTTGACTTGGTATTGATGAATTTCCAAAAATTATATGGTTTTGGTCATGAGCTTAGCTGGTGTTTGTTAAGCTTGTGGTGGATAGATAACCATATATTGGTGCTTGTTGGTCTTGTGTCGAGCTAGGATTGTGAGTTTCGGCATGACTTGGTTGGGAGTTATTTTCCCAAAAATTATATGGTTTTTGGTCATGAGTTTAGCTTGTGCTTGTTAAGCTTGTGGTGGATAGAGAACCATGGATTGGTGTTTAATTAGTTATTACTAAGTTGTGGTACAGCTTTTCTTGGTGTGAAATGCTGTAGGATATTGGAAATAATAATTGTCGATATTGATTTCCTGTTGAATATGGTTATTTGATTATCCTTGTAAGTTCAGTATAATCTGTTGTTTGAGATGAGAAATCTCACTCAGCATTTGGTTTTTTTTTCCAAATGTTGACCTAGCACTTTTGTGGTTGTAGGTACAGATAAGTCGTGACCGTGGAATCGAGGAGGTGAAGAGGGGATGCCTAGGACCTTTACTTTTGTGGTTTTTGTAAACGACTGTACAGTGAACCTGTGGGTTGTATTATGTTTAATGTTAAATGGTTTATGTTTAATATTAACGTAGGGGCGTTAATTATGATGTTTTCCATTTTATTGTGGTGTGGTTTTAAACGTTAATGTATGGGCGTTAGCGTTGTTTTAGCCACGTGTTAAAAAAAAATTTATTTAAGTGCGGTCGTTTTAATTTTGGTATCAGAGCCTATACGGTTCTAGGAGCCTATGTGGTTTATGGGGACCCATATGGTTTTAAGAATTTGTTATGGGTGTTGTGAGATGTCTTAGTGTTATCCTCTTCGAGCCTTGTGGGATTCCACGGTGAGTTATTTGTATTGTGATGATTGTGTTCTTGTGATACTAAGTTCTTGTTTATGCATGTGCAGATGGTTAGAGGACGTGGTAGAGACCGTGGCCAGGGTAGAGGTCGTGGTCGTGTTATGGAGGAGCGTGTAGAGGAGACACGTGCGAGTCAAATTGGGCATGAGGGTGTTGTTAGGCGCACTGGTGTGGCTAGTGCGCCAGCAGGTGCTGCAGGTTTAGCACCAGATGTTGCGGGTGTGGCAGCAGGGTTTGGTCAGGCCCGAGATGATCGTATTGTTGACCTCTTGACAGTGTTATTAGAGCGGGTACCAGAGAGGGTACCAGCTCAAGTTCCGGTAGTACCACCAGTGGGTGTTGAGGTTCAGCCTCAGGTAGTGGCTGTGGTTGCTGAGGAGCTCCCCTCCTACCTTAGGATGGTGGAGCAAATGCAGAGGATAGGCACGGGATTTTTCTCTGGAGGTGCCAGTCCTGAGAGTGCTGATGCGTGGTTGAGGAGGATGGAAAGGAATTTCCTTTCGAGTAGGTGTCCCGCGGGATACCTAGTGGATATTACGGTCCATTATTTGGAGGGGGATGCACATCTCTGGTGGAGGGGTGTGGCAGCCCGGAGAGTTCAGGCTGATATGGGTTGGGCAGATTTCGTGGAAGAGTTTAACTCCAAGTTTTTTCCCCAGGAGGCGTTCAACCGGTTAGAGTCGAGGCTTGGGAGTTTGACTCAGGGAGATCGGTCAGTACGCGACTATGAGGTGGAGTTTAACCGGCTCAGTTCTTTTGTTAGACGAGCGGGTGAGAGTGAGTCAGCCCATGTGGAAAGATTCATGTCGGGTCTTAGGGTTTATTTACGGAACCGTTTGATGGTTAGGCGGTTTGACACGGTGGATGAGTTAGTGGAGTATGCGGCTTTGTTGGAAGAGGGTATGAAAGATGAGGTTGTAGTGGTTACACCGAGTGTTCAGGCGAGACCTGTGCAGCAGCAGTCCGGTCCGGGCAGAGGTGGTAAGCCAAGGCAAGGACATAAGCGGAAGCGGGAGGACACTTCGAGGAGTGGTCGGGGTGGTCGAGGTGGTCGAGGTTGCTTCGGGTGTGGGAGCATGGATCACCGTGTGGCGAGCTGTCCTCAGGAGGGTGAGGTACGAGTGGATTCTCGAGTGTGTTTTCACTGCAGGGAGGTTGGGCACATTAAACCTCAGTGTCCCAAACTGCGGCATAGTGAGACCACAGTGGTGCAGCCCGTTAGGGCAGTGTCAGCGGCACCTCGTATGTATTCCCTCGTTGAGTCTGGAGAGCCGAGTGGTAAACCGATCACAGGTATTATTCTTTTCATTTAAGTTAAATTCGGTGATTGAGGAATTTGTTGGTTTGTTGTGGTGTTAAGGTTCTCGGCACATGTATATGTGTTGGAACCTTGTGTGTTGGGGGTGTCAAGTGTCATGTGTTGTTTGACACGGGAGCATCGCATTGCTTTGTGACTCCAGAATTGGCCGAGAAGGCTAATGTCAAAAGTGAACCTGGGTTGAGTTTGGGTTTTGTGGAGGTTGCTGGGGGTAAGCTCCTGAGAATTCACGGTCGGGTTAGAGACGTGGCTGTCGAGTAGGAGAGTCTATGCCTGTCGATTTGATTATTTGCTCCGTGGAGCTATCTGATGTTATTTTGGGCATGGACTGGCTCGGCAAGTTCAGAGTGCATCTGGATTGTCATCGAGGACGGGTCGAATTTGACCGAGGAGAAGAGAAATTGGTATATCAGGGGGTGAGACCGACTTCTGGGAGTCTTGTAATCTTGGTTATGCATGCTGAGCGTATGATCGAGAGAGGTTATAAGGCTTATTTGGTCACCATTTCCTTACCAGAGGCCATGGCAGAGGTTAAGGTTCTGGATATTCGAGTGGTTCGAGATTTCCAGGATGTGTTTCAGTCGTTGCAGGGGTTACCACCATCGAGGTCGGATCCTTTCACGATTGAGTTGGAACCGGGAACTGCACCGATATCAAAAGCTGCGTATAGAATGGCTCCAGCAGAGATGGCGGAGCTGAAGAAGCAGCTAGAAGAGTTGCTAAGTAAGGGGTTTATTCACCCGAGTACTTCACCGTGGGGAGCACCGGTGTTGTTTGTGAAGAAGAAAAACGGGAGTTTCCGGTTGTGTATTGATTACCGGGGACTTAACCGAGTCACTGTGAAGAACAGGTATCCTCTTCCTCGGATTGATGAGTTATTGGATCAGTTAAGAGGGGCTACTTGGTTCTCCAAGATCGACTTGGCATCGGGATATCATCAGATTCCTGTTGAGGAGGGGGATATTCAGAAGACGGCTTTCAGATCTCGTTATGGCCACTACGAGTTTGTGGTGATGCCATTTGGGTTGACAAATGCACCGGCTGCATTTATGAGATTGATGAACAGCATCTTCCAGGAATATCTAGATGAGTTTGTAATTATATTTATCGATGATATCTTGGTGTACTCGAAGAGCCAAGAGGAGCACGAGATGCATCTTCGTATGGTTCTTTCGAAGCTGCGGGAACAGAAGTTGTTTGCTAAGTTAAGCAAGTGTAGCTTTTGGCAGCGGGAGATTGGTTTTCCGGGTCACATTATCTCTTCGGAAGGGGTTTCAGTGGATCTAGAAAAGGTTCGGGCCATTAGTGCTTGGCCGAGGCCGAGGAATGCCACCGAGATTAGAAGTTTTCTCGGGTTGGCGGGTTATTATCGGCGGTTCGTTAAGGGTTTCGCGAGTTTAGCTAAGTCTATGACGAAGCTGACAGGAAAGGATGTTCCTTTTGTATGGTCCTTTGAGTGTGAGGAGAGTTTTGCGAAACTGAAGGCTATGTTGTCTAGTACTCCAGTATTGGTGTTGCCTGAACCAGGCGAGCCTTACGTGGTATATACCGATGCGTCAGGAATTGGTCTGGGATGTGTGTTGATGCAGCGGGGGAAGGTTATTGCCTATGCTTCGCGGCAGTTGCGGAAACATGAGAGAAACTACCCTACCCATGATCTTGAGATGGCTGCAGTAGTGTTCGCTTTAAAGATTTGGAGATCTTATCTTTATGGTGGAAAGGTTCAAGTGTTCACAGATCATAAGAGCTTGAAGTATATTTTCACTCAGCCTGAGTTGAATTTGAGGGAACGGCGCTGGATGGAGCTAGTGGCCGATTATGATTTGGAGATAGCTTACCATCCTCGGTAAGGCTAATCTAATTGCAGATGCTTTGAGTTGAGGCGTGTGGCTTTGGCTCGGAAGCATGAGGTTGAGTCGTTGGTGGCGAGATTAGCACATTACGTTTGTGTGTTATATCTCGGGAACCCTTAGGTTTAGAGGCGACTAACAAGCGGATCTTTTGAGCAGAGTTAGGGTAGCTCAAAAAAAAAGATGAAGCCTTGGTTAAAGCTTCGAGAAGCGGGTTCGAGTATCAGGTATCTCTGAATGGTACTATCCTTGTAAGTGGGAGGGTATGCGTACCTGTGAACGAGGATTTGAGGCGAGAGATATTGAGTGAGGCTCATTCGAGTATGTTCTCAATTCATCCAGGAGCGACTAAGATGTACCGAGATCTTAAGCGGTATTATCATTGGGTTGGGATGAAGAAGGATGTTGCTAACTGGGTTGCAGCATGCAACGTGTGCCAGTTAGTAAAGGCAGAGCACCAAGTTCCGAGTGGGTTGTTGCGGAGTTTACCCATTCCAGAGTGGAAATGGGATATGATCACAATGGATTTTGTGGTGGGCTTACCCGTATCTCGGACTAAGGATGCTATTTGGGTCATCGTTGATCGATTGACCAAGTGTGCACGTTTTCTGGCCATTAAGAAGACCGATGGGGCTATGGTTTTGGCTAGGAAGTATGTGCAGGAGATTGTGAGACTGTATGGAGTACGTAAGCATTGTCTCGGACCGGGATCCTAAGTTTACATCAATTTCGAAAGCATTTCAGACGGAGATGGGAACGAGGGTGCACATGAGTACGGCTTATCATCCTCAGACAGATGGGCAGTCCGAGAGGACTATTCAGACTTTGGAGGATTTGTTGAGGATGTGTGTACTAGATTGTGGCGGACATTGGGTGGATCATCTGAGCTTGGTAGAGTTTACTTATAATAACAACTACCAGGCAAGTATTGGGATGGCTCCATACGAGGCTTTGTATGGGAGGCCATGTCGTACACCTTTGTGTTGGACCCAAGTGGGGGAGAGGAGCACATTGGGTGCGAGGTTTGTTCAGGAAACCACGGAGAAGATCCGGGTTTTGAAACTGAACATGAAAGAGGCTCAGGATCGGCAAAAGAGCTATGCTGATAAGAGGCGGAAAGAGCTTGAGTTTGAGGTGGGAGATAGTGTGTATCTCAAAATGGCCTTGCTGAGAGGTCCAAATAGATCCATTACTGCGACTAAGTTGAGTCCGAGGTATATGGGACCGTTCAGGGTGGTAGAGCGTGTTGGACCGGTTGCGTATCGGTTAGAGTTACCCGAGATTATGCAGGCCTTTCACAAGGTCTTTCATGTGTCGATGTTAAAAAAATGCTTGCACAGGGATGAAGAAGTATTGGCTGAGATTCCGCCAGATCTTCAGGCCAATATGACCGCTGAGGCGAGACCTTTGAGAGTTCTCAACCGGAAGATTACTGAGCTTCATCGGAAAAGGATTCCGATGATGCGAGTATTGTGGGATTGTAACGGGGTACACGAGGAAACTTGGGAGCCAGAGGCTAGGATGGAAATGAGGTTCCGAGAATGGTTCAAGGAACAAGCTGCGGCTTGATTCCCATCGAGAGGTCTCAGTTTCGGAGTGTACTGTATGATATGTATTTTCATTATGTACTGCTGTTGTGTAGAGCAATGTTACATTATCAATGTTTAATAAGATGAGTAGTTCCTATTAATGTTGACTTTGGGAGTCATGACTACAAGGATTATGGGTAGTAGATAAGAGTTTGAATAATCGTTGCGACGATTAGAGTTCATTGGAGATGAACAGATGCGTAAGATTTAGGACGAATCTATATTAGTGGGGGAGAATTGTAGCGCCGTATTCCCGGAAATTAATTAATTGAATTAATTTAAATAATTGGGAATTCTTTTCAGTTTATGAACCTTAGACAAATCTCGAGAAAATTGATTAATGGGTTAAATTGATCAAATTAGATTTGTTCCGGGGGTGTCATATGTCGAAACGAAAGTTGGGGGTTTTTCTGAAGAGAAAGTCAAATTGGTTTTGACTTCTCTTCTTCTTCTTTATCTCTTGGAGCTCGTGGAGTTGGAGAGGGGGGAGAGCTGAGCTGAGAGCTTGAGAGAAAAAGAAGAGAAAGGAAAAGGAAGAGAAGAGAGAAATTTTTTTCGGTGAGCTTAGTTCTTGAGAGGAAAAAGGCTAGAAAGCTTGTGGAGAAGCTTGGGAGCTTGAGGGAAGCGTGAGACTGAAGCTAGAGTTTGGCATGGTGGTGAAGAGAAGGAGGATAAATATTCTGAAGCTTGAGTTTTCCATCTAAGTCTAGAATCCATCTACTTCCGAGGTGAGTTTGTGGCCATGGGTTGTCTCTAAGCCTTGTGTGTGGGTGTGGGACTTGGATAAACTTGTGTGGAGCTTTGATAAATTCCGTGAGGTTCTGTGGTGAAGGCCTGAGCCTTGCCTTGTGTGGTTTGAGCTTGGAATGATTAGAGAACCTTGGAAATATTGTTGTGGTGCCTTGTTAAGCTTTGATTTTGAGTTCTTAGGCTTGACTTGGTATTGATGAATTTCCAAAAATTATATGGTTTTGGTCATGAGCTTAGCTGGTGTTTGTTAAGCTTGTGGTGGATAGATAACCATATATTGGTGCTTGTTGGTGTTGTGTCGAGCTTGGATTGTGAGTTTCCGGCTTGACTTGGTGTGGAGTTATTTTTCCAAAAATTATATGGTTTTTGGTCATGAGTTTAGCTTGTGCTTGTTAAGCTTGTGGTGGATAGAGAACCATGGATTGGTGTTTAATTAGTTATTACTAAGTTGTGGTACAGCTTTTCTTGGTGTGAAATGCTGTAGGATATTGGAAATAATAATTGTCGATATTGATTTCCTGTTGAATATGGTTATTTGATTATCCTTGTAAGTTCAGTATAATCTGTTGTTTGAGATGAGAAATCTCACTCAGCATTTGGTCTTTTTCCAAATGTTGACCTAGCACTTTTGTGGTTGTAGGTACAGATAAGTCGTGATCGTGGAATCGAGGAGGTGAAGAGGGGATGCCTAGGACCTTTACTTTTGTGGTTTTTGTAAACGACTGTACAGTGAACCTGTGGGTTGTATTATGTTTAATGTTAAATGGTTTATGTTTAATATTAACGTAGGGGCGTTAATTATGATGTTTTCCATTTTATTGTGGTGTGGTTTTAAACGTTAATGTATGGGCGTTAGCGTTGTTTTAGCCACGTGTTAAAAAAAATTTTATTTAAGTGCGGTCGTTTCAGCACGCTTGGCAAATCTATCATTTTTAACACAACAAAAACATTAATATAAATAGACACCTATTTTGTAGAGTCTCAAAAACATTATTAAATCATTTTCTTTAGTATATCGATAGAGTAAAAGACATAGAAGCATCAAAAAATATATTGGTTACTGTTCTCCTCGCTCTCTTTCTCTCATCATGTTAGTTTTTCTCTCTCTTTCTCTAAATTTTATGACTATACCATATTATAGATTTAAATTAAATTTAAGTCTATATACATGTATGTGTAGGTGTGTTGATATCAAATGCAAGAGAAATACAACCACAACATATGGTGTGAGTTGGAGGATGTTCACCGGAGCATGAAGAACAATTTTTTGGGAGTTGCTTTCATGACAAAGATGGCATAAACAGTTGCTCCACATCCTGTAAAAGTCAGACATGTGTTAATCATGTTTGTAATTGCAAAGGTTGTTAAGAAAGATGATATTTGCGGATTATAAGCAGGTTGCCCTGGAATTTAGAGATCTCCAAAAAATAAATTTGGAGTTTTTTTTGTGATTGATTTTGCTTAAATGATAACAAATTTGAGAATCTATAAAAATTGAGGACTTATTTATATATTAATTTTTGATCTAAGAAACTTTGGTGTCTAGGCTCATGTTTCATCCATCCAAAAATAACAAATAAAAAATATATCCCTAACTAATTTATTTTCTTTGTTGGTTTAATTTGTTTAAAAAATATTTACAACAACAATGTATAAAATAAAATGAAAAATTTCATGGTTTTGACGGAAAAATATCATTTTGTAATTTTTTGTCGAAATTGCGATTTCACAGTTCAAACTAGAAAACGTCATTTCGTGATTTTCTGTTGAAACTACAATTTCAAGGTTTTACCAGGAAAACAACATTTTTGCGATTTTTCGTCGGACTTACAATTTTACGGTTTTGACGGGAAAACATCATTTTACGATTTTACAGCGAAATTGCGATTCACAGCTTTGGCAGAACAACATCATTTGATTTTCTGTCAGAATAGCGATTTCATGATTTTGGCAAGAAAACATCATTTTGCGATTTTCCGTCAAAATTGTGATTTCACTGTTTTGGCGGAAAAAACGCAATTTTACAGTTTCTCTTCAAAACCAAAATTTCACGGTTTTGACAAGAAATGTCATTTTTACGTTTTTCCGCCAAAATTATGATTTTACGGTTTTGGTGGGAAAACATCATTTTATTTTTTGTAGAATTTGTGATTTCACGGTTTTGGCCGGAAAACATCTTTTTACGATTTTTCGTCAAAATTATAATTTTCACGGTTTTGGCGGCAAAACTTCATTTTGAGACTTTTCGCCAAAATTACGATTTCACTGTGTGCCATTTTTAGCGGAAAAGTTTATTTTATGATTTTTCCTTCTAAATTGCAATTTCACGTTCACCAAAATTGATGTTTACGGGTTTGGCGGAAAATAACATTTTACGATTTTCTGTCGAATGTATGATTTTGACAGAAACGTAATTTTGCAATTTTTCGTCGGAATTGTGAATTTGCAGGTTTGGCGGAAAAAAAGTCATTTTGCAATTTTCTGTAGAAAGAGCGATTTTACGGTTTTGGCGGGAAAACGTCTTTTTATGATTTTCCGTCAAAATTACGATTTTGACAGTTTTGGTGGTAAAACGTCATTTCGCATTTTTCCCTCAAAATTGTGATTTAACATTTTTGCAGAAACACATGTAATTCCGCATTATGGTTTATTGCGGAAAACATCATTTTATAATTTTTGAAAATCTTGATTTTACGGTTATCCCGCTTTTTAATATATTATTAGATTTTGCGGTTTAAAATTTGTCTTATAAAAATATGATTAAAATTAAAATATAGTTAAATAAATCATGGGTATTTTAGTCATTTCTTATTAAAAATATCTAGATGAAGATGAAAATTTATAAAAACTAAGCAAATAAACAAATGTTCATTCACATGAATTATCCATATAGATTATTTGGATGAACCATCTGAATGAAAATGCTAGATGGAGAAACAAAGAGGCCCTATTTCTTTTGATGCCTCAAATAACAATAGATTTTTATGTTTTTGTGAAGTATGGATATTGTATTGAAATTTCGAAAAGGAGAAAAACACCAACTAATATGTTTGTCTCAGATTAAGAAAACAAAAGTTATGTAAAATGCAATATAAGTAACAAATTTTCTTGTTAAGATCCATAAATGATGCTAAAATGGTTATGAAAAGTTTATAACTTTACTCTGGTCTACAAAGCAAAGGATTTCAAAAACAGTATAGTTCCGAAGAGCTTTCAAAAATGTAACTGGTGTAAAAATAATTAGACATATTTTCCCTACCGAATAGGATCCACAACCGCAAAGACCATCCCCTCTACCTAAGAAAAACCGTTAACCAAAAACACCTACCTGATCTATCTTTCAGCATGTATTACATAAGGTTAGAAATATTGATCAATCTAAGTGTTTAACTTGAGTAAGGAAATAGAGTAGCAAAAGAAAAGGAGAAAGGAAAACTATAGTGGTTGACTAAGGTCCATTTTCGACTTCGAGCCATCGTCACATAAAGTTTTGATGCTTTGATTATTCTTGATAGTGAATAAAGTGCAGCCAGTTTTTTATAGTTATTACAAGTAGTCTCTCATGTTAGTTTTTCTCTCTCTCTCTTTCTCTAAATATGACTATACCATATTATATATTTAAATTAAAATTTACTGCAGTAATAGCGATTCAGATAGCATTATCGTACTGAAAAGAAGTTAAAACTCAAAATATTTACACCTAAGACGACGATCCATGTAGTGGAGTTAGACAACTATCACAATTCTGAATTAATATAAAACGATAATAGAAAAAAAGGAAAATATAATAATAGAAAAACAAAATTCCAAAGCTCGTTTGGTTACTAAGAAGACGAAGACTAAAAAAAAAAATACTCAAAAGACAACTAACGGACTATACATCTTTCAAGAAGACAGATTCTCAAAAAGACAAAAACTTAAAACATGATGTATTATTATACACCCACGAAAAATGATACGGCAATACGGCAAAGACAATGAAAAAAAAAACTTACAAGACTATTGAGATTAAACCGTGATTAAATCGAGAATAAGCATAATTTACATTGATTGAACATTTATGGACTGCGTATAGTCAATCAGAAAATTAATATGTTGTTTTTATGTTTTAATATTTTTACTTGTCGATTGTAATCTTGATTTTAATTATCATATGTAATCGTATTTCTAATTAAGTAATAAAAATTTTAGTTTCTTAATTATTAATCATAATGTTTAATTATATTAAAACTATTAAACCGAATTTATATTTAATAATATAATAATAAAGGAATCTTAAATTTAATAATATAATAATAAAGAATATTCTTTTTGGTGTGAGATTTGGTGTTGTGGGTTGGAGATAAAAAACACCAAAACACCAAATTTGGTGTGATTTTGACACCAAAATTGGTGTTGTGGTTGGAGTTGGCCTAATATTTTGAAACTCTACAAAAGAATAATGTTTGCTTATTTTGGGATCAAATTTTTCATAAATGGTTACAATGTATTATTGAATTAACAAAACATATATCATTGGATCTGGAAATCCTAGAAAGAAATATACACCTAATGCAATTATTTGTACGCAGCACCCTTGACAAATTAAGATAGAATAACAAAACTAGAATTGTATATCTCATATCTAAAATGTCATTATTTTAATATTTTGAAACTCTACAAAAGAATAATGTTTGCTTATTTTGGGATCAAATTTTTCATAAATGGTTACAATGTATTATTGAATTAACAAATTATATATCATTGGATCTGGAAAGCCTAGAAAGATATATACACCTAATGCAATTATTTGTACACAACACGCTTGGCAAATCTATCATTTTTAACACAACAAAAACATTAATATAAATAGACACATATTTGGTAGAGTCTCAAAAACATTATTAAATCTATTTCTTTAGTATATCGATAGAGTAAAAGACATGGAAGCATCAAAAAATATATTGGTCACTGTTCTCCTCGCTCTCTTTCTCTCATCATGTTAGTTTTTCTCTCTCTTTCTCTAAATTATCTGACTATACCATATTATAGATTTAAATTAAATTTAAGTCTATATACATGTATGTGTAGGTGTGTTGATATCAAATGCGAGAGAAATACAACCACAACATATGGCGTGTGCTGGAGGATGTTCACCGGAGCATGAAGAACAATTTTTTGGGAGTTGCTTTCATGACAAAGATTGCATAAACAGTTGCTCCACATCCTGTAAAAGTCAGACATGTGTTAATCATGTTTGTAATTGCAAAGGTTGTTAAGAAAGATGATATTTGCGGATTATAGGCAGGTTGCCCTGGAATTTAGAGAGCTCCAAAAAATAAATTTAGAGTTTTTTTGTGATTGATTTTGTTTAAATGATAACAAATTTAAGAATCTATAAAAATTAAGGACTTATTTATATATTAATTTTTGATCTAAGAAACTTTGGTGTCTAGGCTCATGTTTCATCCATCCAAAAATAACAAATGACAAATATATCCCTAACTAAATTATGTTTTTGTTGGTTAATTTGTTTAAAAAATATTTACAACAACAATGTATAAAATAAAATGAAAAATTTCATGGTTTTGACGGAAAAATGTCATTTTGTAATTTTTTGTCGAAATTGTGATTTCACCGTTCAGGTTAGAAAACGTCATTCCGTGATTTTCTGTTGAAACTACAATTTCATGGTTTTCGCAGGAAAACAACATTTTTGCGATTTTTCGTCGGACTTACAATTTTACGGTTTTGGCGGGAAAACAGCATTTTACGATTTTACAGTGAAATTGCGATTCACAGTTTTGGCAGAACAACATCATTTGATTTTCTGTCAGAATTGCGATTTCATGATTTTGGCAAGAAAACGTCATTTTGCGATTTTCCGTCAAAATTGTGATTTCATGTTTTTGGCGGAAAAAACGCAATTTTACAGTTTCTCTTCAAAACTAAAATTTCACGGTTTTAACAGGAAAATGTCATTTTTACGTTTTCCGCCAAAATTATGATTTTACGGTTTTGGTGGGAAAACATCATTTTATTTTTTGTAGAAATTGTGATTTCATGGTTTTGGCCGGAAAACATCTTTTTTACGATTTTTCTTCAAAATTATGATTTTCACGGGATTGGCGGGAAAACTTTATTTTGTGACTTTTCGCCAAAATTACGATTTCACTGTGTGCCATTTTTAGCGGAAATGTTTATTTTATGATTTTTCCTTCTAAATTGCAATTTCACGTTTCACCAAAATTGATGTTTACGGGTTTGGCGGGAAAATAACATTTTACGATTTTATGTCGAATGTATGATTTTGACAGAAAACGTAATTTTGCGATTTTTCGTCAGAATTGTGAATCTGCAGGTTTGGCGGAAAAATGTCATTTTGCAATTTTTTGTAGAAAGAGCGATTTTATGGTTTTGCCGAAAAAATACTATTTTAAGATTTTGACTATTTCACGGTTTTGGCGGGAAAATGTCTTTTTATGATTTTCTGTCAAAATTGTGATTTAACAGTTATTGCAGAAACACATGTAATTCCGCAATATGGTTTATTGCGGAAAACGTCATTTTACAATTTTTGAAAATCTTGATTTTACGGTTATCCCGCTATTTAATATATTATTAGATTTTGCGGTTTAAAATTTGTCTTATAAAAATATGATTAAAATTAAAATATAGTTAAATTAAATCATGGGTATTTTAGTCATTTCTTATTCAAATATCTAGATGAAGATGAAAATTTATTAAAACTAAGCAAAGAAACAAATGTTCATTCAACTGAATTATCCATATAGATTATTTGGATGAACCATCTGAATGAAAATGCTAGATGGAGAAACAAAGAGGCCCTATTTCTTTTGATGCCTCAAATAACAATAGATTTTTATGTTTTTGTGAAGTATGGATATTGTATTGAAATTTCGAAAAGGAGAAAAACACCAACTAATATGTTTGTCTCAGATTAAGAAAACAAAAGTTATGTAAAATGCAATATAAGTAACAAATTTTCTTGTTAAGATCCATAAATGATGCTAAAATGGTTATGAAAAGTTTATAACTTTACTCTGGTCTACAAAGCAAAGGATTTCAAAAACAGTATAGTTCCGAAGAGCTTTCAAAAATGTAACTGGTGTAAAAATAATTAGACATATTTTCCCTACCGAATAGGATCCACAACCGCAAAGACCATCCCCTCTACCTAAGAAAAACCGTTAACCAAAAACACCTACCTGATCTATCTTTCAGCATGTATTACATAAGGTTAGAAATATTGATCAATCTAAGTGTTTAACTTGAGTAAGGAAATAGAGTAGCAAAAGAAAAGGAGAAAGGAAAACTATAGTGGTTGACTAAGGTCCATTTTCGACTTCGAGCCATCGTCACATAAAGTTTTGATGCTTTGATTATTCTTGATAGTGAATAAAGTGCAGCCAGTTTTTTATAGTTATTACAAGTAGTCTCTCATGTTAGTTTTTCTCTCTCTCTCTTTCTCTAAATATGACTATACCATATTATATATTTAAATTAAATTAAAATTTACTGCGGTAATAGCGATTCAGATAGCATTATCGTACTGAAAAGAAGTTAAAACTCAAAATATTTACACCTAAGACGACGATCCATGTAGTGGAGTTAGACAACTATCACAATTCTGAATTAATATAAAACGATAATAGAAAAAAAGGAAAATATAATAATAGAAAAACAAAATTCCAAAGCTCGTTTGGTTACTAAGAAGACGAAGACTAAAAAAAAAAATACTCAAAAGACAACTAACGGACTATACATCTTTCAAGAAGACAGATTCTCAAAAAGACAAAAACTTAATACATGATGTATTATTATACACCCACGAAAAATGATACGGCAATACGGCAAAGACAATGAAAAAAAAAACTTACAAGACTATTGAGATTAAACCGTGATTAAATCGAGAATAAGCATAATTTACATTGATTGAACATTTATGGACTGCGTATAGTCAATCAGAAAATTAATATGTTGTTTTTATGTTTTAATATTTTTACTTGTCGATTGTAATCTTGATTTTAATTATCATATGTAATCGTATTTCTAATTAAGTAATAAAAATTTTAGTTTCTTAATTATTAATCATAATGTTTAATTATATTAAAACTATTAAACCGAATTTATATTTAATAATATAATAATAAAGGAATCTTAAATTTAATAATATAATAATAAAGAATATTCTTTTTGGTGTGAGATTTGGTGTTGTGGGTTGGAGATAAAAAACACCAAAACACCAAATTTGGTGTGATTTTGACACCAAAATTGGTGTTGTGGTTGGAGTTGGCCTAATATTTTGAAACTCTACAAAAGAATAATGTTTGCTTATTTTGGGATCAAATTTTTCATAAATGGTTACAATGTATTATTGAATTAACAAAACATATATCATTGGATCTGGAAATCCTAGAAAGAAATATACACCTAATGCAATTATTTGTACGCAACACACTTGACAAATTAAGATAGAATAAAAAAACTAGAATTGTATATCTCATATCTAAAATGTCATTATTTTAATATTTTGAAACTCTATAAAAGAATAATGCTTGCTTATTTTGGGTTTAAATTTTTCATAAATGGTTACAATGTATTATTGAATTAACAAAACATATATCATTGGATCTGGAAATCCTAGAAAGAAATATACACCTAATGCAATTATTTGTACACAGCACGCTTGACAAATTAACATAGAATAACAAAACTAGAATTGTATATCTCGTATCTAAAATGTCATTATTTTAATATTTTGAAACTCTACAAAAGAATAATGTTTGCTTATTTTGGGATCAAATTTTTCATAAATGGTTACAATGTATTATTGAACTAACAAAACATATATCATTGGATCTGGAAATCCTAGAAAGAAATATACACCTAATGCAATTATTTATGCACACGCTTGACAAATCTATATTTTTAACACAATAAAAACATTAATATAAATAGACACCTATTTTGTAGAGTCTCAAAAACATTATTAAATCATTTTCTTTAGTATATCGATAGAGTAAAAGACATGGAAGCATCAAAAAGATATTGGTCACTGTTCTCCTCGCTCTCTTTCTCTCATCATGTTAGTTTTTCTCTCTTTTCTCTAAATTATATGACTATACCGTATTATAGATTTAAATTAAATTTAAGTGTATATACATGTATGTGTAGGTGTGTTGATATCAAATGCGAGAAAATACAACCACAACATATGGCGTGTGTTGGAAGATGTTCACCGGAGCATGAAGAACAATTTTTTGGGAGTTGCTTTCATGACAAAGATTGCGTAAACAGTTGCTCCACATCCTGTAAAAAGTCAGACATGTGTTAATCATGTTTGTAATTGCAAAGGTTGTTAAGAAAGATGATATTTGCGGATTATAGGCAGGTTGCCCTGGAATTTAGAGAGCTCCAAAAAATAAATTTGGAGTTTTTTTGTGATTGATTTTGTTTAAATGATAACAAATTTGAGAATCTATAAAAATTGAGGACTTATTTATATATTAATTTTTGATCTAAGAAACTTTGGTGTCTAGGCTCATGTTTCATCCATCCAAAAATAACAAATAAAAAATATATCCCTAACTAATTTATTTTCTTTGTTGGTTTAATTTGTTTAAAAAATATTTACAACAACAATGTATAAAATAAAATGAAAAATTTCATGGTTTTGACGGAAAAATATCATTTTGTAATTTTTTGTCGAAATTGCGATTTCACAGTTCAGGCTAGAAAACGTCATTTCGTGATTTTCTGTTGAAACTACAATTTCACGATTTTAGCAGGAAAACAATATTTTTGTGATTTTTCGTCGGACTTACAATTTTACGGTTTTGGCGGGAAAACATTATTTTACGATTTTACAGCGAAATTGTGATTCACAGTTTTGGCAGAACAACATCATTTGATTTTCTGTCCGAATTGCGATTTCATGATTTTGGCAAAAGACGTCATTTTGATATTTTCCGTCAAAATTGTGATTTCACGGTTTTAGCGGAAAAAACGCAATTTTACAGTTTCTCTTCAAAACTAAAATTTCACGGTTTTGACAGGAAAATGTCATTTTTACGTTTTTCCGCCAAAATTATGATTTTGCGGTTTTGGTGGAAAAACATCATTTTATTTTTTGTAAAAATTGTGATTTCACGGTTTTGGCCGGAAAACATCTTTTTACGATTTTTCGTCAAAATTATGATTTCCACGGTTTTGGAGGGAAAACTTCATTTTTGCGACTTTTCTCCAAAATTACGATTTCATTGTGTGCCATTTTTAGCGGAAAATTTTATTTTATGATTTTTCCTTCAAAATTGCAATTTCACGTTCACCAAAATTGATGTTTACGGGTTTGGCGGAAAATAACATTTTACTATTTTCTGTCGAATGTATGATTTTGATAGAAAACGTAATTTTGCGATTTTTCGTCGAAATTGTTAATTTGCAGGTTTGGCGGAAAAAATGTCATTTTGCAATTTTCTGTAGAAAGAGCGATTTTATGGTTTTGGCGGAAAAATACTATTTTAAGATTTTGACTATTTCACGGTTTTGGCGGGAAAACGTCTTTTTATGATTTTCCGTCAAAATGGTTTTAGTGGTAAAACGTCATTTCGCATTTTTCCCTCAAAATTGTGATTTAACAGTTTTTGGAGAAACATATGTAATTCCGCAATATGGTTTATTGCGGAAAACGTCATTTTACAATTTTTGAAAATCTTGATTTTACGGTTATCTCGGTGTTTAATATATTATTAGATTTTGCGGTTTAAAATTTGTCTTATAAAAATATGATTAAAATTAAAATATATTTAAATTAAATCATGGGTATTTTAGTCATTTCTTATTCAAATATCTAGATGAAGATGAAAATTTATAAAAACTAAGCAAATAAACAAATGTTCATTCAACAGAATTATCCATATAGATTATTTGGATGAACCATCTGAATGAAAATGCTAGATGGAGAAACAAAGAGGCCCTATTTCTTTTGATGCCTCAAATAACAATAGATTTTTATGTTTTTGTGAAGTATGGATATTGTATTGAAATTTCGAAAAGGAGAAAAACACCAACTAATATGTTTGTCTCAGATTAAGAAAACAAAAGTTATGTAAAATGCAATATAAGTAACAAATTTTCTTGTTAAGATCCATAAATGATGCTAAAATGGTTATGAAAAGTTTATAACTTTACTCTGGTCTACAAAGCAAAGGATTTCAAAAAACAGTATAGTTCGAAGAGCTTTCAAAAATGTAACTGGTGTAAAAATAATTAGACTTATTTTCCCAACGAATAGGATCCACAACCGCAAAGACCATCCCTCTACCTAAGAAAAACCGTTAACCAAAAACACCTACATGATCTATCTTTCAGCATGTATTACATAAGGTTAGAAATATTGATCAATCTAAGTGTTTAACTTGAGTAAGGAAATAGAGTAGCAAAAGAAAAGGAGAAAGGAAAACTATAGTGGTTGACTAAGGTCCATTTTAGACTTCGAGCCATCGTCACATAAAGTTTTGATGCTTTGATTATTCTTGATAGTGAATAAAGTGCAGCCAGTTTTTTATAGTTATTACAAGTAGTCTCTCATGTTAGTTTTTCTCTCTCTCTCTTTCTCTAAATATGACTATACCATATTATATATTTAAATTAAATTAAAATTTACTGCGGTAATAGCGATTCAGATAGCATTATCGTACTGAAAAGAAGTTAAAACTCAAAATATTTACACCTAAGACGACGATCCATGTAGTGGAGTTAGACAACTATCACAATTCTGAATTAATATAAAAGCGATAATAGAAAAAAAAGAAAATAAAAAAAAAGAAAAACCAAATTCCCAAGCCCGTTTGGTTACCAAGAAGACGAAGACCAAAAAAAAAATACTCAAAAGACAACTAACGGACTATACATCTTTCAAGAAGACAGATTCTCAAAAAGACAAAAACTTAATACATGATGTATTATTATACACCCACGAAAAAATGATACGGCAATACGGCAAAGACAATGAAAAAAAAACTTACAAGACTATTGAGATTAAACCGTGATTAAATCGAGAATAAGCATAATTTACATTGATTGAACATTTATGGACTGCGTATAGTCAATCAGAAAATTAATATGTTGTTTTTATGTTTTAATATTTTTACTTGTCGATTGTAATCTTGATTTTAATTATCATATGTAATCGTATTTCTAATTAAGTAATAAAAATTTTAGTTTCTTAATTATTAATCATAATGTTTAATTATATTAAAACTATTAAACCGAATTTATATTTAATAATATAATAATAAAGGAATCTTAAATTTAATAATATAATAATAAAGAATATTCTTTTTGGTGTGAGATTTGGTGTTGTGGGTTGGAGATAAAAACACCAAAACACCAAATTTGGTGTGATTTTGACACCAAAATTGGTGTTGTGGTTGGAGTTGGCCTAATATTTTGAAACTCTACAAAAGAATAATGTTTGCTTATTTTGGGATCAAATTTTTCATAAATGGTTACAATGTATTATTGAACTAACAAAACATATATCATTGGATCTGGAAATCCTAGAAAGAAATATACACCTAATGCAATTATTTGTACGCAGCACGCTTGACAAATCTATATTTTTAACACAATAAAAACATTAATATAAATAGACACCTATTTTGTAGAGTCTCAAAAACATTATTAAATCATTTTCTTTAGTATATCGATAGAGTAAAAGACATGGAAGCATCAAAAAAGATATTGGTCACTGTTCTCCTCGCTCTCTTTCTCTCATCATGTTAGTTTTTCTCTCTCTTTCTCTAAATTATATGACTATACCGTATTATAGATTTAAATTAAATTTAAGTGTATATACATGTATGTGTAGGTGTGTTGATATCAAATGCGAGAGAAATACAACCACAACATATGGCGTGTGTTGGAAGATGTTCACCGGAGCATGAAGAACAATTTTTTGGGAGTTGCTTTCATGACAAAGATTGCGTAAACAGTTGCTCCACATCCTGTAAAAGTCAGACATGTGTTAATCATGTTTGTAATTGCAAAGGTTGTTAAGAAAGATGATATTTGCGGATTATAGGCAGGTTGCCCTGGAATTTAGAGAGCTCCAAAAAATAAATTTGGAGTTTTTTTTGTGATTGATTTTGTTTAAATGATAACAAATTTGAGAATCTATAAAAATTGAGGACTTATTTATATATTAATTTTTGATCTAAGAAACTTTGGTGTCTAGGCTCATGTTTCATCCATCCAAAAATAACAAATAAAAAATATATCCCTAACTAATTTATTTTCTTTGTTGGTTTAATTTGTTTAAAAAATATTTACAACAACAATGTATAAAATAAAATGAAAAATTTCATGGTTTTGACGGAAAAATATCATTTTGTAATTTTTTGTCGAAATTGCGATTTCACAGTTCAGGCTAGAAAACGTCATTTCGTGATTTTCTGTTGAAACTACAATTTCACGATTTTAGCAGGAAAACAATATTTTTGTGATTTTTCGTCGGACTTACAATTTTACGGTTTTGGCGGGAAAACATTATTTTACGATTTTACAGCGAAATTGTGATTCACAGTTTTGGCAGAACAACATCATTTGATTTTCTGTCCGAATTGCGATTTCATGATTTTGGCAAGAAAACGTCATTTTGATATTTTCCGTCAAAATTGTGATTTCACGGTTTTGGCGGAAAAAACGCAATTTTACAGTTTCTCTTCAAAACTAAAATTTCACGGTTTTGACAGGAAAATGTCATTTTTACGTTTTTCCGCCAAAATTATGATTTTGCGGTTTTGGTGGAAAAACATCATTTTATTTTTTGTAAAAATTGTGATTTCACGGTTTTGGCCGGAAAACATCTTTTTACGATTTTTCGTCAAAATTATGATTTCCACGGTTTTGGAGGGAAAACTTCATTTTTGCGACTTTTCTCCAAAATTACGATTTCATTGTGTGCCATTTTTAGCGGAAAATTTTATTTTATGATTTTTCCTTCAAAATTGCAATTTCACATTTCACCAAAATTGATGTTTACGGGTTTGGCGGGAAAATAACATTTTACTATTTTCTGTCGAATGTATGATTTTGATAGAAAACGTAATTTTGCGATTTTTCGTCGAAATTGTTAATTTGCAGGTTTGGCGGAAAAAATGTCATTTTGCAATTTTCTGTAGAAAGAGCGATTTTATGGTTTTGGCGGAAAAATACTATTTTAAGATTTTGACTATTTCACGGTTTTGGCGGGAAAACGTCTTTTTATGATTTTCCGTCAAAATGGTTTTAGTGGTAAAACGTCATTTCGCATTTTTCCCTCAAAATTGTGATTTAACAGTTTTTGGAGAAACATATGTAATTCCGCAATATGGTTTATTGCGGAAAACGTCATTTTACAATTTTTGAAAATCTTGATTTTACGGTTATCTCAGCTGTTTAATATATGATGAGATTGTACTGTTTAAAATGTGTCTGATAAAAATAGGATTAAAATTAAAATATATTTAAATTAAATCATGGGTATTTTAGTCATTGCTTATTCAAATAGCTAGATGAAGATGAAAATTTATAAAAACTAAGCAAAAGAAACAAATGTTCATTCAACAGAATTATCCATATAGCTTACTGGGATGAACCATCTGAATGAAAATGCTAGATGGAGAAACAAAGAGGCCCTATTTCTTTTGATGCCTCAAATAACAAGAGATTTTTATGTTTTTGTGAAGTATGGATATTGTATTGAAATTTGAAAAGGAGAAAAAACACCAACTAATATGTTTGTCTCAGATTAAGAAAACAAAAGTTATGTAAAATGCAATATAAGTAACAAATTTTCTTGTTAAGATCCATAAATGATGCTAAAATGGTTATGAAAAGTTTATAACTTTACTCTGGTCTACAAAGCAAAGGATTTCAAAAACAGTATAGTTCCGAAGAGCTTTCAAAAATGTAACTGGTGTAAAAATAATTAGACTTATTTTCCCTACCGAATAGGATCCACAACCGCAAAGACCATCCCCTCTACCTAAGAAAAACCGTTAACCAAAAACACCTACATGATCTATCTTTCAGCATGTATTACATAAGGTTAGAAATATTGATCAATCTAAGTGTTTAACTTGAGTAAGGAAATAGAGTAGCAAAAGAAAAGGAGAAAGGAAAACTATAGTGGTTGACTAAGGTCCATTTTCGACTTCGAGCCATCGTCACATAAAGTTTTGATGCTTTGATTATTCTTGATAGTGAATAAAGTGCAGCCAGTTTTTTATAGTTATTACAAGTAGTCTCTCATGTTAGTTTTTCTCTCTCTCTCTTTCTCTAAATATGACTATACCATATTATATATTTAAATTAAATTAAAATTTACTGCTGGTAATAGCGATTCAGATAGCATTATCGTACTGAAAAGAAGTTAAAACTCAAAATATTTACACCTAAGACGACGATCCATGTAGTGGAGTTAGACAACTATCACAATTCTGAATTAATATAAAGCGATAATAGAAAAAAAGGAAAATATAATAATAGAAAAACAAAATTCCAAAGCTCGTTTGGTTACTAAGAAGACGAAGACTAAAAAAAAAATACTCAAAAGACAACTAACGGACTATACATCTTTCAAGAAGACAGATTCTCAAAAAGACAAAAACTTAATACATGATGTATTATTATACACCCACGAAAAAATGATACGGCAATACGGCAAAGACAATGAAAAAAAAAACTTACAAGACTATTGAGATTAAACCGTGATTAAATCGAGAATAAGCATAATTTACATTGATTGAACATTTATGGACTGCGTATAGTCAATCAGAAAATTAATATGTTGTTTTTATGTTTTAATATTTTTACTTGTCGATTGTAATCTTGATTTTAATTATCATATGTAATCGTATTTCTAATTAAGTAATAAAAATTTTAGTTTCTTAATTATTAATCATAATGTTTAATTATATTAAAACTATTAAACCGAATTTATATTTAATAATATAATAATAAAGGAATCTTAAATTTAATAATATAATAATAAAGAATATTCTTTTTGGTTTGAGATTTGGTGTTGTGGGTTGGAGATAAAAAACACCAAAACACCAAATTTGGTGTGATTTTGACACCAAAATTGGTGTTGTGGTTGGAGTTGGCCTAATATTTTGAAACTCTACAAAAGAATAATGTTTGCTTATTTTGGGATCAAATTTTTCATAAATGGTTACAATGTATTATTGAACTAACAAAACATATATCATTGGATCTGGAAATCCTAGAAAGAAATATACACCTAATGCAATTATTTGTACGCAGCACGCTTGACAAATCTATATTTTTAACACAATAAAAACATTAATATAAATAGACACCTATTTTGTAGAGTCTCAAAAACATTATTAAATCATTTTCTTTAGTATATCGATAGAGTAAAAGACATGGAAGCATCAAAAAAGATATTGGTCACTGTTCTCCTCGCTCTCTTTCTCTCATCATGTTAGTTTTTCTCTCTCTTTCTCTAAATTATATGACTATACCGTATTATAGATTTAAATTAAATTTAAGTGTATATACATGTATGTGTAGGTGTGTTGATATCAAATGCGAGAGAAATACAACCACAACATATGGCGTGTGTTGGAAGATGTTCACCGGAGCATGAAGAACAATTTTTTGGGAGTTGCTTTCATGACAAAGATTGCGTAAACAGTTGCTCCACATCCTGTAAAAGTCAGACATGTGTTAATCATGTTTGTAATTGCAAAGGTTGTTAAGAAAGATGATATTTGCGGATTATAGGCAGGTTGCCCTGGAATTTAGAGAGCTCCAAAAAATAAATTTGGAGTTTTTTTTGTGATTGATTTTGTTTAAATGATAACAAATTTGAGAATCTATAAAAATTGAGGACTTATTTATATATTAATTTTTGATCTAAGAAACTTTGGTGTCTAGGCTCATGTTTCATCCATCCAAAAATAACAAATAAAAAATATATCCCTAACTAATTTATTTTCTTTGTTGGTTTAATTTGTTTAAAAAATATTTACAACAACAATGTATAAAATAAAATGAAAAATTTCATGGTTTTGACGGAAAAATATCATTTTGTAATTTTTTGTCGAAATTGCGATTTCACAGTTCAGGCTAGAAAGCGTCATTTCGTGATTTTCTGTTGAAACTACAATTTCACGATTTTAGCAGGAAAACAATATTTTTGTGATTTTTCGTCGGACTTACAATTTTACGGTTTTGGCGGGAAAACATTATTTTACGATTTTACAGCGAAATTGTGATTCACAGTTTTGGCAGAACAACATCATTTGATTTTCTGTCCGAATTGCGATTTCATGATTTTGGCAAGAAAACGTCGTTTTGATATTTTCCGTCTAAATTGTGTTTTCACGGTTTTGGCGGAAAAAAATTTACAGTTTCTCTTCAAAACTAAAATTTCACGGTTTTGACAGGAAAATGTCATTTTACGTTTTCCGCCAAAATTATGATTTTGCGGTTTTGGTGGAAAAACATCATTTTATTTTTTGTAAAAATTGTGATTTCACGGTTTTGGCCGGAAAACATCTTTTTACGATTTTTCGTCAAAATTATGATTTCCACGGTTTTGGAGGGAAAACTTCATTTTTGCGACTTTTCTCCAAAATTACGATTTCATTGTGTGCCATTTTTAGCGGAAAATTTTATTTTATGATTTTTCCTTCAAAATTGCAATTTCACATTTCACCAAAATTGATGTTTACGGGTTTGGCGGGAAAATAACATTTTACTATTTTCTGTCGAATGTATGATTTTGATAGAAAACGTAATTTTGCGATTTTTCGTCGAAATTGTTAATTTGCAGGTTTGGCGGAAAAAATGTCATTTTGCAATTTTCTGTAGAAAGAGCGATTTTATGGTTTTGGCGGAAAAATACTATTTTAAGATTTTGACTATTTCACGGTTTTGGCGGGAAAACGTCTTTTTATGATTTTCCGTCAAAATGGTTTTAGTGGTAAAACGTCATTTCGCATTTTTCCCTCAAAATTGTGATTTAACAGTTTTTGGAGAAACATATGTAATTCCGCAATATGGTTTATTGCGGAAAACGTCATTTTACAATTTTTGAAAATCTTGATTTTACGGTTATCTCGCTGTTTAATATATTATTAGATTTTACGGTTTAAAATTTGTCTTATAAAAATATGATTAAAATTAAAATATATTTAAATTAAATCATGGGTATTTTAGTCATTTCTTATTCAAATATCTAGATGAAGATGAAAATTTATAAAAACTAAGCAAAGAAACAAATGTTCATTCAACAGAATTATCCATATAGATTATTTGGATGAACCATCTGAATGAAAATGCTAGATGGAGAAACAAAGAGGCCCTATTTCTTTTGATGCCTCAAATAACAATAGATTTTTATGTTTTTGTGAAGTATGGATATTGTATTGAAATTTCGAAAAGGAGAAAAACACCAACTAATATGTTTGTCTCAGATTAAGAAAACAAAAGTTATGTAAAATGCAATATAAGTAACAAATTTTCTTGTTAAGATCCATAAATGATGCTAAAATGGTTATGAAAAGTTTATAACTTTACTCTGGTCTACAAAGCAAAGGATTTCAAAAACAGTATAGTTCCGAAGAGCTTTCAAAAATGTAACTGGTGTAAAAATAATTAGACTTATTTTCCCTACCGAATAGGATCCACAACCGCAAAGACCATCCCCTCTACCTAAGAAAAACCGTTAACCAAAAACACCTACATGATCTATCTTTCAGCATGTATTACATAAGGTTAGAAATATTGATCAATCTAAGTGTTTAACTTGAGTAAGGAAATAGAGTAGCAAAAGAAAAGGAGAAAGGAAAACTATAGTGGTTGACTAAGGTCCATTTTCGACTTCGAGCCATCGTCACATAAAGTTTTGATGCTTTGATTATTCTTGATAGTGAATAAAGTGCAGCCAGTTTTTTATAGTTATTACAAGTAGTCTCTCATGTTAGTTTTTCTCTCTCTCTTTCTCTAAATATGACTATACCATATTATATATTTAAATTAAATTAAAATTTACTGCGGTAATAGCGATTCAGATAGCATTATCGTACTGAAAAGAAGTTAAAACTCAAAATATTTACACCTAAGACGACGATCCATGTAGTGGAGTTAGACAACTATCACAATTCTGAATTAATATAAAACGATAATAGAAAAAAAGGAAAATATAATAATAGAAAAACAAAATTCCAAAGCTCGTTTGGTTACTAAGAAGACGAAGACTAAAAAAAAAATACTCAAAAGACAACTAACGGACTATACATCTTTCAAGAAGACAGATTCTCAAAAAGACAAAAACTTAATACATGATGTATTATTATACACCCACGAAAAATTATACGCAATACGGCAAAGACAATGAAAAAAAAAACTTACAAGACTATTGAGATTAAACCGTGATTAAATCGAGAATAAGCATAATTTACATTGATTGAACATTTATGGACTGCGTATAGTCAATCAGAAAATTAATATGTTGTTTTTATGTTTTAATATTTTTACTTGTCGATTGTAATCTTGATTTTAATTATCATATGTAATCGTATTTCTAATTAAGTAATAAAAATTTTAGTTTCTTAATTATTAATCATAATGTTTAATTATATTAAAACTATTAAACCGAATTTATATTTAATAATATAATAATAAAGGAATCTTAAATTTAATAATATAATAATAAAGAATATTCTTTTTGGTGTGAGATTTGGTGTTGTGGGTTGGAGATAAAAAACACCAAAACACCAAATTTGGTGTGATTTTGACACCAAAATTGGTGTTGTGGTTGGAGTTGGCCTAATATTTTGAAACTCTACAAAAGAATAATGTTTGCTTATTTTGGGATCAAATTTTTCATAAATGGTTACAATGTATTATTGAATTAACAAAACATATATCATTGGATCTGGAAATCCTAGAAAGAAATATACACCTAATGCAATTATTTGTACGCAACACACTTGACAAATTAAGATAGAATAAAAAAACTAGAATTCTATATCTCATATCTAAAATGTCATTATTTTAATATTTTGAAACTCTATAAAAGAATAATGCTTGCTTATTTTGGGTTTAAATTTTTCATAAATGGTTACAATGTATTATTGAATTAACAAAACATATATCATTGGATCTGGAAATCCTAGAAAGAAATATACACCTAATGCAATTATTTGTACACAGCACGCTTGACAAATTAACATAGAATAACAAAACTAGAATTGTATATCTCGTATCTAAAATGTCATTATTTTAATATTTTGAAACTCTACAAAAGAATAATGTTTGCTTATTTTGGGATCAAATTTTTCATAAATGGTTACAATGTATTATTGAACTAACAAAACATATATCATTGGATCTGGAAATCCTAGAAAGAAATATACACCTAATGCAATTATTTGTACGCAGCACGCTTGACAAATCTATATTTTTAACACAATAAAAACATTAATATAAATAGACACCTATTTTGTAGAGTCTCAAAAACATTATTAAATCATTTTCTTTAGTATATCGATAGAGTAAAAGACATGGAAGCATCAAAAAAGATATTGGTCACTGTTCTCCTCGCTCTCTTTCTCTCATCATGTTAGTTTTTCTCTCTCTTTCTCTAAATTATATGACTATACCGTATTATAGATTTAAATTAAATTTAAGTGTATATACATGTATGTGTAGGTGTGTTGATATCAAATGCGAGAGAAATACAACCACAACATATGGCGTGTGTTGGAAGATGTTCACGGAGCATGAAGAACAATTTTTTGGGAGTTGCTTTCATGACAAAGATTGCGTAAACAGTTGCTCCACATCCTGTAAAAAGTCAGACATGTGTTAATCATGTTTGTAATTGCAAAGGTTGTTAAGAAAGATGATATTTGCGGATTATAGGCAGGTTGCCCTGGAATTTAGAGAGCTCCAAAAAATAAATTTGGAGTTTTTTTTGTGATTGATTTTGTTTAAATGATAACAAATTTGAGAATCTATAAAAATTGAGGACTTATTTATATATTAATTTTTGATCTAAGAAACTTTGGTGTCTAGGCTCATGTTTCATCCATCCAAAAATAACAAATAAAAAATATATCCCTAACTAATTTATTTTCTTTGTTGGTTTAATTTGTTTAAAAAATATTTACAACAACAATGTATAAAATAAAATGAAAAATTTCATGGTTTTGACGGAAAAATATCATTTTGTAATTTTTTGTCGAAATTGCGATTTCACAGTTCAGGCTAAAAACGTCATTTCGTGATTTTCTGTTGAAACTACAATTTCACGATTTTAGCAGGAAAACAATATTTTTGTGATTTTTAAATCGGACTTACAATTTTACGGTTTTGGCGGAAAACATTATTTTACGATTTTACAGCGAAATTGTGATTCACAGTTTTGGCAGAACAACATCATTTGATTTTCTGTCCGAATTGCGATTTCATGATTTTGGCAAGAAAACGTCATTTTGATATTTTCCGTCAAAATTGTGATTTCACGGTTTTGGCGGAAAAAACGCAATTTTACAGTTTCTCTTCAAAACTAAAATTTCACGGTTTTGACAGGAAAATGTCATTTTTACGTTTTTCCGCCAAAATTATGATTTTGCGGTTTTGGTGGAAAAACATCATTTTATTTTTTGTAAAAATTGTGATTTCACGGTTTTGGCCGGAAAACATCTTTTTACGATTTTTCGTCAAAATTATGATTTCCACGGTTTTGGAGGGAAAACTTCATTTTTGCGACTTTTCTCCAAAATTACGATTTCATTGTGTGCCATTTTTAGCGGAAAATTTTATTTTATGATTTTTCCTTCAAAATTGCAATTTCACATTTCACCAAAATTGATGTTTACGGGTTTGGCGGGAAAATAACATTTTACTATTTTCTGTCGAATGTATGATTTTGATAGAAAACGTAATTTTGCGATTTTTCGTCGAAATTGTTAATTTGCAGGTTTGGCGGAAAAAATGTCATTTTGCAATTTTCTGTAGAAAGAGCGATTTTATGGTTTTGGCGGAAAAATACTATTTTAAGATTTTGACTATTTCACGGTTTTGGCGGGAAAACGTCTTTTTATGATTTTCCATCAAAATGGTTTTAGTGGTAAAACGTCATTTCGCATTTTTCCCTCAAAATTGTGATTTAACAGTTTTTGGAGAAACACATGTAATTCCGCAATATGGTTTATTGCGGAAAACGTCATTTTACAATTTTTGAAAATCTTGATTTTACGGTTATCTCGCTGTTTAATATATTATTAGATTTTGCGGTTTAAAATTTGTCTTATAAAAATATGATTAAAATTAAAATATATTTAAATTAAATCATGGGTATTTTAGTCATTTCTTATTAAAATATCTAGATGAAGATGAAAATTTATAAAAACTAAGCAAAGAAACAAATGTTCATTCAACAGAATTATCCATATAGATTATTTGGATGAACCATCTGAATGAAAATGCTAGATGGAGAAACAAAGAGGCCCTATTTCTTTTGATGCCTCAAATAACAATAGATTTTTATGTTTTTGTGAAGTATGGATATTGTATTGAAATTTCGAAAAGGAGAAAAACACCAACTAATATGTTTGTCTCAGATTAAGAAAACAAAAGTTATGTAAAATGCAATATAAGTAACAAATTTTCTTGTTAAGATCCATAAATGATGCTAAAATGGTTATGAAAAGTTTATAACTTTACTCTGGTCTACAAAGCAAAGGATTTCAAAAACAGTATAGTTCCGAAGAGCTTTCAAAAATGTAACTGGTGTAAAAATAATTAGACTTATTTTCCCTACCGAATAGGATCCACAACCGCAAAGACCATCCCCTCTACCTAAGAAAAACCGTTAACCAAAAACACCTACCTGATCAATCTAAGTGTTTAACTTGAGTAAGGAAATAGAGTAGCAAAAGAAAAGGAGAAAGGAAAACTATAGTGGTTGAGTAAGGTCCATTTTCGACTTCGAGCCATCGTCACATAAAGTTTTGATGCTTTGATTAATCTTGATAGTGGATAAAGTGCAGCCAGTTTTTTATAGTTGATACAAGTAGTCTCTCATGTTAGTTTTTCTCTCTCTCTTTTTCTAAATATGACTATACCATATTATATATTTAAATTAAATTAAAATTACTGCGGTAATAGCGATTCAGATAGCATTATCGTACTGAAAAAAAGTTATTACTCAAAATATTTACACCTAAGACGACGATCCATGTAGTGGAGTTAGACAACTATCACAATTCTGAATTAATATAAAACGATAATAGAAAAAAAAGAAAAATATAATAATAGAAAAACAGAATTCCAAAGCTCGTTCGGTTACTAAGAAGACGAAGATTAAAAAAAAAAGACTCAAAAGACAACTAACGGACTATACATCTTTCAAGAAGACAGATTCTCAAAAAGACAAAAACTTAATACATGATGTATTATTATACACTCATGAAAAATGATACGGCAATACGGCAAAGACAATGAAAAACAAAACTTACAAGACTATTGTTCCACGTAAAATCAAGATGATCAAATATGCCAAGACTATTAAATTATTAATACATCCAAGATTACAAAAGTATGCAAGATTGAAATTAGTAATCATCTCCTTTTTAGAAATATGTAATCTAAACATTTGTAAAAAGCAAAGGCCGTAATGAATCAAATTTATCACTATCGCTTCGGTATCTTCTGCTACCAAGGTTTAATGGACCAATTTTTAATCATATAATCATCTCAATTCACATGATAACTTTTTTTTTGTTTTTCTAGTTTACATTTTGTAAAGAAAATATTTGTATTCTAAAGACAACAATATCGACGAAACCATTCTTCGGCAGACCTAAAATGTAACACAACGCCCAAGGATAGAGCACAACAAACTCCTCCATCGTAACCGACCAACATTGCCTTTTTAACCACAAAGAGCAAAAATACAAAAACCACAATTTTATCAATACGTCAAAATAAAAGTTATTCGTTAAGAGGGGAGGGTTAGTCTTCGAGACTATAATTACTTGTACTAATACAAAACTATTACAATCTTGAGGCTTTTCACAAAATGTTTTGTTCTTCTAATTATTCTTACTATATCAATCAAGATTCTAGTAAAAGCAAATTATGTGTACCTCCATTTAGTAAAAACTAAAACAACCAATTCATTTTATCTAAACTTGTCTCTCTGTGTCAGTGTCTCATAAGTTGGAATAATAAGAATTTAATTCATTTTATCTAAACTTGTCTCTCCGTTTTTCTACATAGTTGAAACTAAATACATATATTACACACACCAAACGTACCATTCCAAGGACAATGGGATTTTGAGATTGCTAATCTTTTTTTTTACAATTCCTGCAAACCAAAACAAACCACGCCATATTAACTTAACACAAGATTATCAATAAATTGCTAAATGCTATTGTAATCAATAAAACAACCAATTCATTCTATGTATAATTAATGTGTTAAACTATGTAGTATATGATGTAAGCGATGATGTAATCGCATAAATAATAATGTAAGCGATAATATATCGCTGAGGTGTCAAGCGTAAGTTGTTGTACTCTTTTTCCTGTGCTCGGTTTTGTCCCACTGGGTTTTCCGAGTATAGGTTTTGATGAGGCAATGACTTATGGCTGAGGTAAGCGCTTATGTCAGCACGCACTCAACCTCCACTATAAATATGTGTGTACCGCTTCACTATAATGCATTCAGAAATTTCCAGAAAAACCTCTCTCTAGTTTCTCTCTCTAATGGGTCTCTAAACTCTCTCTAGTTTTCCCGTAGATGAAACGTCGGCATAAACCTTGTTTTCTTTCATTCAATCATAGGTTGCGATCTATATTCTTAGTGTAAGATCCATCGGAGAACTATGGTAGAATTTTCCCGTAGATCAATACGACGGTAGAATTTTCCGGTAGATCAACACGACGGTCAATAGGACTTTCGTGGGGTAGTATCTCTAAAAGTGCTTGAGCCCGTCATGGCTAGTGAGGCCTCTTTTGCTCGCAATACTTGAGATATACTCCGCGTCTGTCAATAGGACTTTGTCAATACGATCTATCGTTAGAATCTATGCAGTCAATAAGATCTACCGGGAATCCTCTCTGTAATCCTCTCTGTAATGGTTGAAACATAGTTGAAACTAAATACATAGTTGAAACTAAATTGTTGAAACTAAATACATAGTTGAAACTAAATACATATTGACTAAACATAATATGAAACTAAATACATATGTGTGAGCATGTCTGCTAAAACATAATTTGAACCCTGATACGTTGAAAATCTTGGGGACATATTTCCGTAGGGGGGAAAATATGTTTCCGATGGTTTTTGTTGTTGCTTCATGCTTTCAAGATATCTTTGGAGGTCTCTTAATTGATTTTTGAGACTAGCCATTTCAGCTTCTTTAATTCGAAAATGGGAAGTATTAACCAGCATCTGTTGTGCCATAGACATCATCTCTTGATGAAGGCCACCAAGTCGACTATGGATTTCTGATATTGAACTTTGAAGGACGTTCAATCTCTTAACATAATCGTCAGCCAACTGGTCAACCTTGTGATTTATTGTGTTTAGGAGCTGGTTTTGAGCAATAGCGTTCTCTGTTTGCCAGTTGAGAACCTTTTCTCCTTGACTTAGTTGGTCTGGTCCAGAAGAATTGATAGCTTTTGTAACTATCTTCGGACAATGGGCGATATTGTTTTTGGTGAAATCTTCGGACGGAGGGAAACCGTCTGGCCTTATCATCATGATTTCTTGTTTTGGTTCTTCTTTTTTGTCTGAATAACGGACAAGAAAATCATATCTTCTGTTTCCTTCACCTAGTGTGCCCACCGTTGGATCACCGTCAAGATATCTTTGATAAAGCGGATCTTTCTTTTTCCTTCGTCTTCGGCGAATTTCTTCGTCAGATTCGTAAAGATCTTCTATGCATGCCGAACATGAACATACATCAAAGTAGTGATGACCATTTTCATCTTTGAAAGGGTATACTACTGTTCCATCTTGACCAAAGGAAATAGGTTTCGGCATTTGATCCTTATAAGCACCGTAGAATTCTCCTTCATCAATACGTATGGAGAATTGGGTGAACAATTGTCGTCGAAACGATGAAGATCTGGGTTTATCGAACTTGATCTCCGTTGTTCCATCGGTCCTTGAATGAAAACTGACTTCAGATGTTTGAACCGGTGCTTGGGCTGATTGATGTAACTTTTCATAGCTTGTAACCCATGATTCTGGTAGTTTTTGTATCAGCTCTTCCCGTGATATTTGTCTGGGGATTTGAATGGAGTTCGGGGCTTGTGAGGCTGACGTGATTTCGAGATATAATGCTTCATCAGAAGAGGGTAGCGCGAGATCAAGAGCATGATCTTGGATACGGTAGACAATTTGGTGATGTAGAGTTGCTACAACACTATTTTCTTGCATAGGGGCTCCAACGAGTTGTAATTGGACCTTTAGCGTCTTTAGAATATTGGGATCTTGTAGAGAAACATTAAAGTTTTGGAATAATGTTATGAATACTGTTCCTGCATTTAACGTTGTCTGAACTGTGCCGATGCAAGCTTGTTGATATGATCTTAGTCGAGAATCGACTAAGGCTATCCGTGCTACGACCGGTAGACCTTTGCGAGCATGTAAGGTCAACCCAATTCGTACTACTCCGAAGTGTAGGTGAGTATATCCTTGTTGTTGCCAAAGTCGTGGTAGATTTTCAGGAATGTTGAGAGAGATGAATTGTTCTTCCTCCGTTGCTGGGACCTGGCATGATGAGAATTTACTTGATTGAACATACTCCATAATTCGTTTACGTGAGGATGGTCGTACGAGCTGTTTAACTCTTTTAACTGAAAAGACGCTTAGTTTCTTGGCAAAGTATTCGTAAGGATTGACGAGGGGAAGAGTTGTTTCAGGTAACTGATCTCCTGGAACATACTCGATTTCGTACAGTGAATCGATACTTGAAGACGATGAATGGTTTGAGGATGATGTACGGCTTTTGTGTCTAGAAAGATTGGAAATTGCGAATTGAGAATCGATCATAGAGGGATTAGAAATAGACATGATAAGAAATTGTTTTCCCAGATTAATCGAAACAATCAACACAAACAATGATTCAATCAATCAATACATAGGTCTGGCTCTGATACCATTACAGAGAGGATTTTATCTAATAAAACAACCAATTCATTTTATTTTCATTTTTGTTGTTATTGTCGTCAACAATACAAAAGATATACTCAAGGCCAAGTTAATAAATTTATAATAACAAAATTAACTTATGAACTTAGTAAAGAAAGAAGCTTACTCTTGATTGTGTGCGTGTAATTTTAGCAAAGAGGCTATTATTATTGTTAATCTTTCTTTTTTTGCTGTCCATTAAAATAAAATAAAATGCAACTTTTACAAAATCAGGTAACAAAAGGATAAGAGAGATATGATCACTGTTATGGCCCAATGAAAAGCAAAGAGGTTTATTTTAAATTTAGCATTTAGCAATTTATTGATAATCTTGTGTTAAGTTAATATGGCGTGGTTTGTTTTGGTTTGCAGGAATTGTAAAAAAAAAGATTAGCAATCTCAAAATCCCATTGTCCTTGGAATGGTACGTTTGGTGTGTGTAATATATGTATTTAGTTTCAACTATGTAGAAAAACGGAGAGACAAGTTTAGATAAAATGAATTGGTTGTTTTATTGATAATCCTCTCTGTAAAATCCTCTCTGTAATACCATTACAGAGAAGATTACAGAGAGGATTCCCGGTAGATCTTATTGACTGCATAGATTCTAACGATAGATCGTATTGACAAAGTCCTATTGACAGACGCGGAGTATATCTCAAGTATTGCGAGCAAAAGAGGCCTCACTAGCCATGACGGGCTCAAGCACTTTTAGAGATACTACCCCACGAAAGTCCTATTGACCGTCGTGTTGATCTACCGGAAAATTCTACCGTCGTATTGATCTACGGGAAAATTCTACCATAGTTCTCCGATGGATCTTACACTAAGAATATAGATCGCAACCTATGATTGAATGAAAGAAAACAAGGTTTATGCCGACGTTTGATCTACGGGAAAACTAGAGAGAGTTTAGAGACCCATTAGAGAGAGAAACTAGAGAGAGGTTTTTCTGGAAATTTCTGAATGCATTATAGTGAAGCGGTACACACATATTTATAGTGGAGGTTGAGTGCGTGCTGACATAAGCGCTGACCTCAGCCATAAGTCATTGCCTCATCAAAACCTATACTCGGAAAACCCAATGGGACAAAACGAGCGAGCAGGAAAAAGTACAACAACTTACGCTTGACACCTCAGCGATATATTATCGCTTACATTATTATTTATGCGATTACATCATCGCTTACATCATATACTACATAGTTTAACACATTAATTATACATAATTTACATGATATTATACCTTTGCGATGCCTGCTTAGTTTTTGTTTAGTGATCTATCTCGAACTCGAGAATATGTTCTTCGCAACAACCATATTTATCTCCTGGGCATTCGTACTTTATCTCAGGTTCTTGAAATTCTTCTGTTGTTTCCATGTTCACGTTAATGAGCATTCTTCCGATTTCGTCAAGGTCCATGTAGGGAGATTCAGGGAGTTGTGCATCTTGGAAATACTCTGGTGGACAGTTTTGAGACGGTGGTGCTGGCTTTATCTTCTTGGGTCGGAATTTTCGTTTTTCTGCAATATGCTCTTGTTTCGTCATGTAGCACTGTAGGTCTTCATCAAGGCTCATCTGGTAGTCTATTGGATAGTAAGTCCAATTCTGGTTAAATGGAATTGAGAACATTTGCTGAGCGTTGTTGCGGCGAAACGCATGGGTTTGGAAATCTTCGTATGCTTTGTTATCATGAACGTTGAAGTCTGGGCGAATACCATTCTTGAAGTCGGTATGGTGAATGAGAGTTGGTAGGGCGTGAACTTTCTTTGATTTTATATTGACTTGTACAGGCCTGTGAAAGAAGTAGATTGTGTGTGGATTGAAGAAAGGGTTGATACCTCCTTTTGCCTTAAGCTTCTTGAATGATATGTTTATCGCCTTTGCCGAATTCCTTAGCTTGCCGCTCCAGTTGACTAACGGGCTGAACCAGGTCAAGAACGTTGACAGGCATTCTTGTTGACCTTGATTTGAGTTGATGTATTGATATAGCCATTGAATATCGAAGGTGATGCCGATGGTGTATACCGAGCACAGATACCAAAGAAAACAGAGGACTTCTTCTGGTATGTTTGAGTTTTCTATTCGGTATAAGTGGGCATATGGGTAGTTAGGATGGATTCTCATTGGCGAAATGTAGTGACAATTGATTCCATGGTTTGACATGATGAGTGACTGATATTGGAAGATCTTGTCTTTTAGACGCTCGTGAAAGTTCTCCGTATTGATTAGGTGATGAGCGTCTTCAGGTACGTTGGCATTGAAGTCATAGTAACTTCTGGTTGAAGAGGAGGAGCTCGTCATAATGTGAATTTCTTTTAAGGGATTCCTGCTGAGCATGTCTGCTAAAACATTCTTTGAACCCTTTAAATAGAACGAATCGAAGTCGTCTTGAAAAACCATTCCCCCCAGTAGTAACTGTTGATGTGGGACCATTTTCTGCTTGAATTATAACATCTTTGGGAAAGAAGACATGTCCATTTCGATGCGAAATTTATGTCCAATCAGATGAAATTCAAACTTCTCAATAGCTCGTTTGACGGCTAGGATTTCTTTGAACGTTGAGTGGTAATGCATCTCTGAATCTTTAAAGCGTCCACTTTTATATCCGCAGATTTGACGTTTCCCATTAATCTCTTCAAATAATATTGCTCCCCAATATTTGTCACTTGCGTCGATCTCGAAGGATACGTATTCCGAGGAGGGAATCTTTAAAGGTGGCAGCTTTTGTATTTCTTCTTTAGCTTTTTGGACTGTTTGTCTTTGTGTCCAATGTGGGGGATTCTTTACTAACATCTTTCGTAATGGCTGGGTCAGCTGCGAGGTTGTGGGATAAAGTCGCTGAGGTAATTGATTACTCAAGGAATTCTTTGGACTTGTCGTTTTGTTAGATTATTTTCTGGAAAGACAAGAAGCTCCGTAGCTAGATGGGCTTGCGGTGCAAATTGGCCTTTTGTAATTTGCATTCCAAGGAAATCGATTTCGGGCTGGGCTATAATCATCTTTCGGGCCGAGAGCATTATCCCGTGTGTTTCCACTATGTCGTGAAATTATTGGAGGGATCGAGTATGATCTTCTTCATTTGTTGAAAATAGGAGGATGTCGTCGATGTATATTAATGCGGTATGGATGAGTGGCTTAAATATACGTAGCATCGCCTGCTGGAAAAGTGATGGTGCTGTCTTGGAGGTGGCGATTAGGCAGACAAAACGCCGTTTTGAATCTTTCTTCTGGTTGAACACCTAGTTGCCAAAATCCTGACTTTAGATCAAACCTGGAAAAGATTGTTGCTCCAGAGAGATGTTGAAAGAGTGATCTTCTATTTGGAAGTGGAAATTTGACATCTTGGAGATACTGGTTTAATGGTTTGTAGTCAATGACCAGTCTTAGTTTTCCTCTTGCTTGTTCTGCTCGGTTGTTAACGTAGAATGCCTTGCATGCCCATGGTGATTCTGTAGATGAAACTATTCCTTGGCTGATAAGCTGGTCGCATTCTTCATTGGCTTGTTGTAGTAATGCAGGCGGCATACCTGCGTGGCTCGATTTTGTTGGAGATGTGTTCACATTTTCTTTGCATGGTAATGACACAACAACTCTTGATTCAGCCATAATGGGTTCTTGCATTTACGAAGAAATTCATTGTGAGAGTCTGCACACGAGAGTGTTGCAATCTCCGTCTTAATTGTCTCGAATGTTGCCGTCATCGGGTTCGCAATCGTAAATAGTCGCGGTATCGTTGTAAAGGCTTTATAGAGAGCTTTCCATTTTATTCCTCTTGGCTCGATCGAGATATCAAACTTTTTCTTTAATGCATAATAGGAATCCCATCCCAGTATAAGAGCTTTTCACGGGTGAAGATCCGAGGACCTCGGTTGTAATTTGACATCCTGGGAAAAGTTCTATAGTGATTGGCTTTGATTTAAGTTTAATTATCAACGAACTTGAATTTGCAACCTTGAACTCTTGGTGGTATGGTAGCCACATCGAGGGTGGGAGAATCCTAGGATTCATTAACGTTGAATGTGCTCCGGTGTCGATGAATGCAATAGCATGAATTGGATCTTCATTTTTTGCTGGATCGAAGATTGTCACCGGCAAGTGTGGTGTTTGTATCTCTTCTTGTTGGGGCACTTGAGTGATTTTAAAGCAACACTCATCTTCTTCATATGATTATTCATAATCGTAATATGAATATCCACATATATCGTCTTTGTCTTCCTTTAAATGCGAGAACTGACTCAAGATCATGGTTATCAAGATCGATATCCGGTGCTATGCTTGATATCGAATTGATAAGATATTGCCTCCTCTTTGGAGATTTGTTTGGACAATTTTTTGCGAAATGTCCTTCCTTGCGGCATAAGAAACATTTTGTTGATTTCTTGAAGTTCTGTTTCTTTTTGAAGAACCGTTTACGTCTGAACTTGGGAAAATTATCCTTGCGCGATGATCTTACGAATTAGCGTGATCCTTTTGATTATCACACGAGCACGTTTTTTTGGATTTGGAACACTTGATTGATAGATCTGGTCTTGCACATATCTTGGACATGCTCTTTGATCTATCCATGAATTCCATCCATAACTCCTTTTGTTTACAAAGCTTGGCGAGTGTTACGAATACATCTTGTTGTATCTGTCCAATAGAGATTTCTTCTATCGTTTGGCCTTGATCTCTGATATCTGACTTTGTGCATTGGCTGAGATAATCGTCAATGGATGAAAGATATACATGCTTCAGGCTTGGGTTGTTGAGGCCATCAAGCGCATAGTATCTCTTTGTTTGACTTTCGAAGTGTTTTGTCAAATCTTTTTTCTTCAAGGAACAGCATTTTGCAATGAAATATTCTTCTTGCAGTTGCTCTTTTGGATGACTTGGAGTTCCTATAAATTCTCTGTGGATTCCTCCTAGTAGCATTGGGATGGAAGTTTGAAAGACTTGTTGTTGTCTATAATCACCAAGAGAATTCCACCATTCTTTTAGCGCACCCGATAGCCTTGCTGCGAATTGTTGTATGACGAGGTATGATGTTGAAGTTAAGGCTTCTGAAGTCATCCATGCATGAAATTAGTGCAGAGCGATTATTCCATTTATCAAATGGAATGTCATCGAATGTGAATGTCATGATTTTTGAAGCAAACTCCTTTGCTGGCTTTTCTCGAAAGGATTGATTGGCCATTTCTTCATCGCTTGAGAATACTTCGTGTATACTTGGCTCCTTTTTGGGTGTAGCTGACCCTTCACCTATGACAAATTGATTTGGTAGAGATTCATCTTCGGAATCAGAATTAGAACCATATGAACTTGAGTCGGAGAAGTGTCCAATCATAGGAGTTTTTGCTATTGTTTTAGCTATGAGCGAAGAACAGTTTTGAGGCTCTTGTACTGACTCTGCAGAGGATTTGACTGTATTTGTCAAATTGTTGAGCAAACTGGACATCGAAAATTCGATGATTCCGATTTCTTTTTCTTTTTCCTTCTGATCTCCGAGAGATTCTTGGCTAGATTGAGAAGAGGTATGAATTTTGGTTGTCTTGACCGGAAAATCTGGTTCTCGGTAAGTTTGTGTCCTTTCTCTTGTTGGCGTTGACTTGTAGTTGGGCCTTGATGGCATTGCATATCGAGATGTGAATGCCTCATCGGATGATAAAAATCCAGGAGAAGAAGTTTTGGGCCTTTGATTTTGATTTCCTGAGAGGAATCCGGGATAATTTGAACCCTTATACGTTGAAAATCCTGGGGACATATTTCCGTAGGGGGGAAAATATGTTTCCGATGGTTTTTGTTGTTGCTTCATGCTTTCAAGATATCTTTGGAGGTCTCTTAATTGATTTTTGAGACTAGCCATTTCAGCTTCTTTAATTCGAAAATGGGAAGTATTAACCAGCATCTGTTGTGCCATAGACATCATCTCTTGATGAAGGCCACCAAGTCGACTATGGATTTCCGATATTGAACTTTGAAGGACGTTCAATCTCTTAACATAATCGTCGACCAACTGGTCGAACCTTGTGATTTATTGTGTTTAGGAGCTGGTTTTGAGCAATAGCGTTCTCTGTTTGCCGATTGAGAACCTTTTCTCCTTGACTTATTTGGTCTAGTCGGAAGAATTGATAGCTTTTGTAACTATCTTCGGACAATGGGCGATATTGTTTTTGGTGAAATCTTCGGACGGAGGGAAACCGTCTGGCCTTATCATCATGATTTCTTGTTTTGGTTCTTCTTTTTTGTCTGAATAACGGACAAGAAAATCATATCTTCTGTTTCCTTCACCTAGTGTGCCCACCGTTGGATCACCGTCAAGATATCTTTGATAAAGCGGATCTTTCTTTTTCCTTCGTCTTCGGCGAATTTCTTCGTCAGATTCGTAAAGATCTTCTATGCATGCCGAACATGAACATACATCAAAGTAGTGATGACCATTTTCATCTTTGAAAGGGTATACTACTGTTCCATCTTGACCAAAGGAAATAGGTTTCGGCATTTGGTCTTTATAAGCACCGTAGAATTCTCCTTCATCAATACGTATGGAGAATTGGGTGAACAATTGTCGTCGAAACGATGAAGATCTGGGTTTATCGAACTTGATCTCCGTTGTTCCATCGTTCCTTTAATGAAAACTGACTTCAGATGTTTGAACCGGTGCTTATAAGGACCAAATGCCGAAACCTATTTCCTTTGGTCAAGATGGAACAGTAATATACCCTTTCTGTAATGGTATCAGAGCCAGACCTATGTATTGATTGATTGAATCATTGTTTGTGTTGATTGTTTCGATTAATCTGGGAAAACAATTTCTTATCATGTCTATTTCTAATCCCTCTATGATCGATTCTCAATTCGCAATTTCCAATCTTTCTAGACACAAAAGCCGTACATCATCCTCAAACCATTCATCGTCTTCAAGTATCGATTCCATGTCTAAAATCGAGTATGTTCGGAGATCGATTACCGAAACAACTCTTCCCCTCGTCGATCCTTCGAATACTTTGCCAAAAAAGCGTCTTTTCAGTTAAAGGAGTTAGACAGCTTCAATCGACCATCCTCACGTAAGCGAATTATGGAGTATGTTTAATCAGTAAATTCTCATCATGCGAGGTCCGAAGCCGGAGGAAGAACAATACATCTCTCTCAACATTCTGACAAAATCTACCCGCGACTTTGGCAACAAGGATATCACTTCCTGAGGAATTCGAAATTGGGTTGACCTTACATGCTGCTAAAAGGTCTGCGGTCGATACGGATAGCCTTAGTCGATTAGCGACTAAGATCATATCAACAAGCTTGCATCGGCCTGATTCGGACAACGTTAAATCAGGAGCAGTATTCATAACATTATTCCCCGAACTTTAATGTTTCTCTACAAGATCCCAATATTTACAAGGGGCGTTAAGGTCCAATTACAACTCGTTGGAGCCCTATCTGAAAATAGTGTTGTAGCACTCTACATCACCAAATTGTCTACCGTATCGAGATTGCTAATCTTTACAATTCCTGCAAGCCAAAACAAATTACCCATATTAACTTAACACAAGATTATCAATAAATTGCTAAATGCTAAATTTAAAATAAACCTCTTTGCTTTTCATTGGGCCATAACAGTGATCATATCTCTCTTATCTTTTGTTACCTGATTTTGTAAAAGTTGCATTTTATTTTATTTTAATGGACAGAAAAAGAAAAGATTAACAATAATAATAGCCTCTTTGCTAAAATTACACGCACACAATCAAGAGTAAGCTTCTTTCTTTACTAAGTTCATAAGTTAATTTTGTTATTATAAATTTATTAACTTGGCCTTGAGTATATCTTTTGTATTGTTGACGACAATAACAACAAAAATGAAAATAAAAATATATCTCAAAACAGCTATTTCTAAGTGTTAGGATGAGGGACAAAAAAATTAGTTACAGTTTTCATATTGAAAGAGAGGAGACTCATCTGCAAAAGGAAGATTCATTCTTCTGTCCAACGCTAACCCCAAACCCTAAACAAAGCCAAGATCTGCTCATTAATAAAAACTCATTCCAATGTATTGCTTCACATCTCTTTAATAGAGAACCAAATAATCCAAAAACCGCGCATAGCACACACCTGAATCAGTTTCCTCTACAATCGACGTCCCTCCTAGTTCAGCGACCCACGGCACCTGTTCAAAAAATCAATACATAGTTACTAAGGCAATAACACTACCAAACTTAATATTTAACCAAGAAAACGTGAAACCAAAGTAAATATGAAACTCATGTAACTTACTTTTGCACTCCACAGTTACAGGGGATTTTGTCATCCTCCAGCGGGAACTTGTAGTTATAACTTATTTCTTCACCGGCGTCTATATGCCGCTTAGCATAAATGAATATCTTTTTCTTACCCTCCAGGCTTATAATCTTGGTGTAACAGTTTGGCTGCAGAAGTACAATGTCTTCTATAAGACCTCAAATCCACAAAACAAACTCGCCAGCCAATGATAGAAAAAAACTACGCATGCAATTATACCTCGCATGAATGGTTTATAAACCTCGCTATACCACCACGCTTTGTAGCATCAATCTAAGACTCATGGTAAGCAACAAGTGATTCAGAACGGTAACTCATTTTTTAAAATGAAAACTTAAACTGAAGAAGAAATAATGTATTGCAAATGTGGACTAACCACATAGCCATCGTCAAGCCTGAATAGATAACTGCTTCCAATTCCCATCTTTTCGTATTGACGTTCACGTATCTCAGATATCTGTGAGATTGACATATTGAACCACAATCACGATCTAATGAAACAAGAGCATATAACATTCTGTCCTTAAATAGAATAATAAGGTTCATCAGAGAGGCTAAGATACTGTACAGAATTACTACCAGCCTCAACATGATAAAGCAAGTCATACTTACAGTAGAACGTATCAACTCTCCAACATATTCAATCACAAAGTCTTCAGCTTCAATCGGTTCAAGTGCGATAAGACCCCAATCATGAATCTTGCTTTGTTGAAACATAAGCGCTTTTTCCTAGCCTGTCACCGATATGACGAAAAGACAAGATATTAACACTACACATATATGTTGTTCAAAGAGAAAATCGGTTTTTTTGTTTTAATCACCATCAGCTGAGAAATTTTCAAGACGTCAGCACCATCTGCAGCAGCTAAAAGATTACGCATTTTTGCCCTATTAGTTCTTGCAGAAAGAACGTTCTGACTCGAACTAATTTTGGAACCAAAATGTTGTATGTGTACACAAGAACTTCCCCTAACACGGGCTCTCTCTTCAGAACTAGCCTTTAGTGACCATGCATGCCAATGCCAGCCATTAATAGATGTGCGTGCACATCCATCTGACTTTGGAATTGACAGTAACATCTTTTTTTTACTTTCTTTTGCAATTGGCTTAGGGCTGCCATCATCCTTTGTCAAATCCTTAATGGGAGAAGACTCTGTTGTATGTTTTGGTAATAGCTTCCTTCTAATTTTAGATTTCTTCGAACCTACTACACAAACAAACCAAACAAACGTAGTTTGAGGTAAATAATTGATAACAGAAAGCGATATAAACCAATGGAACCTAAAAGCTGAAAACTTTAAGGAAATAATTGCCTTTTTGCAGCTTATCTAATGTAAGATGATAGTTTTCCTTAACAGCAGCATCCTTGGAAGAGAAAGGTAACTTCCGACGCGAAGGTTCATTGGGGATTTTTTCATCTAAAGAGCGCTTCCTCTTTAGCACTGAGGATTGTGATGCTCCATAAAAGAAAGTACTGAATTGTTAAAATTTTGGGTCCATGCTTTCAAGTAGCCAGATATCTCTTTGAAAAAATTAATAATGAAAAAAAAAAAGTACAACGCTAGACACTTACACTTACATGCCTTCTGGGATATGCTGCCGCATGAGATTTTTTCCCCTCAGGATTTCCAGTAGTCTTAGACATATCATGACTCTGCTTTGCAGCATCTTCTTGAGATAGTAATTTAGTAAAGACATTAAGGGAGGCATTCTCAAAACCTGGGAATTAAAACAAAGAGATCTTACTTTTCCGTCTCTTGCTGATGCTTTGAGGGGAAACCTTATCAGTGGTTGCAAAACCAGTGCTTTCTCTGTCACCTCTCTTTCCTTTGACTGCTCCATTGCAAGATTTTGTACCTTCTTCTTTGACCTCTGACATATTCTTCCTCTTTAGCTTTGATATAAGAGCTGCTTTTCCAAAAAGATATCAGTAAGCTCAGGTGGCATGGTAAAGAAGGTCAAGAGCTCAAAGTCAAACGACAGGAAGTTGAATATGTAGGAAACAGATAAAGGAGTCTTTTACCTTTTTGCATTTTCTGAGAAGACTTCTTTGAAAGATTTTCCTCATGATCTTTGCAGTCGATGGTTTCCTCTGAGTCCTCCGCAGATATCAAAATCTCCTCACAAGATTTTGCATCATTTGTATGTTCTATTAACACTTTTGTTCTATTCTTAGATATCCCTAATAGAATATACACCAAAAGAAACATGAAAAAAAAGACCCTGGTTTCACAATAGAATAACACCTATATAGTAGAAAGAAAACATACTTCTTAGTCTTCTTATAAGGGGTTCGTCATCATATTCATCTGCCATTCCAACATCCTGGCTTTTCTCACAGATCCCTTACTAAAAGCATCTTTACCAACCTTTACTTTACCAAATTTCGTCACATCCTTTATGATACCTGCTTAATCATACAAAAAAGAACAATATAAGGTAAAAGTAAAATCTCTCTAATTTGGATGAAAGAGGCTAAGAATTACTTACAATGGTCCCGCCAGCATTCCTCATCTTCTGTTGACTTGGTTTACGAACTGACAAATCTACACTAGATGTATCGACTATAAGAGCTTCTTTCATGGAATGAGAATCAGTAGATACTTTCTTAGATCGTTTAACCAGAACTTTATCACTAGATCGCATGCATGGTTTCCTTGGCTTCTCTGTTGTTTTATTCGACGTATTAGACTGTACTAGCTTTTTGTTGCGAGTAACAGTTTTGAGCTTCCTTGGGGCCAATGCTTGGCTTCCTTTCTGTGAAGCAATCATTTCGTTAAGATGACACTTCATGAACAGTGATTTCCAATCTCTCATGACATCACTGTGCAACTTCTGTCTACATAAAGCCGTTGCTACATATTCTTCAATCTCAGGAATAGATTTCTTGGACCTTAAAGGCCGAAACTTACAGCCAAGAGATGGCATTTTAATGTTACTTTCACATCCAGGTGGTTGTGGCTCATGAATAATCAGCATATCAGGTTCATCATTAATAGGACTGTCCGATGTGTCTAATGTTGCAAGGAAAATATTAGCAATAATATCTTCAGATGTGATTTGCTCAGAGGATTCTCCCTCTTGCAACAGTCTCTCAGAATCACTGAAATCATTGGGAAACCGCAAACTAGCAGGACCCGCATGCTTTTTCCCATCTCCTACATTATTTGCTCCATCTTCAATGATGATGCCAGTATAATCAGTCAAGTTAGATTCAAGAGACAAAAAGAGCTCATGTGCTACATGTTCTGAAATGCTTGATATGATGCTTTCTATATCCTCACTGTCTCGTGAGGTTACTTTTCTAGATGACATATCACGAAAACTGGCTGCATTGGCTAAGTCAAGTTCATTAAAGATGCATGAGTTTGCAGGAAGAGGAATCCACCCTACAAGTAAACTGCAAAACATTAAAAATCACATTCATTTCATTAATGAGCCTTGCTAATTAGAAAACATGACACTCATTTGATTGAAGTCGTAGAAAAAGTTTAAACAAGCTCACACTCTTAACTGCTTCAGTATTGTTTGAACAAATGGTTTGGGAACCCTTGCAGTAGCTATCAACAGCTGAGGTATCAGGAGAACGAACCCAAAGCTTGTTCTTTCTCCAAGATGTTGAATAAGTTGCCACAGTATCATAAAAGACAGCGTTCCACATGATTTGCATGCAATGGTTGTGAAGTACTCGAGATACTGCTGAGCAAGATGTCTGAAAGTTCTGAATGCTTCCAACAGATTTATTACATTTGGACTCTGCAGCTACATGACTATGATACCACTCATTCGATATGTTCTTACAGCCTGTTGCTGCAGTGGTTGAGACAGCAGTTTTCTCTGCATTAATAACTTGAGACTGCAAAAACAAAATGTTAATGAATTAGTGTACAATTCAATGATAGCCCTGACGTTTTATATTTACATCTATGTGCATTAGAAGTGTGCATGTGTACATAAATACCGTATATAAAATGAGTTACCGATATGGATTCACCAACCTGGGCAGCAGAGCGGGAGTGGATCACACTTGAGATGCTCGTCACTTTTCTTGGCCTTAAGAAAGTCTGAAATCACACTGCTGATGATTTCGTCGAGTAGAAACTCTTCTAGCTATTTTCATTATTCCATTCTGAAGCTGAGTAGAGAGTTCTTCAGAGACTTCGGATATGAAGCTCACCCCAGACACGGACTCCTCACAATTGGCACCACCATATTTCTCCTTCCACAAACCAATTAGCGATGATAACATGATTGGTCTAAACTTATTTTCACCATCACGAATCTACAAAACAAAACTCTTAAGTAAGCATTATAAAATATTACGTAAAGAGTTGAGATATAAATTCAAAACATATATTAACCACATAACCAAAGCTACAAAGAGGCATAGTTGTAGTTGCAGGAAATTCAACTTATAACAAGACTTTTTTTCTTTACAGCTTACCAGGGCTGCACCTGAAACAGATCCATGCTGCTGCCAATTATAGAGCTCCGATAAAGAATGTGGTCCATGACTTCTACCCTCATCATCCACAAGAAACCAGCAAGCATGTTCGCTTCCCTGACAGAAAAACCAACAAACAAAGAAATTTCTTATGTGAACTCGAGCCATCATGTCTAATGAACTTGTGAACTGAGTTTTCACCGTTGAAAGGAAGTTACCAATGAGAGGAATGAAGATAACATATTTTCTTCCTCCTGGTTCATTGTTAGCTGATCTGAGACAGAACCACTACAATTGGTCTGTGGAGGCAATGCCTGAGTTACATGATCTGTAGCATTACTACGAAAGCGGGAATTGAACTAACAGGAGGGGCCACACTTATCATTCCATTTTGGAATCTCGAAAAGCCAGTGGCGATATGATCAGGAAACTGCTTGAAATACTTAAGCGGCACAGAATTTGGCATGTAACCATTGATAATTGGATATACAAGAAGATCCTCAGGTAAAAAGCCAGAAGATAACCCATCAAACAGCTGCTGCTGCGTGTAAGGGCCACACATCTGACCTTGCTGATTACCATACATCCAACCACTTGCATACATTGTATATCCTGAACGACTCTTATCTAGACTTAAAGCTGCGCCACCATCAGAAGCCTCTTCACCCTCTTGACAGTCTCCGTTAGACCTGCAACTCATCTCCAATGTTGAATCTAGACCACATAGTTCATTGAAATCGCAACAAGCAGAAGATACAGTTGCCAAATCATCACCAGAGCTGACAAATCAAAATTACAATTTTATGAGATTGACCGTCCAAGTAAACAACAAATCAGAACTACTAAAGATAACAATAGCTACAAGTGGCACCTGTCGCAAGAGTAATCTTGAGCTGCTTCTCTTCCAGAGATTGAAGCATCAGAACTGTAGAAGCCCAAACCTAAATAATTTGGCTCCAAAGTAGAAACTTTCTTCCTTCTTCTAGAAGTAGAACTACCATAGCTAAGAAAATAGGAATCAACAGCAACCATAGCGTAGATAAACTCAAGGTATCTTCACTGCATAAAACATACGAAAAATATGATCACAGGATCAAAAATTAAAAAACACAAATTTGATCCAATATTGAATTATTAGACTGGACATAAACAATGTGATAACAAATTAGTAGAAAAATCAAACAAAAGAGCAAAAAAAAATAAAAAATAAAAAATAAAAAAAGTCTTTCAGAGTAAATTATGAAATTTGGAAACAAACAAAACGATCGCCAAGTTTTTGGGCTACAGACTAAAAGTTGAGTCCGTAAACCTAATTTCTTTAAGGAACACAATTCGATTTCAATTTCGCAAGTTAACCACAAGCTGTAAGATTCAACAAAAAAAGAAACGTGAAAGGGAGAATGATTCATACTTGGAGAAGCAAAGATGATAGCAGAAAGAAAAAATACCTAAACTTTTAGGAGAGTCAAGGAACAACTAAACAACGATGAGACTGTCAACAAATTGAGTGAAATTGGTAAGGAGACATTGAAGAAGAAGACGAAGAGTTTTTTTTTTTATCAACAAAATTAGAAAAAGGTAATAGAAAAGATTGACAATTAGGGTTCGTTGAAACAAAGCAGGACGATCTCAAGCGTTTTTTATTTATTTTACCTTTATATTTAAGCCACCTCAGCAATTACTAATTATTTTAGATTATTAACTTTGCGTAAGCGTCTCAAAAGTCACTAAATCTAAAATCAAAACTCACTCACTTTCGTAAAAGACAAATTTACTTCAATGATCTGCTACTTGTATTATCCGCATGTTATATAGTTTAAATTGTAAGTGATACCAAACAAAACACTATGGCTCCGATTGGAAAAGTATCTGCTTCTGTGTTTCGTTAAACTCAGCGTTATACCTAATGATCCGAGTAGTTATAGTATAGCTGGTACAACTAGTTTTTAGTTATACCAAAGGGTATTTTCGTCTCCACAGACTTAATGAGAGATACGTAGATTAAGTAGGGACATAAGAGATTTCATTTCCTCACTTAGGGACATATGAGACGTTTTCTCTTCTTTGTACTAGAACCCGATCGCAATCGGCACATACGTGCGGGATTATATTTATAAATAAATAAATATATTTTCGTAAACAAATTTAAATCTAACTTTTTGGAACAGTGAAATATATTATGTCATGTATCAATCTAGAATTTTCCGTTTCATAAGCATTTTTAAAAACAATTATCCGTTTGATTTTTTTTTAATTTAGTCCAATAGTTAAGGATAAGATAACATATTAGAACGAGATACTCGTATATCCCTTTTATATTTTTTATATAAAAAAGATTATATTTTTTGTAAAAAAAATTAACTTTAAAAAAAAGTTATAAATTTTTACAAAATTATTGGAAATTATTTAAAGTTTGTTTCATATTTTAAAAAGTTTCCCTAAATTCTTTCAAAAATACCTGAAATACTCTTGACTCTTTCCAAATTAGTGAGGATTTCAAAATCGAATTTAGATACCCAAACTATCTGATCCCATCCTACTACCCAAAATTTACGTTTAGTTTTTTTTTTATCGAGAATAATTTGGACAATGTTTTTCATTAGCCGAATTATCCGTTCATGTCCCCTATCCGATATTTAAAATGGACAGGACTAGAAATATAAGATTGATATTTTAGCTTATGATATAATTTGGTTGTAAAAGTTAAGCAGTTTTATGTATATTTTCTAAACTATTCAAAATTTTGTAACGGTTTGATTAGGAGTCTTAAATCCGTTTTGAGATTTTTTTAGTTTAGCTATGATGAATTGGAAAAACTCCAAAAAAAATAGATATCTTAAAAATTGAGTACGGCTGAAGAATATTTTTCTTCGGAACGGGTTTCTGTACAAATGTGATTCACTTCGGGACTAGTTTTTTTTCCTATCTTTAGGGGTGTCAAAATGGTTCAAATGAGTCAATCCAACCTATTATCCATTAGGTTAGGAGTGGCCAACCCATTATCCATTTAATTTGATAGGTTAATGGTTAAATAGATTGACCCGCATGTTTTACGACTAACTGAAAGAAATATCCTTTCTTTAAAGATCAAAATAAGGAGAGCACAAGAAACATTTTATCAAAAAAAGTTACCTTTTCTATGAATTTCATGGAAACATCCTGTTCGCACAGAGGCATTCGTTTAATCAGCCCATAGTAATCATCACCAAAGAATCCGACCAAAAGACTAAAGACCAGGACTAACCTCCACATTAAGAGTGTGGTTCGAGTCATGGTGAGAACAGAATGCCATATTCACCATGGAGTCCAATGGAGGGTTCCTGCCACGACGAGAGCTTGATGTCGTTATGAGATAAATTTGATATGTTGATATCTAATCTAATCTTATATAGTTGATAAACTATGAAGATGCAAAAGGAGTTGGATAGTCAAAATCCAATTAAGGATTAATTATCCTTCCATTTTAGAATCTTAATTGATTCACCAAGTTCCGTGATTAGCGAGAATCAATTTCCAACCGCACTGAGATAACGACATTTAATAGTTACTGAGTATATTAAAAACATTTTTAGAAATAAAAACGAAAAAGGCGTACTTGGAGTTCAGAATTAAATGGGCCTAAAAATCTCATTATTAAAAAAAAAAAGAGACACAATATTCATAGTTTGGGATCAAGAACAGTCTCCGTCATTGCTCACAACCTCCTTCACTCCGACATCAGGATCGGACTCCTCCTTCACTTCGGCATCCAACTCGTCCCATACTTTGGCTCACAACCTTTCTTCTTCAGCTTGCATCTTCTCTTCGGCCTCAAGACGCTTTTACAATTTCCTCATGTAGGAATAGATACAACCAGGGATCGGTGCAACCTTGTTAAGACCCATCCTCTCCAAGTCGATGGAGCTACATTCGTAGTGGCGGATCGGCCTTGCACACTTTTTGATCTGGTCCTCAAGCTCCTTCCATTTTTCACCAAGAAGTTGGTGCTTCCGCATTCAATCAATGCCTTATGGTAAGCTGTTTTTAAAGAAGGAGGAGGATTAATTAAGGAGAAAAGGATGTCGGTAAATATTTAAGGGACTTACGTGATGAAGGAAGTATCAGGCATCCTCTTCATCCTTGCCACTAAGGGTTCACATATAGTCAAAGAGACTAACCCAATAGGCTCAAAATCCATCTCCAAAAGCAGGAGAGGGACTGATCGGTCATCAGGGCCAGAACGTGCTGGTGGAAAGCGACTACAATCCGCCATAAGATGTTTTCTGCAAAACATTTCTTTAGAAAAGGGAACCGTTTCGATTATTTCTTTAATAAGGAAGGCAAAGTGATAAGAAAGCCCCTGTCTAAGATTTATAGAGGTTAATCAAGGGTAATAATTGTGAATAATTAATACTTCAATAGTGTGTGAAGATAACCTTGTCTCCCTGAAAACTAAAAAGGCAAATTTTGATATTTGGGAAAATTTTTATACCACACGTATATCTAATTATTAAGATCTATGAGTCTATAAATTCTAGGGTTAATATTCTTATTGGCCCAATGGTCATCTAAGTTCGACTCGTTTTTTCTGGATCCCGTTATGACGTTCAATGGTGCACCAATTCATAAGTCAAGCTCCATCTTCGCAACTTGAGGATAACTAGATAAAGTTTTTCTTTTAAAAAAGTAAGGGTCTAATCAACCCATTTTTCTCTTGAAAAACAACTCGACTAAGAGTTTAAACAAACAAATCGGACTTTCCAAACCAGATACATAATTGTTCAAAATTATCCAACTACCAAAGTAACTTAAACTCTTTTAACAAGACCCCATGGGCAAAGCCTTCTAGGTAATAAGAAGTCATAACAGTAATGTTTCGTACAGAAGGGACAATTCCCAATTTAAGTGGGCGCAGCCACCAAACTATCAAACCAAGCAGACATCTTCATACTTAGGAACGATTTTCTGACTAAACGCTCACCTTCTCCTGTTCAAGCATCGTCAAGATGGATCTGGAAAATAGAAACTGTCCTTAGTCATAGTTTGAAGAAATCCAAGTCGAAGCTTAGTTATATGATTAGATCTCATAATTGAAAAGTTAAAGCCAAATTGATTAATTTGTACCTCTGCGGATGGCAAGGACGATTCCCTTGCAGCTTCATTAGAATTCTGACCATAGTCGCTTTGCAAGAAGCATGGTAGGGGTTGCCACGAGGAGGAGTGTTGGCAAAAGACAAAGCATACTGCTGAAGGTTGAGTTCGGCTGACTGAAGAGCCTTTAGCTTAGGTTCGAGTTCAGCCAACGAACTCTCCACCTATTTTTCTATTTTTCCAGATCAAAGTTGTCTTTTTCAAATAAAGTGAGGAGGGATTGGTTGTTCTTCAGCTCGTCGGATTGAAGATGCATCTTTGTCTTTAGGGATTCAAAATGCCCCAAGATTTTGTCAAGCATAATGCGGCCACGTCTTTTCATACTGATCCATTCTGAACCGGTTCTTTGCCTCAGATTACGTTCATGGGAGTTTGCAAGCGCGTCGTATTTCAATTTCAGCTCTTCATAATCTTTTCAAATGAGAGCAGTTTGTTTCCGAAGTGAGGATGCTGAAACTTGCAAAGCATTTTGTTTATGAAGAATAGACGCCATTTTCTCCTCGGACAATTTAACTGATTCGCGTGCATCATCATGTTCTTTCCAACCTTTCAGCATTGTCAATCTTTGGAGCGTCCTATTCCATCTTCGATTAGAGGTGAAAAAATAATTTCTTAGCTATAACAAGGTCTTCCAAAGGACTAGTCCGTCAAAGGATCGATTCGTAGAAGTGAACCGTCTCATTGTGACCAGTGGCAAACTATAAATAGTACAGGAAGGACGGTGAGTAAAAGAGTATGCAACGAAGTATCAAGTAAAAAGAAGAGCCATGAACCTGGGCAATTTGGAACGAATTATGAGCATAGAGGTTGAGAGCATCCGGGTTCCATTGATCAAAAGGAGGGAGCGGTCGCGAGGTCTGAGATTTAAACTTCTTAAAAATCTCTGCAACCTCGATCTTTTCCTTAGATACTGTCAAAAAAGATATGAACAAATGAAAAGCTAGCGCAAAAAATAAAATAAAAATAAAAATAAACCAAACAAACAAACAAGGATGAAGCCACAAAAAAAGAAAGCATACCAATAGCGGGGCCACCAGCACACTAAACATGCCGAGAAGAAGAAGAACCATCATTATGAGATATATTAGTTTTATCCTCGGAATTCGAACTGCATCGAGGATCCCTTCGACATCTTTTTGAACCAAAGTGAGAAGGGTAGGAGGAACTATAAATGGTGAGACTTTTCCTTTCTTAAGTGTACAGGATCTTGATTTAGTCTCTCGAGGGTTAGGTTAAGTAAGTCGTGACCTTCTCCTATGGCGCAAGTTGGCGGTCGAGTCTTCTGCATCCTCATCATCATTAATTGCAGTCATCCGAGCGAGGAGAGCTTGGGACAGGATTAGGCCTGGCTCCGGAGGATGAATATGAAGTTACGGCAATAAAACAGTTCTGCGACTAGGACTATCATTCACAGCACAATGCGTATCTCAGTGTTGTTTACCACCATCATCAATCTTCTTCTTTAACTTCATATCCATAACATCCTTTTTGTTCTCAAAAGAAGCATTCTCAAGGGAGCTGAGATCACGAGCATCGACGTCATTCGAATTAGCTTTTAGAAAGTGGAGTGCACCGCTTTGCATGAGCTATCCCACTGTATGGATACAATGAAGGGTAAAGGAATCCCAGATAACTTCTTTCTTGATTGCAAGTTTGAAAAATTGTAGGAAACTTTCCCCAGGGGCAGGACATGACTGAGGAGCTGCAGAAAATAAACGAAATTTACCAGCGTTAACAACAAGGATCAGTACAAGTTCAAAGCTAAAGCTAAAAAAAAAAAAAACTATGATCTACCAAGTGCATTCATCCAATCATGATGCATCATATCAGCAAGTTCACAGATGGAGGAAATGTCGATCTTGACAATAAACCAATACTTCCTCCAATGCTCATCTTTGTCCTGAGACAAAAAAAATTAGGGTCTTATCAGCATGGGGATAGATCGTATAGGTACCCGTCTCTTTTCTTGCTATGCGAACACTAAGGAGTTTGAAGAGGTCGCTAGTACACAATGAAAAATAAGTCTCCGTGGCAACGGTGAGCACACATAGAATATATAGTGAAGCATGTGCGGGTCATTTGCGGAATTGATATATCAAGAAAGTGGAGATACAAGAGGAGGACATCAGGAAAAGGGAAAAACAGACTGCAACCATACAAGTAAGCTTCAAATACACATAGGTAACCAGGACGGATTGATTTTGGGGATTTGTCAAGCCCGACAAGGCAAGTTCAACTTTTGATGGAACGTGATAAAACTTCCTAATGCCTTCAATAGTTTCAGGCGTTGAAAGTGTTGAGTAATGCGGACCAAATTTGTCACCACAACGAGTACAGTCAGTCCGCGTTATTTTCTAGGTTTCCCCCTCAACAGTGTTAGGGTTTATGTGAGAACTCGACATGGAGAAATCAAAGGTGAAAAACCGAGAATCGAACGAAGGAAGCAGAATATAAGGCGATTACCAGCAAAAAAAGAATGACGAGGCAGAAAAGATTAAGAAAATAGAGAGGAAAAATTTGGTAAAGGTATTTACCTGATTTAGGAGAGGAACCGTCTCGATAAAAGTGAGAAGTGGAAGAGTTTCTCGCGTATTAATAAAAAATTAAATAATAAATAAAGACGCGTGTCAAGGTGACGAGTTAGCCGAACCTCGAAATCTAAGGAATATGGAGGCGAAGCGTGGAGAAAATTAAGGAGATAAGTACGCAATAAGACACTTAAGTCCTCCGAGCCAGACAGTAGCTTGCAGGACTTGGGGGGCAAAATTGATACCGGATCCCAAACCAAAGGATTCACTCTCTCATAACATGACACATGTCCAATACCTCATCAAATTAAAGAAAGGATAGCTCGGTTTGGAGTGATCAAGACAGGCGAACCGATAAAGAGTTAGAGAGAACGAACTGAGGGGTCCGCTGAATAATGGAGGATCGCGGATAGAAGGAGCAAGCATAGCAAAAGAAGTTCAAAAGCAGTTTAAACCCGTGAGCTAGGGAAGAAAGTCATTTAAAAGTCAAGACATTACAACATTCAAGACCAAATCGAAACTGACTCATTGAAGGAAAATCATAGGATTAATTAGAATTTATTTACAACATTTAATCTGAAATCATGTATAAATATAGACCCTCATAGTCTTGTAAGGGGTTGATCTTTTTCTCATTTTAATAATAATATAAGCAATTCATTTCTACTTTACATTCTATTTTTCGTATTTTACTTTACAAATTTAGCATTATATTTAGGTTGTTTGATCCTGTATCCACACTTTCTTTTTGGGGAAAACGACTTTTCAATGGGAGAAGAACATTTCTTTGGAGTTTGTGTCTACTTGGGATGAATGCAAGAAGGAGTTTCTCACCAAGTTCTTTCCCAAAAAAAAATACAGCCAAGCTTAGAAACGACATCACTACTTTCAAGCAAAGAAGGCAAGAGAGTCTCTATAATGCATGAGTGCGTCTAAAAGGCTACACAAGGAGTTGCCCTCATCATGGAATCTCCAAAGAGAACCTCCTATGTATTTTTCATAGGGGAGTGCTTGCGATATACCAGAGAGCTCTAGACACGACAAGCTGTGGAAATTTTGCTAACGTAAATGCTAACCAAAGGGAGCAGCTGATTGAGAATTTAGTTATAAGTGATGCTTGTTATGGTGGTGATTATGATAGGGACTCAAGAGATCCCCATGTTGAAGACCAAAGGTTCAAAGAGATTAATGAGAAACTACACAAGATCAACAAAATTAAACTGTGGCACGTCATATTTTCTCATGATGGTATTATGTAACATGGAGAAAATATGTCTAGTATTTAATGTTATGGCTTTCCGATTCATCTACCTTACAAAACGGCTCTTGACGGTTTAGAGCAGTTTCAGTGGATTTATCAATTTGAGCAGCTTATGAAACATCTCAAGAAGACATTATATCGTGCAACTTGCAAGAGTATGCCAAAAGTAGAGGGTTCAGTCACTTCGGAAAATTAAACAAATGAAATATGATGAGGAGATCAACTCAAATACAAAAATAGGCTGAGTTTAAGAATAAAAGCTATAGGGCCTGTTTGTTTGCTTAGTTGTCATTTCCATTCAACTAGATCATTCAAATACTTCATCTTCCTAATCCATCTAGATGATGTTTGTTTCATTTTGGGCTATTCATTTGGATTATCCATTTGAATGAACATTTGTTTGTTTGCATAGTTGATGTAAATTTTCATCTCCATCTAAATGATTTTAATAAGAAAATGACTAAAATGCCCATTATTTAATTTAGTTATATTTAAATCTTAAACATATTTTAAAAAATATTATTAAAATCATAAATATATTAATATATTAAAAAAATAGAATAGTCTTAAAACCAAGATATTTTTGAAAATACTAAAATTATATTTTTCCGTAAAAAAAGTTTAATAGTGAAATCACAATTTTTGACTTAGAATCGCAAAATGACGTTTTTCCGCAAAAACCGTGAAATCGCAATTTGACAGAAAATAGAAAAATGATGTTTTTCCGCCAAAACCGTAAACCCACAATTTCGACAGAAAATCACAAAATCACTTTTTCCCGCCAAAACGTGAAACCACAATTTCGACGAAAAATTATGTTTTCCCGCCAAAACCGTAAAACAGTAATTTCGACGAAAAATTGCAAAATTACGTTTTCTGCAAAAACATGAAATTGCACACTATCGTTTTTTCGCCTAAAACTGTAAAATTACAATTTACGAAAATGATGTTTTTCATAAAACCGTAATTTCGACGAAAATGATGTTTTCCGCCAAAACCGTATTTTCGACAAAAAATCGCAATATAACGTTTTCCGCCAAAAATGTGAAATTACAATATAACATTTTCCCACCAAAACCGTAAAATCACAATTTCAACGGAAAATCGCAAAATAATGGTTTCCGCCAAAAACGTGAAATTGCACATTGTCGTTTTCCCGCCAAAACTGTGAAATCACAATTTCGACAAAAAATGATGTTTTCCCGCCAAAACCGTAATTTCGACGAAAAATCGTGAAATGACGGTTTTTGCCAAAAACTTAAAAGTGCACACTGTCATTTTTGGCCAAAATTGTAATTTTAGCGAAAATGACGTTTTCCATAAAGCAGTAAAACCGTAATTTCGACGAGAAATCACAAAATAACATTTTTTGCCAAAAAGCATTGAAATTACAAAATGGTGTTTTCCCGCCAAAACCGTGAAATCGTAATTTCGACAAAAATAACGTTTTCCCGCCAAAACCGTGAAACTGTAATTTCGATGAAAATTTACAAAATAAGGTTTTTCGTCATAAACATGAAATTACAAAATGGTGTTTTCCCGTCAAAACCGTGAAATCGCAATTTTGACAAAAATGACGTTTTCCCACCAAAACCGTAAAACCGTAATTTCGATGAAAAATCTATTTTTATAAATTATTATTGATACAAATATTTTATAAATTATTGTTGATATAAACATTTTTATTACAAACTAAACCAATAAGAGAAAATAGTTAATTGTTCATTTGTCATTTGTTATTTTGGATGAATCATCTCCATCCAAATTATTCAATTTGGATAATCTAGATGATTATAAAAATTTAGCATAAATTTTAAAAATCATTCAGATGGTTCATTCGGATGATCTATTTGAATGAACATGTTTTAGTGCTAAACAAACATCAATTCTCATCTCCATTCAAATGGATCATTTGAATGAGTAAACAAACAGGGCCATACTATGCCACTTCCCAGATCGAAAGCAAGAAGTCTAACTTCGAAGACCAACAATTTTTGCAACAAAGTGCTCTGTGAAACCATGGTAGACAAGAACGCATAGACCAAAGACTTTCCTTATATCGATCCGTTATCTACCAAAGTATTAAACAGCCAAGACTGTTTCATGTACTTATTTCCATGTCCAACGCATAAAGAGAAATCCTTCAACTTCACTAGGAAGACATGTGGACAACCTGAAACACCATAGACATTTCAAAACAAATACGTAAGCCAAACCTGTTACTCATCATCTCCCGAGAATTCACACAACCAAACCTCGATATTTAACTGCGAAAAAAGCTATTAGTTTGCCTGGACTAGGAATGTGCCATACTGAACCAAAAAATAAATATTTCAGGTAACAAAACGTGTTTAATACTGGGCTGCAAGTAGTTCCGGATAAGCTTTCACTCTTTTCCAAATCAATCAAACATGGATCCCAAAAACAAAACCATACATGTGGACTGTGTTAAGGAGTTTAACGTTGTTGACAAATCTACAAAACCTTTGGGTTCTTTTCATTGATGGATTCTTTAACTCCCTACGCTTGAACCTGAAGCAGCAGCTTCAGAGTTAAGATGGAACAGATTCCGCCAGTTCTTGTAATTTTTTCAGACCAACAGTGGCTATGAGTTCCATTGACACAAAAACTTCATAAGATTTTGCCTCTTCTTCTTCCTTTTCCACTTTGAGACCACATGTGACCTTAAGCTTCTCTGCCTCAGATTCAGCTTCCTGTGCTTCTTCAAGTAGAAGATTAGCTTCTTCGAGATCACTCAGTTCCAGAGCAGCTGACCTCTCGGCTTTTGCAGTGCCACTGTCAATCCGTAACCTCTGGAATCTACTGAGCGCCAATTCTTTTTCTTTCAACAAAATCAACTTCTCAATCTCTTGTAGCTTTTCGATAGTTTCTTCAATCTCATGCTCTGCTTTTTCGAGCTCAGTGTTTGCTTTTCCTGTTTCAATTTGTATCTTCTCCTTTTCTAGATTAAATGACTTTGCTTCTGCTGCTATTCTTCCAGCTTCTTTGAAATTTCTTGTTGACACAGCCACTTTCTTCTCTGCTTCAAGCTCCGGTATCCTTTTCTCTATAAATATAATTTTATCCATGAAAGACGTAACATTTTGTTGGATGATCGACTTTCTAGAAGATCGCTCCTGAAACCAAAGAGACGGAATTGATAAGGACTTATACAAAATATTAGTGGCAGATACTTTAAACAAAAATTGTACACTAAATGATGAGGAAATGATGCAATGGCATATTGTTTAAGTAGCAAGAGCATTTTCTCAGCAAACAAAAGCTAGGATTGGTAGAACCAAGGTGAACAAATAACTTGTTCGAACCTGATCCACCAGCTAAAGAGACACTATTTTCCAATAATATGAACTTTGTTAATAAATAATTATAGATTGGTTGCTTTGTGTGTTAATCTTGTTCAATTATGAATAGAGGTGAAACAAGATTCAAAATATATAATGGTGCAGCAAAAGGAAGAAGAAGAGAAAGAAGAGGAAAACCTTTATTGACTTTCGGGTACTAGAAACTTCCTCTTGTAGCCTCTGGACTTCTTCAGAAAGCTTCTCTTCGATATTTACAAGCTTAGCTCTCTCTTCTCTAGTTTTCGACACATATGACATCAGAGTTTTTCTCAATTCAATAACTTTCTCATATTCACATGCTTCATCTGCTGAATCGCTAACAAGTTCACGGAGTTTAGCTCCTCTCTCCTTCTCAGATGCCACGAACTCGTCCACGTCTTTCTTTTTCCTTGATAAAGCTTCAGTTTCCCGATCAACCTCAGAGAGACCTGCTTGCACATCGTCCAACATTTTATCCATGCTTGTTTGCAATTCCTTGTAGCCAGACACCACATTACCAATCCTTTCCTCAATTGTCTTTATTTGCAAATCGTTCTCGTCAATCTCCTTCTCCTTTGCCTTCACGAGAGCAAGTAGTTCCTCAAGTTCATTAGATAATTGTTCCTTCTTCTTACGCAACATCTCCTTTTCTTTCATATCTTCTTCAACCGATCCTTCAAGAGTATCATTCAACGACAACCGAACATTATCAACTACGACAGATTCTATATCCAATTCGACTTTCCTAACCTCCACATCTTCACAACATGAATGCCATTTCTCCATTTCCTCTACACAAAAAGCTTCTGCCTTCTCTAAAATCGATTCAGCTTCATTCTCAGCATCCTATAGAGAGATAAACAATCCTACCAAACTTAGAACCTCTCCTAACAAAAAGCAGAACATCAATAGATTAACAACAACGCCACATACCGTGCAAAGTCCACGAAGCAGAGATGCAGATTCTTCTTCAGCAGCAATCTGAGAAACAAGAACCTCCTCCATCTTCAACTCAATAGCATCACAATCAGATTCAGCTTGACGAAGCAATGCCATTAGAGCTAACCTATCTCTCTCCGCAGCAGCGAGGCTTTCACTAATCCTCTCAGCTGAATCAAAATCCTCAGCCTCAATAGCTTCTTCAAGCTTCTTCTCAAACTCATCATGCTTTGTAGAAGCTAATCGAAGATTCTCAGATGCTTGTCTTCTCTTCCTAATCGCATTCTTACGAGAAAAAGTAACCGAAACCGCTAAGTCACGAGCACGAGTAAGCTTAGCTTCGATCTGAGCTTTGACTAACTCTAACCTTGAGCTACCAACAACAACAGTAGCAGAATCGTCCAAAGATTGATGAAGAACGGTGACGGAATCCGATACTTGACTGACGGAATCATTTTGTTGACTAACGGAATCCGATTGTTGACTAACGGAATCCGATTGTTGACTAACGGAATCGTCTTCGTCTTCTTCGTGATTGTTGATCTCGTGTCTTCCGTATCCGATTCTTAATCCAGCTGCTCTTTTCTTCCTCCGTGACACTTGACGTCCATAATTCTTCGCCGGAGATGGAGGAGGAGGTGTAACTGGCTCAGGTAAGTGTTGGACGGGAGTCACTATCGTTAAGTCGGAAAACAGATTCTCGTCCAAAGCCTCCGTCGCATCTGGCGGAGCTGTGATCAGTGTTGCCTCCGTCTTTGTTTCGTTATCTTCAGATCGAGGCGGCAAAATTGAAGGTGAAATTGCGTTGTTGTTGCTGTTATCGGCGAATTGAGATGGCGTGAAAAGTTCCATCCCGTCGAACAGCGAGTCCATGTCGTCGCCACCATCCATCGCCGATCTGATCACCGGTAAATTCTGTACAGTGGATCTGTCTGAACTTTACTTGATTGAATCTGACTTGGTTTATTTGATCAAAACTTAACAAAATGGGCCTTGATTTTTTTATTGGGCTTAGAGTTCGTTGGGTTAACATGCAAGTTTTCTGCGTTGAGTGGTAAATATATGGTGGAGGAAGTTTCTTGGGCTAAGTTGTATAGCTCTCAAATCTCAGACATGGAAAGTTAAAGCTCTTCCAAAAATAAAATATTTACTTTGACAAATAGCTTCAGATGTTCTTGCTGTTATATCAAGATTAAATCAACGGGAAGTTAAATATGATAATATTTGTCAGCGATGTGGAATAAATGAGAAAACTATTAATCATGTTTTTTTAATGTTCATTCGCTTTGCAAACTTGGACACTTTTAAAAGTTTCGGCATCAACAAGTAATTTTCCGACAAGATCGGAGTTTACTAATTTATATTACATATATTGAAGAATACCGAACCATTTAAAGGAAAATGACTCGGCCAATTGTTTCCATTGGATACTATGGTTTTTGTGGAAAGCTAGAAATACAAAGTTATTTAAAGGTAAACAAACTACTTCCCAAGATATTTTTAAATCGAGCTATTACTGAACATTTGGCTTGAGAGAAGACACAAATAAGCCTAATTGAAGATGTTGTTAATATGGTGGAATTGTTGGAGATAACAGAGGACATAGTAACTCCATCGCTGCGATGTCGGGTTTATGGCTCTTGGAAGTCATCTGATTCTACGACATCCCTAGGTTGGATATTTCTTCAGGGAGAAGATAATTTAAAATTGTTGGGTGCAAAATGTAACCGAAAAATGCTGTCACCCCTGCATACAAAATTGGAAACACTATTGTGGGCTATAGATTCTATTATATCGGCAAGACTACCGTCTATTGTTTTCGAAACAGATTGTACATAACTCGTCTCATTGGTACAATCTCCAGAGGAGTGGTCGGCATTCTCCAATCAGCTTGATAATTTTGCTCGTCTTCGAGATTCCCTTCCTGGTTTTACAATCTACCGTATCCCAAGATCGTGTAATAAACAGGCGGACTGCTTAGCACATACTTCTAGAGTTTTATTTTTTGATTCTATGTTTGTAAACACTTTTCCTCCAGTTTGGGTAACCAACTCTGAAGTGAGTTTCTAAATATTTAAAGTTCAGTTGGAAAAAAAAAATATTAAGTTGATTTTAGATGGACATAGTATAAATATTTAAATTATACTAAATAATACATATATATATACTATAATGATAGGAAATTGGACATGTATAATATATAATATTACATACAAAATTAGTCTTAAATTTTCTAACTTTTTAAAAATATACAAATTTGTTATTATATTTCACATCATTTAAAATTCATTTTTTTATAAATTGAAAGCTTATAAGCTGTAGTAAGCTATCAATTAAAATAAATTTTTAAGCTTTTAATTTATATAAGACAACTAGAATTTTAAATGATATATTAAGACATAAAAACAATTATAATGTTAGAAAATTTATAAGCTTTTATAAGCTTTCAATCAAATTAAAATTATAATCTTTCAATTTATATAAGACAAAAACTATAATTTTAAATGGTATAAAATATAATAACAAATTGGTACATCTTAGAAAATTTAATTTTTTTTTAGAGTATATGTAATATTCTATATGTCCAAAATCCTATTATTATGATATATATATATATAAGTGTTGTTTATTATAAATTTTCTTCAAATAGGATTTCGAAAATTTTATCGGTTCCCAACGGGAATTAAAAACATGTGTACTATGAGAACGCATTTCCATGAATTCGAGACTGAGAATGAGACAATACGAGAAGAGACGAGATGGGGTGGGAATGATGTCTATCTCTAATTTTCATTTCAAGATTTTGTAAAAAAAAAACATGTGTGGATGACATGTCATCAGTTTAAAATGTACAGTTACCCCTATTTGTATGAATTTATCAAATTTCTATAATTCGTGTATGAATTTTGTCAAATTGATATCTTTAGATATAAATTTGCCCATTACTATAGTTCATGTTTGATTTCGACTTAATGCATATGTTTGGGTATGAATTGTCCGACTTCCCTGTATCTCTATACTATTAAAAAGATGTATTATTGGACTTATTGCCAAATATATTTTTAAAAGTACTTAAATGAGATAGTTTTACATTGCATCCAAACAAGATTTTTCATTAGATTAAAAAATTAAATATTTTAAATAATTATTAGTTTCCAAAAATTAAAAATCGTTTTTTCTTTCTAATTAATTATGAACGAAAACTAAATTTACTTTTTTAAAAATTATTAACCAATTGCAAAGTAAAATATCTGAGATTTATATCTTATTAATTTATTTTTGTTATTATAAATGGAATATTTGGTTAAGATTTGAAATTATGATTCTTCTATCATATTTGTTTGATCTTAATTTGATTTGAATCATCATCTATACTATATAAAAGTTGAAGCTATAGTGTTCCTAGGGTGTCGACATGGGATTTTAAAAACCTTATATTATTGGTCCACGTCAGCATTTAACATAAATTATGACGATAACTTGCCAAAAAAAAAAAAAACTTGGTTTCTACCAAAAACTAAAAGAGGAAAATTTTATTTCTGCCAAAATTTTATATATCTCATTTCTTATGTTTAATTTATATTTTGTTTCTGGATTTGCTTAGTTTTGTGTTTAATTGTTTGATTAGTGTGTTTCATAAATTGTTTGAAATAAATAATTCATCAGCATGTATCTAATTGTGTGTTATATTTTTTTTTCTGGATATAGTTTTATGCTCATCATCATCAATGTTGCAGCGATCTAAGTACTTCTGTGACTCACACACATCAGCTCATTCCGGTGACGTTGCCCCTTGCTCACAACAATTGGTATTTATTTACTTCTTTTTTTGCTCTTAACAATTTTGTAAACTATTGTATTAGACGTTGTTTACATAAAAACCGGCTATTAGAGTTTCTTTTAACATATCATCTAATTATCTGTTTCATCCCAGTACATCCAAATGTGTATTCAATCACGCTGTCGATAGATTGATGAGTGGAGTCGTGTTTTTCTCTACTTCGAGACGAGATAGATGATAGCTTGATAAAATAGCCTTTGTATGAGTTCTCAAAGGTCAGATCCCATAATTCATTGCTAAAGGCATATTCAATGTAGATCTAAATCTTTCCATAAAATAATGAATTTTTAATGCATCTTTTGGTTATTTCTCAATTGTGCCATTGGTAAGAAACCCGCTGGAGATGTTGAGAGAGTAAAATAATTCTCACTGGTAAAACACAAATGCAGTAAAACAAAAATTTGATGTAATTATAATGAACCAAATTAGTAGAATCGATGTAATTACTTAGTTTTCTATTATCGTTTACAATTAGTTATTCAGTGATTTTGTTATTTGATATATTCTTCATCTTTTGTACTGAATAACAAAATCAATGTGTTTCTTTTGTTTGTAGACGTTATTTAAACTTTGTGGTAGAAATACCAAACAAAAGAAACTATTACACAGAGCACATTGCATAAGAAGTTCTTACTAACAAACAGAAAAGGTTTAAACCAAGATATTCATAGAGAGTGTCCAAGTGAGGAGAAGAATTGACAACCAAATCCAAAATCTAAGGTTTGTCCAAACAGTTAATTGATAATTATAAAGAAAACAACTTCGTAAAGCTTGAATCAGATTTAATGGAGGTGAGATGAGAATTTAATGGAGAAGAAAATGGAGCTGCATATTCTAAAGAGTGAAATGGAGAAAATAGTGGAAACTGCAACGAGCATGGACATCAATGAAGCTGAGATGAGAAGAATGAAGGTTCAATTTCAGCAATGGAAGAAAGCGGAATCAGTTTGCCATGGAGATTTATCAAGGTAAACATCTTCATCCAAGAAATTAGAAAAGAACTTTTTTAAAAATGGTATTTTCAATTATTATTATAGGACAATCATCTACAACTTTGGATGTGGTGTCAAGGAAACAAAATAAAGAAAAACAAGGTCAGTCTCCTCATTCAAACTAATTACTTAGAAAAACAAATACAAGTTAGCTGATTAAATAAAATTATATGTTGCAGCTGCTTTGGTCAAAGAAAACCCAATCCTACAATGCACCCACTGTAAGGCTTTGGTATGGTATTCAGAAAAAACTGGAAATGATGCCAAAACAGGAGAACCAATGTACACAATTTGTTGCCAACAAGGTCGTGTCAAACTTCCACCAGTAATAAAACCACCTCCATTTCTGGAATTTCTGCATGCCAACAGTTTGACGTTTCGAACCAATATACGAGTGTACAATGCTATCCTTGCTTTCACATCAATGGGAGCACAAATAGACCATAGTGTAACATCTGGAAAGGGGCCACATGCGTATAGAATACATGGGCAGGTATTTCATCGCAGAGGATCCATCCTACCCATGCCTGGTCAAACTCCAAAGTTCCTGCAAATGTATATCGTTGACACAGAAAACGAAGTCTCTAATCGTATGAACATTATGTCACGAAGCAAATCAGATGGAGTACTTGAAGAAGAAATAGTTGAAGGCTTAATTACTATGTTAGACAAACACAATTGCTTGTGTGTGTTCTTCAGAAAAGCGAAAGATCGATTCAAAGAAAATGACATAGAGGAGATAACGTTAAGGCTGGTAGACCAAAAAGGAAAAGGGAAACAATATGATCGGCCACAGATAAAAGAGGTTGCTGGGTTAATTATAGGAGATTTGACTACTAATACCAGGGGAAGAGATATCGTTCTGGAATTGCAGTTTAACCATCTTCAAGAAATAAGGGATGACCATCCTCTGTTTATGAGTTTACAATACCCGTTGATGTTTCCCTATGGTGAATATGGTTTCCACACAGAAATTCCCCATGCAGTAACAAAAATAGGCGAGCGAAAGAGAACTTTCATCAGTATACGAGAATACTATGCCTACCAAATTCATACTAGGCTTCCAGAAGGAATGACCCTTATAAAAGGAGGTCGTCTGCTTCACCAATATGTTGTTGATGCATACACAGTAATAGAGCAAGAGAGACTACGATGAGCGAGGAATAATCAAGACCAGTTAAGAGCAGACTTATACAACAATGTCTATGATGCAGTTGGAAAAGTAGATACAGACGCAAAAAAAAAATAGGGCAAAGGATTATTCTACCATCGAGTTTTATAGGAGGACCAAGATACATGATTGAAAAATATCTATGCCGAGCATATGGTAATCCCCATTTGTTTATTACCATGACGGCGAACCCTAATTGGAAGGAAATAAAAGAGCATTTGGCAACATATGGTGGTGAATCGGAAAATGACAGACCTGATATTGAGTGCCGCGTTTTCAAAATGAAGCTCGATCAACTACTTAAGGACTTGGAGCAGGGAACATTTTTCAATCCATCGACTGCTGGTATGAAACACCACCACCCTGAATATTACTTTAAAAAACAATTATTAAATAAAAGTTTTAATAATTAATACTTACAATAACTAAAAAAATATTTTTTTTGTAGTCTTACACACAATAGATTCCAGAAACGAGGATTGCCACATGCTCATATTCTTCTATGGATGGAGAAAACACCCAAAATCCCAACAGCAGATGATGTTGATGCAATCATATCTGCCGAACTGCGAAACAAAAATGAAGACCCGGTTGGATTTGAACTCGTGGAAAAACATATGATGCATGGCCAATGTGGAAAGGATATACCAACTTCACCTTGCATGGCTAATCAAGTTTGTTCCAAAAAATATACACACTCATATACTGAACTAACAACAATCGATACAACAGGTTATATTGTCTACCGTCGGCGCCAAAACAAGGAGAACTTTGTTGTCAAGGGAAAAACAAGGTTAGACAACAAGTTTGTTATCCCCCATAATATCGATATGTTGAAAAAATATGAAGCCCACATAAACGTGGAGTGGTGCAACACATCAAATGCAATCAAGTATCTCTTTAATTATCACAAAAGGAGTGGATAAAGCTACCGTTTTGATTGAAAAAGGTACAACCAGTCAAACTAAAAATCATGATACAGAAAGGGTTGTCAAGAAAAGAGATGAAATTTAAGAGTACCTAGATTGTCGCTACTCTTCAAAAAGAGTAGTATTACATGTTGCATCATCAGGCATTGCAGCGTTGCTTTTACCAGGAGGCAGAACAGCACATTCAAGATTTAAAATACCTCTAAATTTAACTGAAGATTCAATGTGTAATATAAAGCCAGGAACAATACTAGCAGAACTACTCCTCAAAACAGATTTAATCATCTGGGATGAAGCACCAATGTCTCATCGCCATACATTTGAAGCACTGGATCCCTCATTAAGAGATATAATATCTACTGTGGATTCTTCTGCAAGTGAACAATTATTCGGGGGAAAGACTGTCCTACTTGGGGGAGATTTTCGACAAATTCTACCAGTAATAACACATGGGTCACGAGCAGATACAGTTCTAGCGGCTATAAACCAGTCACATTTGTGGGAGGCATGTCATGTGTTTGTCTTAGAAAAAAACATGAGACTCCACCAGTCAGAAACATGTTTTGCTACATGGTTGCTAAGTATCGGCAATGGAACTACTACAGAATGCCAGCAACAAACGGGAAACAACAATGGAGATGGCCAAATGGTGGACATTGCTAAGTGCTTCATCATGCTTCTCACTGGAGATCCCCTATAACAAATTAAAGAGGCAACAGATGCACTATACGATGAGTGTCAAACCAAAACTACCTTCCTAACAGAAAGAGCAATCCTAACTCCACGTAACGAAACAGTCGATGAGATAAATACCTACATGTTATCTCAAGTTTCAAAAGAGCTAAAGGAATACTCGAGCGCAGGCAGTATCGGGAAAACTGACACAATCGGCCAAGATTATGAAACACTATACCCAGTTGAGTATTTAAACTCACTTGAGTTTCTAGGCTTGCCGAAGCATAAAATAAGCTTAAAAATAGATGTTCATATAATGCTTATGAGGAACATCAATCAAAAACAGGGTCTGTGCAATGGAACAAGGTTAATTGTGACACGATTAGGGGAACATGTGCTTAAAAATAGGTGTTCCTATACTATCTTCCACAAATTCTATTACACCCTATGAAATCCAATCTCTCCAGTCACCTACTGATATATTAGTATTTTGTCCCATTTTAGCTAGTCTTTTCATATTGTTTTCGAGTCTTTTCGAGTCTTTTTGTGTCTTTTCAGGTATTTTAAGGCTCTGGAGCATGGATTGAAGATGTTGGAAGACATTGGAGCAAAAGGAGCAAATTTGAGCCAAAAGACGATTTTCCGCCTGGTCGAGCACCTGCTCAGACCTGGCGAGCACTCTTCGGACCTGAGCGAGCACCTGCTCGACCTATTTTACCTAGGGGCCGTTTTTAATTTATTTTATTTTATTTTTTAGAATAAATAGAGGCAAGCCCCTCAGACTTGTATCACGTTCGTTCTCAGACTCAGTTCTCGTTCTAGGTTTTATTTTGGTTTTCAAGACTCCACACTTTGTTCCTTTGTTCGATTTGGATTTATATTATTCAGCCTTGGATCTCTATTCTCCTACTGTCGATCAATCCACAACTTGTTTGAGAAGTTTTCCTGAACCTTATTCTTTCAATAAATCATGAATTCATCTCCTTGCTTTGTTGTGTTTGATTTTGCCATGTGTGAGTAGATCCATAGCTAGGTTAGGGTTTCAATGGTGATTTAGGTTGTCAATGGCTGAGCACAAATAGGATCAGAATTTATATGTCTTCGCCAATAGGGGTTCGTAATGCCTAGGTTAGCTTGATCACCTAGTCTATGATTTTTAGGTTAAACTTATTCATGAGAATGCTCTAGGTTGCTAGAAAAATCATTGGTGAGCAATTGGTGTGTAGCCAACGAGAGTTGATTGCTACGATTGATTGTGAACATATTGAACCTGTTTGTTAATGCTTATCGTCTTCATTAGATCCGGGCGAGAGTTTCGGTATCTAGGTTGTTAGATAAAAGTATCGATACATCACGAGAGTGGGGCGACATTAATTTGTGTTTGAGTTCTAGACCGGTAGTTAATTAGCCCTGAATAGTTGCTCAGCCTTGTCTCCTAATCACCAGCGAAATACCTTGACCTAGTATTTTTATTAATTGTTTTTACATCGATTCATTTAATTGTTTGCTGTTCCGAAAATCACACAAAAACCATATTGTCTTAGCTTTAAATTAAAATCTCATAATTTCATAGTGTAACCTTGGTCTCTGTGGATTCGATTCGTTTTATACTATTGCGATTGTTCTGTGCACTTGCAGTATTTAATTGGGTTAAAACTCGACACATCAAGTTTTTGGCGCCGTTGCCGGGGACCAATTGCGTTACCTTTGATTTTTTATTTTGTTTTCAGTCTAAGAAACTACTGATCTTTATTTTTATTTTTTTCTGCTATGTGTCAGGTGCATGACCAGTAGAAGAACAAGGAGAAATTGCACCGAAGATTTAGCCATCCTCACCAACGAAGAGTTAGCTCGCATCGAACGTCAAAACCGTCAAAAGAGACTTACAGCTGCTCCGGTTATCATGGCTGAACAAGACAATGGTATGGCTGCTCAGTTACAGTTGCTAAGGGATCAGATTGCTCAGTTGAGAAGAGATCAACCGCCAGCTCCATGAGTTCAGCCGGGTATAGGGGATTCGGATAATCCCCATGCATTTTATCAGAACCGCTCAGCTATTATTTCTCCAACAATTCAGAGGCAAGACTATGAGATCAAGCCTCAGATGATCACATTGGTGAAACAACACCTCTTTCACGGACTGCCAGCTGAGATACCGATGGGTCACATCGAAAACTTTGAAGAAATCTTGCAGCACCACCGGTTCTAATGGGGTACCGCCAGAGTTTCTTAAATACAAGCTGTTTCCGTTTTCTCTTGCTGACAAGGCTCAGAGGTGGTTGAAGTCATTGCCAGCTGGTTCTTTGAGGACGTGGGATGAAGTTAGAGCCGCTTTCTTGGACCACTTCTACACTAAGTCCAAGACAGCCGCTCTACGGAATAAGATTTCGTCTTTCCAACAACATTCTGGTGAAGCTTTTTGTGAAGCTTGGGAAAGACTGAAGGAATACCGTAGGGAGTGTTCTCATCATAGTTTTAAAGATGAACAGATTCTGGGAATATTTTATGATGGAGTTGAATGGGATTACCGCAACGCCCTAAATGCCGCGAGTAACGGGGATTTTATGACCAAGACTAGAGAAGGTGCTTTTGAACTAATAGAGAACCTTGCTTCAAGCTCTAGCAACAGGTCTCCTGAGTATGATAGGTCCAAGAAAGTTAACAGTGTGGACACTCAAAAGATAGATGAGCTCACAGCGAAGGTAAACCTACTCCTACGCGAAAGTCAAAGACCGGTCAAGTTTGTGGAAGAGAATGGGGCTGCGCCTATTTCTCAAGAGTTTGAAGAAGATGACGATGCTGGAGTACATGAGGTTAACTATGTGAGTGGTCAGGGATATGTCCAGAACCGTGGTTTTAATCAAAATTATCGGAGCCACCCCAACCTCTCCTACCGAAGCACAAATGTCGAGAACCCACAAGACCAAGTTTATCCGCAACAAGGGGGTATCAATCAGTTGCCACAAGCTCAGGGTTTTCAAAAGTTCTACTCCAGCAACACTCAGGGGAAGCAGTACGTCCCTAATCAGAATCAGAATCGGTTCCAAGGAGGAAACCAACAACAAAACACCCAATTCGCTACACCACAACAAGCTGTCTCCGCGCCTACATCTCAAGATGAACTGAAAAGTCTTATGCAGCAACTGATGGTTAACCAACAGAAGGCGTCTACTAAGATAAATGCCAAGGTAGATCACATGTACACTGATTTAAACGCGAAGTATGAAGCGGTTACCACGCATGTGAAGAAACTTGATACACAAGTAGCTCAAACCGCCGAGGCTATCAAGAGACCCGCTGGAGCTCTTCCAGGTAAAGGTGAACTGCCCAGTAATGTGTATCATGTGAATGCTGTTGAGTTGAGGAGTGGAAAGTTGCTGGTACCGCCTACAATGAGAAGCTTCCACGAAAAGGCTAAGGAGAAGAATTCCGAGCACCAGGCTCAAGGGAGTGATTTTGCTGTGAAAGATGGGCATGTTGAGGTTAGATTAAACTCAGGAACACCTCTGGGAACTGTTCCAAACGATTCTGAAGAAAAATTTTCTTAGCACCCCAATTCTGCTACGGAGCACCTGCTCCCACAGGGTGCTCCCACGAAAATTTCAAAAATTCCTGAAACTCCACCAGAACGAGTCTACGTACCTAAGGTCCCTTATCCAGTACCTCCAAGGAAATCTCGCAAGGATTTGGAAGATGCAAAGTGCAAGGAGATGCTTAAGGATTTGACGGTGAAGCTTCCTTTGGTTGATGCCGTGAAAATGATGCCTTCTCTCAAGCGATACATGAAGGAGCTGGTTGCTGGTAAGGTTGTTGAGGAAGAGAATGTTATGATTGTTTCTAAGGAGTGCAACGCCATACTTCAGAGTAAGGTGTTGAGAAAGAAGGAAGATCCCGGGAGGTTTGTTATCTCGGTGAAGATAAGACCGTGCACGTTTGCTTTCTTATGCACGGCTCGTGCTATCATTGATGTTGAAGAAGGCATAGTTGATCTCCGTCTTGGAGATATGTTAGTTCGGTTTGAGATGAGCAAGCTTCTCAAGAAACCAATGATTGATGGACAGACATTCGTGATCCATGATGGGTAAGTAATATCAGAAGATGTGGTTGAAGAGATCTTAGCAAGCGATCCTTTAGAAATCGCTTTGACTAAACTCGAGGGTGAACATGGTTTTCTGAGTGAAGACACCCATGGATTTGCTAAGTTTCTTGATTCCAACATCAGGTTGGAGGAAGGAGACGTATTTCTGAGCTTGGGAGACGGCGTAAAATCCGAGGTCCACCGAGCACTCCAGCGAGCACAAGGAGCACCTGCTCCAGAAAATCCGATTTCTGGTGGCTCTTGGAGTGAGCTGAAAGCTCCAAAGCTTGAGTTGAAGACCCTCCCAGCAAGGCTCAGGTATGTTTTCCTTGGTCCGAACTCCACCTATCCCGTTATAGTGAATGCAAACTTGAACAATGTAGAGGTTACCTTGCTTTTGTGTGAATTGAGGAAGTATAGGAAGGCTCTAGGATATTCACTAGATGATATCACTGGTATATCCCCTGACTTATGCATGCACAGAATACACCTAGAAGATGAATCTATGACTTCTATCGAGCATCAGAGGCAGTTAAACCCTAACCTCAAGGATGTCGTCAAGAAAGAGATAATGAAACTTCTAGAGGCTGGTGTGATTTATGCGATTTCTGACAGTAAGTGGGTCAGCCCTGTGCATGTAGTTCCTAAGAAAGGAGGTATCACAGTGATTAAAACTGATAGGAGTGAACTGATACCAACTAGGACAGTAACCGGACATAGGATGTGCATAGATTATCGGAAATTGAATGCTGCTACTCGCAAGGATCATTTTCCTTTACCATTCATTGACCAGATGCTAGAGGTCTAGCTAACCATCCATATTACTGCTTCTTAGATGGTTTTTCAGGATTTTTCCAGATTCCTATCCACCCGGACGATCAAGAGAAGACGACATTCACATGTCCTTATGGCATCTTCGCGTACCGCCGTATGCCATTCAGTTTGTGTAATGCTCCAGCAACGTTTCAACGTTGTATGATGTCTATATTTACTGACCTTATTGAGGATATTATGGAAGTATTTATGGACGACTTTTCTGTATATGGGAGTTCGTTTTCTTCTTGTTTGTCTAATTTGTGCAGGGTATTGCAAAGGTGCGAGGAGAAGCATCTAGTTCTCAACTGGGAGAAGTGTCACTTCATGGTCCGAGATGGGATAGTGCTTGGGCACAAGATATCAGAGAAAGGGATCGAAGTTGACAGGGCAAAAATAGAAGTCATGATGAGTTTGCAACCGCCTAATTCGGTTAAGGGAATCCGCAGTTTTCTGGGACACGTGGGATTCTACCGTCACTTCATCAAAGACTTTTCTAAGATTGCTAGTCCCCTTACGAGATTACTGTGTAAGGAGGTGAAGTTTGAATTTGATAGTGACTGTTTGGCGGCTTTTCACACCATTAAGGGAGCCTTGGTTAGTGCACCGATAGTACAACCGCCAGATTGGGAGCTACCATTTGAGGTCATGACGGATGCAAGTGATTTTGCTGTGGGAGCTGTTCTGGGTCAGAGGAGAGACAAGAAGCTCCATGTGATTTATTATGCCAGTCGGACGATGGACGATGCTCAGTGTCAGTACGCCACTACCGAGAAGGAATTATTACCGATTGTTTTCGCTTTTAAGAAGTTCAGGTCATACCTCGTCGGATCGAAGGTAATTGTTCACACAGACCATGCTGCATTGAAGTATTTGCTAACGAAGAAGGATGCAAAACCCAGGTTACTGAGGTGGATTCTGTTGCTATAAGAGTTCGATCTAGAGATAAAGGACAAGAAAGGGTCCGAAAATGGGGTTGCGGATCACTTGAGCAGATTGCAGATTGAAAAAGACACACCTATGGAGGATAGTCTACCAGATGAACAGATCTATTCTATCAGCACTTGCAAAATTTTCCGAGCACCTGACCGAGCACCCGACCGAGCACCCGATGGAGCACTGCTCACTTTGTTGGAGCACTCGCTCCAAAAACTTTTGTGAATCAATTCAGACCGTCCCTCCCGGTTTCCCATGGTTTGGAGAGATTGCAAACTTCTTGGCTGCTGACAAGGTTCCTGAGAACCTAGTGGGAAGCAGAAGGAAGAAGTTTTTCCGCGATGTTAGGCGGTATTTTTGGGATGAGCCGTTTCTGTACAAACAATGTTCTGATGGGCTGTATAGGAGATGTGTGTCTGAGGCAAAGATCCCTGGGATCCTACAACATTGTCACAACTCGTCATATGCTGGGCACTTTGCCACATTCAAAACAGTTTCAAAGGCTTTACAAGCCGGTTATCGGTGGCCGACGATGTTCCGTGATGCGCACAGGTTTGTCTCTAGGTGCAATACGTGTCAAAGGCAAGGGAACATCAGCAAGCGCAATAAGATGCCCCAGAATTTTATTCTGGAAGTTGAAGTTTTTGATGTATGGGGCATAGACTTCATGGGACCCTTTCCATCCTCCTATGGTAATGAGTACATTCTAGTGGCTGTTGATTATGTTTCTAAGTGGGTTGAAGCGCTGGCTAGCCCAACTAATGATGCTAGAGTGGTTATCAAGATGTTCAAGAGTGTCATCTTTCCGAGGTTTGGAGTCCCTAGAGTGGTGATTAGCGATGGAGGCTTACAGTTCATAAACAAGGTTTTTGAGAACTTGTTGAAGAAGAATGGCGTTACACATAAGGTAGCTAAACGCGAAAGGAGACGAATTCGTGGTAAATGGCCAAACTCCGCCTCTTGCTACCGTGACTCCAAGCTCCACGTCTCATCATGCCTCCGAAGCAGTTTTTCGCCACTAACAAGGGCAAAAGGCAAAGCTAGCACCTCCACACGGTCCGCCCCCACCGAGAGACTCGCCACGCACCTGTGGCCCCGCCCCGAAAACACGCCTTTCGATCTCGGAATCAAGGAGCTTCCGCCCATCTCACCGGATTCGTGGGACACTCGCGATGCCTATTACTACAATCAACTCCTCAGGCTGAAGCTAGAGCCTACGAGGTACATGTGCGAGACGACGCTTCAGCAACTAGGTCTCCAAGACCAAGTTCGGAGGATCCTAAGCCACGCACATTGCATGTCTTTCGCGCTAGAGGAAGATGTGCTTTACCCAAACCTTGTGAGACAATGCCTAGCCACAGCCACTCTCACTTACAAAGATCCGGACTCCCCAACACTTGAAGAAGGTATATTTTCGTTCTTTGCTGGAAGAACGAAGTACAACATAGCTATGTGGGATTTTTGCGTTTTGTATGGTTTCCGGGAGACGGTCACCAAACTGGATTCACCAAAGACATTCGCGCAGTCCAAAGAATTCTGGAGCCATATCGCCTCAGGCCCTTACTCGTCCAACTTCGCAAGTAAAAACCGCCTCCATTATCCCGCACTTCGCATTTGTGCAAGAATATTCAGCAACATGCTTTTTGCCCAAGCTGTAGGTAACAAGGTCCATATCGATGAGTTGCTGTTATTATTCTTGGGATGTGCTCATATTGTAGGGAATGGGAACACGGAACAATTCGAGGTGTACCGTTCCAACTTAGGCGTCCACTTTGCCGAGGTGATTTGCGGAATCAAGGACAGCCCAATGGAGAACAACAAGGGACAGAGAGTTGAGCGAATAGGGAGTCTCCTAACTCCGCTATTTCGCCATCACCGAGTGGATCTCTCATCCGCCTCATGTGTGACCCAGCTATCACGAATGGATATGAAGCACCTGCTCGCATCCAAGATCATCCTTGCACCGTCCAACTACCAGTTCATTACTGCGACCGGGGAGTCTAGCCTCATCGAGCTTCCGAACCCGGCCGCGACTGAACTCTACACTATGGACGATCTTGCGTTCTAGCCACCACCACAGTACCTCATCCCCATCCCGGACCGATCATCATCAGCTAGGGCGAGCACATCTCATCGAAGCATATCTCGTCATGACACCGACGATGATGCCACATCGGTCCCACGCCTCGCACTTCCTTATCATGCCGCCTCTACTCAAGGTGAGTTTGATCTTCCACCCATCTCTGATGATGCTGACACTGCCGAGTACAGGAGGTGGATGATCGAGTCAACAAAAAGAAACAATAGCCTCATGCAGAGGATCATGCAAACGTTGGCACGAGGATGTTGCCATACCATCGCCGCAGCAGCTGCCACGCCCCAGCCTTCAAACTCAACCTCAGGCTCCGGGCAGCCATTGCACCATAGAAAGAGGCGAGCACCTGCTCCACCAGGGTGCTCCATGGGTGATGACTCCGACACCGCCACTACTCAGTGATATCCCCCTTTACCCTCTATCTCCATTGTATTATCCATATCTGTTTTTATTTTTCTTTGTCGCCAATCTCTCGCTCTTTTTCACACCGGAGACGGTGTGATTTAAGTCCGGGGGAGGTTAGCTATTTTATTTTATTGAGTCTTGTTGTTGTGTCAGTCCCAAGAGTCTTATATTTTTAGTGAATCAGGTCCTGTGCTTGGTTTATTTTTTTTATTGAGTCTATTTTAGTGAGTCAAAAGCTTGTTTGGGAATTATGAACTTGATCTATTGGATTTATTTTCGGACTAAGGATTACTTGTATGACTCACAGCTTGGCCAAAGTTCTGTATCGGAAAGGCATTGGGCGGATTGAATATTCCCCAAAGCTCACGCTCAGCGGGAAATAGGCTGAACCTATGTCATCTCTGATTTTTATTGGACCCTAACCTGATCTTCAATTTCTTTCTCAGGGGTTTGATGTTCATTAGGGAAGACCTATTCGAGCCAAACAAGACCACACAACTCTCCACAAAGTATGATACTCCTCTCTCACTCCCCTTTATTACACCGAGAAAAAGAAAGAAAAGAAAAGAAAAAGAAATAAAAAGGAGAAGTTCAAAGCAACAAGCCAAAGTGAACCAAGGGATGATGCGTAGACCCGTGTATCCTTTGTGACCTCATGGAAAGCTCGTTGTAAGGGAAACTAAAAATCGAAGTGAACCAAGGGATGATGCGTAGACCTGTGTATCCTTTGTGACCTCATGGAGATTCGTCCCACAAAAATAAAGAAGAAGCATCAGAAAAGTGATGGCTGTGATAAAGGGTGAAGCATCGGCAAATGAAAACCGATGGCTGTAAAGAATAAACAAAAAGATGATGGCGTGGAAAGAGGGAAAGAGGGGAGAAAAAAGTTATATGGGAGAGGGTCTTTGGTTAGAAGAAGTTGGCACCTTTTGGACCGATTTCCCTTGGTAAGATCACTGTACTTTATTTTCATTAATCTATGTAAGAGATAACAGTGGGGATTCCGAAACTTCTGTTGGGTTTTGAGTTATTAAGGTTAGGTTATGAACCCCACGGCTAATTACAGTACATGTCCTAAGGTCCAGTGAAGAAAGTATGAAGTTCAAAATTTTTCCAACAAGCAAGTGAGTTCTCGTGATTTTCAAACCTCTTCTCAGTTCTTGATCTTGTTTTGTTTGAGGACAAACAAAGGTCTAAGTCCGGGGGAGTTGATATATTAGTATTTTGTCCCATTTTAGCTAGTCTTTTCATATTGTTTTCGAGTCTTTTCGAGTCTTTTTGTGTCTTTTCAGGTATTTTAAGGCTCTGGAGCATGGATTGAAGATGTTGGAAGACATTGGAGCAAAAGGAGCAAATTTGAGCCAAAAGACGATTTTCCGCCTGGTCGAGCACCTGCTCGGACCTGGCGAGCACCTGCTCGACCTATTTTACCTAGGGACGCGTTTTTAATTTAATTTATTTTATTTTTAGAATAAATAGAGGCAAGCCGCCTCAGACTTGTATCACGTTCGTTCTCAGACTCAGTTCTCGTTCTAGGTTTTATTTTGGTTTTCAAGACTCCACACTTTGTTCCTTTGTTCGATTTGGATTTATATTATTCAGCCTTGGATCTCTATTCTCCTACTGTCGATCAATCCACAACTTGTTTGAGAAGTTTTCCTGAAGCTTATTCTTTCAATAAATCATGAATTCATCTCCTTGCTTTGTTGTGTTTGATTTTGCCATGTGTGAGTAGATCCATAGCTAGGTTAGGGTTTCAATGGTGATTTAGGTTGTCAATGGCTGAGCACAAATAGGATCGGAATTTATATGTCTTCGCCAATAGGGGTTTGTAATGCCTAGGTTAGCTTGATCACCTAGCCTATGATTTTTAGGTTAAACTTATTCATGAGAGTGCTCTAGGTTGCTAGAAAAATCATTGGTGAGCAATTGGTGCGTAGCCAACTAGAGTTGATTGCTACGATAGATTGTGAACATATTGAACCTGTTTGTTAATGCTTATCGTCTTCATTAGATCCGGGCGAGAGTTTTGGTATCTAGGTTGTTAGATAAAGGTATCGATACATCACGAGAGTGGGGCGACATTAATTTGTGTTTGAGTTCTAGACCGGTAGTTAATTAGCCCTGAATAGTTGCTCAGCCTTGTCTCCTAATCACTAGCGAAATACTTTGACCTAGTGTTTTTATTAATTGTTTTTACATCGATTCATTTAATTGTTTGCTGTTCCGAAAATCACACAAAAACCATATTGTATTAGCTTTAAATTAAAACCTCATAATTTCATAGTGTAACCTTGGTCTGTGTAGATTCGATTCCTTTTATACTATTGCGATTGTTCTGTACACTTGCAGTATTTAATTGGGTTAAAACTCGACATATCACCTACAAAAGTTTTCCATAAAACAAAAAAAAAACAAATAAAAGATGCTTAAAACTATAACCTATTAGTTTAGTATTATTTGGACAAAATTAACACTCATATATATTCTCTACTTTAAAAAAAAATGTTCAATGACAAATGTGTTATATAAAATGTGTTATGACAAACCCTGTAGCTTCTTAGAATTCTAATCACATTCTCTCTCTGACCGGCCAAAAATTCATTATCAGATACCAATCCGTCTTCTTACAATCAATAAATTCATATCTAAAAATACAGAAATGAGTCAATGACTATTAAAAATTGACGGTTACACATTCAAAATAACAACAAGTCATTAAATATATAAACTTCAACTAATGGGAAAATCATTGAAACAAAAAGGGAAAAATAAACGTCCAAGGAAATCAAACATACCAAAATATATATATATATATACTAAAGATTCCCATAAACCAAATGAAAACAAGAAAATATGGAAGATACACAAAATCTAGCCTACTCTTTCTCATTCCAAACTCAACCACCTACTTCACACAACACAAATGAAATCCATCTCATTATCAAACGCCCACATACACATCAAACTGATATCGTTATACAATTACCTTTCACAGCTACCAACGCCAGCCCAACATGGGAATCTATGAGAAGCAATCTGGAATTTTTTCTAACCTATCATGAAATAACAGAACTCAACGCAAAAAGAATGACTGCAAACTTCTGCAACTTCATCAATGCCGTAGGAATATCAACACAAACAGAAAGAGGTATGCATGTTATTCTATACTTCCAAGTTACTGATTACAGCTTACACGCTATGTCAAGGATAGACACAGACGTACTCATTGCTGATCTACAAACTACAAAATGAATCGCAACTTCAGAAGAAGAAACAGAGGAGTGCCCAATTTGCCTACAAACATTTAGAGGAAGAGCTGAGATTAACAAACTACCATGTAATCACATATATCACCATGAATGTATTATCACCTGGTTGTATACCAGAATAAGTTGTCCAATATGTAGAGCAACAGATCTCTAAGGTTATTGCTCCATTGCACAATCCAATCAACTCTACACTTATCTCTTTAAACCAAAGTTGACAGCCTCTATTTACTAATTCATTTTACTAATGCTTATGCTCAACCACAACATCAAGTTCACCATAAAATCAATCATCATCTAATCGCCTCACCAACTCACATTCCCTGTTAAATATAAAAACAGGCAAATCAAGCATTCTAAAAAAACCACTTTTATCATATTTTAATTCCTACAGTTCCAGACAGCAGAGCAACTCAAACCAATGAGCCATGAAATTAAACCAAATAAAAAAACTGAAATAAAAGAAGGCAAAACAAAGATGCTATAAAGACAGGAATTACATCAAACACTTCATCTGCATATAACATCAAAATAACCAGCACCAAACAAATTTAAAACAGACAATTTCCATTCCAATCTGCTTACATATAATCTTAAATATATATATATATATATATATATAATTTATTAACTAATTCAGAAATGAGCCTAGAAATAAATTTTATATACACATACAGATTTGCCTATGATCGTACCAAGAGCCTTAGCACCGACCTTGAGGATGTCCGAAATCTGACGGCATAGCCTGGTATGTTTGTGAAGACATTCAAACTTCACAACTTTGTCCTATTTACGACAAATCAAACAACTAGCTATAAGATGTCAAAGTTGAGAATCAACCATTTTATTTCAGTGGTAGTTTATCTTTTAAAAATTATAAAATCAAAACGAAATAAACAGAGCCAGAAATCAGACCAAAACTATTACCAGATTAAATAAAAATATAATTAAAATAGTAAAATTATTTCAAACTCCTCACTACAAAGGTTTACTAACTACAATTCAACCCACTAATAGGACAATTTCTACCCAATGCAAATTGTAGCCCAAAAGTCAAATATGCAATAGAAAAATGGACCATTTAAACAATTAAGTCACAAGTATAAAAAATATAAAAAATATCAATACTATATTACAATCATAGATGAGAAAAAATTGTAACGTTTAAAAGTAATACATAAATGAAGAATAAGAAACAAAACAAATAATAACATTATAATAAAGTGTTTAAAATGAAAAGAAATCGTGGACATGACCCAAACTAAGTCTTTCAAACATATAACTCTTCCTCTTCTTTGGTAAAATTTGGGGTTAAACCAAACTTGACAACATTGTAAAACTCTCGAAAAACCACAACTGAAACAGGTCCTCAGTCGTCCCAACTTCTTATAACTTCTTATGTGTTTTGCCCTTTCTCCATCCTACACATCATTTACAAACAATAATCACATGTAACATGTCCAAAAAAAATGAAAATAAATAATGTGCAAAATAAAATATAAACTAATGACCATACTTTGTCAATAAATTGAAATAGAAATTTTATTGCTGTGCTACATGAAGGTCTCTTAATCCATTTTTCAGAAACCTGAAACATATAAGAAATTATATTACAATTCAAAGATCAAGAAAATAAAAAACCAAAAATAACTTCGTACCTTATTGTACATGAACTCCTGAGGTTCCTTTGCATAAACCGGATAAACACGAGAATCAAACAAGAAATCATTTATTTGTTTAGATGAGTCGATGGACGGAAGATGGATATGGACCATTACGAGTTTTGGAAAGATAAATATGTTTCTGGGGAAAATTGGGAGTATACAAAGTAAAGCAAAAGTAGCTGATATTTATAGGAGAATAAGTATGGTCATGTGTAGTTCTCAAATTAAAAATGTGAGTAACTTATGATTTAAATTTGTATCAGCCTTTACTTCATACCAAATTATTAAAAATACGGTAAAAGTAATTTTGGAAATGAAATATTGCATTAAATTGAAAATAATAAATCACAATAAATAAAGAAAAACATTAAAAATCAAATTACAAAAAAAAAATATCAAACCAAAATCATACATTAAAAGACAGAATATTTTACAGACTTACTACAATAAATCACATAAATATTGGAATAAGTTTTATAAGTCAAACATAAATTAAGGACTAACGATGGTTAAAAAAACTAATATTAATAAGGACACCCTCATAGCCAATCTCCAGAGATCTGTTAGAAGTGCAATCCATGAAGACGAAAGTGAATAAACACAATACCTTGCAATCACAAATTTCATTATCAATGTATAGTGCATTGGATCCAAATCAACAAACTAGCCCCATATGTAGGAAAAAATCTATAAAAAATATATCGCTACTAAAACAAACCACATCTTTTATATTATGAATAATTATACATTTAAAATGTAATAAAAATTGATAAAAAATAAGTCAATATCTACAATATTAAAAAACTCTACACGCCAGTTATTTCTAATCATAATTTCAATATTAAACAATCATCATCTAATAACATAACACATTTGTAGAAAAATATACTCAGAACAATAAAAATTTAAACAAACAAATCATTTTTATATCCGACAAACGAAAAAATTAAGAAAAAAAATACAACACTTCTATAAACTATAAAAAATATTTTGAAGTATCCGGGCGTAGCCCGGAGTTACCCAGTCCCCTAGTATATACGAAAGAGGAAGGGAACTCTCCCTTGACACGTCAGCACGGGAGAGGCTTCCACCTGTCAACTTAAAAAAAAAACGCAATGAAATCGAAACATCGGCGCGGCTCCTCTTCTCTGCTTGATTTGAATCAATTTCTCAAATGTCCTTTTCTGTGTTTCCCTTTTCTTTCATACCCTCATCAATCTTTTGTATCCCTCATTTTAATGAAAACCCGAAAATGCCCTTAATTTTTTTTAATTAAAATTATTTAAATTAAATCTGCACTCACCGTAAGTACAACTTGGTACCAGTTGTACCCAGATGTACCCAGTTATACCCCAGTTATACCCTAGTTATACTCATCCTGGGTACAACTGGTAGATGTACCCAGTTATACCCATTCTGGGTACAACTGGTATCCAGTTGTACCGAGTTATACTCGGGATTGGGGATTCGAACCTTGACGCCAGAACAACTCGAAGCGCCCACAAACTTCGAACCATCGAGCTCTCTGTGTTTTTCGTCGAAACACTTACAATTTAATACTATTTAATCCTTATTTGGCCAGTTTCTAATTTCATTAAGGATAAAATCGTCATTTTATAGTGGATTTATAGAGGAAGGACATAACTGATTAAATTTTACAGATAAGGTCATTTTAGATTAAAGCTAGCTTGATTTTCCGTTTTACAAATTGAAATCGAAAAGCCAATCATCACCACCGTTGGCTCGAAAACTGAAATTTAAAACTTCACTTTCCCTTACGCCCTTATTTAATTGCCATGGTTAATCGAATCTCTATCATCGCATATCCAATGAGGATTCTGGCGAAAGAGTAATCAGGTAATTGCTACGAGTCGACTCACCCGAACTGTCAAGTAGAGACACTGAAGAGTATTCAATCAGGTAGTTTTCATTTTCTTACATTTTATTTGTGGTTTCTCAAAAAAATGCTGTGAAATTAAAGCAGGTATTGATGATTTTTAGTGTCAATTGATTTGATTATGTATTGAGGAAATTATTAGACTGGTTTTGATACAAATGTTCTATCTGATATTTTGTGTTTCGGTTGTTGCTCTCTACTGACTGAGAACTCCTTTGAGCAGGATGCATGATCGTCTAGAGCCGACGAGGGTAAAGTGGTGACTACTCAGAGCAATGTTAAAATGGTGACTTATCATTATTTTTAGTAAAATAATCTAACAAAAAATTGGTTCATTTTGTTTATACAGCTTCAGAGACATTTGCAAGCATACACCTTTCCATCTATTGAAAGGTTGAGACAGAAGGAGCAAAGTCTTCACAGACGCATGCTGAGGGTGAGAGAGACGTACTCATATTGAAATAACTTACCTCTATATGTCAGTCCAGATTACAGTCAAAGTTACATTTACTTTTAATTGTGTTCTGCCTTCTGGCTTGGGTGCTTGTAGGTGATGAGAATAATAGAGGGCTTAGAGTGGAAGGGTTTCCCGTTACCCTTGAAAAAAGGAGAGGCTGAACTTTCTGAGAAGTTACTGCAATAACAAGAAGACATCTCTGTTTCATTTTTTTTAATATTTAATTCCTACTCAAGGTTTACAAAGTTTGATGTCGAAGAATGTTTGTGGATTCTCAGGTGAAAGTTCCTGGAGCAGAGCTTCCTAGCAGGATGCAAAGTCTGCAGACAATATCTCGTGCTCAGTCAAGTTTAATATCTGCTGGTAGTTCCCTTTATCTCCCTGTCTCATCTAAAATAGAGGAGCAGAGTTTGATCGATATGCAGGAGGTATGATATGCAACATCTTTGGTCATTAACCTCTAAATTGGTGTATGGATATTTTGATTTTCTTTTGGAAGGTACTGTAGAAAACTGTGTAACTGTTTTGAACACTGTAAATAGGTATTGCAACAAGAGACTTAAACCATAGGAAGGCTTGGGAACGTATTGAAGCGAGACATGAGGGACATGGAAATAATGGTGGCTGAAAATACATAAAAGTGAACCGGTAATTACTACAGTTTCGGTAAGACCTTGAACTTGTTTGGGAAATTTGTTATCTTTTCCGGGTTCAGCCCTCAATAGCATTGTTGTCTTTCTGTCTTTTTTCTTGATTTGGATCAGACCAAATCTGCATATGACCTGTTCTGCTATCACTGAATGTTGATTCCACCTGATGCACGAATCTGGAAACTGAGTTAAAATGTTCTTTAAATTCTTCCTAGAAACAGTATTATCATTGAATAATAAGGGATTTCGTTTTTCTGTGTTATTTTTGTGTGTTGTTGTTACAGATCAATTAGATCGAACTTGATGCGTTTTTGGTGATTATCTTCAAATCATGTATACGCAATGCACAAGAAATTACAGCTCACAACTACATGCTGCAAAATCCGTAGGAGGACAAATGAAACATTAAGGTATTAGTTTATCAAAAGAAAGCTTTTCTGAAACTTTTGAATTCGGACTGAATGATTTTGGTTCCATTAAGCTAATTTGGATTCACAGGCATCGGACTGATAAGTTTGTATCATGAAGCTCGAGAGTGTTTTGGATTTTATCATTGGTACTGATCGATTTCTAAAAGCAAGAGTCTAAATAATTTGGCAGGATCAAGGATGGATTTTCATAGCTGAGGATTGGATTCAGTTCAGAATAGAGCTCAAGACATCAATGGGGTTTGCTGATGTAGATATATTCTTGTCTGGCTGTTTTCTCTGATTTTCTTATTCATTGTTCCGTAGTCAGTCTCATACATACTGGTAAGTTTCAGGAAGTAGAAGAACCACTCATGGATGATATAAATACAAAGGTTAGCATTTGTCCTTGATCGAGTTTCACGAGATCATGTTTTCATTTCCTTGATTTAGAATATATCATTCAGATTGACAAAATACCTATGTGAGCGTGGGTCAAGGATATTGTGACAAAGGTGATAACACACACACACATTCCTTTAAGATCATTGCTCATTCAATAAAAAGCTCATTGCTTTTTGGTTTGAATCAATAGATAGTTGGATTGGGTTGGTTTGGATTTAGAATAAAACATATCCTTTTCACTTGGAAACCGAATTTGACAAAAATAAAAAGTGGTGGTTCTGTTTTTAAAACCTACAATGATCAAATATGCAGATTGAGCTGAATAGTAGAAGAATCGTGAATGTATTGGCTTTCTCTTGATAACTATAATGATGGACAAGTGGTGGTTCTGTTTTTAGGTTTTTGTCTTAGAAAGGATGCAATTAGAGATTTATCAACAAGAATTAAATGAACTAAGTCGAGTTCATTCGATGTCAAGCAACAAAAAGAAAGAAATACCGCTTAGTCACCAACGATCCAATTCGAAGTGATATTGTTTTTAAACTCAAACTCTTTCTTTATGGTTTTTCATCCATGTCTCTTTCTTATTTTCCCACCGAGGATGGTGTGATTTAAGTCTGGGGGAAGGATGTTCTATCCTTTATTGATACTACTTTCTATTTTGTTGACTTGAGCCTTTTTCCACTTTTTATATTTATAATTTCGCTGATTTTACGCTATTTTTATTCGAGTCAATTTTTTTTTATTGAGTCAAAATTGTTAGGGGATTATGATCTTGTTTTATTGGATTAGCTGAATTGGCTAACACTCTCATGACTCAAAGCTTGACCACAGAGCTGAAGTTCGCAAAGGCTATGGGTTGACTGATATCATTATATTTTACATGTTTTTAACCTTCATATATCATCATTTTAGTATAGTTTCATCCATTGTTTATACCACTTTACATCTTATTCGTCATCTTAGAGTATTTAGGACATTTTGCACAAGCATTGCATACATGGTGCATATTTGAGTGGTATTAGGTGCTTTTGGAGCTAAGGATCACAAACTGGGAGATTCGCACCTGACTTAACCTGGACTGCTCGATCAGAGAGCTCGAGTGAATATGCCTTGGAGGACACGTCAAGTCTACTCGACCTGGACTGCTCGATCGGAGGGCTCGAGTGAAGATAACTTAGAGAAGAAGTCACCGCTACTCGACTTGGATTGCTCGAGTGGATGAGCGAGTGAAGAAGCTGTTTTTGGAAGAAGCACTCGACCAACACCACTCGACCATGGTGCTCGAGTGAAATCCCCTTCCCAAGAACTGATTAAGTGTTTTATCTTTTAGTTCTCTTAGGGCTTGCAGCCCCTTTTGTATAAATACCTCTTGTCTGTTATTAACAAAAGGTAGCCTCTTTTATTCTTATTCTTCATTTTCAGACTTTGTAACTCAAATCTCTTTTGATTTATTGAGTTTTTGCATTTATTTTTTTCTGCAATATTGTTCATCTCGTCATTATCTACATCTTATGTTGGTTATAGCATTTTCTGAGTTTTTGCATTTGGTGATGATGATGATTGCTGAGTAGTTTAATTAGGGTTCTTAGGTATGAGTTAGATTGGTATTTGCTCTTTATTGATCTGGGTATATTGAGTATTGATTGAATTTTAGATTTCTTGTCTGGGTGAGTGATCTCAATGCTTGTTCTTCTCTGATCAAATTGGAACTTGATATCAAGTAATCTCCACACAACAGTGTTGATGAGATTGATGGATTCAACTTTTTCCAGAAAATTAGTTACACTAGCCTCTTGATCTAGATTTAAATAGGGTGTTTGTAACGCCCGTGTTCCAAAATTTAAATTATTTTGGGTTTGACGAATTAATTATCCGGAATTAATCCAAGGAGAATAATTAATTGGGAGTGGAATAATTATTTTGGGTTAATTAGAGTGAGTTTTAAGTTGAATCAAAAAATTTGGGCTTGATTTGTAAAGAAGGAGAAAGTTGGGGGATATATTTGATAAATTCCAAGATTGGAGATATTTTTCTCCACAAGTCAAAACCATCTTTGCTTCTTCTTCTTTCTCCTTGTCGCCACTTTTGAGAGAGAAAGAGAGAGCTTGTGAGCTCAAGAGAAGAAGAGAAAGAAGGGGTTTAGCTTGGTTCTTTGATGTGTAAGGAGTAGAATTGATGTTTAAGCTTAACTTGAAGCTTGGATTGAGCTTGGAAAAGAAAGCTTGAAGCTAGAGGAGCTTTGAGTGGAAGAGGGAGAGGCCAAAGCTTTGGTGAAAGGAGGGAGAGACAGAACTGTCAGAGTCCGGTAGAGAAGAGATTCGACCTAGAAAATCGTTGGCAAAGATGCGATTTGGACCAGCGTGTATTCAAAGGGAGATCGCGAGTGAATCTTCCGTCGGATCCTCACGAAATTTTGTGGGTAGCTTCAGGACATCTAGAGGAAGATTTTCAACGGTGATATTTGAATGTGCACGGTTAGATTTCGTTTTGTGATCCCATCTTTCAGGCTAGTGTTTTGTTATTTTTCCAGAATTTTACAGTTGAGGTTAAATGTTGTTTTTGGTTGTTGTGGTTGGCTGTAGGGTGAGTTGAGCAACTATTGGCGAGTGGGAAGTCACTGCTGGTTGGGGGATTGTTGTTTTTGGTTTGAAAATCATCTTTGTTTTTAAGGTGAGTACGGGACCATAGGTTATGTAAGCATTGTGTGTGCTTGTTGTGTGATGTGTATGTGTTGAGTTGGGTCCTTGTGGATTCCATGAGTTTTATTGCTTGTTTACCCTATTGTTAGGGATGCGGTTATTGCCTTTGTGTTGGGAGTTTCAAGTTGTGAAGTTATGGGGGGTTGGTTGCCTTAGTGTGGCAAGAGGCAAGAGCAATTGTCAGCTTTGGGCGTAGAGGCTGGATCGATCGATTCATAGGCAGATCGATCGATTCATAGGCAGATCGATCGATCCAGTCTGTGGTGTTTTAGCCGTAAGATGTTTGGATCGATCTCTCATTCTGTGACTTGTGTTTTTCTTGTGGTTGTGAATTGTTTGCATTGTATGTTTGCTTGGATGCTTTCTTATAACATATTGATGGGAGGATCGTCTCACTCAGCGTTTGGTTTACCATGTTGATGCATCACTTTTATCGATGCATGTAAAAATAAGGTGTGATCGTGGAATCGAAGGCGATGAGGGGAGGATGATTAGGACTCATAGTTTTGCTGTTTTTGTCGTTTTCGCTAGGTTGTTAGAACTGATAGTTTTGTGGTTAAGTGCGAGTCTTACCTCGGGTTCGTAAGTGTATTTGCAGGGTTGTATTATGAATGTTTAACGTTTGTGGAATATTAAATATTAATATTAAAAAAAATGAGTGCGGTCGTTTCAGTGTGTATCCTATCCAAGGGAATTAGTTGTTAGGAAGTTTTGTTGGCTTTAAGAAATTGGTGTTCATTGCTTGTCTAATTGTATGACTCTGGCAGAATCGGGTATGTCAGCAATTAGACTCGAGGCTTAGTAGCACGACATTATATTAGGCTGATTTAGAATTTTTTGTCAAGAGAATAGCCTGATTGGATGATTTTGTCAATTACCCAGGTTGATTAAGAGTAGATGCTAGTCAATAAGCCCATGTCTGAGATCCCTTTTCCTTTCTGATTGATTTAATTCCATGTTATTGCTCTGTTTTGTTTTGTTTACTTTTGCTCTTACCACTTGATCCCTACTACTCGACCAAGTAGGTCGAGTGCTTCACTCTTTTTGTCGTTTTCAGTTACCATTCGATTGCATCTACTCGACCAAGTAAGTTGAGTACTTTCCTATTTTGTTGTTTTCTGCACTACTCGATCTCCTCACTCGACCACTTAGATCGAGTGCCTTCTTTACTCTGTTTTCATTATATGCTCGAACAGACACCTCGAGTTGGGTCTTTACTTGCTTTATTTGCATCTTTTAGGTTGTTGGACAAAAACTTCACCTATATGGCTTGACTTAAATTGAACTGATCACATCCTGATTGCTAACACACTTCCTGATTAGATTGACATTGTACACCCCACCAGATACTTACCACTATATTACATTGATTGAATATATCCTTATTTTTGCATAATGCTTGCTGTTGTGTGAAAATATGTTGTTTCAATTTGGCACCGTTGCCATTTAGGAAGATTTGTGTTACATTTAGGATTTCTCTTCTTTTTAAGATCAAGTTCTTTTTAATCTAGTTACTCACTTGTTTACTTTGATTTTCTCTGTTTTATTTAGGTACCAGTACTGAAGAGCATTCAGCTTGACCACAATGAAAGAGATACATGATTTGAATGAGAAATTGGATAAACTCTTAAGAGCACAACAGAAGCAGGTTCACTTAGCTTGTGGGGGTCAGTTCTATCATCCACATCAACAACAACATTAAAACCAGTATTTCATCCCCTACCATCAGAGTCAAGGATTAATTCCTCAACAACAATTCCAAGAAGGTTATCACCAACCACCAGTCATAAAATCACCAACTAGTTTTGCTCCTCAGAAACCATAAATAACCAATGCCCCAGACCTTGATATCAAGAATATGGTACAGCAGATTCTACAGGGCCAGGCAAATGGTGAGAAAGAGACCTCAAAGAAATTTGCAGAGGTGCATAATAAGATGGATTGTATTTTCACTTACCTCAACACCAAACTCGAGATTCTGAACTCAAGATTGAAGTTTCTTGAAGACATAAGTGCATCATCCTCCAATAACTCTAATGGGTAGCTACCAGGCAAAGCAGTTTAATACCCTAAAGATTCTGCCAATATTTATGCCATCAGCTCAGGACTAGCAGTTCACCTACCTTTCAAGAAGAGGTATGCAGAATTCACTGTGGACAGTGATACTCAAGCTGGGGGGGATTTTGCTCAGAAACTAAGAGAAGAGGACCTGCTCGAAGGCCCCACTCGATCATCACCTCGAGCTGAATCCATAAATGCTGAGAAACCTCAACTAACTCGAGCACACCACTCGAGCACCTGCTCGAGTTGATGCCATGACTGCAAAAGAGAAGAGATTTGCTAATCTTCAGGTTCTACTAACATGCCCTTACCCAAGAAGATTCAGGAAAGAGATAGTAGCTGGGTATGAAGCCATCTTATAGGAGGAACTGCAAGAGGTGGAAGCAAAGATGCCTTTGAAAAAAGCCATCAAGCTACTAGACCCATCAAATACCTTTCTGAGAGAAAGATTGCTGAAGAGAATCAAAGAGCAAGATGAATTGGCTATAAATAAAAATGAATGAAAGGCCATCACTGAGGAGAAGATTATTGTCCAAGAGAAGCTTGAAGATCCAGAATCTTTCACTCTACCATACTCTCTTAATCAAACAGTCTTTAGGAACTCACTCTGTGATCTTGGGTCCTCTGTTAACATCATCCCTTTGTCAGTGGCTGAGAGGTTAGGCTATGAGGATTACAAACCAAGTAAGATATATTTTGTTTTGGCTGACATAACTGTAAGAAGACCCTATGACATGCTTGACAACATGCCACTACGGATAGGGCACATGGAGGTGCCAATATATTTCATTGTGATGATGATGGACAAAGAACCACATGACCCCCTAATACTTGGGAGACCATTTTTCGCATTTGCTGGTGCCATAATAGATACACGGAGAGGGAAGATTGACCTCTATCTGGGATATGACCTAGTGATGAAGTTTAACATCACTAGTAGTGCAAGGAAGCCTACAATTGATGGTCATCTATTTTTCGTTAAAGGAACTGAAGATGAGGCACCCCCTGATGAGGTACCTAGCACTCCTTCTGGATCACTAGGTTAGATAAACCAAAGGGATTATTTATCTGATTACGAAGAGGTACCTAGCCCCTTTTGTATAAATACCCCTTGTCTCTTATTAATAAGGGGTCGTCTATTTTAACCCTAATCTATGCCTCTTAATTTTCTCTCTCTTGTTCTTTATTTTCAGACTTTGTAACTCAGATCTCTTTTAATATATTGAGTTTTTTCATTTATTTTCTTCTGCGATATTGATCATCTCATCATTATCTACATCTTATGTTGATTATAGTATTTTATGAGTTTTTGTATTTAGTGATGATGATGATTGCTGAGTAGTTTAATTAGGGTTCTTACACATGGGTTAGATTGGTATTTGCTCTTGATTGATCTGGGTATATTGAGTATTGATTCATTTTAAAATTCCCTTCTGGGTGAGTGATCTTAATGCTTGTTCTTTTCTGATCAATTGGAACTTGATATCAAGCAATCTCCACACGACACTATTAATGAGATTGCTGGATTCAACTTTTTTTAGAAACTAAGTTACACTAGCCTGTTGATCTAGATTTAAATAGGGTATGTTGGCTTTCACAAATTGGTGTTTATTGCTTGTCTAATTGTATTGCTCTGGCAGAATCAGATATGTCAGTAATTAGACTCGAGGCTTAGTAGCACAATAATGTATTAGGCTGATTTAGAATTTGGTGTTAATGGAATAGCATGATTGGATGAGTTTCTCAATTATCCAGGTTGATTAAGAGTAGTTGCTAGTCAATAAGCTCATGTCTGAGATCCCTTATCCTTTCTGATTGATTTAATTCCGTGTTATTGCTCTGTTTTGTCTTGTTTACTTGTGCTCTTACCACTCGATCCCTACTACTTGACCAAGTAGGTAGAGTGCTTCAGTATTTTTATCGTTTTCTGTTACCACTCGATTGCATCTACTCAACCAAGTGGGTCAAGTACTTTTCTTATTTTTTCATTTTCTGCACTACTCGATCTTCTCACTTGACCACTTAGATCGAGTGCCTTCTTTACTCTGTTTTCTTCATATGTTCGCTCACCCCACTTGAACTGACACCTCAAGTTGGGTCTTACTTGCTTTATTGCATCATTTAGGTTATTGGAAAAAATCTTCACCTATCTGGCTTGACTTAAATTGAACTGCTCACATTCTGATTGCATAACACACTTGCTGATTGGATTCACATTGTACACCTATACTACATTGATTGATTACATCCATATTTTTGCATAATGCTTGTTGTTGTGTGAAAATATGATGTTTCATTGCTTATTGCTCACAACTCAAACTTATATCTCTCCACTCTAAGACACCAAGTCTTATAGGCTCTGGGTATCCATACACTCCGCTCTTAGGCCACAAAGTCCTCCCGAGCTCTTGGTATCTAACTCATTGCACTCCACTTTGGGCAATATAACCTTACAAGTTATAGGTAATCACATACCACTATACTCTGGGTTATACACCTTATGATTTCTCTACATCGCACTCATATCACTCCACTCTAGGCATTATAACCTTATGGGTTCTCGGTATCACATACCACTCCACCTTGTACTATATATCTTATGTGTTCTGGGGATCATACTCATACCACTTCACTTTGGACAGTATAACCCTATGGGTTCTCAGTATCACATACCACTCCACCCTCAGCTATATAGCTTACGAGTTCTGGATATCATACCCATACCATTCCACTCTGGGTAGTATAACTTTACGGGTTCTCAGTATAACATACTACTCTACCCTGGGCTATATAGCTTACGAGTTCTGGGTATCAGAGGAACTATCCATCCTCCCTAGAGTTGTACAGGACCAAACCATCTTTTGAGCAACCATGACCATCGCCTATAAACACTCTCGACTGAAACTATCTGCCATGATCCGCGTACGACCTCGCAAGGTAATACTGACATCACCCATATTCCAAACCCGAAATATCAACCTTATATAACCAATACTCAGGTTATCTCAACGCATACCCAGTCACTCAGGTTATCTCACCGCATACCCAGTCACTCAGGGTACCCCCATAATCTCTTTCCAATTATAACTCAAGTTTTTAATTCTCTATAAAACCTCTTTCCAGAACCTTATGTTTTCTTACTCTCATAACAATACTAGTCATCAACAATAAGAACTATCCATTTTATTAAACTAATCATGCATTATCGTTTACCACACCAAAACGAACTACATATCTATGGCATCCTCATTCATTAACAATAAGAAATACTCATCTTATTTAACTCATTAAGAATACTTCAACATCAGATTCAATTCCTCAGAACCTCATCACAACATATTCAAACTCTTCGAATATTCAACGCAGCGTATCATATTCTTTAGGATAATAACTCACTATATTCCATTTCTGGAATGTCACCCCTAGAGGTGTCAAAATGGGCGGGCCGCTAATGGTCTATCCATGTCCAATACATTATGGACGATACATGGACAGCCCATTTACGAAATGGGTTAAAATGGTTTATGCCCAAATTTTTCCCCAGACAAAATGGGCTAGACACTATTGAACAATGGACGGCTCATGGCTACAAAAATCTAGGGAAAAGTTAATTTTTCCGCCAAATCGTGTAAACACAATTCCTGCCAAAAACGCAAAAATATATTTACCCGCAAAAAATGCGAAAACATATTTTCCCACCAAAAACTATTGGACCATGGACAGCCCATTTGGCACAGGCGTTAATGGGCTTAGTCGTTAATGGACACGGGCGTGAATGGACACGGTCAGTATTTTGTCCACAGTCATAATGGACAACATTGGACTGGTCAAAATGAACGTGGACAGCCCATTTTGACACCTCTAGTCACCATATCATAATCTATAAATCTGACTATCACCTACCTCATATCCTGTAGTTTAGGATATTAACACAACATGTCCAATAACCCCGGACATCATCAATACATATCCAATACCTCAGGATATCTACATTTCATATCCAATGCCTCAGGATATCAACAAAAGGTATTATATTCTAGAATGTCAAACAGAACATATCCTAACTCTCGAATATCTAGAATGCTCTTGTTCCCTTATGATTAACAACATGGCACTCACCAGCCATCATTAATAAAATACTAACCCGTATTTTATTAATCTCAACATGTAACAATCATTTATGACTCCAAAATAAAAATACAACATACATCAACACTAGGAAACATAGATGATAAATTCTTTCCCATTAGAAGTGGTCTGCCTTCGAAGCTCAAACCTCGATCCCGACTTCTTCTCAACCAACTTGGAGAATTCCAAATCCATCATCGCCTCTTATCCCAAAGTTTCTTCCTCAACCTCGTCACAATCCCACAAGACCCTGATCATCGGAACTTTCTTCCTACGATCCTTCTTGACTCTGTTATCGAGAATTCTCACCGGTCTTGCCTCTACTTTCATATTAGGTTGAAGATCTGATAGAATCTTAGCCATAACTTCATCATCTTTACGCAAGAACTTCTTCAGTATTGACACTAGGAAAACCTTGTGAAATGTCCGCATAATTCCAGGTAACTCCAACTGATGTGCAACTGATTCAACCCGCTCAACAATCCTGAATGGACCTATATACCTCAGACTTAACTTAGTCTCTATAATGGACCCGTTAGGACCCCATAACATAGCCATCTTGAGATACACTCTATCTCCCACCTCAAACTCGAGGTATTTTCCCCTCTTATCGCCATAACTCTTTTGCCAATCATGCGCTTCTTTCATATTTAGCTTCAAAACTCGGATTTTCTCCGTACTTTCCTGAACAAAAATCTGCACCAAACATGCTCCTCTCCCCCCCCTCACTTGGGTCCAAGATAATGGTGTACGACATGGCCTCCCTTACAGTGCCTTATGTGGAGCAATCCCAATACTCGCCTCGTAGCTATTGTTATACGTAAAAACTACCAAGTTCAAGTAATCTATCCACTGACCACCCCTGTCAAGCACACACATCCTCAACAAATCCTTGAGAGTCTGGATGGTCTTCTCGGATTGTACATCCTTCTGAGGGTGATAAGCCGTACTCATGTGTACTTTAGTGCATATCTCAGCCTGTAAAAGCCTTCCAAAACACCAAAGTTGAAACAACCACACTTTTGTTTTTTACATGCAATTACTTAATAAATAAACGCCCATACATTTAAATATTCTCCAAGTAATTAATATACAACAAGCAACAACGACCACAGATGGTCAACAGTTCTACCGGTTTTAGCAATCCTACGAAAGCTACAAAAACCACAAAACAACCAAGTCCTAATCATTCCCTTATCACTGCCTCAATTCCACGATCACGCCTTATCTTTACATACATCGATAAAAGTGATGCATCAACATTTGGTAAACAAAACTTTGAGTGAGATTGATCCTTCCAACAACAGGTTATATGAAAGCCCACGCAATTTAAATAACCACACCAACATAAACATGCAACTTTATGCAAAGCTAATCAAACACATCCATCACTAACTACCTAGCAATTAACAACAACAACAACAAGTGCTAAACACACAAGTCACAGAACAATAGGGTCAATCGACCACACTCTATCGACCAGCACCATCGATACCTCCTATCGACGACACCTGGTCGATAGCCACTATCGATCATGACCTATCGACCACAACCTAGTCGATAGCTATCCTAAAAACCATCCGAAGAAACTCATCGACTTACCTATCGATCACACCTTGTCGATACACCCTATCGACCTTGCTCTATCGACCACACCTCAAGTGTGGTTGATAAGCATTAGGATATTACCCAGCAGGATTTATCGACCAACTTATCGACCTGCCCTAGTCGATACACCCTATCGACCTCGCTCTATCGACCACACCTGGTCGATAAGCACTAGGAAAAATGTCCAACAGGGTTCATCGACCTCTCTCTATCGACCTCGCTCTATCGACCTGCCCTAGTCGATAGTCCCTATCGATCCCGCCATATCGACCACACATGGTTGATAGCCGGTCCGATTTCCCAACTCCACAACTTAGCCTAAACACAACCCTAATGCCAAATCTGTAAACCACAACCAATACACATACCAAGCAAGGCAATACCACACCAAGCAACTAGGGAAACACTCCCAACAAGCCATGGAATAACCAAGAAACCACAACACACACAATCACCAAGCAAGCATAAGAACTCACAATCAAAGCTTAACAAGGCACAAATCCATTGTTCTCTAACCACCATAGGCTTAGCAAACTTTAGCTAAAGCTTCACAAATGACCACAAGGTTTCTAAGCAACCTAGCAACACCCCAAAGCTTAACACAACCCCACAAGCCCCTGATCATGGCTTAATGATAACCTTTGGTCACAACTCACCTTAGAAATAGATGGATCTAGCCTTAGATGGACTCCCCAAGCTTAAGAAAGACCTCTCCTTTCTCCTCCAAGCTCATGCCAAACCCTAGGCTTCAACTACTATCGTTGCCAAGCTTCACAAGCATCTGTCACTCTTGATCTCGCAAGATCCAAGCTTCTTAAGCTCCACAAAATCCTTTCTCTTCTTCTTCTCTCTTAGCTCACAAGCTCAAGAACTCTCTCCCACTCTCTCAACCACAAAAATGTCGAGCTCAAGGTGGAGAAGAACAAGAAGAAGAAGCAAACTTCATTTTGTCTTCTTGATTAAGAAAAACCCAAAACTTTTGAAACAATTTATGACACCCTCGGAACAAATCTAAATTGATTATTTCACCCCATAATCAATTTCTTGAGACTTGTCTAAGGTTTATAAACTCGAAAGAACTTTCAAATTAATTAAATTAATTAATTTCTGGAACACGGACCAAAGCCATCTTCCAAGCCAAAGCTACCCGCTTCCGACTCAACGCATCCGCAACCAGATTAGCCTTACCAGGATGGTAAGCTAACTCCAGATCATAATCGGCCACTAGCTCCATCCAGCGCTTCTGTCTCAAATTCAACTCAGGCTGAGTGAAAATGTACTTCAGGCTCTTATGATCAGAGAACACCTGCACCTTTCCGCCATAAAGATAAGATTTCCAAATCTTTAAAGTGAAAACCACCACAGCCATCTCAAGATCATGGATAGGGTAGTTGCCCTCATGCTTCCGCAGCTGCCGCAAAGCATATGCAGTAACCTTCCCCCGCTGCATCAACACATAGCCAAAACGCACTCTCGACGCATTGGTATACACCACGTAAGGCTCACCCAGCTCAGGCAACACTAATATTGAAGTACTAGTCAACAACGCCTTCAGTTTCGTAAAACTCTCCTAACACTTCGAGGACCACACAAAATGAACCATACCCTATCGAGTATACCTGGTCGCTAGCCACTATCAACCACGACCTATCGACCATAACATAGTCGATAGTCATCCTAAAAACCATCCAAAGAAACTCATCAATTTACCTATTGATCACACCTAGTCGATACACCCTATCAACCTCGCTCTATCGACCACACCTGGTCGATAAGCACTAGGAAAACACCCAACAAGATTTATCGACCAACTTATCGACCTGCCCTAGTCGATACACCCTATCGACCTCGCTCTATTGACCACACCTGGTCGATAAGCACTAGGAAAAACATCCAGTAGGGTTCATCGACCTCGCTCTATCGACCTGCCCTAGTCGATAGCCCCTATCAACCCCGCCCTATCGAATACACCTGGTGGATAGCCGGTCTGATTTCCCAACTCCACAACTTAGCCTAGACACAACTCTAAGGCCAAATCTCTAAACCACAACGAATACACATACAAAGCAAGGCAATACCACACCAAGCAACTAGGGAAATAATCCCAACAAGTCATGGAATCACCAAGAAACCACAACACACACAATCACCAAGCAAGCATAAGAACTCACAATCAAAGCTTAACAAGGTACAACAAGCACAAATCCATGGTTCCCTAACCACCAAAAGCTTAGCAAACTCTAGCTAAAGCTCCACAAATGACACAAGGTTTCTAAGCAACCTAGGAACACCCCAAAGCTTGGCACAACCCCACAAGCTCCCGATCATGGCTTAATGATAACCTTTGGTCATAACTCACCTTAGAAATAGATGGATATAGCCTTAGATGGACTCCCCAAGCTTAAGAAAGACCTCTCCTTTCTCCTCCAAGCTCACGTCAAACCCTATGCTCCAACCACTATCGTTTCCAAGCTTCACAAGTTTCTGTCACTCTTGATCTCACAAGATCCAAGCTTCTTAAGCTCCACAAAATCCTTTTTCTTCTTCTTCTCTCTTAGCTCACAAGCTCAAGAACTCTCTCCCACTCTCACAACCACAAAAATGTGCCGACTTCATCAAATAGTCAACAGTGACCCAAAGAGCATCCTTAGTCCGAGAAACGGGCAGCCTTACCATGAAATCCATTATAATTATATCCCACTTCCACTCTAAAATGGGTAAACTCTGCAATAACTCGCTTGGAACTTGATGCCTAACTTTCAATAACTTGCACATATCGCAAGCCAGGACCAGTTTAACACATCCTTTTTCATCCTGACCTAAAGATAATACCTTTTTAGGTCTTATTACATCTTATTCAGCACCGGATGAATCGAAAACATACTCGCATGAGCCTCACTTAGGATATCTCATCTCAAATCCTCATCCTTGGGTACACATACCCGCCCAAGCACCAGAATTATCATATTCGCAAAGACCTGATTTTCTGACCCCAGAAGCCTTATTCGTACCCTCATCTTTTTCCTAACCAACCAAACCCTATTCAAAAGATCTGTCTGATTCGCTGCCTCCAAGCACAACGGCTCTTGAGATGTAGCACACAATCTCAATGTGCTAACCTCATTCACCAAGGACTCCATGTCCCGCTCACTAGCCGAAGCCACCAAATTTGCCTTTCCAGGATTGTAGGCTTTCTCCAGATCATAATTTGCCACTAACTCCATCCAGCGCCTCTACATCAACTACAATTCTAGCTGCGTGAAAATGTACTTTAGGCTTTTATGATTTGTAAACACCTGCACATTCCCGCCATAAAGATAAGATCTCGAAATCTTCAAATGAAAAACCACTGCAGGTATCTCAAGGTCATAGGTAGGATATATGCTCTCCTGCTTCCTCAACTGATGTGAAGCATAAGCATTAACATTCCCTAGCAGCATCATCACGCAACTGAGACCCGATCTAGAAGCGTCTGTGTACACCACAAAAGGCTCACTCAGCTCTGGCAATGCCAATACCAGCGTACTCGTCAATATCGTCTTCAGGTTTGCACAACTCTCCTCACACTGTGGAGATAACATAAATGGAACATATATTCCCGTTAGCTTCATCATCGACAAAGCCATACTCGCGAAACACTTAAAAAATCTTCGATAATAACCTGGTAAGCCGAGAAAACTCCTTATCTTGGTAGCATTTCTTGGCCCCAGCCATTCTCAGGTGGCTTTTATTTTCTCTCGATCAATTGAAACTCCCTCCTCAAAGATAATATGACCCAAAAACCCAATCTCTCGCTTCCAGAAACTGCAGTTGCTCAATTTAAACCTCTTGATGCCAACTGGTTTCTCGAGCTTAACGTCTAAGATCATTCTTAATTCCATCCGCAAAAGAATCCAGAGCACCTCCTGCCCTTAGAATACTTATCATCTTTTGCAACTTCACTTCATTACCATATTCACTAACACCACTGCTCATTAGTGCGGTTACTTTGCATTACCAAATCATCTTTGCTGGATCCAATAAGATTTGGTGAACCTCACTACTCCCCACTTATTTTCCTAGATTCCAATTCTCGAGTAACAACAAATTCCCCTTGATCTTTCTTTTCTAGGAAACTTCCCCTTTTTAAACAATTTCCCTTTTTGGCCATACTTTTAGGAAACTTTCTGTTCTAGATAACTTTCCATTTTCGAAAAATTTCCATTTTAGGTAACTGCAGCCCCGAACCACACCACTCATGGTTCACTCTACCTAAACTTCTCTTGAAGTCTTCCAGAATTCTCCTAGAACTCTTCCAAACTCTCTCAGGACTACTTTGGACACTCTCGAACTCTCTCGGGACTCCCCCAAACTCTCTCATAACTCCTCTGGACTCTCTCAAACTCTCTCGGGACACCTCCGGACTCTCCAAGACTCTTCCAGAACTCTCCTAAACTCTATCAGGACTCATCCAGACTCTCCCAAAACTCTCCCAAACCCTCTCGGTACTCCTCCAGACTCTCTCAGAACTCTCTTCCAAACTCTCCAGGGACTGCTCCGAACTCTCCTAGAACTCTCCCGAACTCTCTCGAATCTCTTTCAGGCTTATTAGGAACTCTTCCGAACTCTCCTAAAACTGCTCCAGACTTCTCCGAAACTCTTCCAGACTCTCTCGGCCTCACTTAGCATCTCAGCTCCTGGTGGCATTCACGGAGCCTGCATTGGTATCCTCTCTGGTAACCGCTCCAACAGAATGGTCAAAAGATCCGTAATTCGATCATCTTGGGCCTGAGCAAAACCTGTTGCCACTTCCGTAGCACCCGCTGGTCCTCCAGAAACACCGACACCCACACCAGTCACACCCTCAGACCTTTCCTGATCCGCATGCGATTCCTCGATCTGCTCAACCTAGCACTCTATGCCACACTCTCCTCAACCACCGGAGCTCCCGCGTTCTTCAGCATGCGACCAAGACCAAGACCACGACCTCTATGTCTGCTAGCCATCTTACACTTTCATAAATAGAAAGCTAAGAACACCAAATATTTAATAGAGAACAAGGACGACTTACCGTGGAATTTCATTGAAGGCTCAAAGAGGATGATCTAAAACTCCATGCCCAAACAATTGACTAACTCACATAATCAATTTCAAATAACGGTTTAACTCATGCATCACACAGCACCAAAATTAAATTAACTCACAATTTAATTTTTCTTAAACCATCATAGAACCGTAAATGCTCTGATACCAAACTGAAAAGACTGAACTCTTTTTATTTTTTTTAGCCAAATAATTAATAATCCCATAAATATTATTTATTCCCAAACCAAATCAATTAAAATTCAACGAACTCATGATTAATAATTAATTCAAATAATATAACCATTTTTGAAGGAAGTGTCCACACAAGCCAAGATACACCGCCGGCCACACACCAATAGATAAGTGATCTAGAATCAATGAAAAACCAGCTACAGGAAATGACATCAAGTGTTGCAGGCACAACAACTATGAGCTAGCAGGGATAGAGGCGGAGTCAAGCAGCTGGTGGTAACACACCCTCTACAAGACAATTGATGAAGCGAAGTGGATCGAGATGGAGCTTCTCCGGCTGGTGATAACACGCTCTCCGGTTCAGCAAAGGAATGAGATGATGATTGGGGGTGGATCGAGAGACGCCACACAGAGGATGAGAAGCTCTGTGATAAGTCTTAACTCTCAGCTTCAAGTGAATCACACACAGGAAGAAGAAAGGTTTGCACTCTAACTTCAATCGTTTCTCACGCAAGAAAAAAGGGAGTGGCTGGGATTTCTTTTACAAGAAACTAGGTATTTGATTGATCTAAAAACGTCTGACCTCTTACAACTCGAGCCTGGGGGTTTTATAACAGAACCCTAGGCGAAAAACAACACAAAGAAATAAAAAACAGCAAGTTGTTTTAAAAGAAAACAACAAGACGTGCAAGAAAGTCAATAACTCTAAATATGGAAAGTTTTGTGCTCCTGGACTCTTCTTCTATTTCGTGCATATCCCCGATACTGAAGTGTTCTTGAGCTTGTGGAAGATGTATTAAAATGGCAACAAGCTCGGGAATGTGTACTAAAGGTGTTGCCTCGTTAAAACTTTTCTCGAAAAACCCAATAGGACAAAATCGAGATAAAGAAAAAGAGTACAAGTCCTTAGAACGTCTTTGTGTGTCTTCAGCCTAAGGAAGTGGTGAAGACACTGTTCCTGGTCGCCAAACATGATTCTCCAATGATAGCCTTTGAGCCCTCCTTAGCCAAAATGACAAACAAAGAAGCTTCGGTGCAGCCGTGTAAAACTGGCAAGTAGAAGATATCTTGTTTCTTGGGCTGTAATCAAATGTTTTCTTTGTCTTTGTTGAGTTTGTGGCAGTTTCTAAGCTCAGCATAGCCTTTATCTTTCCCTTGTAATATGTCTCTGGAGCTTCCTTGACACCGGGTAGATGGTCTGGGTTTAAGTTCGATTTTATGTCCTCATTGGGTCCCATCATTGCCGAGGTGCTTCTTTGTAGAAAGTATATAGCGTTACCCACAGGCAGTGCCAAATGTTGTACGTAGACACAACACAAGGATAATAATTGGGTCAGTTTTATGAATTTATAAGTCGTTTGGCAATGTCTTTGATCAGTTTGATTACAATGGGATCGATTCTTTAATGATTACAGAGATATCTATATCGAAAACCTATTCCCAAAAAAAGATTATTTCAAATGAACAGCGAGCACTCCTTTTATAATCTCATTCCTCCTTCTAGAAACATCTAGAGTATTGGGCTTTTAAGGCTTTTTCTATCCTTAATGGGCCTGGACGAATTATGGGCCGAGTGATCCATAAAATATGCTTGGCCCACCTCCAATTGTGCCCTATGAACCTTCCAGTAACCATAGTGCTCAGCATCCAACTTCAGTGGTTTGTCCACCGTAACGTACTGTTGTGCATTCTCCACACCTTATCGCAAGATCTCACTTGATTGAAAGATAAATAAATCTTTTAGTATGTGTCTGCTCTTATACCAATTGTACTTGTATAGAGACTACAACACAACAAGTATTTGACTTGGAAAGCGCCAAATCCAACTCTTGTAACTTGTTTTATTAATAACTCAATCTTTCTTATAAAGATCTACTTGTTTCAGATGTTACACAACATATTCTACCTAATAGGATTGAAACTGACTAAAAGAAATCTTAAGCCTAACTCTTACATTGAATCTATCCACACATAAATCACAAAGTCAAGTTAATGAACACTTACCTTCTCAGCTTTATTCTTTAGCTTCGAAGTTTACAACTCAAAGGATATAGCCAAGAGTGATACCGCGACTCATGGCCTTGTCTAAACTATATATACTACGCTAAAATCCTACGCCAAAAGATCTCAGAAAATCTCCACAAAGGAATAAACTTACTCCTCACATTTATCATTTTAATAAGTGGTTGTAATGAATATTCACTAAATCTCCATAACACACTCATCTTCATCAACTTTTCTAAGTCAGCTCGCACGTCCTTGGTTTTGTCACATCATCAACTCCAGCTATTGTTATGTCAGCTCCCGCGTCTATGTCAACTTTCTACTTCTTGATGTGCTCTGATGCGGCTTTCTGATTCAAGCAGCACGTTGTATCTTGTTTGAGTCCCATGCATAATTTATTTCATGAAATTTTATTATTAAAAATAAATTTTAACAAGATTTAATTTTGCTTTAGGCAGCAATATAGTTTGGGTAGGGTCTGGTCACTAGTGATCGCATTTTTGATTAGGTGGACGCACGAATTCATCCGGCGAACATGGAGTTAACGGTTCTCCATTGATTGTATTCTTTAACCGTGTTTGTTGAAGTTTAATGACTGCTGTTAAACCCTTGTTTTCGCTTTCTGCGAGAAAAACATTGTCAAGCTTAGTTTTCCTTCAACATTATTAAAAAGAATTTTTTTATGGGGAATTAGATCAGACCTTTAAGTTTGGATTTGTTTTTGTAGGAAAATATATCATCAGTTTTACTCTAGGGATATATGATGATGCTCTAAGATCAACATTTAGTTTGTATGATATTCCAGTAGTTGATTGTAATACTGTCATTAGATAAATTATAACTACATGTCCTCGATCAAAAATATTATGTGATGTCCACTGGCTCTCGTCCCCTTTGAGAGGGAAGACAAATGCATAATTATGACTTTTATCGGCTGCTTAGAAAAAAAGTTACCAACATACTTTGACTTTGCGTAATGCCAAATTAACGGTAGCATAAAAAGAGGCCCCCTGCCTCTTAATCTGCCTAACTTGCCGGTCAACAAGCACTACTATATACTTTTGTGCCATTTTTCTAAGAAATAATCTATTTTTTTTTGGATGGGTATCTAAGATATAGTTCATGGTGAAAACTGAAAAGTGAATTCAATATTTTGTATTGGTTTTCACAAATAAAAAAATAGCTGTTATTCAAAATATTTTAAATGAAACTTTTGCACAGTTGGTTTGCCTAAGAGTTAGTTATAGAATACACAAAATTTCTCAAAAGATTATTAAAAACATTGAAAATTTTAATACACACAAAACAGAAAATACAAGAAAACCATATTATTATATCGGAAAAATATAAAAATAGTATGAACTTTCAAAAAGTGAACGATTAAAACATGAATTTTCAAAATGTCATTTAAATCATAAATTTGTTGTTGACTTTTAAATTAAATACCAAACTTTTGTTGATTCGACTTTCTGAGGCATGACGTTAAGTCAATTGACGGAAAAAATAACGGAGTTAAGTCAACGGTTAGAATTTCTGTTAACATATAAAAAAATATCGTTTTGTAAAAAAAAAATGCAACCCGTAAACCTCAAACCCTAGACCTCTTTGATAAATCATAGATATACTACAGACTGAGCTAAGATGTTATATTGGTTATAATGCAAACATACATACTAATATAGGTTATCAATAAATCTCCAAATTAAAAAAAAAAAATCACGATCTCTCCTTTGATGATCTATTTTTTCCTCATTATTTAGTTATCATTATTATTCAAGGGTTCGAGTTCTATGGGTTGTGTTTTTTTTTTTACAAAACGACATCGTTTTGTAGGTTAACAAAAATTATAACCGTTGACTTAATTCCGTTAATTTTTCTGTCAGTTGACTTAACGCCATGCCTCAGAAAGCCGAGTCAACAAAAATTTGGTATTTAATTTAAAAATCAACAACAAGTTTATGATTTAAATGGCAGTGTCTTTGATCGTCCACTTTTTGAAAATGTATAGTTTTTTTGACATTTTTTCCTTATTATATCTATAATCTACGGTATATTCATTTGAGAATATATTATATAACTTTTAGATTGTAATAAAATACAATATTTTTTTCTCCGTCGCCACAGTATACAAATATATCATTTTAGGACATTTTATTTTTGAAGATTACATTTTAGGACATTTAATTTCGCTGATTTTTTTTAAAGTGTTAATTTCACTAAAATTTGGACTAATTCGGCCAATTTGACACAAACTAGGATTTATTTGTCTGTTGAATTTGAATAAATTGTGAATTTTTTAACTACCTAAATAGGCTCCTAAATAGATTATATGTATATATCTATTTTCTTACAACTCATACAGAAAATATCAAATCTCACTCAAATCTTATAGCAATAAAATTATTGGAAAAAAATATTATTCAACTAAATTAAAATTCTTTCACATATACTTACCTACATTTTTTTTTGTCACTACATGCATATGGCAATGATGTGTTTTTCATGCAGGGTAAAATGTTTTTAAAAAAAATTGTTAAAGGTAAAATATTAAATCTACTTAACAAACTTGCTTTTAAAGTGTTTAATTGCCAGACGATGTTTGATATTTCCTAAAACGTGAAGAGAAGCATTGTAGAAAAAAAAAACGAGAAAGAGGAGAGAAGAAGAATCTAAAAGAACTTGAGCATTCTATAAAACGTGAATCAACAACGCCGTTACTTTCCTCATTCTCAGATCTCATCATCCACCATCTTCCGTCGTAATCATTCATCGGCGGTGGTGGTGACAGAATTTGACCAAAATATGGCGGCGGAGAGCGAGAAAAAATCATCCCCAGTTTCCGATATGGGAGCATGGGCAATGAATGTGGTTAGCTCCGTTGGAATTATAATGGCGAATAAACAATTAATGTCTTCTTCTGGATTCGGTTTTAGTTTCGGTTCGTATTCTTCTTCTTCTTCTTCTTCGATCTCTCTGTTTTATCAATTGAGATCTGATAATTTTTTTTTTTTTGTTCAGCGACGTCTCTCACTGGATTTCACTTTGCTTTGACGGCATTGGTTGGTTTTGTATCGAACGCTACAGGACTATCTGCATCGAAGCATGTTCCTATGTGGGAGCTTATTTGGTTCTCCATTGTTGCTAATATTTCTATAGCAGCTATGAATTTTAGTCTCATGCTCAATTCCGTTGGATTTTATCAGGTTCTTTCTTCCGTTTGATTCGTCGTGATCTGGATCTCGATCATTTGCTTACAGAATTAAATTCTGTGTTGTGTAGCTTTTGAATTATTGGATTTGATTTTGCTTTGGTTTTGGATTATTGTATTCGCATATTGAACCAAATTGCATGATTTTAGATTATTGCATTGGCACATGATAAAACCAAATTGTTTTCATTTCGGATTATTGGATCCAAATTTATTTGGTTTTGGTTTTCCCTGAATGAATAGGCTCTGTATTGATGGATCTGCACATGTTTCCTGTGCCCTGTGTCATTGAATGGATTCTAGTTTATGGATCATTGGATTCACATATAGATCCAAATTGGGTGATTAGTAGCTTTTGGATTGTTAGATTCACATCTATAACTAAATGTCTTTCATTTTGGATTACTGGATTCGCATGTCGAACCAAGTTGTTTTTTTTAAAAAATTTTGGATGATTGGATTTTCATATATAACCAAATTGCTTTGATTTTGGATATGCATTGTTTGGTGCCTTTTGTTTACTAAATGAGTTTGCTTTGTGTTGATAGATCTCGAAGCTGAGCATGATTCCTGTGGTCTGTGTCATGGAATGGATTCTTCACAGCAAGCGATACTCCAGAGAAGTGAAAGCATCTGTTGTAATTGTTGTTGTAGGTGTTGGTATTTGCACTGTGACTGATGTCAAAGTCAATGCTAAGGGTTTTATTTGCGCATGTGTTGCGATTTTCTCCTCTTCTTTGCAGCAAATTGTAAGTTTCTGATCTCTTTTACGTAATTGGTCTTAAAATCTCAGAATCAATCTGATATATTGGATTCTTTCTTTGTACCTCAGTTAATAGGTTCCTTACAGAAGAAATATTCAATTGGTTCTTTCGAGTTGCTGAGTAAAACAGCACCGATTCAAGCTATTTCGCTTCTTGTCGTTGGTCCTTTTGTCGATTATCTCCTCAGCGGGAAATTCATTTTGAACTACAATATGTCTTCCGGTTGCTTTGTAAGCATCTCTCTCCATTGACTCCGCTTTGCTCTTATCTCATCTTTATTCTAATATTCTACCATTTGCAGCTATTCATCCTTCTCTCATGTGGTCTAGCTGTCTTCTGCAACATAAGCCAATACCTGTGCATTGGGAGATTTTCAGCAGTATCGTTCCAAGTTATCGGTCACATGAAAACCGTGTGCATACTCACACTCGGATGGCTGCTGTTTGATTCCGCAATGACATTCAAAAACGTATCGGGCATGATTGTTGCAATTGTTGGGATGGTAATTTACAGTTGGGCAATGGAATTGGAGAAACAGGCTAATATCGCAGCAAAGGCGTTGAACAGTGTGAAACATAGCTTAACAGAAGAAGAGTTTGAACTTTTAAAGGAAGGTGTAGAAACTACACAGTCGAAAGATGTTGAGCTTGGCTACACAAAAGCTTAGGCACAAATGGATAGAAACATAGTCTTCAGGTACAATTTGTATGTTTTTTTTTGTGTTATGTAAAAACCAAAGAGGTCGTATCCTTGGAGATTAGTCTAGGTTTCGATCTAAAGTTTCATTGGTTATACAAATGTTGTGTTATTTATATATCTGCCTAATTCTCCATGGAAATAACTTTAATGATATATGTTCCTATGCTTACAGAACACTCAAAAGAGTATATTCTTTTATTTTGAGTTCGTCTTATAGAATACGACAGCTAATAAAGAGTTTATTACGTTTTCTCACATGTTTGGTCTTTTCCTCTCAATGTATTTGACAGCTAATACTCACTGTGGTATTTTTGGATTTTATTATATCTTGTAATTGTGATTTGATATTACTGGGAAGTTGAAGTAGAACCACTAGGAACTAGCAAAGGAGATGAAATTGTAAAAAGTGCGGTTCAAGCTCTGGTTTATCTCATTCTAGACAGATTGGTGTCAATTAGTCATGTAGGATATAAGACATTTATAAATAGCAGCATCCAAAATTCTAGTTCACTTCATAAATTGTTTCTCTAATCTACAATGAACGCATGGAAATATATTTGATACATACCGTATGTAAGAAATAAATTTGGCATTACAATGACTCAAACAACGGTTTATGACGTAAAGACAGCAACTCTAACGCTTCAAGTAATGAAAAGGACATTTTTTTCGACATGTACTTTTTCACTGGTGTATTTTCCTACTTGTACAAACATCTAGTGCGAAATGTTAGTTAACTGTTACGAATACAGACTCAGGTTTAATAATGTGGCCAAAACGATGTTGGACTCAAACCCACGACATTGTAGACATTTATGCATACATATTACCAGTTGATCCCACATATCGTTCACGATAATTACTCAAATATTAACATTTATAAACCTAACAAGGTTGTATGAAATTGTGAGAAAATTATATCTAGGGTTCCTATTTTGGAATTTCATTTCGTTTTCTTCTTCTCCAAAACTGGCCCTTTTCTGAAAATTAAATTTGGGATTTGGGATTTTCCGAAAATCGAATTTGGGATTTGGGATTTCATTTGTTGTTCTTCTACACATAAAAATTAAACCAAGAATTTCTTGTATTAAGGTTCAGACTAGTGTATTGTGATGAACATAATCAAAACTTGTTTCCTTTATGACTTTGAATAATTGATATACAATAGAAAAATCAATGACCACAACAAAGGAGACACATAACAGAACCAAGAACAAACATGAAAGTGAATCAAAGAACCCTTTTAACCGACCCAAATCCACTAATCTGTTTCCTTTATGACTTTGAATAATTAATATATAATGGAAAAATCAATGGGAAAAATGTCAAAAAAATATGAACTTTCAAAAAAAGGACGTATTAATCTTGGACTTTGAAAATGTCATTTAAATGCCAATTTTTTTTGTTGATTTTCAAATTAAATAAGAAATTTTTGTTTAAAGCTTGTCGTTAAATCCATTGACAGAAAAAACTAACGAGGTTAAATATTCGGTTTGAATTTCTGTTAATTTACAAAACTACTTCGTTTTGAAAATTAAAAAAAAAACCATACCAAGACTTGAAACCTCCACCTCTTTGATAAATCAAAGACACACTACCAAATGAATTACCACGTTATATTGATTCTATCACACACATACATATCAATATTGGTTATCACAAAAATCCCCAAATTAAAAAAAAAACTCTCAATCTCAAACACCTTGTTCATCCAGAATCTCTCATTTTCTCTTTCGATTTCGATTTTGTTTCTTCAGCCATTGATACTCTGTAACTCTGAGGCCATGTTTTCGTCTCTTTTAGCTCCCTCTTCACTGTCTTCTTCGTTGATTTCGTCTTTGGTCTCCGTCAAAGTGCCTCCGGTCACCGGATCTCTGATTCACCGTCGCGATCTTCTTTCTATTCGTATCAGGGCTAGCTCGAATCAGAATGGTTCCGATTATTGTTTTACAAATAAGCTTAAATCTTTTGCCAAATCAGCGATTCTCATCGGCGCTGATGTTTTTATGACCGGAAAATTCTCAACTTTACTGGTAAAATTAGAGTCTCCGGTGGTGGCGGAGAAGGGATGACGGTGGTGAGGGATTGATTTGGGGATTTTTGTGATAACCAATATTCATATTGGTCTCCAATATGAGTCTTAACAAAATTAGAGTCTCCAAATTTTTTTTTAATTTGGGGATTTTTGTGATAACCAATATTAATATATATGTTTATGACAGTATTAATATAACATGGTAGCTCAAATCGTAGCATGTTTTTGAGGGTTCGAATCATGTTATATGTTTTTTTTTTAATTTACAAAATTTACGTCGTTTTAGAAGTTAACAGAAATTCAAACTGAAGATTTAACCTTTTTAGTTTTTCCATTAGTAGATTTAACGACGTACTTTAAACTATCTAGTCAACAAAAATTTCTTATTTAATTGTAAAGTAAATAAAAAGTTTGACATTTAAATAGTATTTTCAAAGTCCAGAATTAAAATGTTATCTTTTTTAAAGTGCATGCTTTTTTTAAATTTTCCCAAAAATCAATGACCAAAACAAAGGAGACACATAACAGAACCAAGAACAAACATGAAAGTGAATCAAAGAACCCTTTTAACAGACCCAAATCCATTAATTTGTTTCTCCCTCCCCTGTATTTATACAATTCAAAACAAACATCTCAGATTCAAAAATCTAATCACAAAACACAATGCAAAGCCAAGAAAAAAGTGAAGAAACCCCCAAATCCAATCATGTGATTTCACATACAGAAATCATACAAAACGAAACAACAAAATATTCAAAAAAGAAAGACAAAAAAAAAACTCAATTTAATCAAGTCAAATAAAAATAAAATTCGAAACTTTAGATTTAATTTTTCCCCAATTTCATACAACCTTGTTAGGTTTATAAATGTTAATGTTGGAGTAATTGTTTTGAAATATATGTGGGTTTAACTGGTAATATGTATACATAAATGTGTCCAATGTCATGGGTTTGAGTCATGGGTGCTATAATTTTTTTTTAATTTAACTCAAGGAGCAAAACGACGTCGTTTTGGCCACATCATCATACTCGTGTTAGTTGAGTCAGCATTCGTAATGGTTGACTAATATCCATTAACCATGACTTCGAAATTTGCACGAAATGACAAGTTTAGGTTTGATATTTAAATTTATTTTGAATTTGAGTTTATATTTGCACTAGACATTTATACATGTAGGAAAAGATACCAGGAAAAAAGTACAGGTCGAAAAAAACTTTTTTCCCGTCCATATATTGAAAGATTGCATTTTTGCTGATATGATAAGCTCATAACTATTCTTAGCATTTTTATTTAATTTATTTAGTTTAAAAAATAATTATTATTATATTAGCAAAATATTCATATTTAAATATGAGGTGGCGGACCAAGCTACTCTTTATTTACTACGATGAGGTGGCGGATAAATGTCATATTGTTAGAGAGTGGATTTCTCAGTTCGGGATCCGATATCAACAATTGCCTCAAGTCCTGTGAGATGTTTCCCAGTTCGGAGGACTTAAGTTTTTTTTAAATGCGAATTTATCTCCTTGAATTCCTCCACGTCTTCCTTTCATATCCCTTAAATTTTGGGGTCCTGCTAATTTGACATCTTGACACACATCTTCATTTATTATTGAATTTTTAATAATATGCGGAAACTCTTCCACTTCTCTCCACTCCCGAGACTGTTCTTTTTCTAAATCAGATAAAACCTCTATCTTCTCTATTACTTTTTATTCTCCGTATTTTTTTTAATTTCTCATACTTTATTGCTTTTTTGTTGAAAAATCGCCTTTGATTTTGCTTTCACCGTTCGGTTTTCTCATCCTTGCTGACTTCTTAATCATGTCGAGACCTTCCGTAAACCCTGAAATTGAAACTGTTCAGGGAGAAACCCAGAAAGCATTACCGATTGACTATACTCGTCCTGGTGACAATTTCGGCTCTCACTTCTCAAAAGTATTCACGCCCGAGACTCTCGAGGGCATCAGGAAGTATTGCTGAGTTCCGCTGGAGGTCAAATTCGCTTTGCCAGGCCCTAATGAATCCCCAGAGTCAATTAGTTCCAATTATATATGTGTATATGAAACTTACTTCTGTGGCCTGTTTTTCTCCTTCCTATTGTGCTCCTTCTTTATCTCCATTTTCTCAGAATGACAATTCCACATATGGCACCAAACATGCTTTGCTATATCCTATGGTTGCTCAACATCGCTGCGGAGATCGGACTTTTACTAGGTACTAGCGACTTCCTCGAATTCTTTACTGTTCATATAGCGAGGAAAGAACCGGGCTCCTACACCAATTATCCCAATGCTGACAGAAACTTGGTTTTTGGCCTCTCGGACAAGGATGAACATTGGCAGAAGTATTGGTTCCTTGTTAAGATTGACACTTCTTCTGTCATTGAACTGGCTGACATGTTGCAACGTAGTTGGGCGAATGCACTTGGTAGATCATAGGCTTTTTCATAGTTTAGTCTAAACTTATGCTGATCCTCTCTGCTAATGTTGATCTGTTTCTTTTGCAGCTCCTCAAGTTCATCCTGCTCTTGGGGTAGGTTTCCTTCAATTCGTCACACTTGCAATCATGAAAGAATTTATTTGGAATTTCTTTAACCTTACTCGTATCCATATGGCGGGAGAGCTTATGAGAAGCGGAGCTCTTCAGTCTTTAAAGGCTAACCCAAACGAAATTGATGTCTGCGGTCTCAGCCCTCTCGACAAGGCATCTTTAGAGAACATGAGCGCGGTTATGGAAATGAACTTGAAGAAATGGATCGATGATGTTGGTAGGCAGCATCAATAGAAGAATTGTGTAGCGAATGACAGTCCTGGTGGCAAGACTAGCTTATTATCGAAGATACCAATTCGTCCTTCTGGATCCAGACCTAGTCCTGTCCCAAACTCTCGCTCGGTTCGCCCGACTGTGGTTCATGATAACGAGAATGTGGAAGATCCAGCTGCCAATCTACATCATAAGAGAAGGTCATCAGCTTCCGACCCTAACCCATGGGAAAGTCAGTTGAGGTCTCGAACGGTTGAGAAAGAAAAGGGTTCATTATCTATGCCACCTCCTCTTCCAATACCGTGATTCAAAGGTATGCCGAAGCCCATCGTTCCAAGGATCCTCAAAGCGGTTTGACTGGTCAGGATAGAACTAATCCACCTCATTGTGGTGGTTCACCCTCTCGGTCCTCGGCCTTCTTCCGATTTTGTTCCTCGTACGGATGGTTCTAATAAAGGTACATTTCTGTTTATGGACTAGTTCTCTCTTCCTTTCGAACTAGTCCTTTATTTATGCTAACTCTATGTTAGTACTCGCAGAAAAGATGGAGGTTGCAGAGACCTTCATGAAATTTAAAACTCGAACTTCACGACCGTTACCTTGTTTTGATCACTAGAACCTTAAATCTTGTGACCTCTACATTCGAAACACCTTTCAAATGGCTCATGTGTCTTTTGCTTCCCTCACATAATGCTTTATTACTTGTCCTTCCATATGATTATTTATTTCTTTACTATTGTCTTCAGCTTGCTGCCGGACATAATAAGACAGTTCATTTTTATGAATCGATTCTCAGGAACTCTGCTCCTATGGATATGCTTGATTCGGCCAAGAAAACCAATTCCGACCTCAAATTAAAGATAGACAAGGATACGATGAAGGTAGAGCATCCAGATAGGTTAGAAAGAGAACGAAAAGATGCATGTCAAACTATCAAATCATTCGAGGAAAGAATGGCGGCTCTCCTCTTCGAGTAAAATGCTTTGCAGATTTCGACCTCTTCGCTTCAGAAACAAGCTGCTTCTGCTTCGGAGGACTACCAGGAGCTGAAGTTAAAATATGATGCACTTGTAAGTCTCTATGTTTGTAATTTGAAGCGGCAAACTAGCTCGGAGAGGAGCGATATTAAAAGAAATGGTAATTTCCAGGCACCTTGAATCTCTGAAGACCAAACTGCTCCTCCAATCCGACGTGAACAAACTGAAGAGTAACCAAGCCCTCCTTGCTCTATTTGAAAAGGATGAATTTGATCTAGAGAAATAAAAGAACGAGATGATGAGTTCGCTTGCTGAGTTAGAACATCAGTTAAAGGCCATTCAGACTCTTGTACTCGACCTACACCAATATGCTCCACTTTATGCTGATTCTCCTCCTCGTAATGACCCTCGCCTCGACCTTCTTGGGGCACTCCATGGTCAGGCTTCAATTGAAGTTACAAGGGATATACCCTTACGAGTAGACAAGGTACACATTAATCAATTTGACTCAAATATTTCTATTATGAGCTCCAACTATATCGCTAAGCTAAAAACTTGAATTTCTTCACACTACAACTGAGAATGCTTCTTCAGCTCGGAGTTCTCTAGACCGACCTCAATGATTCCGTACCGAAGAGGGTGTTCAGTAGCTAGAATACTTTCCTAAGCTTGAAGACATTGTATAGTTCGATGATTTTATGGCTACGTCTACTTTTCTTGGGGATTGTCCCTTTTTGTTCAAAACATTGTGGTCATTGTTTTGTATTGCCTAAAAGGCTTTGCCCAAAGGGTCTTAAAATGTTTAATTTACTTTGGTAGTTTAATATCTTTGAACAGCCATGTGTCATGTTTGCAAAGTCCGGCTTGTTCGTTTAAACTCTTGGTTGAGTTGTTTTTCAAGAGAAAATGGGTTGAACAGACCCCTACCATTCTTCTTAAAGAAAAACTTTATCCAATTTTCCTCGGTAAGATGCAAGGATGGAGCTCGACTTATGAATTGGTGCACCTTCAAAAATGTTTCAACATATTTTGCAAACCGCATCACCAGTTCGCATCCCGAACTGATTGTTTTCTCTTTATTTTAAAGAAAATATTTGGGCTTAAATGGCCTCTGGGCCTGCCGATGTGTCTAAAATATATTAACCCTAGCGTTTATAGACTCATAGGCATTAATGATTAGTTACACGACAGACATAAATTCCTTCTTGAATATCTAAACTTTGCCTGTTTAGAGAAGCAAAGTTAACTTCTCATGCCTCGTGCTCATTAATTGTTTACCCATGTTGCTCCTAAATGACCCTTATAAATTTTCTTGACTCGGAACAACTTACTAGGATCTTTCTTCTTCTCACCGTTTCATATCCTATGAAAGAAAGTATTTCTTTTACTTTTCAATCAATAGAATCCTTCTATGGCATCATCAACTCGCTATCTGCTAGCCCGATCTGGTCCTGATGATCCTTCAAGTCCTCCTCCTGCTTCCCGAGATGGATTTGAGCCCTTCGGAGTACTACTTCCTGATTACATCCATACCCTTAGTGGCAAAGAGTATGATGATGCCCGATACTTCCTCCATCATGTAAGTAAAAATTTCCATTGATACGTTTTTCATCCTTCGATGATCCTCATCCTTCTTTTCTTATCAACATATTACACTCAGGCACCACTTGGAGTGTGGGAAACGCTGACTCATTGGTAAAAAATTGAAAGATTTCGAGGATCAAATCGAAAGGTGTGAAAAGAGGATTCACCACAATGTAACCCTATCGATTGGGAAAGGATGGGTCTTGACAAAATTGCTCGGATCCCTGACTGATTTTGCTCTTATTTGAAGAACTTTTGGGAGCGTCTGGACGCTGAAAAAGAAAGCTTGCAAGCCGAAGCGGAAGAGATGCGAACCGGAGTATGGGATGAGCCAACGGTCGAAGTGAAAGAAGAGCCTAATTCCGAAGTGGCGATGACGGAGATTGTTCCCGAGCCTAAACCATGAATGTTGCAAACTTTTCTTATTTTTCTTTGCTTTAGTGGGCTTTTAAGCCCACTTAATTCTGAACCTTAAAGTTGCTTCTTTCTTCAATACTTTTTTTTATTCCTTAATTGCGCTTATTACCATTAACTGCCACCTTCTCTATGTGGTTGACTCTCGCCAATCTTAGGACTCACTGAATCAATTAAGACTTTAAAATGGAAAGCAAATCAACTTAATTTGACCTTGATTGACCAACTCCCCTTCCACCTTTATAGCTTATCGTCTATATAGGATTAGGTTTGATATTGTCATATCATACTTATCCCTCTAATGGCATCGAGCTCTCATCGTGGCAGAGATCATCCACCAGATTTTTCTGTAGAAACGGCCATCTGCTCTTACAAAAATATAAATTGAACTCTCGATGTGGAGATTGACCCCGGTCTTCAGTCTCTTGGTTGGGGAACTTTTGTGATGATTCCTTGTGGGCTGATCAAACAACTACTTCCGTGTGATCAGGACGCTGCTGTAAAATTCATGGAGAAGGTAACTATCTTTAAAAAAAAAAAAACTATTTGTGCTTTCTTTATTCTCACGTTTGTTTAAAAAATTATTTACTTCCAGCTAGTCGTCAAATATGCAGTGCTTGATCATGAAAGAGAGGTCCTCTGGGTAAAGACACACGAACTGGAGGAACGAATTCTCCAGATTTCATGTGAGATTTTTATTCTCGAAGCTCATCCCCTCGACTGCATTGCACTTGGCTTTAAAGACCTCGGTCACAATATCCCACCGTGTATCAGAAGAATTATAGACTTGGCAGTATATGGGGCTAAGCTTTTCTATGACGATGCCTGAGCTGTTAATTTATGGGCTCCGGTCGGCTCCTTATTCCTATCTTGATTTCTTTATTTGTATGCTCGGGAATGGACTGATTAGTTCGGAACCTTTACTTTCTCCCAATAAAAACGCTAACTGAATAAAATATTTTTCAACTAATAGATGTGCCCATGTGACTGGGCTGCCTACGTATCCAAATTGGGATCCAGCCAAATCGTAGTTCATAACACATGAATATCCTTTTGAATATAGAAAGTCTTTAAGTCGAGAATGCTCCATGATCTCTGAATTGAAACTCCTTCTTGGTTCACCACTTTAATTATGAACACCGTTGCGAACCATCTCCGTGACTTGATTCCATATATACCCTCCAGCATATTCACAGTAGTTTGTGCTGATGATTCTGATTTTGTGCACTGCCACGTATTAAAAAAAGTGTTTGATAAGAGCCCTCTTGTCAGCCCCACAATCATCAGCAGAAAACTCCTCAGTTGTTTCTATCCCCGGGCTCCGAAAATCAGCAACTGCTGCTGCGTCAAATCCGAAGTTTCATTCAGTTTGGTGATTTACACTTCTGAATTTTTGGTTTGGCTTAGCAACTTCTTCTTGAGGTACTACTTCTGATGTCGAAATTGTTGATACTGTTGCATTTGGTATTTGCTCTGCTGGACCGTTGTTCACCTGAGTTGTACTTGTGCTTGGTTCCTCAGTAAAGTATTTGCTAAAAAGGGAATGTGTAAAGTAAAGTAAAGTAATATGATTTAGAATTTGTAAAGTAAAGTGTTTGCTAAAAAAGGAATGTGTAAACTTGTATTATTATTCTCTTTGTAACGAAAAATACTCCACCTACACAAGGTTATGAAAATCTATATTTATAAACAATTCTAGACTTAAATGCTATACGTAAATTATAATTAATCCTATGATTCTCCTTCAATTGTGTCAGTTTTAATTTGGTCTTAAATGTTGTAACGTCTTGACCTTTAAATGATATTCTTCTTTGGTTTGCTGATATATGGTGCTCCGCAAACTTCCTTCACTCCGTGAACTTCAACTCTTCTCGAACTTCTATCATTCATCGGACTCTCGGCTCGTTCTTCTAAAACTCTTCCCAGTTTGTCTGTCTTGACCATTTTCTGGACCGAGCTATTCTTTCTTTACTACGATTAGCTGGCTGAAACGTGTCGTATTGTTAGAGAGTGAATTCCTCAGTTCGGGATCCGATATCAACACCGATTGAGAGTGATTGTCATCCCTTATTGAGACTACATGCTATTGCCAATAACTGTATGTTAAAGGGTTGAATTTATGATTGCAAGTGGATGTTTTGAGTTTATCTTAGAGTAAAAGAGTGGAATTGCAATAAGTGTAAGGAGGATGATCAATTACAGATTCATTTTTGCATTTCTTGAAATAATATCTTGGGAAAATGATGTTAATGGCTTGGTTGATCTTTCATGGTTTTGAATCCTCATTTTCATACTTTTTTCGAATTGTCTCTTGTTGTTTGCTTGCGAACAAGTAAGAGATAAGTTTGGGAGTTGATATACATGGTTTTTATGTGTTTCTAACCCTTGTTATCAACATTTTAGTCACTTCTTGTATCGTTTAGGAGTTGCATATGTGCATTTTAAATCTCACTTTTGCATTATCACAAATTTTAGAGTCTCAGGTTGTATATATTGCATTTGCATAGTTTTGTATCCATTTTAGTTGAAGATTTGGAGATCTCGAGCGTAGACATGGAGGTACAAGTAGAAGATATATGAGAGATGCCAGGAAAATCTCAATCATTTGAGAAACCACCATGGTTAGATTGAAGAGAATAAAAATGAGGAATATTGGTCAAAACGGAAGTGAATTTGGACTTATGGTTAGGAGATTGTGATACCCATATTATTAGGTTGTTGATTCATTTATATTTTTAAATTAAATTTAATAAAATAATTGGTCACAACTACTCAGTGATACCCATCATAAATGTTTCGAATTCCATATTTTCCATCACTTCATTAATTTTAATTAAATTATTATATTATATTATATGTTTATATTAAGGGAAAATACCATTAAAAATCTATAACTTGTCAACTTTTTCCAACAAAAACCTCCAATTATTTTTATTTCCAAAACAAACTTCTAAATTGACAAAAATTTCTAACAAAAATCTCAAACTATTTTTGTTTCTAAAACAAACCTCTAAGTATAAAGTTTTTCTTACTTAAACCTTCAAATTCCCAATATGGTACCCCATCGAAAGTTGACTGACAGTTAACGACAACTCTCGCGAACAAAGTAAACACATTTTAACTATTGTTAACTCCATTAGTTTCAAATAAAAACCCTAGATGTAGAAAACCAATATATTGAGCATGATTGAGGGTTGACTGACGGTCAACGACAACTCAAGTTAACACGATAAACACTTAATAACTATTTGTTAACTCTGTCAGTTTTGAAAAAGAAGCCTAGATGAAGAAATTGAGTTTCTATAGTAGTAAAATCATTTTCTCTTTAGCACATAACAACGAAAAACACGTGAAAAGGGTATAATAGAATTACCAAATAGTTAATGGAAGTTGTCATAGACCGTCAGTCAACCCTTGATGGGGCTTAATATTGGGAACTTGAGGGTTTAGTAAGCAAAACTTTATAGTTAGAGGTTTGTTTTGGAAACAAAAATAGTTTGAGATTTTTGTTGAAACATTTTGTCAACTTGGAGGTTTGTTTTGAAAACAAAAATAGTTGTAGGTTTTTGTTGGAAAAAGTTGCCAAGTTGAAAGTTTTTTAAGGTATTTTCCCTTATATTAATTTTTGTACGAAAATATTTTGAACCTTTAAAAAAAATTAAATTGTGACCTAGTAAAATTTATTGCTATATCAGCTTCTGACTATACAATATCAATAAGAAAACATGCAAGGTGGTTTTGTAAATGAGAAAACAGTAAAACAAAATATTGAACTTTTACATTTTCTCAAAAAAAAAATACAGATTCTTTAATAGTTTAAAAAATACTGAATTTTGTGTTGAGTGATCTTAATTAAATATAGTTTTATCAACACTAATTATTTTTAATAAAAACTATACTTAATTAAGCTCACTCAACACAAAATTCAATATAGTTTTGGCTATTAAAGAGTTTTGTATTTATTTTTTTGGAGAAAACAAGAAAGTTTAGTATTTTTTCACCATTTTCTCCTTTATAAATTATAACTTTTCAAAATTATTTTTCCAATTATAATTATATTGTCCAAACTTCACTTTTACAGTAAAATAGACTAAACATAATTACATCTACATATCACCCACCTAATAACTTATATGAGTCGGCATAATTTTTCCAATAACTGCACCACTTGACTCATAGTAGGCCTTTGTCTAGTCGACTCTCTAATACAAAGACAAGCAATCCGGAAATACTCTTCCACTCCTCTCTCACTACCAATACCTTCAAAATCAACCATTTCATAATACCGATTTTGCCCTACCATCATTACAGCCCATTGAGCCAACCCAACCTCTTTCTCATCAACAACCACCGGCCAATTCGGCCGCCTCCGCGTCGCCATCTCCAACATCAAAACCCCAAAACTATACACATCCGCCTTCACCGTCGCCGCCGTGTACCCTCCCCAATACTCCGGAGGCATATATCCCATAGTCCCCGCCACTTGAGTCGACACGTGCGACATCGACGCGTCCATACTACGCGCTAGTCCGAAATCCGCAATATGAGCAACAAAGTCCGAATCTAACAACACGTTACTCGATTTAATATCTCTATGTATAATTGGCTTCGGAAGTCCATGAAGATAAGCTAACCCCTTAGCCACGTCGTGCGTGATCCTCACGCGCCTTGACCAAGTCAAAGAACCATTCTCATCATCATCACCACCATCATGATCAGCAGTCTCATGTAGCCAATAGTCAAGACTTCCTTTCTCTAAGAACTCATAGATCAAGACTCGTTCTTGACCTGAGATGCAATATCCAAGAATCCGAACTATGTTAGGGTGATTTAACTGACCTAACGTTTCCATTTCAGCGCTGAATTCACGAAACCCTTGTAAAGCATCTGGATCAAGTTTCTTCACAGCTACTACGACGCCGTTTGAGAGTTCTGCGCGGTAAACGAAACCGAAGCTTCCATCGCCAACGATTAGATCTGATGAGAAGTTCTTGGTTGCTATGATAAGTTCCGCCATGGATATTTCACAGATCGAAGGATCGAAATATGCGCTTTCGGTTACTGTGACGGAGATTAGATCCGAGTTTGGTAAGTTACGATTCCGGCGAGGATGGTTTACGATAGGAGGACGGCGTCGACAGAGGACGAAAACGTAGGTGATGAGGATTATGAGGAGGATGATGCAGGTTGTGGAGCCGACTAGGATCACTGTGGTTCCGGAATCCATAGACATGGACATGGTTTGTGTTGCGTATGAGGTGGTGAGAGAGAGATTGAGAACGTGAGTGTAAGAGATCATTCGCCATTGATAGTGATGGCCTGATGGGAGACGAGAAAGTTTGATTGAGTCGCAGATAAGACGAGTCAACCATCTCGCTGGAAAAGTCTACGAAGGTAGTACACGTGTCGTGATTTTGGCGGTTACGATTTGGAAAAATGGTTCTGTTTTTCTTTTTTTTTTACTTGAAAATTTATTTCTACTTTGATTTGGAATTTGTTAATTTGTCTCAAATACGATTAGTATGAAAGGGCGTCTAATAAAAATTTAGACCCTACGCAAATTGAATTTGCAATTTTAATATGATTAGTATGCATACTTTTATTACAATATTTTTTTTAAAAAAGTTTGACATAGACCTTATGCAAATGCATTTGTTGTCATGAGCCAGAATTAAGCTTGTTAGTATATTAGTTATTTACAAAAACTATCATTTTCATTGATAATCCAGTCGTTAAGTTAAATCAGATGCAAAATCTATGGAGAATGTTTAAACCGTTAAAAAAATTATATGTTCCAAAATTGCCAAATTAAGGTAGAGAAACACATAGATTTGATAGTCAAATCAATTCCTAAATTAAAATGAGTATAAGTATAATTTATTGGGATATGTTAATTGAAGATATTATGGCTATTGGCATAACCAATATCAAAGCAATTGTACAAATCTAATTAGACAATTAGGTTAATTCGTTCTATGTATAAATACAAAGTCAATTCTCAAAAATGGACCAAATAGAGTTTTTGTGACAAAAATAATACACATGTTTATATTGGACACATTTAACATTCATTAATGTTTAAAAGACAATTTTGTTCTCTTTCTAAAAAATACAAAATTCCAAAAATAGCACAATAGAGTTTACGACAATACTCCGACTCATTACGCGATACTCCGTCTCCGACGAACTCTCCAACGATTTTGCGACGAAAAACGACAACCAGAGTTGTGTGATTTCTTGAGTGTTGAAGCTGTGAAGCACCAATTGCGTGAAGCTTCTCTAGTATAGATCTACATTCAATTTAGGTTTTTTCATAAGGTAAAGCTCGATTTATGTTGTTTGTTCATAAATTTCATAGTTGCAAAGTGTTTGTGGTTTTTTATGTCTCAAATTTGTTCATTTTCATGCGATTTTTAGAATAAATGTGTAACGTCTGTGTTCCGGAAAATTAATTAATTTAATTAATTTGGAAGTTCTTTCGAGTTTATGAACCTTAGACAAGTCTTGAAAAATTGATTACGGGGTGAAATAATCAATTTAGATTGTTCCGGAGGTGTCATAAATCGTTTCGAAAGTTTTGGGGTTTTTCTCAATAGCAAGTCAAAAGCAATTTTGCTTCTTCTCCTTCTCTTTCTTCTCCTTGTGTCGCCATTTTTAAGGCTGAAAGAGGAAGTTTGGGAGCTTGAGAGTGAGCTTGGAGAAGAGAGAAGAAGAAGAGAAAGGATTTGGTAAGCTTAGTGAAGCTTGGATCTTGTGAGATCAAAGGGTGTGGAGCTTTGTGAAGCTTGGAAAAGGAAGGAGTGGAGTGAGGCTTTGTGGCGTGAGCTTTGGAGGAAGAGGAGAGATCTTTCTTGAGCTTGGGGAGTCCATCTAAGCATAGATCCATCCATTCTAAGGTAAGTTGTGACCAAAGGTTATCATTAAGCCATGTGTGGGGGCTTGTGGGGTTGTGCTAAGCTTTGGGGTGTTTCTAGGTTGCTTAGAAACCTTGTGGTCATTTGTGGAGCTTTAGCTAGAGTTTGCTAAGCTTGTGGTGGTTAGAGAACCATGGATTTTGTGTTATTCTGCCTTGTTAAGCTTTGATTATGAGTTCTTATGCTTGCTTGGTGATTGTGTGTGTTGTGGTTTCTTGGTGATTCCATGGCTTGTTGGGAGTGTTTTTTGGTGATTCCATGGCTTGTTGGGAGTGTTTTTTGGTGATTCCATGGCTTGTTGGGAGTGGTTTTTGGTGATTGTAGTTTCTTGGTGATGTGTTATTGCCTTGTGTGGAATGTGTATTGGTTGTGGTTTAGAGGTTTGGCCTTAGGATTGTGCCTAGGCTAAGTTGAGGAGTTGGGGAATCGGACTGGCTATCGACCAAGTGTGGTCGATAGGGGGAGGTCGATAGGAGCTATCGACTAGGGCAGGTCGATAGAGTGAGGTCGATAGATCCTGCTGGACATTTTCCTAGTGCTTATTGACCAGGTGTGGTCGATAGAGTGAGGTCAATAAGGTGTATCGACTAGGGCAGGTCGATAGGTTGGTCGGTTGATCCTGCTCAGTATTTTTCCTAGTGTTTATCGACCAGGTGTGGTCGATAGAGTGTATCGACTAAGGCATGTTGATAGGTTGATCGATAGATCCTGCTGGGTGTCTTTCTTAGTAATTATCGACTAGGTGTGGTCGATAGAGCGAGGTCGATAGGGTGTATTGATAAGTGTGATCGATAGGTAAGTCGATGAGTTTCTTCGGATGGTATTTAGGATGGCTATCGACCAGGAGTGGTCGATAGGGGGTATCGATGGTGTTGGTCGATAGGTTATGGTCGATTGACCCAGTTGTTCTGTGACTTGTGTTTTTAGCATTTCTTGATGTTATGAATTACTAGGTGGTTAGTCAGGGATGTATTTGATTAGCTTTGCATAAAGTTCATGTTAGCTGATTATTTGAAGTAATACGTGGTGTTATTATTTCGTGTTGGTATGGTTGTTTGAATTGCGTGGGCTTTCATATAACCTGTTGTTGGGAGGATTAATCTCACTCAGCGTTTGGTTTACCAAATGTTGATGCATCACTTTTGTCGATGCAGGTAAAGATAAGGCGTGATCGTGGAATCGAGGCAGTGAGAAGGGGATGATTAGGACCCAGTAGTTTTGTGATTTCTGTACCTTCGTAGGATTGCTAGAACCGGTAGAATTGTTGACCATGTGTGGTCGTTGTTGTTTGTTGGATGTTAATTACTTGGAGAATATTTAAATGTATAGACGTTTAATTATTAGGTAATTGCTTGTAAAAAAAAAAAAGTGTGGTCATCACATTTTTGTTATCAGAGTGCATACGGTTCTAGGAGCCTATGTGGTTCTAGGAAAGATTGTGTGTTGCATGGGGTCATAGAATCATCCTCTTCGAGCCTTGTGGGATTCCATGGTTAGTTATCTTTATTGTGATGATTATGTTTTAGTGTTTTTAGTCTCTGTTCTTGTGAGTGCAGATGGCTAAAGGGCATGGTGGAGGCCGTGACCGGGGTAGAGGTCGTGGTCTTGGGGTGGAGGAGCGGGTCGATGAGTCCATTATCTAGAGGGTGATACGCATCTCTGGTGGAAGGGTGTGGCAGCCCGGAGAGTTCAGGCCAAGATGGCTTGGGCGGATTTTGTGGAGGAGTTTAACTCCAAGTTTTTCCCTTAGGAGGCGTTTAACCGGTTAGAGTCGAGGCTTCCGAGATTGACTCAGGGGGATCGGTCGGTACGCAAGTATGTGGTAGAGTTTAACCGGCTTGGGTCTTATGTTAGACGAGTTGTTAAGAGGGAGTCAGCCCGTGTGCAGAGATTCCTGATGGGTCTTAGGGTTGACTTACAGAACCGTTGCATGGTTAAGGCTTTTTGCACGGTTAATGAGTTGGTTGAGACTGCGACATTGCTTGAGGAGGGTCTGAAAGACGAGCGGGTAGCGGTTACACCAAGTTTTCAGGCGAGATCAGTGCAGTAGCAGTCCGGTCCGAGCAGAGGCAGTAAGCCAATGTAAGGATAGAGGTGGAAGCGGGATGGCACTTTGAGAGGCAGTCGGGGTCATCAGGGTTACTTCGGGTGTGGGAGCATGGATCAACGAGTGGCGAGCTGTCCTAAGAAGGGCGGGGTAAGAGTGGATTCTCGGTTGTGCTGTCACTGTAAAAAGGCGGGGTATATTAGACCTCAGTGTCTCAAGCTGCGGTAAAGTGAGGCCATAGTGGTGCAACCCGCTAGGCCGGTGGCAGCAGCACCTCGAGTGTATTCTATCGTCGAGTCCGGAAAGCCGAGTTTTAGGCCGATCATAGGTATTTTCTTGGATTTATCTAAGTTTAATGTTGTATTGGGGAATTTGGTTGCGTGTTTGGGTGTTAAGGTTCTCGGCACATGTATATGTGCAGAGACCACCTTGTGTGTTAGGGGTGTTGAGTGTCATGTGTTGTTTGACACTGGAGCATCGCATTGCTTCGTTACTCCGTAATTGGCCGAGAAGGCTAATGTTTGAAGCGAGCCCGGTGTGAGTTTGGGTTTCGTAGAGGTTACCGGCGGAAAGCTCCTGATGATTCACGGTCGGGTTAGAGACGTGAATGTTCAGGTAGCGCTAGAGTCTATGCCTGCCAATTTGATTATCTGCTCCGTGGAGCTGTACGATGGCTCAGAAAGTTCATAGCGCATCTGGATTCTCACCGAAGGTGTGTCGAGTTCGATAGAGGCAAGGGGAGGTTGGTGTATCAGAGGGTGAGACCGACTTTCGGGAGTCTCGTGATCTCGGTTATGTAAGCCGAGCGTATGATCGAGAGGGGTTGTGAGGTGTATTTGGCTACCATTTCCTTGCCGGAGGTTGTTGAGAGGCTAAGGTGCAGGATATTCGAGTGGTTCGAGAGTTCCAGGATGTGTTCCAGTCGTTGCAGGGGTTACCACTGTCTAGGTCGAATCCTTTCAAGATTGAGTTAGAACCGGAGACGACACCGATATCCAAGGCTTCTTATAGAGCTGAAGAAGCAGCTGGAGGAGTTGCTGAGTAAGGGGTTTATTTGCCCGAGTACTTCACCGTGGGGAGCACCAGTGTTGTTTGTGAAAAAGAAGGATGAGATATTCGGTTGTGCATTGACTAACGGGGACTTAACCGAGTCACAGTGAAGAACATGTATCCTCTTCCTCAAATTGATGAGTTGTTGGATCAGTTGAGAGAGGCTACTTGGTTCTCCAAGATTGACTTGACGTCGGGATATCATCAGATTCCTATCGATGAGGTAGATATCCGAAAGACGGCTTTAAGATCTCGTTATGGCCACTACGAGTTTGTGGTGATGCCATTTGAGTTGACAAATACACCAGCTGCATTTATGAGATTGATGAACAGCCTTTTCCAGGAGTATATGGATGAGTTTGTGATCATCTTTATCGATGATATCTTGGCGTATTCGAAGTGTCTGGAGGAGCATGAGGTGCCTTTACGTGTGGTTCTTGTGAAGCTGCGGAAACAAAAGTTGTTTGCTAAGTTGAGCAAGTGTAACTTCTGGCAGTGTGATACAAGCACGGAATCACACCGAGCTTAGATCACTTGATGATCAAGAGGATTCCAAATCCTAGACTCGCGGAAGGGGTGAAAGATAGCACGATGGATGGGATAACGATTGAATCACTCAATCAATGGCACAAATAAGAATGTTGAATCACTCAAAACACTCCTAAAATCGTGGGTTTCTATAGACTCAAAGTGAATCACAGACTTAGAAATCTAAAGACAAGAACAATCTCTCAAGAACTCTGTCTTTGAAAGAAAATGAAATACTTTACTAAATTTAATGATCAAGGGTGATCTACAAAGGGAGTCGAGCTGAGCTTTTATAGAGCTCTCTTACAACATTCTAAGGACTAGAAAACAGAAAGAAATCGTGCAAATTAAATGTATATGGCCGTTGGTGAATTTATGAAGCAATAGAGCCAAATAAGGTAAGTTGCGAGATGGTTTGAGTCTTGACAGCTTGGGCCCGAAGCTGGAGTGTCTTGGCACGGTTTGGAGGTCTTGAATGTGTCTTGATTCATGCCTAAAAGGATCAGAAAGGAGCCGTTGTGGTTTGAATGCTCCTTGATCAAAATATGGTAAGTCCGTGTAAGGTAAGTGTGATCTTCTTGGACAAATTCGTGGGGCTGGTTTGCTTGCAGTCTTGGGCATCCTAAAACAGCATGTAGTCTTCAAATGAGTGTTGGAAAACATGAAGGCGTGGCTGGAGAGTCTTCTATCTAGATTTGTTGGTTCACTTAAAGTAAACCGACCAAATTGCTTCAAAATTGAACTCCTTCCAATTGGCTGGTTTTTTTGGCAATTTGAATCGACCCAAACCTTCAAAATATGTCATTTTTGAGTGAATACAGAGGTAGAGGCTGAATGCACGAGTGGATTCCTCCAAGGACAGCTTCCTTGGTTCAATGACGACTCCGGTGAAGCATTCGGGTGTTGGCTCTTCATGGAATCGTTCCAGCTGGGTTCTGGCTCGATCATTACTCCTAAAATGCATGGTTTGCTGATGAATCTTGAAGCCCATGTTGAATGAATGAGCGGAATGGGTGCTGGTACGTGTTGATGGCGTTTTCTCATTTTCGGCTCGTCCGCGGGTGTGCTCTCAGGTCAGGTCAGACCTGATGGCCTCATCATACCCTCCCCCTTGACAAAGTTTCGACCTCGAAACTTGATAAGCTGCACTAAGAGAAAGCAAGTTAGCTTTCATATGTCTTTGGGAGTTTAGGGTCATACCTCGGGTCCATGAGGACTTGGTGTCGCTTGGAGCATTAGGCATCTTCTTAAAATCTGGCGGCTTCTCTTTGATTGGCACGTTGTTGTTGACATTCTTCAGTGATGTTTCCTCAAAAATCATCTCTTCCCGCCTCACTTTTGACTTCCCCGGAAGGGGATTACTCGTTTTTGGTTCCTCCGTTTGATACGACATTAAACAATTTGAGGTTCTTCTTTGTTCGAATGTACTTGTCCTTTCTTTGACACTTAAGAGAAAAATCAAGTGATTTAAATCTGGAAGATAAACACTTATAATAGCTCTCTTAAGGCTTCGAGTGAGCATGAGAATTTTCCAATAACTAATAAACTCGTAAGAGTTACTTACTTGTGTTTGGAAAATCGTTTCCGAATGTTGCATCTCACATTTTAGGCTTCTCATAATTTATTTAGCTTCATGCTTCGTGTTATGTCCTGCATAGACAAGAGCATTATACTAGAACATGAATTTTCAAAACATGTTTGAATGACACTTGTATCCGGTTTTGAATTTAGTTTGGGTTCTATTGAAGCATTATTTACTACATGTCTCTCAGGACAAGTCACAGCGAAGTGTCTCTTCTTATGACATCTATAACAAGTTATTTCCTTTGATTTAGTTAGCTTAGGAGACTTACATTGCTTTACATTGCCGTGTGGCTCAAGCTTTGAGCTCGGACTTTGCTTGTGAGCTACGACTTTTGCTTTTGGCTTCTCCTCTTGTGCTTGAGTGATTAATGTGGCCTCAGTCCTCTTAATTGGTGTTTGTGTCGTCCTTGTCTTCAGTTTAGAACTGTATGGTTGCTTTGGAGCCGACCTCTCCTTTGGAGCTGATTGGAACAACAACTTCTTGGGAGTGTAATTCTTGTTTAGGGATTTTGGCACAAAGGTTCGATACATGCTCTGTTTGAGTAGTCCCCAAGTGTTGATTGGCTGGGAATATTTATGCCAAAAATCTTCTTGTCGCCACCATTCTTGTGCTTCTCCAACTAGGGTGTCTAAGGCATAGGAAAGCCTTTCTTCTTTAGGTATGTGTAGGGAACGGAACCAATGCTCTAAGTCTTCTTCCCATTGAATGTATGCCTGAAATCCTTGTTGAAAACCTAAAAAATAGATGTAATTGGAATAATCATAACCATCTCTTCCTGCCTCACTTACACCTTCATCTTCTCTGGATAGGTCTTCCCAATGATCATCTCTTCCAGCCCCACTTACTTCTTCTGCCTCTTCGTCGCTCTCATGTTCATATTCTTCTGCATACTCTGGTTCCTCACCAAAGTTAACTTCTGAATTTGCTTCATCAGATTGATTGGTGTATCTTAAAGTGATTTGGGAATTAGTTTCACCAAAATCTTCTTCATCATTCGGGTCAGTCTCACCTAAACTGATTTGAGAGGCAGTTTCTTCACACCATGGTCTATCTTCATGGTAAGATTCTACGAATTTGTCTGGTTCTCCTTCGTGATTGAAGCCATCATTGTCGTTTTGATCTTCCTCATGCAATGACTCATCTCTGTGACTGATTTGGAAATCATTATCTCCATTCCGTGAATCAGTTTCCTCCTCGCACCAACTCTGGTGACTGGAATCATCTCGGCTATAATCTGGTGGCTCTGGTTCAGGCTCGACTCCATCATCAGACCAATAGGGGTCTCTTTCTTCTTCAGATTCATGGCCGTGGTCCCCTTCAAAATTAGGACATCAATACTCGTCTCCAGGCCATGGCGGTGCTTCATAGTCAGCTTCTTTATCGGACAAGGCTTGGCTTTCTCCTCCTTGACTCCAATGGTTCTCAATAGCTTGGTAAGGACCTTCTTCATCAGAATCATCCATTGATGTGGCTGTTCCTGAAAGAGAAGAGAAATCTCGAGCTAGGTTAAGTGTTCAAGAAAAGGAAACTTGACAAATAATCAAAGAATGGGAAATTGACAATTTTTATGTTCTTTTCCTGTTTACTTCAAAATAAAATAGCAAATGAACTCCGAAAATTAAAAGGATAATTTTTATGGGTTTTTAAATCTCTTAAGAAAATAAAACAAAAGACAAAAGATTTTTTTGAGTTTTTATGGATTTTATAAAATTCAAAAAAAACAGATCAAAATCCAGAAGCGGTTTTTGATATGTCTGAGATTTAATTCTCAAACAAATACCAAATGGAGTTCTAAATTCTGGGATAAAATTTTTATGGGTTTTCAAGACTCTAATAAAGCAGAAACAAAAAGAAAATATTTTTTTTTTTGACGATTTTTGGATTTTATAAAATTTGGACAAAACAGACGCAAAACTGGAAATTTTATTTTGTTTGGTTTTCGTTTAAGAAATGAAACGAAAAACAAGAACTAAAGGAAAGACACCGGGACTAGGGATAAGAGCTTTTAACTCTGATACCAGATGATACAGGCACGGAATCACACCGAGCTTAGATCATTTGATGATCAAGAGGATTCCAAATCCTAGACTCGCGGAAGGGGTGAAAGATAGCAAGATGGATGGGATAACGATTGAATCACTCAATCAATGGTACGAATAAGAATGTTGAATCACTCAAAACACTCCTAAAATCATGGGTTTCTATAGACTCAAAGTGAGTCACACACTTAGAAATCTAAAGACAAGAACAATCTCTCAAGAACTCGGTCTTTGAAAGAAAACGAAATACTTTACTAAATTCAATGATCAAGGGTGATTTACAAAGGGAGTCGAGCTGAGCTTTTATAGATCTCTCTTACAACATTCTAAGGACTAGAAAACAGAAAGAAATCGTGCAAATTAAATGTATATGGCCGTTGGTGAATTTATGAAGCAATCGGGCCAAAAAAAGTAAGTTGCGAGATGGCTTGAGTCTTGACAGCTGGAGTGTCTTGGCACGGTTTGAAGTTCTTGAATGTGTCTTGATTCGTGCCTAAAAGGATCAGAAAGGAGCCGTTGTGGTTTGAATGCTCCTTGATCAAAATATGGTAAGTCCATGTAAGGTAAGTGTGATCTTCTTGGACAAATTCGTGGGGCTGGTTTGCTTGCAGTCTTGGGCATCCTAAAACAGCATGTAGTCTTCAAATGAGTGTTGGAAAACATGAAGGCGTGGCTGGAGAGTCTTCTATCTAGATTTGTTGGTTCACTTAAAGTAAACCGACAAAATTGCTTCAAATTGGACTCTTTCCAATTGGCTGGTTTTTTTGGCAATTTGAATTGACCCAAACCTTCAAAATATGTCATTTTCGAGTGAATACAGAGGTAGAGGCTGAATGCACGAGTGGATTCCTCCAAGGACAACTTCCTTGGCTCAATGACGACTCCGGTGAAGCATTCGGGTGTTGGCTCTTCATGAAATCGTTCCAACTGGGTTCTGGCTCGATCACTACTCCTAAAATGCGTGGTTTGCTGATGAATCTTGAAGTCCATGTTGAATGAATGAGCGGAATGGGTGCTGGTACGTGTTGATGGTGTTTTCTCGGTTTTGGCTCGTTCGTGGGTGTGCTCTCCGGTCAGGTCAGACCTGATGGCCTCATCACAGTGGGAGATTAGTTTTCTGGGTCACGTTATCTCTGCGGAGGGGGTTTCAATGGATCTAGAGAAGGTTCGGGCCATTAGTGCTTGGCCGAGGCCGAGGAATGCCACAGAGGTTATGAGTTTTCTCGGGTTGGCAGGTTATTATCGGTGGTTTGTTAAGGGTTTCGCAAGTTTGGCTAAGTATATGATGAAGCTGACGGGAAAGGATGTTCCTTTCGTGTGGTCTTTGGAGTGTGAGGAGAGTTTTGCGAAACTTAAGAACTTGTTGACTAGTACTCCAGTATTGGCGTTGCCTGATCCGGGCGAGCCTTACATGGTGTATACTGATGCGTCAGGACAGGTCGATAGGTTGGTCGATAGGCAGGTCGATAGGTTGGTCGATAGATTCTGCTGGGTATTTTTCCTAGTACTTATCGACCAGGTGTGGATGATAGAGCGAGGTCGATAGGGTGTATCAATAGGTGTGATCGATAGGTAAGTCAATGAGTTTCTTCGGATGGTTTTTAGGATTGCTATCAACGAGGTGTGGTCGATAGGTCAAGGTCGATAGTGGCTATCGACCAAGAGTGGTCGATAGAGTGTGGTCGATAGAGGGTATCGATGGTGTTGGTCGATAGGTTGTGGTCGATTGACCCTTTGTTCAGTGACTTGTATTTTTAGCATTTCTTGATGTTATGAATTGCTAGGTGGTTAGTCATGGATGTGTTTGATTAGCTTTGCATAAGGTTGCATGTTAGCTGATTGTTTGAAGTAATACATGGTGTTATTATTTCGTGTTGGTATGGTTGTTTGAATTGCGTGGGCTTTCATATAACCTGTTGTTGGGAGGATCAATCTCACTCAGCGTTTAGTTTACCAAATGTTGATGCATCACTTTTATCGATGCATGTAAAGATAAGGCGTGATCGTGGAATCGAGATAGTGAGAAGGGGATGATTAGGACCCGGTAGTTTTGTGGTTTTTGTACCTTTCGTAGGATTGCTAGAACATGTAGAACTGTTGACCATGTGTGGTCGTTGTTGTTTGTTGGATGTTAATTACTTGGAGAATATTTAAATGTATGGGCGTTTAATTATTAAGTAATTGCTTGTAAAAAAAAAATGCGGTCGTCACAAAATGTGTTGGATTGAATATAGATATAACGTGTTTGAGGAAATGTCTATGAGATTTGAAGTTTCAATGTTAGGCTTGATTCATTATATGAAGTTATTTGTATCCTTAGTCATGATTACTGAAAAATCCATAAACTGTGAGTACCTTTTCTCAAATTTAAACTTTTGATCCTTCGGGGAAGTTATTCAATGATGGCAATAGTTCAATTTTTGTAAATTTTTGGGTTTTTGCAATCGATAATTCGTAGATCTAGATGAAACCGATTGTGTATTTCGTTGGTGCTATGATAACTCTAGTATAAACTTTGTGATTTAACATTGATTATTCTTTGGATTCTGTAATCCGGTTTATGACCTGACTGATTTGTGTTCTTATAACTCTTTTTTACAATGTGTGTACTTATTTGAGTTATGCATTTTTACAAAAAAGTGTTAATGTGTTGTCTCATTGCAAAATATTATATAATAATACAGTACCCTGCTCTTACAAATATATTTTCAAGCCTACTTTTACAAGTATTTTTTATTTCTTTCTGCTATTTGCTAAAAATAAATTTAAGAATGATCTGTAATTTTTAGGAAAGATCAGTAGATATTTAGGAAGTATCAGTAGTGATTTGAGAATGATTTCGGAAGGATACATAGCTACTTAGAAAAGGATTTGTAGTAGTTTAGGTTGATAACCTAATATTGTTCTTTCTTGTTCTTTAACAGGTTAAACGAAAGAAATAAGAGATTCATTTCCAGCTGGAACAATTACTTTACCTGATCTAAGGAGCATTCTAGCATGGGAGATATTTGAGTGTTTTGCTAACAATAGAATCTAGGATTTTATAGTTATTACTTTTAGACAAAGTTGATGTTTGATGAGAACTTGGACGAAGTAGTGAATTTTTATTTTAAATGAAACTTATGTTATCACTTTTTTGGTACCATGTTGTTTTATGGCTGTTACATATGTTCTTGAATTTCAGTGTTTATGAAAGTATTTAGGAAGCATTTACACATATTTAGGAAGAACTTCTTAAAATTGAAAAATTAGAACAAGTTATAATTTTTTTTAAAAATCGAATAGATGCATACATGTACTTGAGTGTTTATGAAACTATTTAGGAACTATTAATAAATTTTTTAGGAACCTTGTCTTAATTATAACAGATAGATACATATAAAAATAAAACGTTTTAGGAAAGGCTTCATAAACACAATGAAATATTTCATAAATGGCCGAAATAAAAAATGAATTGGGCTTATATACTTAGGAATGATCTATTGTTATCTTGTGAAAGTATATAGGAAATATTTACATATATTTAGGAAGGATTTCTTAAAGTTAAAAAATTAGAACAAGTTATAAGTTTTTTTAAAATCCAATAGATGCATACATGTACTTGAGTGTTTATGAAACAATTTAGGAACCATTTATATTTTTTAGGAACTTTGTCTTAATTCTTACACATAAATACTTAAGAAAATAAAACGTTTTAGGAAAGGCTTCCTAAACATAATGAAATATTTCATAAATGACCGAAATAATGAATGAGTCGGGCTTATATACTTAGGAATCATCTGTAGTTATCTTCTGAAAGTATTTAGGAAGTATTTACACATATTTAAGAAGAATTTCTTAAAGTTGAAAAATTAAAAAAAGTTATAAGTTTTTTTTTAAATCGAATAGATACATACATGTATTTGAGTGTTTATGAAACAATTTAGGAACCATTTATATTTTTTTAAGAACCTTTTCTTAATTCTAACACATATATACATATGAAAATAAAACATTTTTAGGAAGAGTTTCCTAAACACAATGAAATATTTCATAAATGGCCGAAATCATGAATGAATTGGTCTTATATAGTTAGAAATGATTTGTAGTTATCTTCTGAAGGTATTTAGGAAACATTTATACATATTTAGGAAGGATTTCTTAAAGTTGAAAAATTAGAACCAGTTATAAGTTTTTTAAAATCGTATAGATGCATACATGTACTTGAGTGTTTATGAAACAATTTAGGAACCATTTCTATTTTTATAAGAACCTTGTCTTAATTCTTACACATCAATACTTATGAAAATAAAACATTTTTGGAAAGGCTACATAAACATAATGAAATGTTTCATAAATGGCCGAAATAATGAATGAATTGGGCTTATATACTTTGGAATGATCTGTAGTTATCTTCTAAATGTATTTAGGAAACATTTACACATATTTAGGAAGAAGTTTTTTAAGTTGAAAAATTAGAACAAGTTATAAGTTTTTTTAAATCGAATAAATGCATATATAGACTTGAGTGTTTATGAAACTATTTAGGAACCATTTATACCTTTTTAGGAACCTTGTCTTAATTCTAACACATATATACATATAAAAATAAAATGTTTTAGGAAAGGCTTTCTTAACACAAAGAAATGCTTAATAAAAGGCCAAAATAATGAATGAATTGGGCTTATATAGTTAGGAATGATTTGTAGTTATCTTCTCAAAGTATTTAGGAAACATTTACACATATTTAGGAAGGATTTCTTAAAGTTGAAAAATTAGAACAAGTTATAAGTTTTTTAAAATCGAATAGATGCATTTATGTACTTGAGTGTTTATGAAACAATTTAATAAACATTTATACTTTTTTAGGAACCTTGTCTTAATTCGTACACATAAATTCTTATGAAAATAAAACGTTTTAGGAAAGGCTTCCTAAACACAATGAAATGTTTCATAAATGGCCGAAAAAATGAATGAATTGGGCTTATATACTTAGGATTGATATGTAGTTATCTTCTAAACGTATTTAGGAAACATTTACACATATTTCAGAAGGATTTTTTAAAGTTGAAAAATTAGAACAAGTTATAAGTTTTTTAAAATCAAATAGATGCATATATGTATTTGAGTGTTTATGAAACTATTTAGGAACCATTTATACTTTCTTAGGAATCTTGTCTTAATTCCTACACATAGATACATATGGAAATAAAAAGTTTTAGGAAGGGCTTCCTCAACACAATGAACTGTTTCTTAACATGTTTATTTTGTGTCATGTTCGGCCAGAATCAAAGTTGAAGAGTTCATCATATCCAGTTCATGCATGTGCTATTGTTGTGTCCTTCAAGGATTCAATGTAGTCTTCAAATCCTAAAGTGGCAATTGCCCAAAGCAAATCATCACCATTAATGGTCTTCCTTTTCTCTCGTTGGCATTTATCACTCGCTCTGCTCATCAAATTCATAAAAACAAAAAATCATTACATCATACAGAAAGACTAGATCCAATGAGCAACATTAAAGCCAAACAAAGAGATAGTACAAGAAAAAGCAAGCAATGTAAGAACTAAAAAAGACTTGAACTTCCAATCAACCAACCAAAAGCAGAATTTAAGAAAACCCAAAATCTCAAACTACACAAGTAAACTAAAATCACCATAAAGTTCAAAACTTGAAAACTGTGGGGCGCATGGTGTCTAAAAATCTAAACCACAATTTTCCCATCAGGCCTCTAAACATTTCATTGAAAGCATCAACAAAAGATTTATGGCATTCTATTAAACAAAAAATCAGAAACAGTTAATGGCAGATGAACATTAAACACAGCCAGCGAAATAACCTAAAACGTGTTCCATACCATCATAAGAGAACAGACTGTGGTTAAATGCAAAAGATGGAATAGCTGAGGTCTCTTCAACTGACTTTCTCTTTTTCCTCTTCTTGAGTCGGTTTTTCTGAGTATAACACGGAAGAGGAGACAACACCTTTACTCCAACTTCTTCTGATTTGAGATTTTTTAACTCCAACTTCCTGGCTTGGCAAGACTCTTCGATTTCTTTGTCGTACTTGATTGCTTATTTTTATAATTCTTTAACTTTTAGTTCAATCCATTTGCACTGTCAGGTTATAGACTGTATAAACCTCCTCCAGTGATCAGCCAGCTTCTTCTTTCTGCCATAAAAAAAACATCATTCACAATATGGTCTTATAAGGAGATAAATCAGAGATGCAGTAGTAAGTAAAGTAACTCATAAATTTTAGTACTTTCGTAATCAAGTAACACAGATATGGAACTCAATAAATAGTGTTCAATTAAAAGCACACATATACAGAAATATGAGAAAGCTTCTTGATCATTCAAAGCTTAACTAACCCAGAATGGAATAGAAGTATCATTACAACACTAGATTAACTATATTCAAAAGCCACAAATTCACCTAATTCATCACTAAAAAGCCATAAGACTCACCATTTCATTGTGAATCCTAAAATCTGAGATTGGAATTGATACACGATTGGTGAAGCTGATCGGGTGAAGAAGAAGAAGAATAAATTGATGATAGCGATCAATTTAGCACTTGATTGAAGCTTCACGTGATCGATTTATCACTCGATTGAAGGTTCACACAATCAATTTAGCACTTAATTGAAGATCTGAGATCAGAATTGAAGATTTGAGATCAGAAGCTTCACCGGAATTTTTGAAATCGTAATCGTAAAAAATTAGAATTAATATTATATTTAGAAATTTGGGGTATGGAAATTCTGAGATTGAATTCAAATAGGAATATTTTATAACATTGGTATATATGTCTCTTTACCCTTTAATGAATGATATTTTTGGAGTAAATGTAGAGTAGTGCTTTTGTGACCAAAATACATCAAGTAGTGTCATTCTAGGGAATTTCTCTAAATACAAGCCTACATGATTTGATATATATATATATATATACATAACTTATATAAATATCTCATATACTCTAGGTTTCTAGCATAGCAATAGCCGTTTATACAAAAAAAACTTGTTCGATCCAGATCTCTCTATTCTTTCATCATTTTTGATTATACTCTTTTTTTTTTATTCTTCCTTCTTTGACCTAGCTCTTGTCAAGTTTTCTCTCTCCACAAAAGTCTCATGATGGCCGAGATCGTGGATCATCCAGCTTTGCCTCACTCCAAAACTGAGAACACTCGAAGAATAATCTTGCCTTATGATAAGCTAAAATTAATCTCTAGAGCTACTTTTCCAATTAAGAGATCGATGCAGTACTTAGGGGTTGAATCCACAAAAACTCAAGAATCTCACGATAGACTTTTTCGTTTTGAATTCAGCTAAGTTAAATGAAAAGTAATGTAAAGAACAATGCAAAATAATAATTAAATCGGTGTATGTTTATCAGATGGGGAAAACGCCAGGTCTAGAAAAATTCTCAGGAAATTAAGTAATGTAAAGGGAAAGTTACTAGAATAACCCAAATTTAGGGTTTAATTGCTAGAATGTTTTATAAAATTAAAGGGTTATTTGTGCTCTTTTCATGTCTAAATTACCCTTATTTGATGCAAAAAGAAATAAGATATTACAAATATTTATTTCCAGCCTGGCACATAATTTTCGGATCTAGATGTAACAGATTTATTTCTCCACGACAGATTTTTATTGATGTTTATCGATGTTTTTAGTGTATGATTACGACAGATTTATAATATGTAACAGTTTTATTTTCTTCGACAGACATTCTTTTGAAGACACCATATAGTTTCATAATTTATGACAGTTTTCTTATAATGTGTAGCCGATTTTTTTTTTAGTGACCACATACTTATAGTTTTCAATAAAAATCTGTCAATTAATAACAAATTTGTCCACGGAAAATTAATTATTAGAATGATGTCTAATGATAACAGATTTTAGTTGTGTTATGACATATTTGTTTATGTTACCAAAAATCTGGCATTTAATAACATATTTTTTTTCTAAAATAATTGTTTATGTTACGACAGATTTTCTTTCAGTGATGACATATTTAGTTTAAGTTAACATAAATTTGTGTTTAATAGCAGATTGTTTTACTAAAATGTAATTGCTAGAATGATATAGGGTCGGAAATTTATTTTTTATGTTATGACAGATTTGTTTTATGTTATGACAGATTTTGTTTAATTTAACAAAAATTTTGTGTTTGATAGCATACTTGTTTAAGGATAAAAGTATTTGCTAGAATGACTCATATAATAACAACATGTGACAACAGATTTTTTCACGTTATAACAGATTTGAATCCTATGATGACAGACTTTTTACTATCGTACATTAGATTTTTATGTTCAGCTTATTACAACAGATTTAATAGAGGTGTGACAGAATTTTGTATAGTAAAAGACATTAAATGTAAATTGTAGGATTTTGTCATCAAATAACGGTTGCCTCTTTTTTTTTATTCCTCTCCAATATCGACTTTTGTATGTCATTATTCTGATTTTTTTTTTCTTGTTGGGTTTATCTTGGACATCACAATTGTTTTTCCTTTTTTATCTATTCTCTGTTACACTTGGCGTTGGATCACACTGTTTTAAAAAGAAAAATGTCATATTTTATTTATATAAACTATGATACAGAAAACTTTATTACATTGAGAAAAAATAGAATATTTGAAACGAGATTCATGTGCCTCCATCTCTAATTATGACGAGCTTGTTCTTTCTTAATAAGTCGCCTCATCTTCTAACTCATCACGAGCAATCTCAAACTGATGGCGAATAAGTTTCTCCTCTTTACTGCCTTTAAGTTGTACTTTCGTTCACATGTGCTTAACGACGTCTGTGTAAGTAATACTCTAGATGTTAAGGCAAGATTTGTATCAAATCAAAACCAAGAAAAAAAAAAACATTGCTGAATATAAATGACCACTTTACTTCACATTGTTGTTTCATATCTGAGAGGGAAAGGAAAAAAGAGAGAAAATTAGCTTCTTTTTTTTTCATTATTTACATTATTATTGAAATGTTATATATAATTTTCGATTTTGAAAATAAAATAAAATATAAAACAATATTGTTTAAAATCTAAATCTAAACCATATACTTCAATACCCTAAACCCTAAATAAATAAATAAAAAATATATATACTAAATTTTTTTTTTGATGTTTAAAAACTCTACAGTTATTTTTTTGTTTTGGTTTTTTTTAAATTTGTGTTTGTGTATTATTATTTTTTGTTAGATTTATTTATTTTGTATAGAAATGATATTATTTTTTCGACAAAATGTTGTATAGAAATGACATTTTAAAAAGAAAATGGCTAATAGAATCAAAACCACGAAAGCCAAACATGTTTGTACAAAGATTTAATATATTTTTTTATTCTTATAACATGAGAAGGTAATGGCTTATAGAAAAATTCTGCTTGGCCTTAATTTTATTTACAAAACTTATGGCTTCCTCAAAATCAAAAGTTTTCTTTGGTGGAGCTTCTTCTTCATCAAGTGTAATTTCAAACCCTTTAGGCAAATAGATGTTGAACCCGAAAATATAATTGTTATGCCCCTTTACTCGTGCAATCACACCAGCCGTATCAGTCCTGAAAATGCAAGATGGAAAATACAAAAATAACTCCACAGCTTATTACATGATTGTACTCTATCATTACGAAAACAAAATAACCAATCATGTAAGAGGAACATACATTATCTTTTGCGTTGCAATCTGTGTTATGCTCAAGCAGAGCCTTAAGAGTTGAGATATCTTTCGAGGTAATTGAGTACCATACCGCAAGGTGCAATGGTGTCATACCATCCTACATAAACCAAAACCAAATCAGTCCAAGCTGTTCTCATAGTTGTTTATTCCCATCCTCAAATCAATCAGGTGGAGCAGACAGATAACTAAGAGAAAGAGGAAATTACACTGGCTTTAGCTTGAATAAAAGAACCATGCTCAAGGAGTAGCTTTGCAGCTTCATTGCAACCGTTCTTGGCTGCCATATGCAATGGAGTCTCATCATACCGAAGATATTAGTGATTGATTAATGCAAAATCAAAAGCTACATAACGAAGAATCAGGGAGCAAAACAAAATCAGACTTACAGACTGTAAGTTACAGTATTCATAGCTTCCAATTCAACTTTCTCAGAGGAGATACTTAACAAATATCAACATTATTATAACCAGCAAATACATGAAGTGGCATGTGATACATCTGCAAATCCAAAATCAAAACCAATTCAAGTTCAGTCAATACAACACACAATTAGATTTATTGGAATATATAGCTTGTAGATCATGATTTCTCTAGATTCGTATGCAAATTAAACTCACTACCAAACGATATCATATTCCGTAACCAGTTACTAAAATTCAAATTATTATAGACATCTCGAAATCGAATTTTAACAGATTAAGATTCATCAGACACTAGAAAAAAAAGAAAGTGGCAAGAAATGGAAGAGAATCATACAACTGGATTGCGTTCATTGAGAAGAGAAAGATTGTCTACAGGATCACCGGAGAGAGCACAATCATGAATTGTGGTGGGTCTTGCGGATCTCAGCCGCTGTCCACCTCCTTGCGCTTCATTTCTTCCACCGTCTCAGCTACAAAGAAAATAGAGTGATCTCAGAGAATTTACGAGAGCAAAATAACCCATGGATTAATAACCAAATTGTAAATTTTGACCTTAAATCTATACAGATATCAAAAACCCAAACACAATTTCACCTTCTATGTCAAACTCCACTACACCAATTTGACCTGAGTAACGATGAAGATGACGTCGAATAGGACTATTTTCTGTGTAGATTGAGATGGTGTAGGATGTTCGATGGCTTTGGTTACTCGGCGGTTCGGCGTTGTAGAAGCGACAATAATCCCAGCGGTCAAGCAGTGACACGGTGGCTCCGGTGACCATGTGGTTAGGATTTCGAGAAACCAAAAATTCTGATTTGAGAAAATGGAATACAATTTGGAAAAGGGGTAATTTATTTTCCTTTTTTGTTTAAAATTAATATATTTTCCTAATTAAAAATCCCTTTAAAATAAACTAAAAACCATTAAAAAAGGTTAAATGGTCTTTTAACAATATAATTGAGTTAGTCTAGTAATTTCTTTCAATGAGAGTGTTATTCTAATTATTTTGGCAAAGAATTGAGTTAATCTGGGTAAATTTCTGTAATGTAAATCAATTAATCAGTTAAAATCGAATCACAAACATGTTCTAGAAATCAAATCAAGGTAAAATAAAACAACTTTCGTTGTAAAAATTTATTATGTTTAAAACCTAAAAAACCAATTTTCTTTGTGAATCCTAAATTCTAAACAAGCTTTAAGCGCGAGTTCGATTTGTTCACAAATGATCTAATCCAAATTTCTTTGCAATTATCTAATTTGCTCACTCTAGGTTATATCAGATTATAAATCACACTGCCGTGCCAATTTAACAACCTATGATATAGATTCTAGGTGATCAATCCAGAACATGTTCTAGGTGATAAATCAGTTAAAACTGAATTACGAACATGTTCTAGAAATCAAATCAAGGTAAAATAAACCAACTTTCGTTGCGAGAATTTACTATGTTTAAAACCTAAGAAACCAAATTTCTTTGCGAATCCTAAATTCTAAACAAGCTTTAAGCGGGAGTTCGATTTGTTCACAAATGATATAATCCAAATTTCTTTGCAATTATCTAATTTGCTCACTCTAGGTTATATCGGATTATAAATCATATTGTCGTGCTAATTTAACAACCTATGATCTAGATTTTAGGTGATCAATCCAGAACTAATTTTAAGTGCAATCTAGGTGAAGAACTATCAAGTCTGAATTCTAACCAATCAATCGATATATCATTCTATAAAATCCGTAATGAGAATCCCAAAACCTAACAATGAATTTACTCACATATATCAATTGAAATCAAAGACATGAATAAAATAGATATGATATGAATAAGAATAGAGAAATAGAAACATGGGTTTGAAATCATCTCTCAAAGTAGTACAAAGTATCAGATCAGCCTCAAGCTCTTAATCTCTTCCCGTTCTTCGTAGAAAGTGAGATACATCTAAACAAAACCTAAAAACCCTTGTCTAACACGAGCTGTACTCTTTTGTAAATACATGAAACTTTAGGGCAAAAGTTGCAAATCTTCAAAAGTGATTGTTTTCGCGTGGAGTTATAAAAATATGCCTGTCTCGACCGACAAGCATGGGTTGTGTTGGTCAACACAGGTGGTCATGAACGACACCAACTTTAACTTCTCAGCTACAATGCTCTAAGAATGCTCCAAAAAATCCAAATGATCCCAAATGTGTGTAAACCTGTAAAAGACTTGGAAAAGACTCGAAATACACATAAATGACTCGATTATATACATATATCATAGCTTCAAAACCCATAAAAATCATGATATATCAATTCCCCCAGACTTAGCTTTTGCTTGTCCTCAAGCAAACAGAAAACTGAGCAAAAGGGAGAAGTTTGGAAACACGGAAACTCACCTTCTTTCAGAGTATCGCATTGACCAATCATCGTAAAATCCACATGTAACAAAACCAATCAAAATTGAACCACCATATACTTCACCGTAAACATTCGCAGCTTTCCCAATTCAACCCACAATTTTGCAACATAGTCCATAAGCCCTTCATCGTTGGGTCTCATCTCTGATCTCAATGCCAAGAACCTTCTAGACTCATTCCCATACAATACCATGATAAACCAACCATACAACATTTGATACTCTTTCTCTCCCCCAGAATTATTATTTTCTCATTTATTATTATTCTTTTTTTTTATTATAGATATTTTTTATAACTCAAAAGTATAGGCGAATAGTGGCATCACGGGAAATTTTCCTAACCTCATTTCTAACCTTTGCGTGATCATCTTTTTCAAAATAAAATAATGAGGTCATTGGAAATTTTCCTAGCCCTTTATTCAAAAGAAAATCATCTCATCTTTTCTGCTTTTATATTTATTACTTAGAATAAAGGAGATGAGTACCATTTCATTTTTACACAGGTTATCAAGTATGAACGAGGATTCAAGCCCTATGAACATCGGTCACATCGATGAGGTAAAAGGAAAAATCAGAAATTAGCTCAGATTTTAGTGGATTTCTGTTGGAAATATGGGTATCTCAAGTCAACTGGTCAGCTTTTGTCTTTTTCCTTAGTCTGATCTAGAATGATTTTGCAACAATGGTCACTTAGATAAAATAGTCAACACATTAAACCAAAAGAAAGGATCATAGTTTCCAACACATTTGACTCAATAAAACGTCAAACTGACTCAATAAGAAAAGAATATATGTTGTTAGTAACCACCTCTCCTATACTTGAACAACACTGTCCTCAGTGTTACTGAAGCAAAGGCTTGGTTTAAAAGTGATATGAAATTGAGAAAACAAGAAAAACAAAAAACATACCTGTGTCGACCGACACACGATAAACAAGTGCTCTACGATAATCTCATGGCTTGGTTAACTGTAAAACAATCTTTGTACCTTTAAAAGTCTTATTGATGATATCAGATGGATTGGGTCCAGAAAGTGCGTACTCTTGGTTTTCCTGAGGTGAATGGAGTGTGGGATGTGGAGCTTTTTGTTTGATAATAGCTCTCAGACTTTTAGTATTGAAACCATCCCGAAAACCAGTTATTTCAGACAAATCTGGACCAACCCGCAGAGGGTGTCGACCGACACCAGTGGTGCTATCGATTGACACTGAGTCATTATGTCGACTCCTTCTGTTGATTGAGATATGGTGTGGTCGACATTGGTCTGTCTCATCAAGTCTGGTGTCGACCGACACTAAGCTTGCAGCTCAGATATCTGTACTTTTTCTGCAATTCCGCTCTGCAATCTTTGTCTCCATCACAAAACTTCTTCCTCTAGCAACTTGTAAGTGAGTAGAATCTTGTCTTGGAGCCTAATACAAAAGAGATGATCACCATTTCAATACTCAAGCTCAGAAGCGTGCTTATTCACTTGCTCACTAGGACCCCACTTCTTGACAAACCCAGTGATGTGTCATGATTTGAAGGGTTTTTCTGCCTTTGAATTCATATTTTTTAACAGTCCTTATTGAGTTTAGGATTAGATTTTTGGTATTTTGTGTCTATTTAGTGTTTTCTCAGGTTTACAAGTCATGGAAGCTAAATGGATTGATTGAATCAGATTTGGACGTTTATACACTTCAAGTACCAGTTGGAGATGCATTTTGATCAACCAGTTTGAAGAAGGATCGACTAGAATGAAGAATTAATGAAGTGGTGCATTTTGGAGCAGAGATTGACCGATCAATGGGGATCGATCGATCCTCGCGGCAAAAGTTTTCCATATCTTGATTTTAGCCGACTTTAAACCTAGGGCTTCACTATATATTTGTGATGCTCGTGTTTTGAGCAAGAGAGAGTTGGTTTTCTGAGATTTTCCGTCACTATATTCATTGCTTTTTGGGGAGATTATATCTACTTTTCAAGTTGATTTTTGAACCTCTTTTACTTTATATTTTGGAATTTTGTTTTATGCAATAAATAGAATGTTCTATATCATGTCTGAGTAGTTCTATTGTTGGGAGTAGGGATATCTTTACAGGAATTATAATGATTGTTAAGGAATTGTTATAGATGATGATTTATTGTTTAAAGTTCTCTATAACTATGATCTAAATGCTTTTGTTAGGTTGACGAATCTAGCAACTGATCTATAGGTTGTTTAATACAATGGAAGTTGGTTAGATTATCAGAATCTATAGTTTATAGGCTTGGTTATCGTCAGCCAATAGAAGTTGAGGCTGGATAACTATGTAAACTTATCGAACTTATTTTAATTATAGCATATAAGTTGTTAGGCTTAATAAGATATCTATGTTATGAGGATTAGCATTGCAGAAGTAGGTTAGTTCGGTTGTTGTGTTTCGAGTTCTAGAACTATACATAAATCTATAGTCTGGTTAGATTTCTATCAATCATTGAATCCTCGCGATTTCCTGAATCACAACTCTTTCTTTTAATTGTTTATATCGGATTTATTTGCTTCTTCTATTCGGTTTTATCATGACAAAAAAACCCCCATCATATTTTGTTTTAGCTCTGTTTAAGCATCATAAGTCTAAAGTGCACTTGTTGATACCGGATCTAGAACCGAAGATCTACTCTCTCCATTTATGACACGTGTCAACCATTTCAGCAGATCAAAGAAAGGGTTGATTCAGTTCGAAGTAAGCAAGGACATGCAAACCGTAAGAGACCTCGATAGAGTGAACTGGATTTCCAATTAGTAGTATAGTTTTGCGGAGATAAGGAGCAAACAAAGCGAAGAGTGTCCACGAGGTGAAGGGAATATGCGAACTGAAGAGGAAAATCATTCAAAAGTCAAGGCGTTACAACATTAAAGGCCAAATCAAAACCGACAAATTAAAGGAGAATCATAGAATTAATTAGTATTTTTTTCGTATCATTTATTCCTTAATTCGTGTATAAATATAGATTCTCATAGTCTTGTAAGGGGGTCGATCTTTTGTCCATTCAAATAATTAAATCAGTTTACAAATTTCTTCTCTAGCAATTTATTTCACTTTATATTCATTTTTCTTACCAATTTTCATTTTTACCTAACAAATATTAGCATTATATTTAGGGTGTGGATCCTGTATCCATATTTTGGCACCGTCTATGGGAAGAATCAGACTTTCAATCTATAAACTTACCAGTTCAATTCAGATCTCTTCAACAAGAAATTCATCATGTCTGAGGTTACCACAACCATTGAGTCCATCAAGGAGACCCTCACCACCATGGTCGATAGCACGAGCAACCTTTCGACCAAGCTTGGGGATGTTGAGAAAGATCTCCCTGGGTGAAGGAACATCATGCAAGTTTAAGTAACAATCATTCAACTACGTCTGCTCGCTTGGATTCTATCACTACAAGAAATCTACCGCGTAACTGACGGCAATTTCCGTCGGAAATCCGTCGGAATCAGCAAAATCCGTCGGTTATCCGTCGGGTTTTTCCGTCGCTTCTATCTCGTCGGAAATAAAAATATCGTCGGAAAGCCGTCGGAATTCCCGACGGAATTCTGACGGAATAGGGAAATCAGAAATCCGTCGGAAATCCGTCGGTTTTAATGCCGTCGGTGTTCCGTCGGTTAAAAACCGACGGAACACCGACGGAAATCTGATTCTTATAAACCGATGGATTTCCGACGGATCTATAACCGACGGCAAACCGACAGATTTAAACCGACGGATTTCCGACGGACTCTGATTTTTATAAACCGACGGATTTCCGACGGATCTATAACCGACGGAAAACCGACGGTTTTAAACCGATGGATTTCCGACGGAATTCTGATTTTTTGAAACCGACGGATTTCCGACGGAATTATTGAATTTTTTTTAATTATAAAATCGAATATTTAAAAATAAATTTATTAATTTGTAAAATTTGTTTTATAATTAAAATTAAAACAAATTTTAAAATTAAAGAAATAATAATAATGCAATAATTCAATATTTCTAAAATAATTCAAATAAAAAGGAAAAAAACTAAAACTACGAAGGCGGAAGCGAGATAAGAATTCCGCCATTTGTTGCTGCAATAACCGGTTATCCGCCTCCAATTTGCGTGATCTCTCGCGTCGCTTGTTGGAGGCGATCCGCTTCTCGTGAGGCGATCCGCTTCTCGTTGGAGGCGATTTGCTTCTTGTTCTTCTGCGAGCTTTTGCAGCTGCATCTTCATAGCTTCCATGTCAGCGCTCTCACTATGCGAGCTGTGCCCTAATATCTGGAGAATCGCCGAAGAAACGAAGTTGCAGAAAAAGAGTCGTCGTCCGGAAGACCAAATACACGACCTTTTGTCTTCGGAGTACACTGCGGTAAGAAACGAAAATCTTGTTAAAAATTAGAAATTACAAAAAACGATATAAATATATATTTTACTTACCTCGTAGACAAATTCGTTAATCTTCTCGATTGGAAGATCGGTCATTTGAGGCGTTCTTCCGATGATTGGCTGAGAAAGGAGGAAGTCTTCCTTCATCTTCTCATAGTTGTCAATGATCTCCCGAGCCAGCGGATCTTGGATTTCATGGTTCTTCCTGCTGGTATGCGATCTTTGGGCAATGTGATAGCGGAAGGTGGGACACCGTCTTGGCGAAACTACAAAAATGAAAATTTAGTAAACTATAAAATTATAAAATTTTAATTAAATAAAAAACTTACCAGTTGTTTGGCCCGTGTGACCAAACTAACCGCTCCTAGATTGTGCGTCGCCTTGCCTTTTCCTTTGCGATCGCTGTTTCGGCACGCAGAATGAGTTGTGGAGCTTGTCTTGGTCGGTTCTTCACTCCAATAAGTGCATAACCCGCTCCATAGGCCCGGGTTAGAAAGCAACTCCCTTGGGACATCATTCTTGTGCCACTTCTCCTTCCACTCGTTCAGCTTCCACGAATACATTCTAGCTGCTTTTTTATCGAAGCATCGTCTAACGGAGGCGGTCATGTGGCTATCCCAAGTAAATTCTTGCTGCAAATCAAAAATTCAAATAAAATAAATATATTAAATAAAAGTTAAAATTTTTTAATATGAAGTACTTACGCAAAATTGGCGAAACCACAATTCCTGATCCGCTATCGGCATTTGGTTGTAAGTCGGGTACGGATGACGAAACATTCCATTGAGCATCCGATTAATGGACTTGGAAATCCCATTTCCGGAATCTCCAAACCTACAAAAGAAATTAGTGCAAATAATTTGAAATGTAACTAAAGTAATTTGAATTTAAAAATACTTACCATGTGTCTCTGCCTACGCATTCCGGATGGAGACGAGGCAATCTATCTCGTCCTGGTTGAGCGACAAAGTCCTCAACGCTCATCTGCGATGGTGCAGTAGGTGAAGGCATCGGCATAGACGCTGTCTCCGGGATCTGTGTCTCCGGGATCTGTGTCTCCGGGATAGGTGTCTCTGGTATAGGAGAACTCCTCGAAGCGGAAGTACCTCCCCGGCGACTACTACGTCCACCGTGACCTGAACGGACAAACCTACCGTAATCCCTATAAAAATTTTAAAAAGTATCAAACATTATATGAAAAAATAAATAATAATGAAAAGAAAAAAAAGTTTGAAAAAAATAATTTAAATTCATTATTAGACCAAAACAATTCTACTTTTATGGAAAAACTAATAAATTACTAAAATACAAAAAAAATTTATTTATAAGTATTAATTCCAAAACAATTGAAAATTTGTTAATTCTTGATTTATAAAAAAATGAAAAATTCATGAATATAATTATAAATTACTAAAATGATTAAAAATTATCAATAAAATAATGATAATTTTCTAAAAATTATAATAACATACCAAAATTAAGAAAATATTAATGCATGAAAAAAATTATAAATATTTCAATTAATAAATAAAATAAGAAAACAAATAATTTTAATAAACATAACAATCCTAAATCTAACAATTACAAACCTAAATCTAACATTACAAACCTAAATCTAACAAATCTAATTTTCTAAACAATCAATCTAACTAAAAACTTAACAATCAATAATATAAACTTCAAAACTTACAAGTTTGGGGGATTTTGAGACATAATGATGATATATTGACGGAAATCCGGAAGATTGGGAGAGGTTTGGCGATTTTGGAAGTTTTCAACTCGTCTGCGAAAGTGAGGAGGAAGAAGACGAAGTCTGTATATATTACGATATTTCCGACGGATATTTCCGTCGGAAATCCGTCGGTTTAAAAAAAATTAAATTACGCACGTTCTCGATAAGGTTTCGGAAAGGTTACCGCCTAAATTTTTGGGAATCCGTCGAAATCTGTCGGAAATTTCCGACGGATTTCGACGGATAGGCGAAAATTTAGGCAACGCGAAACGAAAAGAGTTTCATGGTTATATTTTATTTTCCGTTGAAACTGCCGGAATATTCCGACGGATTTCCGACGGATAGTCAAAATATGCATGCTTTCCGATTGGCCAGTCAATCCTTAAACGGGGACACGTGTAACCACAAACCCGGAACTCCGTCGGAAATTTCCGACGGATTTCCGACGGGTTTGTGGTTTTCGTGGTGTTTTACGCACCGTTTCAGTAAACATATGTTTATAGTATTATAAATTCATGTTTGCAAACACAAATAACTTATAGAAATCTTTAATTTGACAAATTTCAAAAGTTTAGATGATTATTTCGTATTTGGTAAACTTGTACATTAACTATATGTTTATCTATGAAACACTTTCGATCGAACCATGTCTAAAAACAAAATCTTTTTAAAATATGTTATATATCACATAATTTAGTTTATTTTGTCAAAGTTTGTTGTTAACATTGTCTTGATGTACAAGAAATTATAATTTGACCATGTAAACCCCAAACCCGTCGGAAATCCGTCGGTTTTTCCGACGGATTTCCGACGGTTTAGGGTTACACGTGTCTTTTGAAAGATAAGGGAATGCGTAATTCGACAAAAAAAGTCCTGAACCGTCGGAAATCCGTCGGAAAAACCGACGGATTTCCGACGGGACTTTTCTTTTAACGAAAACACGTGTCCGTTTTTAAGGTTTAAATTATATTACCGTCGGAAATCCGTCGGAAAAGCCGACGGATTTCCGACGGTTTTGGGGGTCATTTTAAAATTAATTTTAACTGGTTTAATGAGTTGTGTGAGTTTGTTAATGGGTTTGTTTAGGGAATTTTTAATTTCTGGCAAAATCTTATTTTATTAAAATTTGTTAAAATATACAAAGCTGAAGTTGAGCTTATAAAATGCTCGGCAGCTGCGGTTTTCGAGGACCTATGGTTTACACCGTAATGTCAAAATTAAATAAAATACAAAATAACAAATTTACAACTTTCATGTAATACCAAAAAATAATACAAACCACGTGTATAACTAGTCTTCATTAGATGATGATGATGACCCCTCAGATGGAATTGAGTCTGAATCCTCATAAAATTCACCTTGTTCTTCTTCTGAGTCGGAAAAAACTAAACCAAATTGTGTGAAATCAACAACAAGATCCAGAGCACAAGAAGGCTCAACTGGATCCATTGGAACAACTTCTGCTGGCTGTAAAGGATCATGTTCTGCAACTCCATAAATTCTTCCTCGCGGGGTCACTTTAGTAACTGTGCGCCAAGGATCCGTCCGTGTAACTCGAGGGTAACTAATATAGCACACCTAAAAATAAAATATTAGTTTTGTAATTGTTATACCTAAATAAGGAATTGAGTATTAATTACACTATTATTAGTACCCTACCTGCTCAGCTTGTGATCCTAGAATGAATGGGTCATACGTTTCTAGTCTCGACTTGAATTAACAGACGTAACACCAAATTGGTCTACATGAAGCCCACGACCGAAAGTGTTGAATCATACCAATCACACTTGAAAACAATGCACCTCAAGTCTAACATTCCTGGGTACACGTCTTCCAAAATTTCTTGAAGAACGCCGTAGTAAACATCATTACCAGATTTCACTGAAATACCAGAATCTGAAGTTTGCGTTGTTCTTCTCTCGTCATGAACCCTAAACCCATATCCACGACTGTAGTATCTAGGATAAGAAGTTGCAATGTAGTTTGGACCATTAACAAATTCCAATAACCATGTGGGAAATGTCTGTCCGCTTATTACTCCTTCAGAAACCTACAAAAATAAGTTAGATATTAGTATTTAAAAATAGTTTATTAAATGATTTAGTGTTTTTAAACACTTACGTAAAATTGCAACCAAGACATAAATTCCTCCTCCTTATGGACTTGAAGCTCGTCTTCTGTCTTATCCATATAGTACCCGCGTATTAATGCCATGTAAATCCCATTAAAACCAAAATAGTTGACAAGTTAATAATAACATATAAAATAATCAATTATACATTAAATGACACAAAAGAATCCTTGTTTACCTTTCAGATTCCGTAATTTCTTCACAATTGGTTAGGATATACGTATGCAAGTGTGTAAACTCCTGTTGAGATAATTTACGCCTTTTTCCTTTGCCGACTTCGCTAACTTGGGAAAATAACTCTGGAACAACGACGGGTAAATCGCTCTCTCACCACGATCATCATGGCGACTAGGACATCTACTCTTATTTGAACCATCGACGGGAAGTAATATTCAGCAAACTGTGAGGCCTCTTCGTTGATGCTCTGGGCGATAATAGATCCCTCTACTCTACTCAAATTCTTAACCTTTTTCTTCAGATGAAACATATACCTCTCAAATGGATACATCCAACGGTATTGAACCGGGCCTCCTAGTTCAGCTTCTCGTGGGAGGTGGATCGGAAGATGTTCCATCACATCAAAGAAAGATGGTGGAAATATCTTCTCCAAATTACAAAGGATCACCGGGATATTGGCCTGTAAATTTTGGATTCCCTCAACAGTAAGTGTTCTTGTGCATAAATCGCAAAGAAAGCACCTACTCCTGCAATTGCTTGGTGGACGTCTTTATGGAGAAGATGAGCAAAAGCGTATGGAAGAAGCATCTGCATCACAACGTGACAATCATGACTCTCCATTCCAAAGAACTTTCCTTCTCCATAATCGATGCGATTACGCAGATTAGATGCGTATCCATCGATGAATTTAACATCGCCGTGAATCCAATCAAAAAATTCTGTTTTTTTGCTACTTCTAACCGGTATAATGGAAATGGACATTGACCATTTGGGGAGCACTTCAAGAAAACCTCGATCGCAATATGGTGGCAAGTCTAATCTAGATTTCATATTGTCTTTCGACTTCCCTTGGACGTTTAAGACTGTGTTCATGATGTTCTCAAAGAAGTTCTTCTCAACGTGCATCACATCAAGATTATGCCGCAATAAATGGTTCTTCCAGTAAGGCAATTCCCAAAATATGCTCTTCTTGTGCCAGCTATGAAATTCACCGACACCATAAATAGGTTCATGTCCATTACCCCCACAATAAGGAGTCGTCTCAGCACCAAAATCTCTCAACTGTTCCAATAAAGTTTCACCGTCTATCTCAGGCGGTGGACCATCAAAAACTTGCCTACCCTTCGTAAACATTGTTCTCGAACGACGATACGGATGATCACTCGGTAAAAATCTTCTATGACAATCAAACCAACAACTTTTTCTACCATGCTTTAGTTGGAATGCATCTGTGTTGTCTTGGCAATACGGACACGATAATCTCCCATGTGTTGTCCATCCAGATAACATACCATATGCTGGGAAATCGCTTATGGTCCACATAAGCACCGACGCATCTTAAAGTTTTGCTGGGTCGAAACATCATACCTTCCACACCATGCTCCCATAGCATTTGTAACTCATAGATCAATGGCTGGAGGAATATATCAAGTGATCTCTTCGGATGCTCTGGGCCGGAATAAGAATCGATAGATATAAAAATTCTCACGCATGCACAGAGATGGAGGCAAATTGTAAGGGGTTACAATTACGGGCCATAACGAATACTTCCTTCCATGCTTCCCCAAATGGGTTAAAACCATCTGTACATAACCCGAGGTACACATTCCTTCGCTCATACGCCAACTCTAGATACAATGATTGAAAATGTTTCCAAGCTTCGTCTGAAGGATGTTTAATATCTCCATCTTGATGATGTTCTGCATGCCATCTCATTGGCTCTGTCGTGCGCTGAGAAGTATATAACCTCTTCAACCTCTCTGTTATTGGTAAATACCACATACGTTTATATGGAATTTGAATTCTGCCACTACTTTCCGATACCGTGGTTTACGTACAAAATCTACATCTTTTGCGGTTTTCATCTTCTCTCCAATATAGCATACAGTTGTCGATGCACACATCTATTACCTTATACGGTAACCCAAGACCAGATACAAGTTTTTGTACCTCGTAGTATGATCCGGGTAAAAGATTATCTTCTGGCAATAAATCTTTCGCCCAATCTGTTATCGCATCAACGCACTCCTCCGCCAAATTGTAATCCGTCTTAATCGTCATCAATCTACTTGCAGCTGATAAAGGCGAATGACCTTCTTTACACCCTTTATATAGTGGCTGCTTTGCAGCATCTAACATATCAAAAAATCTTCTTGCTTTACATTAGGTTCTTCAACCTATATCTTTCTTCACCGCTAAACTCGACATTCTCTTAAACGCATCATTCACCATCTGCACCTCCCCTACACCTACATCTACTTCCGTGCTCCCTCCTATACTATCTGAGACAGTTGGTTCACTAGTACTACCATACTCAACATTTGTTTCTCCATGTAAATACCATATCTTGTAACCCGGCGTAAACCCATTACTATACAAATGATGCCAAACTATCTCTATCGCAACATTACGAGAATTCCTACAAATTGAACATGGACATTTTAACTTACCTGATTTTTGAACACGCGGTTGCTTTCCCGCCACTTCCATGAACTCGTATATGCCTCGTGCATACTCCTCGTTCAAGTTGTTCGTCTCCGGATCCATTAATGGTTCGTCCATCCATGATCGAAAATATCTAGACATATTTTTCACTTTTTTTATAGAATTCGTATTAAGTAAACAAGAAATGAGAGAGAGATATGAAATTAAGATTGTTGTGTAATGGGATAGAGAATGGGAGAAACATATATATAAACTCGTTTCCGTCAGATTTCCGTCGGAAATCCGTCGGCTTACAACGGTAAATTCAACGGATACATTAACGTTCATATTTTCCGACTTTTTTCCATGAGCCCTCAGAAATCCGTCGGAATATAACGGCATGGATATCCGTCGGAAATTCGTCGGAATACAAATATCCGTCGGAAATTCCATCATAAATCCGTCAGAATATAACGCCTCGGATTTCCAACGGAATTTCCGTCGGAAATCCGTCGGAATTTTCCGACGGAAATATTTCCGTCGGAAAATTCCGTCATAAATCCGTCAGAATATAACGCCTCGGATTTCCAACGGAATTTCCGTCGGAAATCCGTCGGAATTTTCCGACGGAAATATTTCCGTCGGAAAATTCCGACGGATTTCCGACGGATTCCCAGAATTTTCAAATCTCAGGAATCCATCGGTAAGCCGTCGTAAATTTCCGACGGAATTCTTGTCCGTCGGAAAATCCGTCGGTTTTGCGGTAGATTTCTTGTAGTGTATGACTGCCGAAACTTCTTCTGAAAGTTGTAGTAATTGAATGGTTTTTGGACCCCAAAGGAATTTTAACCCCCAATCTCCATTGAATCCCACAGGGAACGTTAACCTTCAAACCCCGATTAACCAAGCGAAAACAAGTCAAGCCGCGGGCAACTGAGATGGAGTTGTAAACGTCACCAATGACTCGGTCAGAAACAAAAAAAATCCGGTAGCTGAGGTTGATTTAGAGAACAACAATGACAATGTCACAGCGGAGCTAAACAACAAGCGGAGTAAGGTAATATGTTAAGATATTGATCAAGTTCATCACGAGCTGAGTGAGATGAAGTCAAAATTACACCAGGCAACTAGTTCGGCTCCCAAGTTGACAAGGTAATTGCCAATTTCCGGCTTAAGGATGCGCAAAGAGTCAACTTGCCGACCTACGATGGAACTAGCGAGCCAAAGAACAGCTGCTTTTTGGATCTTAGCTGGGGGAAATGAGCTTGAAGCGCATGAATAAGATGCAGGTTATTGCAAGCTATTCTCAGAGAATCTCTCTCTGGCCAAGCCCTCTTGTGGTTTACTCAAATTGAGTACGCTACAATTGATAGCTTTGATCAATTATCATCGGCCTTTATCATGCAGTACTTTGTACTCATGGAAAAAGGTAAAATGGATAATGATCTTTGGAATTTATCTCAGGATTCCCAGGAACCTTTGAGGAAGCATATTTCCAAATTCAAGGAAATTTTGTCTAGGATACCGAGAATCTCCCAAACCGCCGCATTGGCCGCTTTGCAAAATGGGTTATGGCACAAGTCAAGGTTTCGATTGGAGCTTACAGTTAATAAGCCATCCATGATGCTTTGTTTTGAGTAAACACTTTGATCAAGGCTGAAGAAGAGAAGGTTAATTTTGAAAAGAAGTACAGAGCCACTAAGTCCAAGTCTCTTTTGATCAAGAGCACCCGGAGCGGATGGTTAAATCGGTTTGGGGCTAAAGGCCAAGAGTTAGTAGAAATTTTATCAAGAAACAAAACTACTTTCGCTTGGACTATCGAAGACATGCCAAGAATTAATCTAGTAATCGTTTCCCATGAGCTTCATGTTGATCAGAGTTTTAAACCTATCAAGCAAAAAAAAAAGAATTCCTGGTCCTGATCGAGTTAAATCAGTTAATAACGAGGTGGACATACTCCTAAAAGCCGGTTGGCTCGCGAACCTTGTAGTGGTGAAGAAAAAGAATGGAAAGTGGAGGGTTTGTGTTGATTTCACTGATATCAATAAAGCTTGCTCAAAGGATAGTTTTCGAAAATTCAAAAAGTTTGAGCTTGTGCGAATACCCCGAAGCAAAAATAGATTGGCAGATGCAGTAGCTGCTTTGGCATCTACTTTGGATCCCGATCTAAAAAGAGTAATCCCAATAGAGTGTATTACAACTCGAGGCATATCATTTCCGGATGAAACAATGATAGCTACCCAATCTCAAGTAAAATCGGAAAGATAGAAAAGAGCCATAGTAAGAGCTTCGTCTGGAAACAAAAGATTTTTAAAAGAAGAAACGAAAGCGAATGGCTCAAAGTCATGAAACAAGCTCTGAACTACCTACGATAAGGGACATACCATACACTCTAGTTACAGCTGAGTCCATTCCTGATGAGCCAATAGTAGAGTTGGAACATCCTCAAGAGGAAGATGTTCAAGTCATACCAATCGTGGAAAATAATTTTCCCGAACTAGAAATCACTGAAGACCTAGAGGCGAAAGAGCTCGGAAAAAATCAAAATCCAGAGTTTGATGCTGCTAAAGTTACGATTTTTGAAAACCGGATACCAAATGAGCTGAATAATTTTCCGCTAATGATTGGGGGGGGGCTGACTGGAGGGTTCCTATCAAAAAGTACATTCAGACTGGAGAGTTGTCTAGTGACAAATGGAAAGCTCGAAAAATCAGAATCATCAGCGCAAAATATTGGATGATTAAGGAGTCATTGTTTAAGCGAGGTCTGAGTGATCCATATCTACTATGTATTCATAATGAAGGAATCAAGATCGTAATGAGTGAATTTCATCAAGGTCTTTGTGGGAATCATTCTTCCGGAATATCAATGGCTTTCAAAATTAAACGTCTTGGATATTATTGGCTCACTATGATCGCAGATTGCTCACAATACGCCCAACGTTGTGCAAAGTGCCAGCAACATGCTCCATTGATCCATCAGCCTTCAGAGCTACTGTCATCAGTAATGGCTCCATATCCTGTTATGCGATGGTCAATGGACATCGTTGGACCTATGCACAAGTGAACTCAAGGAGTGCATCATCTCCTCATTTTAACTGATTACTTCTCAAAATGGATCGAGGCAGAAGCATATCCATCCATCAAAGATTCGGTGGTAAAAACTTTCCTGTGGAAAATATTATTTGCCGATATGGGTACCTTACGATACCCATATTATTTAAGTACCCAGGTCATTCAAGTTAATCCCCTAGTCCATAGATCCATCCCTATGAGCCCTATTGTCTCTATATAGCTTAAATTGTTCATTCACTCCTTTGATTTTGTGTTTTCTCTTATTCATATCTCAACTCGACCACACCACTCGAGCACTAGGGTCGAGTGGTTCTTTTCTTTTCATTTCCTTGTTTCATTTACTTGTTTACCTAGTTTCCTTGACTTGACAACTCAAGTATGCTTAGTGATTAGCTTATTTACCGCACTGCATTTCAATTTCTATGGTTGTTAAATTTGAAACATCATCTTTGAATTGGCTTGACTTAAACTGCTTTAATGCATCTTGATTGTTAGCACATCATTCATTATGGATTGACACTTATTGTACTACAATTGATTGAAACCTGAGAAAATATTTGTTTTAGTCAAACATAGATTTCATCTCACTCTGCTCAGTTGGGGCAGGAGGTGTCTGGTAAGATGAAGATCAATAGTTCATACTGAAGTTGTTGTTGCTCTGGAAAGGCTTATGGTATTGAAGCTTAGCGACATAACCAGATGAGTTTTGATTACCTGTAAATGTACTCCTCTGACCATATCCATTGTAACCACCTCTGCTTTGGAGATTTCCAAATCTCTAACCCTGAAAACCAGTCCCACCAATAGAGTTGACATCCTCTTCTTCATACCTTTCTTCTGGCTCAAATGTCTCAACTTCTGCAGCAACCTGAACTGACTTCTTGCTCACCAAAATGTTGTGAACTGAGTCCAACGTAGTCTTCAACTAAGCAATCTGCCTTCCATCAATGTTTCCAGCTTGCTTATGCCTCTCAAAATCAGCATTCTTGGTGCTATTGCTAGATGTTAAGTTCTCAACCAACATATAAGCTTCTTCAGGGTACCTCATATTGAAGTTCCCATTGCTCGCCGAATCAAGAGCCATCTGATATCTCCAGTCTACACCTCTGAAAAATACCCAACAACTAAACCTCAGAGAAACCATGATGCGGACAATCTCTTTGGTACACCCTGAATCGTGCCAAAATTACTCTCCAAATTAAGAGATCGATGCAGTACTTAGAGGTCGAATCCTCAAGGACTCAAGAACCTCATGATATATCTTTTCATTTCGAATTCAGCTAAGTTAAATGAAAAGTAATGTAAAGAATAATGCAAAATAATAATTAAATCGGGTAGTTTATCAGACGGGAAAAACATCAGGTCAAGAGAATTTTTCAGGAAATCAGAATATAAATCACACTGTCGTGCCAATTTAACAACATATGATCTAGATTCTAGGTGATCAATCGATATATCATTCCAAGAAATCCCTAATGAGAATTCCTAAACCTAACAATGAATCTACTCACACATATCAATTAAAATCAAAAACATGAATAAAATAGATATCATATAAATCAGAATTGAGAAATAGAAACAAGGGTTTGAAATCTTCTCTCAAAGTAGTTACAATGTAAGCAGATTAGTCCCAAACTCTCAATCTCTCCCAGTTCTTCGTAGAAAGTGAGATACATCTAAACAAAACCTAAAAACCCTAATTAATAGTCTAACACGAGCTGGTCACTTTCATAAATACATGAAACTCCAGGGCAAAATGTGCAAATCTCCAAAAGTGATTGTTTTCGCGTGGAGTTATAAACATATGCCTGTGTCGACCGCCACACATGGGTTGTGTTGGTCGACACAGGTGGTCATAACGACACTAACTTCGACTTCTCCGCTTCAATGCTCCAAGAATAGTCCAAAATGTCCAAAATGTCCAAATGTGTGTAAAAGACACGTAAAATACTCAATTATATACATATATCATGGCTTCAAAACCCCATAAAACCATGATAAATCACCTTACAATTTTTTTTGGAGATAATCCGGGTTTCACAATCGCTCAACTCTTGTTACGTATGATGAATGGGCCACAAATCTACGACTTGTACTCAAGGCACACAAGAAATTTGGTTTCGCATATGAAACCATACCTCATCCGAGTGAAAAATATGATTGGAGCGCAAACAATGATTTGCTGGTTTTGTGGATCAAACTCACCATCCATATGACTCGATAAAGTTCAACACCTCTGACTGTGATTTTTGCTCCAATTTGTGAAAACAGTTCAAGAACCATTTCTTTGTTAAAAGTGGGCAAAAGGTTCAACGACTGAAGGCTGAATTCGCTATTTGTCGCAAAACAAGATATGGCATTTGAAACATAGGCTTCTCAAATTCATTAGTCTATACAAAATACATCACAAAAATAAAATCTAATCGTTATCAAAATATAGTCAAAGTAAATGGACAATAAGATTTAAGACCAATTCAAATTTGATATAATCTTTCCTCATAGTTAACAATTCTGGAATTAAAAAAAAAAGGAAAACAAAAAAACAAGCATTATATATCAACTTTTGTGCTAAGCTTTTGAGCTACTACAGAGTTTGTTTTTGACAATATTGATATATTTTCAGAATTTTCCTCTTTGGTCAAGCTCTCTAAATGGTCATAATAAGATTAAAATTTCGTAGGAAGATATTTGTTCATCTTAGTAGGAAGGCAGTTTGGGTATTAGATGTTTGTGTGTTTCTTCGTGGATCTACACTACAAAACAAACTTACATTGATAGTAATTGATAATAACACAAATTTCGTAGCTGCTATGCATGATATGAAATGAGTAAGAGGGAAGCTAAAATCACTTATTCCGCCAATACCTAAGTCAAAATTTCATTTAACCGGTAACAATCAGTGGCGGACCCATGATGATTTTTTACCGAGGTCAAAACATAATTTTAAGATATATAAATATTTAAAAATCCATAAAAAAAAATTATCTGTCTGTAGAACATTCTACAAAAGTACTCTCCAGTCTTTTATATTATGAAATCTTTTTATGACAATCTCATTTGTGATAGTCTCGAATACATCTTTTTGACAAAACATACTAAACAATCATTTAGAAACTGATCTCCAATCCAATTATGTCGATATGTCTTCACAATCTTCATAGCTGAAAAACATCTTTCAACACTTGCAGCGGCAACAAGCAAAATCAAAACCAACTTCAAAAGCCTATAAACCAAATCATGTGACAAATGTTTTTGTGTTTTCATGAGCATATGAGCAAGTTCTCCAAGATTTTTTAAGTGAGTAAACCTTTCATCACTTCGAACATTATCAATGTATATATCTAATTGTTTCTCAACATATATATACTCTCCATGACTAAAGTTGTAACCCCGTGTTTTGGGAAATTAATTGATTTAATTAATTCGGAAATTCTTTCGAGTTTATGAACCTTAGACAAGTCTACAGAAATTAATTATGAGGTTGAAATAATTAATTTAGATTTGTTCCGGCGGTGTCATAAGTCGATTCAGAAGTTGTGGAGTTTTTCTCAAAAGGAAGCGGACAAAGTCAAATTGGATTCTTCTTCTTCTCCACCTTGTGTTCGCCATTTTCACTAAGTGTGGGAGAGAGCTTTGTGCTTGAGAGCTTAGAGAGAGAAGAGAGAAGAAGAGAGAAAAGGGTTTTGTGGTGCTTGGATCTTTGTGATCTAGAGTGTGTGAAGCTTGGGGTGAAGCTTAAAAAGGAAGGGTTGGAGGCTAGGGTTTGGTGTTGAGCTAGGGAAGAGAGTGGAGATCTTCTTGAGCTTGGGGAGTTCATCCTAGGCTAGATCTATCCTTTCTAAGGTGAGTTGTGACCAAAGGTTAACATTAAGCCTTGTGTGGGGGCTTGTCACTACAAGAAATCTACCGCAAAACCGACCGATTTTCCGACGGAAAAGAATTCCATCAGAAATTTACGATGGCTTACCGACGGATTCCCGAGATTTGAAAATTCTGGGAATCCGTCGGAAATCCGTCGGAAATTTCCGACTGAAATATTTCCGTCGGAAAAATCCGACAAATTTCCGACAGAAATTCTGTTGGAAATCCGAGCAGTTATATTCCAGATTTCTGACGGATTTCCGACGGAAATTCTGTTGGAAATCCAAGCCGTTATATTCCGGATTACCGACGGATTTTTGACAGAATTTCCGATGGAAATTTATATTCCGATGGATTTCCGACGGAAATTTATATTCCGATGGATTTCCGACGGATATCTATGCCATTTTATTCCGACGGAAATCCAACGGATATCCATGCCGTTATATTCCGATGGATTTCCGACGGCTTATGGAAAAAAGTCAGATAATATGAACGTTAATGTATCTGTTGAATTTACCGTTGTAAGCCGATGGATTTCCGATGGAAATCCGACGGAAACGAGTTTATATATATGTTTCTCCCATTCTCCATCCCGTTACACAACAATCTTAATTACATATCTCTCTCTCATTTCTTGTTTACTTAATACGAATTCTATAAAAAAAGTGAAAAATATGTCTAGATATTTTCGATCATGGATGGACGAACCATTAATGGATCCGGAGATGAACAAATTGAACGAGGAGTATGCACGAGGCATATACGAGTTCATGGAAGTGGCGGGAAAGCAACCGCGTGTTCAAAAATCAGGTAAGTTAAAATGTCCATGTTCAATTTGTAGGAATTCTCGTAATGTTGCGATAGAGATAGTTTGGCATCATTTGTATAGTAATGGGTTTACGCCGGGTTACAAGATATGGTATTTACATGGAGAAACAAATGTTGAGTATGGTAGTACTAGTGAACCAACTGTCTCAGATAGTTTAGGAGGTAGCACGGAAGTAGATGTAGGTGTAGGGAGCGTGCAGATGGTGAATGATGCGTTTAGAGAGAATGTCAAGTTTAGCGGTGAAGAAAGATATAGGTTCGAAGAACCTAATGTAGAAGCAAGAAGATTTTTTGATATGTTAGATGCTGCAAAGCAGCCACTATATAAAGGGTGTAAAGAAGGTCATTCGCCTTTATCAGCTGCAAGTAGATTAATGACGATTAAGACGGATTACAATTTGGCGGAGGAGTGCGTTGATGCGATAACAGATTGGGCGAAAGATTTATTGCCAGAAGATAATCTTTTACCCGGATCATACTACGAGGTACAAAAACTTGTATCTGGTCTTGGGTTACCGTATAAGGAAATAGATGTGTGCATCGACAACTGTATGCTATATTGGAGAGAAGATGAAAACCGCAAAAGATGTAGATTTTGTCGTAAACCACGGTATCAGGAAAGTAGTGGCAGAATTCAAATTCCATATAAACATATGTGGTATTTACCAATAACAGAGAGGTTGAAGAGGTTATATACTTCTCAGCGCACAGCAGAGCCAATGAGATGGCATGCAGAACATCGTCAAGATGGAGATATTACACATCCTTCAGACGCAGAAGCTTGGAAACATTTTCAATCATTGTATCTGGAGTTTGCGTATGAGCGAAGGAATGTGTACCTCGGGTTATGTACAGATGGTTTTAACCCATTTGGGAAGCATGGAAGGAAGTATTCGTTATGGCCCGTAATTGTAACCCCTTACAATTTGCCTCCATCTCTGTGCATGCGTAGAGAATTTTTATATCTATCGATTCTTGTTCCCGGCCCAGAGCATCCGAAGAGATCACTTGATATATTCCTCCAGCCATTGATCTATGAGTTACAAATGCTATGGGAGCATGGTGTGGAAGCGTATGATGTTTCGACCCAGCAAAACTTTAAGATGCGTGCGGTGCTTATGTGGACCATAAGCGATTTCCCAGCATATGGTATGTTATCTGGATGGACAACACATGGGAGATTATCGTGTCCGTATTGCCAAGACAACACAGATGCATTCCAACTAAAGCACGGTAGAAAAAGTTGTTGGTTTAATTGTCATAGGAGATTTTTACCGAGTGATCATCCGTATCGTCGTTCGAGAACAATGTTTACGAAGGGTAGGCAAGTTTTTGATGGTCCACTGCCTGAGATAGACGGTGAAACTTTATTGGAACAGTTGAGAGATTTTGGTGCTGAGACGACTCCTTATTGTGGGGGTAATGGACATGAACCTATTTATGGTGTCGGTGAATTTCATAGCTGGCACAAGAAGAGCATATTTTGGGAATTGCCTTACTCGAAGAACCATTTATTGCGGCATAATCTTGATGTGATGCACGTTGAGAAGAACTTCTTTGAGAACATCATGAACACAGTCTTAAACTTCCAAGGGAAGACGAAAGACAATATGAAATCTAGATTAGACTTGCCAGCATATTGCGATCGAGGTTTTCTTGAAGTGCTCCCAAATGGTCAATGTCCATTTCCATTATACCGGTTAGAAGCAGCAAAGAAAACAGAATTTTTTGATTGGATTCACGATGATGTTAAATTCACTGATGGATACGCATCTAATCTGCGAATCGCATCGATTATGGAGAAGGAAAGTTTACTCGGAATGAAGAGTTATGATTGTCACGTTGTGATGCAGAGGCTTCTTCCATTCGCTTTTGCTCATCTTCTCCATAAAGACGTCCACCAAGCAATTGCAGGAGTAGGTGCTTTCTTTCGCGATTTATGCACAAGAACACTTACTGTTGAGGGAATCCAAAATTTACAGGCCAATATCCCGGTGATCCTTTGTAATTTGGAGAAGATATTTCCACCATCCTTCTTTGATGTGATAGAACATCTTCCGATCCACCTCCCACGAGAAGCTGAACTAGGAGGCCCGGTTCAATACGTTGGATGTATCCATTTGAGCGGTATATGTTTCATCTGAAGAAAAAGGTTAAGAATTTGAGTAGAGTAGAGGGATCTATTATCGCCCAGAGCATCAACGAAGAGGCCTCACAGTTTGCTGAATATTACTTCCCGTCAGAAGTTCGTACGAAGAGTAGACGTCCTAGTCGCCATGATGATCGTGGTGAGAGAGCGATTTACCCCGTCGTTGTTCCAGAGTTATTTTCCCAAGTTGGGCGAGTCAGTGGCAAAGGAAAAAGGCGTAAATTATCTCAAGAGGAGTTTACACACTTGCATACGTATATCCTAACCAATTGTGAAGAAATTACGGAATACGAAAGGTAAACAAAAATTCTTTTGTGTCATTTAATGTATAATTGATTATTTTATATGTTATTATTAACTTGTCAACTATTTTGGTTTTCGTACAGGATTTACATGGCATTAATACGCGGGTACTATATGGATAAGACAGAAGACGAGCTTCAAGTCCATAAGGAGGAGGAATTTATGTCTTGGTTGCAATTTTACGTAAGTGTTTAAAAACACTAAATCATTTAATAAATTATTTTTAAATACTAATATGTAACTTATTTTTGTAGGTTTCTGAAGGAGTAATAAGCGGACAGACATTTCCCACATGGTTATTGGAATTTGTTAATGGTCCAAACTACATTGCAACTTCTTATCCTAGATACTGCAGTCGTGGATATGGGTTTAGGGTTCATGACGAGAGAAGGACAACGCAAACTTCAGATTCTGGTATTTCAGTGAAATCTGGTAATGATGTTTACTACGGCGTTCTTCAAGAAATTTTGGAAGTGCGGTACCCAGGAATGTTAGACTTGAGGTGCATTGTTTTCAAGTGTGATTGGTATGATTCAACACTCGGTCGTGGGCTTCATGTAGACCAATTTGGTGTTACGTCTGTTAATTCAAGTCGGAGACTAGAAACGTATGACCCATTCATTCAAGGATCACAAGCTGAGCAGGTAGGGTACTAATAATAGTGTAATTAATACTCAATTCCTTATTTAGGTATAATAATTACAAAACTAATATTTTTTTTTAGGTGTGCTATATTCGTTACCCTCGAGTTACACGGTGGACGGATCCTTGGCACACAGTTACTAAAGTGACCCCGCGAGGAAGAATTTATGGAATTGCAGAACACGATCCTTTACAGCCAGCAGAAGTTGTTCCAATGGATCCAGTTAAGCCTTCTTGTGCTCTGGATCTTGTTGTTGATTTCACACAATTTGGTTTAGTTTTTTCCGACTCAGAAGAAGAACAAGGTGAATTTTATGAGGATTCAGACTCAATTCCATCTGAGGGATCATCATCATCATCTAATGAAGATTAGTTATACACGTGGTTTGTATTATTTTTTGGTATTACAAAAAGTTGTAAATTTGCTATTTTGTATTTTATTTAATTTTGACATTACGGTGTAAACCATAGGTCCTCGAAGACCGCAGCTGCCGAGCATTTTATAAGCTCAACTTAAGCTTTGTATATTTTAACAAATTTTAATAAAATAAGATTTTGCCAGAAATTAAAAATTCCCTAAACAAACACATTAACAAACCCACACAACTCATTAAACCACTTAAAAATTAATTTTAAAATGACCCCCAAAACCGTCGGAAATCCGTCGGATTTTCCGACGGAAATATAATTTAAACCTTAAAAATGGACACGTGTTTTCGTTAAAAAAAAATAGACCCGTCAGAAATCCGTCGGTTTTTCTGACGGATTTCTGACGGTTTTCGGGGTTTTTTAAATTTAATTTTTATAGACACGTGTAACCCTAAAACCGTCGGAAATCCGTCGGAAAAACTGACGGATTTCCGACGGGTTTGGGGTTTACATGGTCAAATTATAATTTCTTGTACATCAAGACAATGTTAACAACAAACTTTGACAAAATAAACTAAATTATGTGATATATAACATATTTTGAAAAGATTTTGTTTTTAGACATGGTTCGATCGAAAGTGTTTCATAGATAAACATATAGTTAACGTACAAGTTTACCAAATACGAAATAATCATCTAAACTTTTGAAATTTATCAAATGAAAGATTTCTATAAGTTATTTGTGTTTGCAAACATGAATTTATAATACTATAAACGTATGTTTACTGAAACGGTGCGTAAAAAACCACTAAAGGATTGACTGGCCAATCGGAAGGCATGCATATTTCCGACGGATTTCCGACGGGTTTGTGGTTACACGTGTCCCCGTTTAAGGATTGACTGGCCAATCGGAAGGCATGCATATTTTGACTATCCGTCGGGAATCCGTCGGAAATTTCCGACGGATTTCCGACGGAAAATAAAAATGTAACCGCAAAACTCTTTTCGTTTCCCGCAATGCCTAAATTTTCGCCCATCCGTCGGAAATCCATCGAAAATTTCCGATGGATTCGCAAAAATTTAGGCAGTAACCTTTCCGAAACCTTATCGAGAACGTGCGTAATTTAATTTTTTTTAAACGGACGGATTTCCGACGGATATATCCGTCGGAAATATCGTAATATATACAGACTTCGTCTTCTTCCTCCTCACTTTCGCAGACGAGTTGAAAACTTCCAAAATCGCCAAACCTCTCCCAAGCTTCCGGATTTCCGTCAATATATTATCATTATGTCTCATAATTCCCCAAACTTGTAAGTTTTGAAGTTTATATTATTGATTGTTAAGTTTTTAGTTAGATTGATTGTTTAGAAAATTAGATTTGTTAGATTTAGGTTTGTAATGTTAGATTTAGGTTTTAATTGTTAGATTTAGGTTTGTAATGTTAGATTTAGGTTTGTAATTGTTAGATTTAGGATTGTTATGTTTATTAAAATTATTTGTTTTCTTATTTTATTTATTAATTGAAATATTTATAATTTTTTTCATGCATTAATATTTTCTTAATTTTGGTATGTTATTATAATTTTTAGAAAATTATCATTATTTTTTTGATAATTTTTAATCATTTTAATAATTTATAATTATATTCATGAATTTTTCATTCTTTTATAAATCAAGGATTAACAAATTTTCAATTGTTTTGGAATTAATACTTATAAATAATTTTTTTTTGTATTTTAGTAATTTATAAGTTTTTCCATAAAAGTATAATTTTTTTGGTCTAATAATGAATTTAAATTATTTTTTCATACTTTTTTTGATTTTCATTATTATTAATTTTTCATATAATGTTTGATATTTTTTTAAATTTTTATAGGGATTACGGTAGGTTTGTCCGTTCAGGACACGGCGGACGTAGTAGTCGCCGGGGAGGTACTTCCGCTTCGAGGAGTTCTCCTATACCGGAGACACCTATCTCGGAGACACAGATCCCGGAGACAGCGCCTATGCCGACGCCTTCACCTACTGCACCGTCGCAGATGAGCGTTGAGGACTTTGTCGCTCAACCAAGACGAGATAGATTGCCTCGTCTCCATCCGGAATGCGTAGGCAGAGACACATGGTAAGTATTTTTAAATTCAAATTACTTTAGTTACATTTCAAATTATTTGCACTAATTTTTTTTGTAGGTTTGGAAATTCCGGAAATGGGATTTCCAAGTCCATTAACCGGATGCTCAATGGAATGCTTCGTCATCCGTACCCGACTTACAACCAAATGCCGATAGCAGATTAGGAATTGTGGTTTCGCCAATTTGCGGTAAGTACTTCATATTATAAATTTTTTTACTTTTATTTAATATATTTATTTTATTTGAATTTTTGATTTGCAGCAAGAATTTACTTGGGACAGCCACATGACCGCCTCCGTTAGACGATGCTTCGATAAAAAAGCAGCGAGAATGTATTCGTGGAAGCTGAACGAGTGGAAGGAGAAGTGGCACAAGAATGATGTCCCAAGGGAGTTGCTTTCCAACCCGGGCCTATGGAGCGGGTTATGCACTTATTGGAGTGAAGAACCGACCAAGACAAGCTCCACAACTCATTCTGCGTGCCGAAACAGCGATCGCAAAGGAAAAGGCAAGGCGACGCACAATCTAGGAGCGGTTAGTTTGGTCACACGGGCCAAACAACTGGTAAGTTTTTTATTTAATTAAAATTTTGTTATTTAAGTTTTATAATTTTATAGTTTACTAAATTTTCATTTTTGTAGTTTCGGCAAGACGGTGTCCCACCTTCCGCTATCACATTGCTCAAGCATGCGCATACCAGCAGGAAGAACCATGAAATCCAAGATCCGCTGGCTCGGGAGATCATTGAAAACTATGAGAAGATGAAGGAAGACTTCCTCCTTTCTCAGCCAATCATCGAGGGAATGCCTCCAATGACCGATCTTCCAATCGAGAAGATTAACGAATTTGTCTACGAGGTAAGTAAAATATATATTTATATCGTTTTTTTGTAATTTCTAATTTTTAACAAAAATTTTGTTTCTTACCGCAGTGTACTCCGAAGACAAAAGGTCGTGTATTTGGTCTTCCGGACGACGACTCTTTTTCTGCAACTTCGCGTTTCTTCGGCGATTCTCCGGATATTAGGGCACAGCTCGCACAACGAGACGCTGACATGGAAGCTATGAAGATGCAGCTGCAACAGCTGGCAGAAGAACAAGAAGCGAATCGCCTCCAACGAGAAGCGGATCGCCTCCAACAAGAAGCGGAACGCGAGAGATCGCGCAAATTGGAGGCGGATAACCGGTTATTGCAGCAACAAATGGCGGAATTCTTATCCCGCTTCCCGCCCTCGTAGTTTTAGTTTTTTTCCTTTTTTATTTGAATTATTTTAGAAATATTGAATTATTGCATTATTATTATTTCTTTAATTTTAAAATTTGTTTTAATTTTAATTATAAAACAAATTTTACAAATTAATAAATTTATTTTTAAATATTCAATTTTATAATTAAAAAAATTTCAATAATTTGTCGGAAATCCGTCGGTTTATAAAAATCAGAATTCCGTCGGAAATCCGTCGGTTTAAATCCGTCGGTTTGCCGTCGGTTATAGATCCGTCGGAAATCCGTCGGTTTATAAAAATCAGAAATCCGTCAGAAATCCATCGGTTTAAATCCATCGGTTTGCCGTCGGTTGTAGATCCGTCGGAAATCTATCGGTTTATAAGAATCAGATTTCCGTCGGTATTCCGTTGGTTTTTACCCGACGGTACACCGACGGCATTAAAACCGACGGATTTCTGATTTCTCTATTCCGTCAGAATTCCGTCGGAAATTCCGACGGCTTTCCGACGAAATTTTTATTTTCGACGAGATAGAAGCGACGGAAAAACCCGACGGATAACCGACAGATTTTGCCGATTCCGACGGATTTCCGATGGAAATTGCCGTCAGTTACGCGGTAGATTTCTTGTAGTGTGGGGTTTGTTAAGCATTGTGGTGTTTCTATGAAAGTTATTTTTAGATTTATATAAATAAAACTATTAAGTCATTAAGAGAATAAAAGTAAATTTTAAAACAAAATAAAATTTGAAACGACCTCATTTTTTATTTTTTTTTTGCACATGGAAATAATGAGCTAATGCTCATACATTAAACATTCAAAACCATACAACAACCAATTACACAAACGACCACGAAGGTCAACAGTTCTACCGGTTCTAGCAATCCTACGAAAGCTACAAAAAACAACAAAACTACCGGGGGTCCTAATCATCTCCTCCTCACTGCCTCGATTCCACGATCATGCATTATCTTTACCTGCATCGACAAAAGTGATGCATCAACATTTCGTAAACCAAACGCTGAGTGAGATTGATCCTCCCAACAACAGGTTATATGAAAGCACCACGCAATTCAAACAACCACAACAACACGAAATAATAACACCACATATTACTTCAAACAATTAATTAACAGTTCAAACTCCATGAAAAGCTAATCAATTACACCGATGACTAACCACCTAGCAATTACAAACCTCATGAAAAGCTAATCAGTCACCAAACAAAACATGAATTCGTCTAACAACTATTGACACGCGGGGGTACTGTTCACTGCTCACAAGTCTGCTTCACTAACGACACAACTCTGCCGCCTAAACACCTTATTGCCTTAACACACAAATGGCCAACGACCAACAAGCCTACAACAATGGGACTTCAACATGGCAATACCCCACACCAAGCAACAAGGGAACACTCCCAACAAGCCATGGAATCACCAAGAAATCACAACACACAATTCACCAAGCAAAGCACATGAACACAATCAAGCTTTCAAGGCACAAACAACAACAAATCCATGATTCCCTAACCATCAAAAGTTTAGTAAAACTCACTAAAGCTTCTTAGTAAAACTCACTAAAGCTTCCCAAGTGACCCATGGAATTCACCAAGAACCCACAAAAATCACAATCACCAAATCAAGCATAAGAACTAACAATGAAAGCTTAGCAAGGCACAACAAGCACAAATCCATGATTCCCTAACCACCACAAGCTTAGCAAACACTCATTAAAGTTTCACAAGTGACCCATGAAATTCACCAAAAACCCACGAAAATCACAATCAGCAAATCAAGTATAAGAACTCACAATCAAAGCTTAACAACGCACAACGATCACAAATCCATGGTTCCCTAACCACCACAAAGCCTCTAAGCATCCTAGCAACACCACAATGCTAAACAAACCCCACAAGCCCCCACACAAGGCTTAGTGTTAACCTTTGGTCATAACTCACCATAGAAAGGATGGATCTAGCCTAGGATGAACTCCCCAAGCTCAAGAAGATCTCCATTCTCTTCCCTAGACCCACGCCAAACCCTAGCCTCCAACCATTCCTTTTTAAGCTTCACTTCAAGCTTCACACACACTAGATCACAAAGATCCAAGCACAACAAAACCCTTTTCTCTCTTCTTCTCTCTTCTCTTTCTAAGCTCTCAATCACAAAGCTCTCTCCCACACTTAGTGAAAATGGCGAGCACAAAGGTGGAGAAGAAGAAGAAGCCAATTTGATTTTGTCCATTTCTGTTTGAGAAAAACCCAACAACTTCCGAATCGACTTATGACACCCCCATAACAAATCTAAATTAATTATTTCAACCCCATAATTAATTTCTCTAGACTTGTCTAAGGTTCATAAACTCAAAAGAATTTCCAAATTAATTAAATTAATTAATTTTTTTAACATGGGCATTACAATTCTTCACCACTAACATAGATTTGTCCTCGAATCTTATGTTACCATTCATCTCCAATAAACCGTTCATCTTCAATGAACCCTAATCGTCGGAACGATTACTTAAGCCTTGGCCAACCCGGCTAACTCAACTCACACACGAGGTCTACTCACAACCTCCGAGGTTTTCCCACTACCTCTTGACTTACACGGCCAACACACGAGATTAAACACTAATCCCCGAGGTTTCCACACTACCTCTTGACCAACCCAGTCAACACACACATACACATGTACACGCATGTACACACGAGGTCCATAACTAACCTCCGAGGTTTTCCCACTCAGTCACTATGCTTATGACACTGCAACATCATATGTGCTTATTGCTCACACACAGACCAAAGCCCATCACTTAAGACACCGCAGCATCTCCGCAGGATGTCCACCATATCTCGCAAGGTGTCAACCATACCACAGCACCAAAGACACCGCAGCATCTCCTAGTTCTTGGTATCTACCATACCACTCCACTTAGGGTAATATAACCTATAAGAGTCTCAAGACACGCAGTCCTTCGAGCTATCGGCACTAGAGGAACTAGTCCTCTCATCGAGCAATAAGTCACACATCTATAAATACCTCAACTAAACTACCTCCCGTGATCTGTGTAAATCCTCGCACAGTAACACCGGCATCACCCATATTCCACACCCAGAATATCTGCCATGCATAACCAATAACCAGGCTATCGCACCTATACCCAGTCACTTCGGGTACACCATAATCTCTTCCCGATTATGAACCAAGCTTTTAAATTCTCATAAAAACTTTCCATGACACTCGTGCCATCAGCAATAAGAACTAGCATCTTATTACTTACATGCATTATATCTTTTTAAAACCAAAACAAAATACATAACCATGACTCCCAAAGTCATCAATAATAAGAAATAATCATCTTATTAAACACTCATAATGTAACATCGTTATACACAACGAAAATACAAAATGAAAACACATAGCATACAGCTACACACCAAAACTGGAACCTCTCGATGGAACTCAAGCCGCAGCTTGCTTCTGGAACCACTTCCAGAACCTTGTTTCCATACAGAGCCTCGTATGGAGACATCCCAATACTCAATTGGTAGCTATTGTTATACGCATACTCTACCAAGATCAAGTGATCCACCCAATGACCACTCCAATCCAGCACGCACATCCTCAACAAATCCTCCAGAGTCTGGATGGTCCTCTCGGACTGCCCATCTGTCTGAGGATGATACGCCGTACTCATGTGCACCCTCGTGAACTTAGGATCCTGGTCCGAGACAATGCTCACCGGTACTCCCATACAGTCTCACAATCTCCTGCACTACTTCATAGCCAATACCACAGACCCATCAGTCTTCTTAATGGCTAGAAAACATGCACACTTGATCAATCGATCGACAATGACGCAAATAGAATTTATTTTTTTTGGAAGATTTTATTTGTGAGTGTTATCTTTTTATTAAAATCTAAAATAGAACAAAAATAATAAAATTGATGGTTATAGTTACATAAAATCCTTTTTCATTTAACTACAAACAATGTATATATTTTTAATTGAAGGTATAACAACGTACTTTAAAACTTAAAAACATCAAAATTAAATAAATAAATTCTGCATATCAGCTTTCTCGAAAAATTTACGTAACTATTTATGCATTAAGGCCAATGTAAAGTTGTATGAAACTAATTTGTTAACCAACTCTGCGTGTTAAATGTTTCTGAAAAATCTACCAAACAAATGTAGATTGAAATAATATTTAACTCTCAAACATTCATGACCTTCGTTTTTGGATTTTGGCTTTTGGTATTTGGTTTCTGATTTTGTTTTAGTTATTGATATTTGGTGTAGATTTTAGTTTTACAAAAACTTGAAAGGTAACTTTTTTAGTATTTGGTTTTTATATATAATTTCTTTTAGTTTTTGGTTTTTATATATAATTACTAAAAAAATGATATTAAATTTTAACAATCAAATAAAAACTTACATTTCGTAACACTGAAAACATACATCGGTTTAGTTTACTCTTTTATAGAAAATAAAAGAAATGATATTTAGATAAATAGATTTATTGATTGATAAAAATAACAATATTTCATAAAATAAATTGTTACAAAAACTCTTGTAAGAACCCCATATAGTTTTAATGAATTAGTAAACAACAGTTTCCAAAAAAACCAAAAACACTGACGTAAGTAGGATAATTTTAGGGGAAAAAATGGGAAATATGTCAAAAAAAACCTGGACATTCAAATTGTGGACATTTAAAATCTGAACTTTCAAAATGCTATTTAAATGCTCAAGTTTTCCGTTGACTCCTAATTAAATAGCAAATATTCGTCGACTTGGTCATTTGAAACACAACGTTAAATTGACATTTACGGTGTTAAAGCTTACGTTAGCAACTTCCGGTTAATAAAAACGGCGTCATTTCAAGTTTTATTAAAAATCATCAACTCTCAAATTGTGGACGTTTAAATCCTCAACTTTTTAAAAAATTTCATTTAAATGCCTAAGTTTTCGTTGACTTCATAATTAAAAGCCTAAGTTATGTTGACTATGCCATTTGAGGCATGACTTTAAATAAAGTGACGGAGCACGTTCACGGGGTACAATTGTCTGTAAGTAGGTTCCATTTAATCAAAACAACCAATATTCTGAAAACATACATCGGTTTAGTTTACTCTTTTATAGAAAACAAAAGAAATGATATTTAGATAAATAGATTTATTGATTGATAAAAATAACAATATTTCATAAAATAAATTGTTACAAAAACTCTTGTAAGAACCCCATATAGTAGGGTTTTTGTTTTAATAAATTAGTAAACAACAGTTTTCAAAAAAAACAAAAAAACTGACGTAAGTAGGATAATTTTAGGGGAAAAAATGGGAAATATGTAAAAAAAACCTGGACTTTCAAATTGTGGACATTTAAAATCTGAACTTTCAAAATGCCATTTAAATGCTCAAGTTTTCCGTTGACTCCTAATTAAATAGCAAATATTCGTCGACTTGGTCATTTGAGACACAACGTTAAATTGACATTTATGGTGTTAAACCTTACGTTAGCAACTTCTGGTTAATAAAAACGGCGTCATTTCAAGTTTTATTAAAAATCATCAACTTTCAAATTGTGGATGTTTAAATCCTCAACTTTTTTAAAAATGTCATTTAAATGCCTAAGTTTTCGTTGACTTCATAATTAAAAGCCTAACTTATGTTGACTATGCCATTTGAGGCATGACTTTAAATAAAGTGATGGAGCACGTTTACGGGGTATAATTGTCTGTTAGCAGGTTCCATTTAATCAAAACAACCAATATTCTGACAACTATTTACCATTCGTCTTCTCTTTCTACTTCTGGTCGCTTCATCGAGATCCAACCATAATCAAGGAGTAAAAATCTACTCAAATTAAAATCCACCTTTGGAAAAACATAAACCACTGAAGTCTTTGCCATCTGGAATCTCTGAAAAATTCTCATGAAATTCTCTAAAAACCCTCAAAACATTGAGTTTCTAAAGCATTGGTGATAATTAATTAAATTTTAATTTGTCAATAACTAATTTTATTTTATTTAATATTTATTGGGAAGTCAAATAACCGATAAAAGAATGTTAAAGCTTTAACTCTGTAAACCTTAAAAAAGAAATGGTGAGTATAAGAAATTGAATAGGTTATTTAAAAAATATATAATTTTTTAACATTATTTTATCGGTTATCGGTTTAAGTGTTAAACATTCTTGATAACTAATTAATTTTTTAATAATCATTGGGAAGTCAAATAACCGATAAAAGAATGTTAACAGACATTTGTTCCCCGTAAACGTGCTCTGTCACTTGACTTAAAGTCATATCTCAAATGACATAGTCAACATAAGTTAGACATTTAATTATGAAGTTAACAAAAACTTAGGCATTTAAATGACATTTAAAAAAGTTAAGGATTTAAAAGTCCAGAATTTGAAAGTTGAGGATTTTTAATAAAAACTTGAAATAACGTTGTTTTGATTATACGTCAATTTAACCGACAAATTAAAGGAGGATCATAGGATCTATTACTATTTATTCTTAGCATATACTCCTTAGTTTGTGTATAAATAAAGACCCCATGGTTATGTATGGGGGTCAATATTTTTTTCCAGTCGTGATCAATATATACTATTTTACACTTTTTCCTTTAGCATGTCAATTTTCTATTTTCAGTTCATTCTTATTAACAAATTCTAGTTTTACTTTAATAATAATTCAATATATTTTTGGGTGTGGAATCCAGCATCCACATTTTGGCGCCGTCTGTGGGGAGAATCAGACATTCAAGCTACAAATCTACAATTTCATAACAGTTCTCCTCATCAAATTCATCATAGCTGGTGGTAATGGTGGAGACCAAACTGATGTCAACAATGATCCTGCCACTATCGCTACCATCCAGGAGTCCCTCTCAGCAATCACTCAAAACATGACCGATTTGTCTGCAAAACTCGGGACCATCGAGAGAGAGATGACCTCTCTGAAAAATGGTAAGGTAAATTTGACTAACAATAAATCAACTCTTTTTTTTCAGGAGTTCTAACCCTCAAACTCCTGTGAATCCCCTACCAAGTGCCAACCTTCATATGCCTATCAATCAAGCAGCACGTCAGGCTAGAACAACTTCTCACGCAGAAGCAACTCTTACCAATGATACGGTTGGTGATAGTTTAGACCATGCAGTTGCGGCAGATGCGGTCAACAACAACAACAATGACATCCTAGTCGAGATAGGAGATACTTTGGGATGTGCCATCGTCTCAGATTTTCACCAAGTAAATCACGCTCTCGACGAGCTGAAGTCTAAATTTCACCAAGCAACCAGTTCAGCTCCCAAAGTGGACAAGGTGATCGAAGAAACTTGACATTCACCGTTTACAGCATGAATAACAAACTTTTGGTGTCAACCTACCGATGTACGATGGGACGACCGACCCGAAGAGCCATCTGGCAACTTTTCGTATTGCAGCTGGGCGAATCAAGCTCGATGCGCATTAAGAAGACACAGGATACTGCAAACTGTTCTCAAAAAATCTTTGTGGTCAAGCTCTCTTGTGGTTTATGCAATTAGAGTCTGCTACGATCGATAGTTTTGATCAGCTATCACCGACTTTCATCATGCAATATTCAATACTCATAGAAAAAGGAAAAATGGATAGCGACTTATGGAATTTTCCTCAGGGTCCTTAGGAACCCTTGAGAAAACTTATCGCAAAGTTTAAGGACATCATGTCCAAAGTTCCAGGAATTTCCCAGACTGTTGTGCTGGCAGCCTTGCGGAATGGTTTATGGCATGAGTCAAGATTCTGTTTGGAGCTTACAGTTAACAAGCCAACTACCATCGAAGGTGCTCTGTTCCGAGCAAATAACTGGATCAAGGCCGAGGAAGAAAAGGCAACCTTCAAGAAGAAGTACCGAGCCGTGAAACCTAAAGCCGTTCTCGCTACTAAAATGTCCAAGCCAAAAGTTGTTAAAGACACCAAACGCTTTGGAGCTTCACCTTATAACAATAGTGTTGGGCGATCCTCTCCTGGTAAAGGCAAAATTGGGTCACCTTCACCAAACACTAGGATACGTTTATTGTGACATCCACCGAGGGAATGACCATAGTACCAACGACTACAGTGTCCTCAAAAAACACTTGGCCGAGTTGTGGTTTTCTGGTGTCCTCACAAATTTCAAGATTACTACCAAAAAGATCGCAAAGATTGTGACTTAGAGCCGCTAGCGAAGAAGCCAAAAACGTTTTAGCACACTCCAACCAAACCTTCAAAAGGGAAGATAGATTTAATCATTGGGGGCTCGAAGCTATTTCAAGACATGGTTTGCACTATCAAACAACATAAGCGACCCACGGTAATGAAGGTCAGCAAAGACCCAAGAGGAGTTGAAGCAAATATGCTGATAATGTTTGAAGATTTTGATACCCAGCATCTTGCAAAACCACATGATGATACGTTGGTGATAACTTTTGATATCGCGAACTACAAAGTTTCCAAAGTCTTAATTGACATTGGGAGCTCGGTTAATCTCATTTTTTAAGTACATTACAAAGAATAGGGATTAATAAGGCGGACATTGTTGGACCACCTGCACCGCTCATCGCTTTTACAAGCAAAACCTCAATGTCACTTGGCACAATCAAATTACATTTGCTTGCTCAATGAGTATCGAAGATCGTTGAATTCACAGTGTTTGATCGACCGGCTGTGTATAATGCCATTCTGGGCACTCCTTGGATTTATCAAATGAAAGCAGTACCTTCAACCTATTATCAGTGTGTTAAATTCTCAATTCCTAGTGGAGTAGGAATGATTAACGGAGATCAAAAAATGTCTAGATCTTGCTACCTTACAAGTCACAGGCTAAAAGTTTAACAACAATTAACCAGCATCGGGGTACCGATGGATTCGATGTTTCCCAGTGGACAATGATCTACCAAGGTTTCGATCGATGTTTCTATTAATCTAGAGCACCATGAGCATGTGGTGAAAATTTGTTCGGGACTTGAGTTAAAGCTACGAGATGAGCTAATCGAGTTCCTGTCAAAACAAAAAAGTTCCTTTGCTTGGTCCATCGAAGACATGGCAGGAATCGACCCTGCAATCATCTCTCATGAACTACATGTTGATGAAAGCTCCAAGCTAGTCAAACAAAAAAGGAGATAGCTCGGCCCTGATTGAGCTAAAGCGGTAAATGACGAAATGGATAGACTTCTCAAAGCCGGTTCCATTTGTGAAGTCAAATACCTAGATTGGCTTGCCAATTCTGTGGTAGTAAAGAAGAAAAATGGAAAGTGGAGGTCTGCGGTTATTTCACTGATATCATCAAAGCTTGTCCAAAGGATAGTTTCCTTTTGCCACACATTGACTGCCTGGTCGAATCAACCACATGTCATGAACTCTTAAGTTTCAAAGATGTTTTTTTCCAGATAGAACAGATCCGAATGAATCTGGATGATCAAGAAAAGACTTCATTCATTACGGATAAAGGAATTTATTGCTATGTAGTAATGCCTTTTGGATTGAAGAACGCCGGAGCAACTTATCAACATCTCGTCAATAAGATGGTTGATGAAAAACTGGGGAAAACCATGGAAGTCTACATTGATGACATGGTGGTTAAATATTTCAAAAAGTCCGAGCGCATTCAACACGTCGACCAATGCTTCAAGATATTGAACAAGTTTGGCATGAAGCTTAACCATGCGAAATGCACTTGTTGTGCCGTCCGGAGAGTTTCTTGGTTATATTGTGACACAGCGAGGCATTGAAGCAAATCTGAACCAGATTTATGCATTTCTGACAATGCATTCGTTGCGTAACTTCAAGGAAGTGCAACGCTTGACTGGAAGGATTGCAGCGCTCAACAGATTCATATCTTGGTCAACTGACAACTGCCTCTCTTTCTATCAACTATTACAAGGGAACAAACAATATACTTGGAGTGACGAATGCGAAGAAGCTTTTAAGCAACTCAAAGTATATCTCACTACTCCTCCAATTCTTTCTAAGCCAGACACTGGCAAAAGGTTGTACATTTACATTTTGGTTTCTGAACATGCGGTGAGCGGTGTAATTGTACGAGAAGATCGGGGAGAGCAGCGGCCTATCTACTATAGAAGTAAAATTTTGACTGGCCCAAAAACTCGTTACACGATGATGGAAAAACACGCGCTCGCAGTGGTGGTTTCTGCTTGTACACTAAGGACATATTTTCAATCTCATCACATAGAGGTTCTCACATTAATCCCTTTGCACACCATTCTGCACGGACCTTGCCAGTCAAGACGATTAGCAAAGTGGGCAGTCGAACTCAGTGAATATGATATCGAGTACAAGAGTCGTATAAGTGCATAAGCTATGGTTTTAACTGACATTTTACCGAGCTTCCAACCAACGAAGCAACTTCAGAAGATGAAGATAGAACCTGGAAATTGTTTGTCGACGGGACTTCCTCAAGACAAGGATGCGGAGTTGGAATAAAGTTAGAAACACCTACGTTAGAGATAATAGAGCAGTCATTCCGATTGTTGTTTCCTGCTTCAAACAATGAAGTCAAGTATGAGGCACTCATTACCGGGCTTCGCATCACAAAAGGAATTGGAGCACAAGAGGTGGTCGCTTATTGTGATTCTCAATTAGTTGTGAGTCAATTCAAAGGAGAGTATAAGGTGAAGGATGCTCGAATTGAAGCATATCTGAAAATTATTACTAGTTTAGCCCAAATGTTCAAAAGATTTGAACTATTGCGTATTACTTGAAGGGAAAACAGCTCGGTAGATGCTTTAGCCGCTTTGTCTTCAACGTTAGATCCTGATTTAATAAGGGTAATTCTGGTAGAATGCATTCCGACTCGTAGCATATCATTTCTGGATGAGACAATGGTAGTTACCAGATCTCAAATTCAATCTGAAAGAGATAAGAGAGCTCTTGTCAGAAGAGCGCCTGGAAATAAGAGGAGTTCAAGAAAGAAGCGAAAGCAAGATCAAAACCGTGAAACAAGCATTGACGGCGTTGACGCACTTACAACAGTTAATATTCCTAACGCGAGACTTAGTCTTCCCAGTTTTCAGGGAAGAAGCAGTCACAGACCTTTTTTCTTGTCCAAGGATGACATCGAAGCAAGGGTCTGATGCTCATCAACAATGTCAGGGTCTTTGGAGGCAGAAGGACGAGATGGGCAAGAATTATTTCCTGAACTAGGTTGTTCTTCGGATGATGGGGGCAGAAACGTCATTAATCAGACTAGTTCTACCTAGCTTGCCATCAGCAAGAGCAAAAGTAATTTTCTCTTTATGGCTCTTACCAACAGCGTCAAGCTGTCCTTTGATAATTTCTTTGGCAGCCTTGCGAGCATCCTTAGCATTCTTCCGTTCACGGAAGCTGAGATCTGATGTTTTAGAAACAACTGGAGGGTATTCGACACACTGGAGCCCTCCACGTCCGAGGCGCTCCTCAGCCTGATGAAATCGATTAAGCATAAAAGAATTCCAAGACAACTCTTTCTCAATGATTGATTGACAAAAAAACAAGAAGGCCCTCATAGGGGCAGGGCGAGTTTGAGTTCCTACAATGATAAAAGTAACTCAGCCAAACAGTTAAAAAAAAACATGCATACAAATATAGTCAGGGCTAAAATTGGTTACCTGTGTACAAACGAAGTCCAGTGAAGTCACCAATAAAGGCATTGTCAGCTTTTATAAAAAACCATGAATTTTTCCAAGACTGGTTTTTTCCCGGAAAGCCAAAAGCTGAGTGCCAATTTTCGATAGGGTATATTGTGTAATGGCCAAAGCCACCTTTCACGCTCCTATCGTTAGCGCCCACCCATTTGACCAATATTTTGTTCACGTAGTTGTTATGATTTCTGCATGAACCTCCATCGTGGGCAATATCAAATGAGCTTCTAGAGCCAATATTTCCTCCTATCTAACTACATAATGTGGTGGATCACGGACAGCGAACCATTCTTTCAATAGATTGAAATTTCTATTATTTACATTTGAATATAGTTCATGCGCCACACTAATACATCATGCTCTGAGCACCCGCTTTGTTATATACTCATAGCGTTATCGTTAGTGCCCACCTATTTGACCAATATTTTATTCACGTAGTTGTTATGATTTCTGCATGAACCTCCATCATGGGCAAGATCAAATGAGCAATGCTGATTACAGTACTTGACAATTTTACAGGAAAACTTGACAACTGGCAGCAACGTTTTTTTCTTAGTAAGCTAATTCGCCAGCTAACACATTAAAACCACCATATTTTCTATTATGTTTATATGAAACTATTAGATTTTGTATCAGTTAAAGAATATTTTTCCAATTATATAAATTACCATCCCATCTACTATTTAACTAATATTTAAATTTTAAATTAACAAACTTATAAAGTTTAATAAATCAATCAATTTTTAACATCATTAATCAATCAATTAAAAAAAAAGGAAACACAAATATACAATTAAAATTAACTTTTTGAATGCACAATTTAACTAACCTAACTTAACGATATATGTAAGACGGTAACTAGATTCTGTAGAAAATCTTTAAAACAAGACTAGTTTAATATGGAAAATCAATTAAGCTCCGAGTATTTTGTCCAGGCATGTAACATTGAAAAAAATAAATTATTTGATGACTTTTATTACATTATAGATTGCAGAGTTAAATAACCATATGATGAGAAGAAGATGATCAGTGGGTAATCGGCACGACATGGACCCCAAGCTGATGAATAATGTTACTTGCTTTTTCATGGAACCCAACAATTTTGCGACCTTCTTAGTAGAGTAAAAAGCTTGAGCTAGATATGAATCCAAAAGATATAGATGTTCGTTTGTTGGTCTTAATCCTAAGCATGGTTATAACTTCCACTTCACTTCCAATTCCTGTATCGTAACAACCCTCCACCGGTGTGATATATTCACCCAGATACTCAAGGTCCAACTGTGCCAGATAAACAAAATATCAAACTAACATGTAAATATAAATGTAACTACTCATCAAAAACTTGATCAATATAATCACCTCTTTGACTTCAAGTGGTGTTTTGTTTCCTTGATCGTCTCCAATAACCATTCTAGTGTCCTTGTCATACACAAACTTGAGCAATGCGATACCATTTTCACTTTATCCTACAGATATCTTTCTCACATTGTCAAATGCATCATCATTCCATGTTTCTCCTCGATCATAGCCTTGTGCTTCTAGTTGCTTCACAGTAGGATGAAGAGGCAACGGAGAAAAGTACCTACCAATAACAGGAAGAGAGTAAAAAATAGTCCATCCATGGTACCCAACCAGAGCATAACCTTTGTTCTCCAACACGAATCTGGTCCCAATCATGCTTCCAAATGTTGGAAATATTCTCCCTTTTGATGTTTTAAAAACCAAAGACGTAATCCTTTTGATAAGTCTAGGGCCTTCGATAGTCCCATCCACTGCTGTAATATCCTCCTTTGTATAGTCTAGCTCAAACTGCAGTAGAATTAACTTCTTTAGATAATAATCTATAACAAAAATCATATAGTCGACGTACGAGTATAAGCTATTAAGGAACTATGACCTCTTTTAGTAATGATTTACTCCACCCATGCTGATGCTTTACAACTTTGTGATCATTGTAATGGTCGAACTTGATACACTCTGAACGATTGATACTATAACCAACATACACCTTTTTTTATGCCATCGAAAACACCTTCCTCCCAAGAGCAGTCACCAGTACCACCACTACATCCCGATTTACTAATAGAAATGTTTTGAAATATGCTCCAAGCGATATGAGATTCTTCTCAGCATATCTATGGAACCCAATGATTTTCATTCCCTTTTCAGCAACTGAAAATTTCTACCATTATCATATCCCATCAGCTCAGAAATCGTTATGTTAGTTTTGAATTGAAGTGCTTTAATCTATTTTTGTGATGTTATCTATTTTTCAAAAAATTCCTAAAATAAAAAAATAACTTTGTGGAACAGCTCATATATAATTTAATATGCATTCTCGGGGTATATGCATAGATTGTTGTATAGTATAACAACTCATATTCCATTAATAAGTTTAGAACATTATAATTTTTCTATTTTATAGAGATAATTATGAAATATTCCTCAAATGGGAGAATTGAGTTTTGATAAAAATAATGGTTTGGTAGAATTTTTTTTACTTATAAACTATAATTTTAAATTTCATATGTAATAAACGTATATATTTGACAGCTAATATATCATTAAGTGTGCTCTCTCGGAGAGAGATATGTTAGATTGTTGTGCAGTATAACTAGTAATACATATTGAAAATATCATGAATTTTCTTTTTTAAAATTTTTTTAGAGATAATTATGAAATATTTCTCAAATGAGAAAATTAAATTATAATAAAAGTAACAGTTAGGTAAAAAAATTTACTTATAATAACCTATAATATTAAATTTCCATATGTAATACACCTTTATAAATAGAAAAACGATCATTGATTTTAAACATCAATTAGTCTTTTGTTTGTTGAAATTTCAAAGAAAATGGTTAGATTAAAAAAAGGTCATAAAAAATAGAGATAAAAAAATGACCAAGAAAAGTCACCTTCAAATTATTTTTTCAAAAAGAAGATCTGGTCTTTTCAAGAAAGCAAGTGAGCTTTGTAGAGTATGTGATGCAAAGATTTTGATGATTTTGTTTTCTCCTGGTGGAAAAGTGTTTTCTTTTGGCCATCGAGATGTTAAAGATCTAATTTATCGTTTTTCAAATGGCAACCATAATTATGTCATTTTTCACCAACACAACAACAATCTACAACTTTCTGAAATCCATCAAGACAAAAATATCCAAAGTCTCAACTTTTCTAACCATGTACCATTTTTGGATACAATAACAATGGAGTTATCGTTCCAAGTTATAACTTCAACCAGTGACCGTATCCAACCATTTGTTTGGTAGAGTTTTTAGAAAAATTTAACATGTAGATTTGGTTATCAAATTAGTTTCGGACAACTTTATATCGACCTTAATACGTAAATAGTTACGTAACTGTTTCGAAAAGCTGATATGCAGAATTAGTTTGTTTTTTAATCTATTTAATTTTGATGTTCTTAATTTTTTAAGTACGTTGTTATACCTTCAATTAAAAATATATACATTGTTTGTAGTTAAATAAAAAGGGATTTTATGTAAATATAACCAACGATTTTATTATTTTTGTTCTATTTTAGATTTTAATAAAAAGATAACACTCTCAAATAAAAACATCCCAAAAAAAAAATGAACAGACCTCTAAGGGATAAACATGCACTACCACCAATAAAGGAAACCTTCATTTTAAGATTTTTTTTTCTTTTTATAAATTTTCATTTAAAAAAAAAGAAATAATATTTACTGAATCAGAAAATAATATTTTTCCTTTCCAAAAATAAAAGTATACTAGATTAATAACCTGTGCTGAGTCCGAGTCTGATATTTTATAGATATGTATGTTATGGTGTGATGAAGGACGGTTTGTTTAATTTTTGGAGTATTTAAACTCAAAGTATTTGTTGTATTTTGTCTATGGTAAATGTGATTTGTTAGTATATATATGTATATATATATTATGTGTGTGTTTGATGTATGTATTTTGTTTATTAGATATGTAAAGACCATTTAGTGTTTTAAAATGTAAAACATGGTAAATATATATATTACTAGATTAGGACCTGCCTGATGGGCGGGTTTCTTAATTTGAAAATAAATTAAATTTAAGTAAAATTAATTATTAAAGTAGATATGTGTGCTTAATTATTTATGTTAAAATAAATTTTGGAGAAAAATTAGAAATCCTATTTCGTTAGAGAAAAGAGTTTGGTTTTTAACATATTTTACATGAATAAATCAATTTCTATATTATAATTTTATTATTAACATATTAAAAATATATACCACATTCATTAGAGCACTAATAGTGGTAGTCTCTCACATAGGTTCTCATCTTTGGGATTCTGGCCATTTTTGTGAAACCCATAATATTTTATTAATATTTATTATTTTATATTTTTTGAGAGATTCATTGAAATACTTGCAATAATGTTGATCTTAGTTTGGTCCATCTTGTCATTTGTTTTTTTGGTCACAGTGTGAGATATATATTTTAAAAATATCAAAAACTAAAAAACCAAACCCAATCCGACCCGACAAAAACCCGAAAGGATTCTAAATTTCTCTATCCGAATAACCAAACTCAAACTAAACCGAGAACTAATGAATATCTGAAATATTTGAAATACAACTATATGTCCAAAACCATTAATCTTATTATATAAACTTGATATAACTCAATTATATACCCTACAATTATAAACCCAAAAATATCAATTATTTTTAGATCAAAATAACCAACATACACAAAATGCAAAATATTTGAAAGTTCTAACTTATATTTGTGAAACTTTAACCAAGTTTTACTCAAATTTAACCAACTTTTAATATATTGTTTCTGAAACTCATATATCCAAAGGACCAAACCAAAAACCAAATGGATATCCCAAATATTTGAAATACAATGATATACCCAAAAATATTAATTGTATTTAAATTTTATTTAACCTAATTATCCTACAACTATAAACCAAAAATATCAATTATTTTCATACTTAAATAACTAAAATACCCAAAATTAACAAAAAAAAAAATTTGAAAGTTCATAATTATATTTGTCAAAATTTCAAGAATTGTTTCATTTATTTTTTCTGATATTTCGCGTACCGGAACCTTACTCAAACTTGGAACAACATAACCAAATAAAAATTATAAATATCCGAATGGGTCATAGGCCTCTAAACCGAAAAATCCACAAACTTGAACCAAACCCGAATGCACATGCCTAGTGTGAGATATGAAAAACCGAATCCCATAACCGGCGGTTATATTCTCGCTCATATCTAGGCAAAAAAGTTCTTCTGGTAAGATCTTCGGTTTCCCTCTGAAATTCTCTGATTTAGATCTTTAATCGGTTTCAAACCAAATATCTTTTTTTTCGCACGTTCACTTGCCAAATCTTTCACAATTCCTTGAAAATTTATAAATTTATTGAAACTTAAATAGTATAATAATATTAAAATCTAAATTTGGAAAAATGTTTAAATTTTATTGAAATAAAAAGATTTAACATATATTAGAAAAATGGAAACAAAAAATTATCCACTTTATTATTTATTTTTTTCTTTGATTTTCCTTTTTGATTAAGAAAAACAAATTTAACATAATTTTTATGACATGTTTCATAATCTTATCGATCAACCGACACGTATCATGATCTTATGAATTATAATTTTGACATATGTCGATCTATCATGAGTGCAACCCAACTTTATATAATAAAATTTTGAATATATTAATTTTGAATATAAATGGGCATATTGTTTAGGAAAGAACAAAAATGTTTAAATCAGATGGTTAATAGAAAATTTTAAATTTATAAGCCCAAATTATATAAACATTACATAGTATGGCCTTGGTACAATATAAGTTTAAAGCCCAAATTATAGAAGTATACTATTATATAAAAGATGGGTTTCCATTTCTTCTTTGACTGACACGTGTCTAAGTGAAAAAATGAAACAACCATTCGCTAAATACATGGGCTTAGTGGGCTTACCGAAAAAAGCAGATTCTTACACTAATAATGTAACGCCCGTGTTCCAAAAATTAATTAATTTGGAAGTTCTTTCGAGTTTATGAACCTTAAACAAGTCTAGAAAAATTAATTATGGGTTAAAATAATTAATTTAGATTTGTTCCGGGATGTCACAAATCGTTTCAAAAGTTGTGGGGTTTTTCTCAATCAAGTGGCAAAAGTCAATTTGGCTTCTCTTCTTCCTTCTTTTTCTTCCTTGGTCGCCATTTTCTTGGTTGTGGGAGAGAAAGAGAGTTCTTGAGCTTGTGAACTAAGAGAAATAAGAGGGAAGAAGATGAGAAAGGCTTGGTGAACTTGTGAGAATCTTGGATCTTGCTAAATGAGTGGGTTGGAGCTAAGGTTTGGGTGTGGGGCTTGGAGGAGAAGGAGAGATCTTCTTGAGCTTGGGGAGTCCATATAAGCATAGATCCATCTATTCTAAGGTGAGTTGTGACCAAGGGTTAACATTAGGCCTTGTGGAGTTTTGTCAAGCATTGTGGGGTTGCAAAGATGCTTAGAAGCCTTGTGGTCATGTGTGGAGCTTTAGCTAGAGTTTGCTAAGCTTGTGGTGGTTAGAGAACCATGGATTTGTTGTTGTTTTGCCTTGAAAGCTTGATTTGTGTTCATGTGCTTGCTTGGTTGGTTTGTGTGTGTTGTGGTTTCTTGGTGATTCCATGGCTCGTTGGGAGTGTTTTTCCTTGCCGCTTGGTGTGTGGTATTGCCTTGCTTGATGTGTGTTTTGGTTGTGGTTTAGAGGTTTGGTCTTAGGGTTGTGTCAAGGCTAAGTTGTGAAGTTTAGGAAAATTGGGTGCCTGCTGGACGTTTTTCCTAGTGCTTATCGACCAGGTGTGGTTGATGGAGCATGGTGGATAGGGTGTATCGACCGGGATAATTGATAGGTATGTCGATGAATTCTTCGGGTGGATTTTAGGATGGCTAACAACTAGGTGTGGTCGATAGAGCGTGGTCATTGTGTGTATCGACCAGGTGTGGTCGTTCAGGATTATCGACGTTGTTGGTTGATAGGTTGGTCGATCGATCATGTTGTTATGTGGCTAGTGTTTTAGCTTTTTTTTGTTCTAAATTGCTAAGTGGTTAGTCATAGATGCTATTGATTGCATTTTCATGGATTGATGATTAGGAATTGATAGGGATGTGGTCGTGGATTATTTTCATGCGTGAATTTGATCGAGTAGAAATTAATGTGTGGTGTGTTTGATTTCTTGTTGTTCTGGTTTGTTTGAAATTGCGTGTGGCTTTCATATAACATGTTATTTGGAGGATCAATCTCACTCAGCGTTTGGTTTACCAATTGTTGATGCATCACTTTTGTCGATGCAAGTAAAGATAAGGCGTGATCGTGTAATCAAGGCAGTGAGGAGGGGATGATTAGGACCCAGTAATTTTATGGTTTTTGTTAGCTTTCGTAGAATTGTTAGAACCTGTAGAACTGGTGACCTTCGTGCTTGTTTGTCTAATTGGTTATTATTGTATGGTTTTGAATTTTTAATGTATGGGCATTAGTTCATTATTTCCATGTGCAAAAAAAAAACAAAAGTGCGATCGTTTCATTTTGGTATCAGAGCCCATACGATTCTAGGAGCCTATACGGTTCTAGGAGCCCATATGGTTCTAGGAGCCTATGTGGTTCTAGGATAGATGGGGTGTTGCATGGGGTCATAGAATCATCCTCTTCGAGCCATGTTGGATTCCACGGTTAGTATCTTTATTGTGATGATTGTGATTTAGCATTTCTTAGTCCTTTTTCTTTGAAGTTCAGATTGCTAGAGGGTGTGGTGGAGGCCGTGGCCGGGGTAGAGGTCGTGTTGTGGACGAGTGGGTCGATTAAGCACATATGAGTCGTGTTGTGGATGAGTGGGTCGATGAAGTGCATATGAGTCTGGTTGGGTCTGAGGGTATGGCTGGTGTGAGTACCGGTGTGGCTGGTGTTCCCGCCGGTACTGCGGGTATAGCAACAGGTGTTGCGGGTTTAGTATTGGTGATGCTCAGGCCCGAGATGATCATCTTGCTGATCTCTTGACAGTGTTGTTGGAGCGGTTACCAGAGAGGGTACCAGTTCAGGCTCCTGTGGTACCACCAGTGGTTGTTGAGGTTCAGCCTCAGGTTGTAGCTGTGGTTGCTGAGGAGCTCCCATCCTACCTCAAGATGATGGAGCTGATGCAGAGGATAGGCACAGGGTTTTTCCCTGGAGATGCTAATCCAGAGGATGCTGATGCGTGGTTGAGGAGGGTAGAGAGGAATTTCCTCTCGAGTAGGTGCCCCGCGAGATACCTAGTGGACATTGCGGTCCATTATCTAGAGGGTGATACGCATCTCTAGTGAAGGGGTGTGGCAGCCCGGAGAGTTCAGGCCGAGATGGGTTGAGCGGATTTTGTGGAGGAGTTTAACTCTATATATTTCCCTCAGGAGGCATTTAACCAGTTAGAGTTGAGGCTTGCGAGATTGACTTAAGGGGATCGGTCAGTACGCGAGTATGAGGTGGAGTTCAACTGGCTAGGATCTTATGTTAGACGGGCGGTTGAGAGTGAGTCGGTCCGTGTGCAGAAATTCCTGATGGATCTAAGGGTTGACTTGCAGAACTATTGCATGGATAGGGCTTTTTACCCGGTTGTCGAGTTGGTTGAGACTGCGGCATTGCTTGAGGAGGGTCTGAAAAATGAGGTGGTAGCGGTTACACCGAGTTTTTAGGCGAGATCAGTGCAGACGCAGTCCAGTCCGAGCAAAGGTGGTAAGCCGATGCAAGGATAGAAGTGGAAGCGGGATGGCATTTCGAGAGGCAGTCGGGGTGGTTAGGGTTGCTTCGGGTTTAGGAGCATGGATCACAGAGTGGCGAGCTGTCCTAAGAAGGGTGGGGTACGAGTGGATTCTCGAGTGTGCATTCACTGCAACGAGGTAGAGCATATTAGACCACAGTGTCCCAAGCTGCGGCAGAGTGAGGCCACAGTGGTGCAGCCCATTAGGCCGGTGGCAGCAGCGCCTCGAGTGTGTTCCATCATCGAGTCTGGAGAGCCGAGTTCCAGGCCGATCACTAGTATTTTCTTAGATTCATCTAAGTTTAATTTTGTGTTGGGGAATTTGGTTGCTTGTTGGGGTGTTAAGGTTCTCGGCACATGTATGTATATGCGCAGGGACCTTGTGTGTTAGGGTGTTGAGTATCATGTGTTGTTTGACACGGGAGCATCGCATTGCTTCGTCACTCGGAAATTGGCCGAGAAGGCTAGTGTTCGAAGCGAGACCAGTGTGAGTTTAGGTTTCATGGAGGTTGCCAGAGGGAAGCTCGTGATCATTCATGATCGGGTTAGAGACGTGGATGTTCAGGTAGCGGGAGAGTCTATGTCTGCCAATTTGATTATCTGCTTTATTGAGCTGTACGATGTAATTTTGGGCATATATTGGCTCGGGAAGTTCATAGCGCATATGGATTGTCACAGAGGTCGAGTCGAGTTCGACCGAGGAAAAGGAAAGTTGGTGAATCAGGGTATAAGACCGACTTCTGGGAATCTCGTGATCTCGGTTATGCACACCAAGCATATGATCGAGAGGAGTTGCGAGGCTTTCTTTGCTACCATTTCTTTGTCGGAGGCCGTTGGAGAGGCTAAGGTTCAGAATATTCGAGTTGTTCGAGAGGTCCAGGATGAGTTCCAGTCGTTGCAGGGGTTACCACCGTCTAGGTCGGATCCTTTCATGATTGAGTTAAAACCGAGGACGACACCGATATCCAAGGCTCCTTATAGGTTGGCTCCAACAGAGATGGCAGAACTGAAGAAGAAGCTGGAGGATTTGCTGAGTAAGGGGTTTATTCGCCCGAGTACTTCACTGTGGAGAGCACTGGTGTTGTTTGTAAAGAAGAAAACAAGAGTTTTCGGTTATGCATTGACTACCGGGGACTTAACCGAGTCACAATGAAGAACAAGTATCCTCTTCTTCAGATTGATGAGTTGTTGGATTAGTTGAGAGGGGCTACTTGGTTCTCCATGATTGACTTGGCGTCGGGATATCATCAGATTAATATCGATGAGGTAGATATCCAGAAGACGGCTTTCAAATCTTGTTATGGCCACTACGAGTTTCTGGTGATGCCATTTGGGTTATTAAATGTACCAGCTACATTTATGAGATTGATGAACAGCGTTTTCCAGGAGTATCTCGATGAGTTTGTGATCATCTTTATCGATGATATCTTGGTGTATTCGAAGAGCCCGGAGAAGCATGATGTGCATCTGCATGTGGTTCTTGCGACGCAGCGGGAACAGAAGTTGTTTGCTAAGTTGAGCAATTGTAACTTCTGGCAGCGGGAGATTGGTTTTCTGGGTCATGTTATCTCTTCAGCGGGGGTTTCGGTGGATCTAGAAAAGGTTCGAGCCATTAGGGCTTGGTTGAGGCCGAGGAATGTCACAGAGATTAGGAGTTTTCTCGGGTTGGCAGGTTATTATGCTATAGGCACCAAATAAATCGGAACCTAAAGGATAGCTTGATGGAGGAATTGTTGTTGGATTAAAAGTCACTCTCAACAAATCTGAGTGAAAAGTTGGCGAGATGGGGCGATGGTGAAGCTGTTGCCGGACTAAGATCACTCTCAGCAGGTTCAAAGAGATGATACAAAACGGTAATTGTTTGAGAGACGCCACACAGATCTGTGAAAGGATCTATGATAAGTCTAATACACTCTAAGCTTCAAGGATTCACACACAAGAAGTTTAGAAGACAAAATATTTCTTTCTCAAAAATATTCAAAGAGAAAACTCTCCAGTTTCGAAAATTCATATTCAATCATATTATCTTTTAAAAAATGTTCAACACAAAATAAATAAAAGACAAATGATAGTTGGTGAAGGGAAAAAGAGCACAAATAGAGCACATACCCATTTAGTGATTTTTTTGGGCCTCTTCAATTTGCTTGGTGATAGTAAAAATAACAAATTCCTTGTTTCCTTGAAGAACCAGCAAGAAAGGTGTCGTATGACTCTTGTCTAATTCTTGCACATCTTCTTTCACTCCCTTAATGATGAGGCTGTTCATGGACTTGATAAATTGCTCTCTCACACGCCTTGTTCTTGATCTTGTTCTTGGTGTTTGTTCCAAGGTTGCTATGTGTATAGCTTCTTCCTTGGATCCAGCTGAGCTTGTATCGATTTCCTCATCATCTCCTCCCTCTTGAAAAGGTTCTGACCTCATAACAGGTAAATCTGCATGAAAATGGGCTAAATCAGTAACATTGAAAGTATGAGAAATAGTGAACTCACCGGGCAGATCAAGCTTGTAAGCATTATCGTTGATCTTTTCTAGCACTTGAAATGATCCATCGCCTCTTGGTGCAAGCTTGGATTTTTTTTTTTCCAGAAATCTCTCATGCCTCATATGCAACCAAACCCAATCTCCTGGTTCAAATGTGACCTCCTTACGGTGCTTATCAGCATGTTGTTTGTACTTCTTGGTCTTATCTTCCAGATTTTTTGTAACCTTTTGATGAAGCTTCTTCACAAAATCTGCTCTGGCTTCTTCTTCATTAGAATAAACAGCTCGGGGCAGAGAAATAAGATCAATTGGAGTTTCTGGATTAAACCCATAGACAATCTCAAAAGGAGAAAATTTAGTACCCGAATGCTTAGCATGATTATAAGCAAATTCAATGAAAGGTAAGCATGATAACCAGTTTCGTAAATTCTTACCGACCGTTGCTCTCAGCAAAGTAAATAGAGTACGATTTACTACCTCAGTTTGACCATCTGTTTGGGGGTGACAAGTGGTTGAGAAAAGCTCTGAAATGGAGCACAAATGGAGCACATACCCATTTAGTGATTTTTTTAGGCCTCTTCAATTTGCTTGGTGATAATAAAAATAGCAAATTCCTTATTTCCTTGAAGAACCAGCAAGAAAGGTGTCGTATGACTCTTGTGTAATTCTTGCACATCTTCTTTCACTCCCTTAATGATGAGGCTGTTCATGGACTTGATAAATTGCTCTCTCACACGCCTTGTTCTTGATCTTGTTCTTGGTGTTTGTTCCAAGGTTGCTATGTGTATAACTTCTTCCAAGGTTGTTTGTGTATAGCTTCTTCCTTGGATCCAGCTGAGCTTATATCGATGTCCTCATCATATTATCGGTGGTTTGTTAAGGATTTCGCGAGTTTGGCTAAGTCTATGACGAAGCTGACCGGGAAGGATGTTCCTTTCGTGTGGTCCTCAGAGAGTGAGGAGATTTTTGCAAAACCAAAGGCCTTGTTTACTAGTACTATAGTATTGGCGTTGCCTGATCTGGGCGAGCGTTACGTAGTGTATACCGATGCATCGGATGTTGGTCTTGGCTGTGTGCTGATGCAGCAGGGGAAGGTTATTGCCTATGCTTCGCGGCAGCTGCCGAAGCATGAGGGCAACTACCCTACCCATGATCTTGAGATGGTTGCGGTGATTTTTGCTTGAAAGATTTGGAGATCTTAACTTTATGGCGGACAGGTGCAGGTGTTCACAGATCATAAGAGCCTGAAGTATATTTTTACTCAGCCTGAGTTGAATTTGAGGCAGAGGCGCTGAATGGAGCTAGTAGCCGATTATGATCTGGAGATAGCATACCATCCTGATAAGGCTAATCTGGTTACGGATGCGTTGAGTCGGAAGTGGGTGGCTTTGGTTCGGAAGCATAAGGTTGAGGCTTTGGTGACCGAGATTAGCACATTGCGTTTGTGTGCTGTATCTTAGGAACCTTTGGGCTTAGAGGCAGCTAATCAGGCGGATCTTGTGAGCAAAGTTTGGTTGGCTTAGGAAAAAGATAAGGGCTTGGTTAAGGCTTCGAAAGAAGCGGGTTCTGAGTATCAAGTATTTGCGAATGGCAATATCCTTGTGAAAGGGAGGGTATGCGTACATTTAGACGAGGATTTGAGGTGAGAGATCCTGAGTGAGCCTCATGCGAGTATGTTCTCGATTAATCCAGGAGCGACTAAGATGTATCATGATCTTAAGCGGTATTATCATTGGGTCAGGCTGAAGAAGGATGTTGCTAACTGGGTTGCGGCGTGCAACGTGTGCCAGTTAGTAAAGGCAGAGCACCAGGTTCCGAGTGGTTTGTTGCGGAGTTTACCCATTCCAGAGTGGAAGTGGGATATGATCATGATGCATTTCGTGGTGTACCAGTTTCTCGGACCAAGGATGCTGTTAGGGTCATCGTTGATCGATTGACCAAGGGTGCACATTTTCTAGCCATTAAGAAGACCAATGGCTCTGCGGTATTCGCTAGAAAGTACGTGCACAAGATTGTGAGACTGTATGGAGTACCAATGAGCATTGTCTCGGACTGGGATCTTAAGTTCACATCTGAGTTCTAGAATACATTTCAGGCAGAGATGGGTACGAGGGTGCACATGAGTACGGCTTATCATCCTCGGACAGATAGGCAGTCGGAGAGGATCATCCAGACTCTGGAGGATTTGTTGAGGATGTGCGTGCTGGATTGAGGTGGTCATTGGGTGGATCACTTGAGCTTGGTAGAGTTTATGTATAACAATAGCTACTAGGAGAGTATTGCGATGGCTCCATACGAGGCTCTATATGGGAGGCCATGTCGTACACCTTTGTGTTGAACCCAAGTGGGGGAGACGAGCACGTTGGGTGTGAGTTTTGTTCAGAAAACCACGGAGAGGATCTGGATTTTGAAGCTAAACATGAAAGAAGCCCAAGATCGGCAAAAGAGTTATGCCGATATGAGGCGAAAAGAGCTTGTGTTTGAGGTGGGAGATAGAGTGTATATCAAGATGGCTTTTCTGAGAGGTCAAAACAAGTCCATTATTGCGACTAAGTTAAGTCCGAGGTATATGGGGCCGCTCCAGATTGAAGAGTGTGTTGGACCGGTAGCGTATCAGTTGGAGTTACCCAAAATTGTGCAAGCATTTCATAAGGTCTTCCATGTATCGATGCTGAAGAAGTGTTTGCATAGGGGTGATGTGGGATTGGCTGAGATTTCGTCAGATCTCTAGCCCAATATGACCGTTAAGGCGAGACCTTTGAGAGTTCTCGAGCAGTGGGTCAAGGAGCTTCGTCGGAAGAGGATTCTGATGATGCGAGTTCTGTGGAACTATGAAGGGGTGCAGGAGGAAACATGGGAGCCAGAGGCTAGGATGGAAACGAGGTTATGGAAGTGTTTCCGGAGTGACTGGGTATAGGTGCGATAGCCTGGTTATTGGTTATGCACAGCAGATATTCCATCGAGAGGTTCTAGTTTCGGTGTGTAGTTGTATGCTATGTTTTTTCATTTTGTATTTCCATTGTGTATAACGATGTTACATTATAAGTGTTTAATAAGATGAGTATTTCTTATTATTGATGACTTTGGGAGTCTTGGTTATGTATTTCGTTTTGGTGTTAAAAAGCGATAATGCATGTGAATAATAAGATGGTAGTTCTTATTGCTGATGGCACGAGTGTCATGGAAAGTTTTTATGAGAATTTAAAAGTTTGGTTCATAATCGAGAAGAGATTATGGTGTACCCGGAGTGACTGGGTATAGGTGCGATAGCCTGGTTATTGGTTATGCACAGCAGATATTCCAGTTACGGAATATGGGTGATGCCGGTGTTACCTTACGAGGATTTACACGGATCACGGGAGGTAGTTTAGTCGAGGTGTTTATAGATGTGTGACTTATTGCTCGATGAGAGGACTAGTTCCTCTAGTGCCGATAGCTCAAAGGACTGCATGTCTTGAGAGTGCGACTGGCGATGTACCCGAACTCGTAAGGTGAATAGCCTAGAATGATATGTGATACCGTGGATTCGTAAGGTATATATCCTAGATGTAGGATATATTGCCTAGAATTAAATGGTATGGGATATCGAGACTCTTATAGATTGTATTACCCCGAGTGGAGTGGTATGGCAGATACCTAGAACTCGGAGATGATGCGGTGTCTTGGGTGCTATGGTATGGTTGATACCTTGTGTGGTATGGTATATATCCTGCAGGGTATGGTAGATGCCTAAAACTCGGAGATGCTGCGGTGTCTTGGGTGTTGGGGGGTGGTGTGTGAGTGCGCAATAAACACATATGATGCTGCGGTGTCATAAGCATAGTGACTGAGTGGAAACCTCGGAGGTTAGTTATGGACATCGTGTGTACATGCCTGTACATGGACGAGTGTGTGTGTTGACCGGGTTGGTCAAGAGGTAGTGTGGAAATCTCGAGGATTAGTGTTTAATCTTGTGTGTTGGCCGTGTAGGTCAAGAGGTAATGTGAAGCCTCGGAGGTTGATAGTAGACCTCGTGTGTGCGTTGAGTTTGCCGGGTTAGCCAAGGGTTAAGTAATCGATGCGATGATTAGGGTTCATTAGAGATAAATGGTAACGTAAGATTCGAGGATGAATCTATGTTAGTGGGGGAGAATTGTAACATCCGGGTTTCAGAAATTAATTAATTTAATTAATTTGGAAGTTTTTTCGAGTTCATGAACCTTAGACAAGTCTCGAGAAATTAATTATTGGGTTGAAATAGTTAATTTAGATTTGTTCCGGGGGTGTCATTAATTGTTTCAGAAGTGATGGGGTTTTTCTCAAACAAGTGATAAAAGTCAAGTTTGCTTCTTCTTCTTCCTCCTTCTCCTTGTTGGCTCACCATTTGTGGTTGAGGGAGAGAGAGTTTTTGAGCTGTGGGCTTAGAGAGAAAGAAGAGAGAAGAAGAAGAGAAAGGTTTGAGAGCTTGTGAAAAGCTTGGATCTTGTGATATCAAGGATGTGTGAAACTTGTGAAGCTTGGAAAAAGAGTGGGTTGGACCTAAGATTTGGGCGTGAGACTTGGAGGAGAAGGAGAGGTCTTCCACTACAAGAAATCTACCGCAAAACCGACGGATTTTCCGACGGACAAGAATTCCGTCGGAAATTTACGACGGCTTACCGATGGATTCCTGAGATTTGAAAATTCTGGGAATCCGTCGGAAATCCGTCGGAATTTTCCGACGGAAATATTTCGTCGGAAAATTCCGCAATTCCGCGAAATTCGTTGGAAATCCGGGCGTTATATTCTGACGGATTTATGGCGGAATTTTCCGAGGAAATATTTCCGTCGGAAAATTCGAGATTTCGACGGAAATTCCGTTGGAAATCTGAGGCGTTATATTCGACGGATTTATGGCGGAATTTCCGGCGGATATTTGTATTCCGACGGATTTCCGGCGGATATCCATGCCGTTATATTCGACGGATTTCCGGCGGCTCATGGAAAAAAGTCGGAAAATATGAGCGTTAATGTATCCGTTGAATTTACCGTTGTAAGCGGCGGAATTCCGGCGAAATCCGGCGAAAGAAGTTTATATATATGTTTCTCCCATTCTCTATCCCATTACACAACAATCTTAATTTCATCTCTCTCATTTCTTGTTTACTTAATACTGAATTCTATAAAAAAAGTGAAAAATATGTCTAGATATTTTCGATCATGGATGGACGAACCATTAATGGATCCGAGACGAACAACTTGAACGAGGAGTATGCACGAGGCATATACATGAGTTCATGGAAGTGGCGGAAAGCAACCGCGTGTTCAAAAATCAGGTAAGTTAAAATGTCCATGTTCAATTTGTAGGAATTCTCGTAATGTTGCGATAGAGATAGTTTGGCATCATTTGTATAGTAATGGGTTTACGCCGGGTTACAAGATATGGTATTTACATGGGGAAACAAATGTTGAGTATGGTAGTACTAGTGAACCAACGGTCTCGAGATAGTTTAGGAGGTATCACGGAAGTAGATGTAGGTGTAGGGAGCGTGCAGATGGTGAATGATGCGTTTAGAGAGAATGTCGAGTTTAGCGGTGAAGAAAGATATAGGTTCGAAGAACCTAATGTAGAAGCAAGAAGATTTTTTGATATGTTAGATGCTGCAAAGCAGCCACTATATAAAGGGTGTAAAGAAGGTCATTCGCCTTTATCAGCTGCAAGTAGATTGATGACGATTAAGACGGATTACAATTTGGCATAAGAGTGCGTTGATGCGATAACAGATTGGGCGAAAGATTTATTGCCAGAAGATAATCTTTTACCCGGATCATACTACGAGGTACAAAAACTTGTATCTGGTCTTGGGTTACCGTATAAGGTAATAGATGTGTGCATCGACAACTGTATGCTATATTGGAGAGAAGATGAAAACCGCAAAAGATGTAGATTTTGTCGTAAACCACGGTATCAGGAAAGTAGTGGCAGAATTCAAATTCCATATAAACGTATGTGGTATTTACCAATAACAGAGAGGTTGAAGAGGTTATATACTTCTCAGCGCACAGCAGAGCCAATGAGATGGCATGCAGAACATCGTCAAGATGGAGATATTACACATCCTTGGGACGTGAAGCTTGGAAACATGTTCAATCATTGTATCTAGAGTTTGCGTATGAGCGAAGGAATGTGTACCTCGGGTTATGTACAGATGGTTTTAACCCATTTGGGAAGCATGGAAGGAAGTATTCGTTATGGCCCGTAATTGTAACCCCTTACAATTTGCCTCCATCTCTGTGCATGCGTAGAGAATTTTTATATCTATCGATTCTTATTCCCGGCCCAGAGCATCCGAAGAGATCACTTGATATATTCCTCCAGCCATTGATCTATGAGTTACAAATGCTATGGGAGCATGGTGTGGAAGCGTATGATGTTTCGACCCAGCCAAACTTTAAGATGCGTCGCGGTGCTTATGTGGACCATAAGCGATTTCCCAGCATATGGTATGTTATCTGGATGGACAACACATGGGAGATTATCGTGTCCGTATTGCCAAGACAACACAGATGCATTCCAACTAAAGCATGGTAGAAAAAGTTGTTGGTTTGATTGTCATAGAAGATTTTTACCGAAGTGATCATCCGTATAAATCGTTCGAGAACAATGTTTACGAAGGGTAGGCAAGTTTTGATGGTCCACCGCCTGAGATAGACGGTGAAACTTTATTGGAACAGTTGAGAGATTTTGGTGCTGAGGCGACTCCTTATTGTGGGGGTAATGGACATGAACCTATTTATGGTGTCGGTGAATTTCATAGCTGGCACAAGAAGAGCATATTTTGGGAATTGCCTTCTTGGAAGAACCATTTATTGCGGCATAATCTTGATGTGATGCACGTTGAGAAGAACTTCTTTGAGAACATCATGAACACAGTCTTAAGCGTCCAAGGGAAGACGAAAGACAATATGAAATCTAGATTAGACTTGCCAGCATATTGCGATCGAGGTTTTCTTGAAGTGCTCCCAAATGGTCAATGTCCATTTCCATTATACCGGTTAGAAGTAGCAAAAAAAACAGAATTTTTGATTGGATTCACGGCGATGTTAAATTCACCGATGGATACGCATCTAATCTGCGTTGCATCGATTATGGAGAAGGAAAGTTTACTGGAATGAAGAGTCATGATTGTCACGTTGTGATGCAGAGGCTTCTTCCATTCGCTTTTGCTCATCTTCTCCATAAAGACGTCCACCAAGCAATTGCGAGGAGTAGGTGCTTTCTTTCGCGATTTATGCACAAGAACACTTCTTGTTGAGGGAATCCAAAATTTACAGGCCAATATCCGGTGATCCTTTGTAATTTGGAGAAGATATTTCCACCATCTTTCTTTGATGTGATGGAACATCTTCGATCCACCTCCCACGAGAAGCTGAACTAGGAGGCCCGGTTCAATACCGTTGGATGTATCCATTTGAGAGGTATATGTTTCATCTGAAGAAAAAGGTTAAGAATTTGAGTAGAGTAGAGGGATCTATTATCGCCTGAGCATCAACGAAGAGGCCTCACAGTTTGCTGAATATTACTTCCCGTCAGATGGTTAAATGCGAAGAGTAGATGTCCTAGTCGCCATGATGATCGTGGTGAGAGAGCGATTTACCCCGTCGTTGTTCCAGAGTTATTTTCCCAAGTTGGGCGAGTCGTGGCAAAGGAAAAAAGGCGTAAATTATCTCAAAGAGAGTTTACACACTTGCATACGTATATCCTAACCAATTGTGAAGAAATTACGGAATCTGAAAGGTAAACAAGGATTCTTTTGTGTCATTTAATGTATAATTGATTATTTTATATGTTATTATTAACTTGTCAACTATTTTGGTTTTCAATGCAGGTTTACATGGCATTAAATGGCTGGTACTATATGGATAAGACAGAAGACGAGCTTCAAGTCCATAAGGAGGAGGAATTTATGTCTTGGTTGCAATTTTACGTAAGTGTTTAAAAACACTAAATCATTTAATAAACTATTTTTAAATACTAATATCTAACTTATTTTTGTAGGTTTACGAAGGAGTAATAAGCGGACAGACATTTCCCACATGGTTATTGGAATTTGTTAATGGTCCAAACTACATTGCAACTTCTTATCCTAGATACTACAGTCGTGGATATGGGTTTAGGGTTCATGACGAGAAGAACAACGCAAACTTCAGATTACGGTATTTCGGTGAAATCTGGTAATGATGTTTACTCTGGCGTTCTTCAAGAAATTTTGGAAGTCGGTACCCAGGAATGTTAGACTTGAGGTGCATTGTTTTCAAGTGTGATTGGTATGATTCAACACTCGGTCGTGGGCTTCATGTAGACCAATTTGGTGTTACGTCTGTTAATTCAAGTCGAGACTAGAAACGTATGACCCAATCATTCTAGGGTCCCACGCTGAGCAGGTAGGGTACTAATAATAGTGTCATTAATACTCAATTCCTTATTTAGGTATAATAATTACAAAACTAATATTTTATTTTTAGGTGTGCTATATTAGTTACCCTCGAGTTACAGACGGATCCTTGGCGCCGATTACTAAAGTGACCCCATGAGGAAGAATTTATGGAGTTGCAGAACATGATCCTTTACAGCCAGCAGAAGTTGTTCCAATGGATCCAGTTGAGCCTTCTTGTGCTCTGGATCTTGTTGTTGATTTCACACAATTTGGTTTAGTTTTTTCGACTCGGAAGAAGAACAAGGTGAATTTTATGAGGATTCAGACTCAATTCCATCTCGAGGGGTCATCATCATCATCTAATGAAGACTAGTTATACACGTGGTTTGTATTATTTTTTGGTATTACATGAAAGTTGTAAATTTGTTATTTTGTATTTTATTTAATTTTGACATTACGGTGTAAACCATAGGTCCTCGAAAACCGCAGCTGCCGAGCATTTTATAAGCTCAACTTCAGCTTTGTATATTTTAACAAATTTTAATAAAATAAGATTTTGCCAGAAATTAAAAATTCCCTAAACAAACCCATTAACAAACCCACACAACTCATTAAACCAGTTAAAATTAATTTTAAAATGACCCCCAAAACCGTCGGAAATCCGTCGGCTTTTCCGACGGATTTCCGACGGTAATATAATTTAAACCTTAAAAACGGACAGTGTTTTCGTTAAAAGAAAAGTCCCGTCGGAAATCCGTCGGTTTTTCCGACGGATTTCCGACGGTTCAGGACTTTTTTTGTCGAATTACGCATTCCCTTATCTTTCAAAAGACACGTGTAACCCTAAACCGTCGGAAATCCGTCAGAAAAACCGACGGATTTCCGACGGGTTTGGGGTTTACATGGTCAAATTATAATTTCTTGTACATCAAGACAATGTTAACAACAAACTTTGACAAAATAAACTAAATTATGTGATATATAACATATTTTAAAAAGATTTTGTTTTTAGACATGGTTCGATCGAAAGTGTTTCATAGATAAACATATAGTTAATGTACAAGTTTACCAAATACGAAATAATCATCTAAACTTTTGAAATTTGTCAAATTAAAGATTTCTATAAGTTATTTGTGTTTGCAAACATGAATTTATAATACTATAAACATATGTTTACTGAAACGGTGCGTAAAAAACCACTAAAACCACAAACCCGTCGGAAATCCGTCGGAAATTTCCGACGGATTTCCGACGGGTTTGTGGTTACACGTGTCCCCGTTTAAGGATTGACTGGCCAATCGGAAAGCATGCATATTTTGACTATCCGTCGGAAATCCGTCGGAATATTCCGACGGAAAATAAAAATGTAACCGCGAAACTCTTTTCGTTTCCCGCGATGCCTAAATTTTCGCCTATCCGTCGGAAATCCGTCGGAAATTTCCGACAGATTTCGACGGATTCCCAAAAATTTAGGCGGTAACCTTTCGAAACCTTATCGAGAACGTCGTAATTTAATTTTTTAAACCGGATTTCCGGCGGAAATATCCGTCGGAAATATCGTAATATATACAGACTTCGTCTTCTTCCTCCTCACTTTCAGAGCGAGTTGAAAACTTCCAAAATCGCCAAACCTCTCCCAATCTTCCGGATTTCCGTCAATATATCATCATTATGTCTCAAAATCCCCCCAAACTTGTAAGTTTTGAAGTTTATATTATTGATTGTTAAGTTTTTAGTTAGATTGATTGTTTAGAAAATTAGATTTGTTAGATTTAGGTTTGTAATGTTAGATTTAGGTTTGTAATTGTTAGATTTAGGATTGTTATGTTTATTAAAATTATTTGTTTTCTTATTTTATTTATTAATTGAAATATTTATAATTTTTTTCATGCATTAATATTTTCTTAATTTTGGTATGTTATTATAATTTTTAGAAAATTATCATTATTTTATTGATAATTTTTAATCATTTTAGTAATTTATAATTATATTCATGAATTTTTCATTTTTTTATAAATCAAGAATTAACAAATTTTCAATTGTTTTGGAATTAATACTTATAAATAAATTTTTTTTTGTATTTTAGTAATTTATTAGTTTTTCCATAAAAGTAGAATTGTTTTGGTCTAATAATGAATTTAAATTATTTTTTCAAACTTTTTTTTTATTTTCATTATTATTTATTTTTTCATATAATGTTTGATACTTTTTAAAATTTTTATAGGGATTACGGTAGGTTTGTCCGTTCAGGCCACGGTGGCAGTAGTAGTCGCCGGGGAGGTACTTCCGCTTCGAGCCCCTCCCCCATACCAGAGCCACCTTTCCCGGCGCCACAGCTCCCGGAGACACAGATCCCGTAGACAGCGTCTATGCCGATGCCTTCACCTACTGCACCGCCAAGATGAGCGTTGAGGACTTTGTCGCTCAACCAGGGCGAGATAGATTGCCTCGTCTCCATCCGGAATGCGTGAAGCAGAGACACATGGTAAGTATTTTTAAATTCAAATTACTTTAGTTACATTTCAAATTATTTGCACTAATTTCTTTTGTAGGTTTGGAGATTCCGGAAATGGGATTTCCAAGTCCATTAATCGGATGCTCAATGGAATGCTTCGTCATCCGTACCCGACTTACAACCAAATGCCGATAGCGGATCAGGAATTGTGGTTTCGCCAATTTGCGGTAAGTACTTCATATTAAAAATTTTTTAACTTTTATTTAATATATTTATTTTATTTGAATTTTTGATTTGCAGCAAGAATTTACTTGGGATAGCCACATGACCGCCTCCGTTAGACGATGCTTCGATAAAAAAGCAGCTAGAATGTATTCGTGGAAGCTGAACGAGTGGAAGGAGAAGTGGCACAAGAATGATGTCCCAAGGGAGTTGCTTTCTAACCCGCGCCTATGGAGCGGGTTATGCACTTCTTGGAGTGAAGAACCGACCAAGACAAGCTCCACAACTCATTCTGCGTGCCGAAACAGCGATCGAAAAGGAAAAGGCAAGGCGACGCACAATCTAGGAAGCGGTTAGTTTGGTCACACGGGCCAAACAACTGGTAAGTTTTTATTGAATTAAAATTTTATAATTTTATAGTTTACTAAATTTTCATTTTTGTAGTTTCGCCAAGACGGTGTCCCACCTTCCGCTATCACATTGCTCAAAGATGCGCATACCAGCAGGAAGAACCATGAAATCCAAGATCCGCTGGCTCGGGAGATCATTGACAACTATGAGAAGATGAAGGAAGACTTCCTCCTTTCTCAGCCAATCATCGAAGAACGCCTCCAATGACCGATCTTCCAATCGAGAAGATTAACGAATTTGTCTCTGAGGTAAGTAAAATATATATTTATATCGTTTTTTGTAATTTCTAATTTTTAACAAGATTTTCGTTTCTTACGCAGTGTACTCCGAAGACAAAAGGTCGTGTATTTGGTCTTCCGGACGACGACTCTTTTTTCTGCAACTTCGCGTTTCTTGGCGATTCTCCAGATATTAGGGCACAGCTCGCTGTGAGGCGCTGACATGGAAGCTATGAAGATGCAGCTGCAACAGCTCGCAGAAGAACAAGAAGCAAATCGCCTCCAACGAGAAGCGGATCGCCTCCAACGAGAAGCGGATCGCCTCCAACAAGCGGGCGCGAGATCACGCAAATTGGAGGCGGATAACCGGTTATTGCAGCAACAAATGGCGGAATTCTTATCTCGCTTCCCGCCATCGTAGTTTTAGTTTTTTTTCCTTTTTTATTTGAATTATTTTAGAAATATTGAATTATTGCATTATTATTATTTCTTTAATTTTAAAATTTGTTTTAATTTTAATTATAAAACAAATTTTACAAATTAATAAATTTATTTTTAAATATTCGATTTTATAATTAAAAAAAATTCAATAATTCCGTCGGAAATCCGTCGGTTTAAAAAAATCAGAATTCCGTCGGAAATCCATCGGTTTAAAACCGTCGGTTTTCCGTCGGTTATAGATCCGTCGGAAATCCGTCGGTTTATAAAAATCAGAAGTCCGTCGGAAATCCGTCGGTTTAAATCTGTCGGTTTGCCGTCGGTTATAGATCCGTCGGAAATCCGTCGGTTTATAAGAATCAGATTTCCGTCGGTGTTCCGTCGGTTTTTAACCGACGGAACACCGACGGCATTAAAACCGACGGATTTCCGACGGATTTCTGATTTCCCTATTCCGTCAGAATTCCGTCGGGAATTCCGACGGCTTTCCGACGATATTTTTATTTCCGACGAGATAGAAGCGACGGAAAAACCCGACGGATAACCGACGGATTTTGCTGATTCCGACGGATTTCCGACGGAAATTGCCGTCAGTTACGCGGTAGATTTCTTGTAGTGTTCTTGAGCTTGGGAAGTCCATCTAAGAATAGATCCATCCATTCTAAGGTCAGTTGTGACCAAAGGTTAACATTAAGCCTTGTGTGGGGGCTTGTGGGGTTAGTTAAGCATTGTGGTGTTGCTAGGATGCTTAGAGGCTTTGTGGTAATGTGTGGAGCTTTAGCTAGTGTTTGTTAAACTTGTGGTGGTTAGGAAAACATGGATTTATGCTTGTTGTGCTGTGTTAAACTTTGATTGTGAGTTATTATGCTTGATTTGGTGATTGTGATTATCCCGTAAACCAATAAAAATTGATAGATTTTCTTATATTTATATCCAAAAAATATATAAAATAACATTGCTAAACAAATAAATATATATATATATATATATTTCCAAATATAAAAAAATGAAATATATAAAATTACATTGATTACAAATATATATATATATATATATATTATAGATATATAACCAAAATAATACATTTTATTAGAATTTTTATTTTATTTTATTAAACCAATTCCAAATAAATTAGGACAATTTTTAATTTTTCGTCCAAAACCAAACCCAAACTGATAAAACAAATTAATGGACTAATCGTTTCTTTGCATCGTCCATCCCTTCGTAAGGATTGCCTTCTCTCTTTTTTTTGTTTTTCCGTGAAATAAAAAACATACAGAAGCCAGCCCATTGTTTTGTTACAACATCGAAATAAGAAGAAACTTAATTTATCCAAGTGTTTAGAATCGAACAAGTAGTTTGGAGAATCGAACCAGAAATTCAGTTGGCTTTCTGGAAATTAAAAGCCAACCCCCAACCAAGCAAGTGCAGAGCTTATCAAATGAATTCAGGATTGCGTTTTTGCTAGAGGAAACCCTAGATTCAGCCATTTCAGATTAAGTAGAGATGCGGCGAGTTGAAGGAAGGAGGCTCCGAAGATAGATCTTCAACTGCGAGCTCGTTTGTCCCTTACCGATATTACTCGGATTTACTTTTTTTTTTGTATGAATGTAAAATTATATTCATCAAAAAACTGTTTTACAATGAATGTTTCATAGGTTCAAAATGTTTAGAACTATAGATATATATGAGAAGAATTTAATTGCTATGAGTTTGGAATCAATAGCGTAACCCTCCTTCATAGTACGAGGACCCTTTCAAAGTGCTTAACCTGTTCCGAACACTCTTATCAATCATTCGCGTGAGTTTAGGGAATGGGGTTGGTGTCTCCCTATGATGTCTTCCATTCCGTTCTTTCCATACACTATGGATTGTGATTTGAAATACATACCGCAGCACAAACAATTGCAGCCGAGGGATGGAGGAGTCTGTAAGAATGGGAACCAGGAACTCCCATCTCGACGTGAATCTGTAACCTCAGGCTAACGCTGACCAAATTTGAGAGGAATAGGGACAAGAGAAAAATAGATGATCCCTTGTCTCTACTCCTTCCCCACAGAAAATACAACTTCCATTTGCACCGACATTCCATCTTAACAATCGGTCTCCAGTTGCTAAGCGATTGTGAATAGCAATCCATGTTATGAGAGAGAACTTAGGTGTGGAGTTAGGAAACCAAACACCCTTGAACCAGTCACAAACTGGATTTGCTTGTCATATCAAATACCAAGTATCATGCGAGGAAAACTTACATTTGAAAGACCCATTTTTCCTTTTCCAAAGGGGTCGATCATGGCCTGTTTGAGGGGCTTGAAGAAGGAGTGAGTAAATCTCATCCTCGATCCTATTGAGAATTTCTGTTCTATGCCTTCGACGTCGATGAGTCCCAAGAGCTTCGGCAACTGAAGAATGAAACGAGATTCCCATTTCAATACTTCCCCGCGTGCCTAATAGGTCAAATAAATTCCCTAGAGGAGACCATACATCATGCCAAAAGGATGTTGCCATACCTGATCTCACCTCCATTTTATGAAAAGCCTTTGCCTTGTCTCTGTACTTTAAAATTTTTCTCCACATCCACGAACCTGAACCGCTAGTCTCACGAACAGACCAGATTGAACCATTTCGAATTAGGTTTTGGCAGACCCTTTTAACCCATAGCGAATCACCAGCAGAAACTAGTCTCCATATTAGTTTCAGAATACACACCGTATTTGTTTCCGATAGCAGTCTTATCCCCAATCCACCTTCCTGCTTTGGCTTACAAACTGCTTTCCAAGCAATTTTCGCCTTTCTCGGATTCACTTTAAAGTATAAAGAAACAAAAAGAGAACCAAACAGAATGGCAAAGGTTCGTTTATAATTGGATTAAACAGTTTCCCAAATCGAAGCAGTTACACCTTTCATTCTAACCGCTACAGTTTACTTCACCACCTTACACCTTTTAACCACCACACACAATATACATGTCTATTCAATTTACAATGTACTCTTTCGTGGCTATAAAAGGTCTTCACACCATTACAAGGATGTCGTGAAGTTTGAAAGAATAAAATCTGAGAGGTTAAATAGTGATTTTTTTTGTGAAACTCTAAGAGATCATCATGCTAACTCCTCTTATAACTATTATGATGCAGGTCTGTCATGGCAGACTTCAAACCAACGTATCTAACATTGGAAGATCTTGATAACGTCAGTGGAACCGAGCGGTGATTGTTCGACTAATTCGGAAATGGGAGGCACGCAATCTTCGAAGAGCCAACATATTGATGAGCCTAGATTTACTACTCCTGGATGAAAAAGTTAGATTCAATCAATCTACTATATGATTTAAATTTCTGGATTTTTTCTTACTACAATTCAAACTTGTATTGAAGGATAATCTCATCAAAGCTTCAATCAACCATCGTCTTATTGAAGTTCAAGAACGACTTAAATGAAGGATCTATATTGTGTATGAAAGACTTCGACGTTGGAAACACCTATGAAAGGTTCAAGTTATCTGATCACAAATATACCATTTACTTCAACAATTCAACAACCATTAATGAGGTTTTGAAAGATGCACCAGAAATCGGAAAGACAAAGTTCAGGATTTCACATTATGAGAAGTTGCTTAGCATTCCAAATACAAATGAGGAACTACCAGGTTTGTTTAAAATTCACAGTATATCTTATAGCATACCTAAACTTTTCATTTAATGTGTAAAATTAAGTTTTAAAACGCAATCTACAGATGTAGTTGGCAGAATCGTACTCGTCTTGGGATCTAACCTGTGAGACATAGGATCAACAAAAAAAATAATGCAAGACTTCTGCTAAAAGAGTAAGTAGAGTATAGTTTTTGTGAACCAATTTTAAACCTAAAAAGACATAGATAAATATGTTATTAATTAACTTATGGTTTGATTGTATGCAGTGGCCATAAAGTGCGCCTAACAATTTGGAACAATATTGCTTCTGACTTTAGAGCATTACTTTCTGCAAGAAACAGAGAAAAGACTGGTGTAGTCATAACAGCAGTGAATCCAAAAAATTTCTCTGGGGATTTGTATTTGAATACATCATCAGCCACAAGGTTCTACATGAGTAAAGATTTAGAAGAAGTGAAAGACTACATGTTCACGTATGTTTATAACATTGATACCAGATTTGGTATCACTTACCAACGCAGGAAGGTGGCAAGAACAGAGTCGGTTTAGTATTTGGGCTTTTTAACATAATTTAGTATTTTTTTCCTTTTCATAAGAGGTTTAGGTTTTACGGTGTTTTCCTTTTTATGAGTTACCACGAGACCTATATAAGGATCTCTTGAGATTAATAAAGATTCATCTTCCAACCATTAACCTAATTCTCTAGAGAGAATTGGGTTAAGAGGAAGCTTTTGTTTTAATCTCTTTGACTTCAAGCTTAAGCAACGGCACCAGTTACGAGATCTTATTCTAAGGCTTTGGCACATATCAATTTGGTATCAGAGCCGACCGATTCGATGGGAGACAACGAATCTGTGACAACGCTATTCGCAAAACTAATGCAAAAGATGGAGGGCATAGACGCAAAACTGGATCCTTTACAAGCATCAATTAAAACCCTCCAAGAAACTTCGGAAAAACAGCAAGCAGCTATTGAGTCTACCACATCAGTGCTAGAAGCTATCTTTGGATCACAAGCAGAGGACAGAGAACAACTCAGAGAAGGGATGGAGAGCTTCAAAAGGAACAACTGATGATAAAAGAGGAAGTAGCGACAGGGCAGCTCGCAAAAACAACAGGAAAACATAGCGGCAGCACAGAATCAGTGGCGAAGAATAAGGCTAAACAACAAACTCAAGATTCCGGTGATGTGAGATCTTCTTTTAACAACAGTCAAGAGGGGTTGTTAGCCGGGAATAAGGCGTTAGTAAACGCAGAAAGGAAAATTACACATTCAGGAGGACCGTGGCCTCCAAGATCAGTGGGTAAGGAGCCTGGATACCATAGGGTTGATGGGGGAGGAGACTGGACAGTAAGGTAAATCGGAGTACATTCCGAGGGTGGGTACTATGGATACTCAATGGGGGATTCTCATCCAACAGAAATAGACACGAGAGAACATGGATACGGGATCATGGAGGGAGAAGGAAGCAAAGCAGCCATATTCACTGTTCCACCATCTAAAATGGAGTTCTCTCCATATGATGGAACTACTAACGCCATTGAGTGGCTACAAAAGTGTGAGGATTATTTTGCAGATCAAAGAGTGTTTGATGACGGGGCGAAAGTGCGACAAGCCACTTTTGTGCTAACTGGGCAGTCACACTACTGGCATAACAATCTGCGGCGTTTGGTTACTCATCGATTGGGATGGACCGAATTAAAAAAAAATTGTAAAAGCCGTTTTGGGAGAGCTGACGCTGTCAATCCAGTCGGAGAACTAAGTAACTTACGACACACGGGAACTGTGGACGAGTACTGCAACATGTTTGAAGAATGCTTAGGACCACAAACAAGGCTGATAGGAGATCAACAACTATGGCAATTTTGTGCAGGGCTGACCGATAATCTACGCAAGGAAGTCGAATACCTTCGTCCTGAGATGATCTTTGAGGCAATGGAGTACGCGCAACATAACGAATACAAAATTGAAGGCGATAGGCGTATACGAACATTTGGAGGACACTTGGCACCAACAATTAAAAATATGACTCCATTTGTGAAAACTGGGTTATTAGGAACTCGTGGAAGTCAAGTAAGTAAAGAAGGAGAAGTTGGAGTTCCCCGACAGGCAGGGCCGAGAAATGCACAGCCAAGAAAAATCTGGAAGAAGCTAACTAGTGCAGAAATGGAAGAATGGCGACTTAAAGGCCTTAGTTTTAATTGTGATGAGTTGTTTACACCAGGACATGTTTGCAAGCCAGTTTTGTTTCACATCATGCCGGTGTTGGACGGAGAAGATGAACCATTTAAGGAAGAAGGGTTGGAGATCTCTCTAAACGCAATGAAGGGGGAACAAACGGATCAAACCTTTCAACTACAAGCTCATATCACATCTAGAGTAGGGTGGGTGTTATTAGACACGGGGAGTACACACAATTTCATTAAAAGTAGTGTAGTGGCAGAGTTGGGAATACCAATACAACGCAGAGCAGGGTGGGAAGTGGCACTTGCCGATGGAGGAAAATTACCAGTCAAGGGTTTGTGTCGAGGAGTAAAAATGAGTGTCCAAGGACACAAGTTCGAAGCAGACTGTTTTGCAATTCCTTTAAATGGATTTGATGTCGTCATTGGAATTGGTTGGCTTAATGCACTCGGACGAGTAGTTTGGGATGGTACTAATAAGACCATGGAGTTTTAGAACCGAAATACAACTATTACGTGGCACGGAGAAGCATCTCTAAGGGAAGTTGCAAAGCCTAATTTGTCTACAATCAGCCATGGGGGTGACCACTTAGAAAGTTGGTTTACTCAGAAGGAAGAAATTTTTACTACACCGATGAGGGTGGAACCAAGTGGAGCTGCAAAACCAAGCATAGAGTCATAGGCATTATGGTTCATCGTTTCGACAATGTCTCATGAGCCGATGAATGACGTATTGGAGGAATTCGGGGATCTTTTCTCAAAACATAATTGTCTTCCGCCTCAACGAGATTGTGATCATAAAATTTGACTCTTACAAGGGACAAATTGGGTGGCAGTCCGCCTTACCGATATTCGCATCTGTTGAAAGATGAGATTGAGAGACAGTGCGCTGAAATGCTTAGAAGTGGAATTATTCGACCAAGCAGCTCACCATTTTCTTTGCCTATGTTATTAGTGAAAAAACCCGTTAATACATGGCGCTTTTGTATCGATTATAGAGAACTCAACAAAGTATCCATCAGAGATCAATTTCTAATACCAGTGGTTGACGAGTTATTGGATGAATTACATGGGGCATGCTACTTTACTAAGCTAGATCTCGCGTCCGGTTATCATCAGGTTTGGATGTTTCAAGGCGACATTGAAAAAACTGCATTTCGAACACATCATGGGCACTACGAGTTTATAGTCATGCCATTCAGGCTATCAAATGCCCCAGCAACGTTCCAGAACCTTATGAATTCAGTTTTCATGGAGGAACTACGGAAATTTGTCTTAGTTTTCTTCGATGATATCTTAATCTACAGCTCATCATGGAAGGATCACATGGAGCATGTCCGCAAGGTGTTCCACCTCTTAAGGACGCATAAATTACTCTTGAAACACACCATGTGTTCATTCTGGCAGCAAGAAGTGGGCTATCATAGACATGTTATTTCAAGAGAAGGAGTTAAAGTTGACCAGTCAAAGATCACAGCCATTACCGAGTGGCCACAACCAGCCTCTACACGTGCAGTCCGCGGTTTCCTTGGGTTATCGGGTTACTATCTAAAGTTCATTAAAAATTACAGGGTTATAGCAACGCCATTGACAAGTCTTCTTCGGAAAAATGGATTCACTTGGAGCGAGGCTGCAGATTTGGCATTCCGAGATTTAAAACGGGCACTCTCCGAGTCACCGTCGAGTGTGATGCGTCGGGAGTGGAATTGGCGCTGTTTTACAACAACAAGGACATCCAATTGCTTTTTTAGCCAAAAATTAGCTGAAAGACACTACAAACTTGCCGCATATGAAAGAGAGTTGATTGGTCTTGCAAAGGCAATCATTCATTGGCGACCATATTTGTGGGGTCGATGATTTGTCGTGCGAACCGATCACTACAGCCTCAAATTTCTGTTAGAACAATGACTATCCACTACACCTCAACTGCATCGGGTAAGTAAGCTACTTGGTTACGATTTTGGACTTGAATTTCATGCAGGATCGTCGAATAAAGTTGTTGATGCCTTGTCACGCCGGGAAGAGAATGAGGTTTCACAAGAAAGAGCAGTTTTTGGCGTACACACGAGGGGAACAGGGCTACTGGCCAGGGTGCACGCGGAAGTCGATAACAATGCCACACTTACAGACCCTCGTGACAGAATAATCAGAGGAGAACTGTCGACACCATGGGAGGCAGGAGATGGATTAATTTTTCATAAAGGACGTGTTTATGTGGCTGCCGATTCTGTTTTGGTTCAAGAAATTGTTCAGGGGTTCCATAATTTTGGTCACGAAGGAGTTCAGAAAACTATGGATCGTATTCAGAGAGATTTTTATTGGCAAGGGTGGAAGAAGACGGTTCAAGAATTTGTCGGGAATTGTCAGACCTGTCAACAAAACAAATGGGAGACTTTAAAACCCGCAGGACTACAACAGCCACTCGTGGTTCCATCCCAGATATGGGCCGAAATTTCCATGGACTTCGTAGAAGCATTACCTAAAGTCTCAGGAAAGACAGTGATTCTCGTAGTGGTTGATTGTTTCTCCAAATATGCTCATTTTATTCATCTAAGCCACCTTTACTCCACGATCACTGTTGCGCAGGCCTTTTTCAAGGATATCGTTCGTTTACATGGGATTCCAGAAACAATTATGACTGATCGCGATAAAATCTTTAGGAGTCTGTTCTGGCGGGAACTATTTCGATTGATAGGAACGGCCTACCATCCTCAGTCCGACGGCCAGACTGAAGTGGTTAATCGCACTCTGGAAATATACTTGCGCTGTTTAACAGGGTATGAGCCTAAACAGTGGTTAACTTGGCTTCCTTGGGTCGAATACTGTTACAACACCTCGTTCCACATCAGTCTCAAGGCCACACCACTTAGAGTAGTGTATGGACGCGAACCGCCCCGACTCTTAGATTATACAGTAGGATGTTCAAGTGTGGAGGCACTAGATGTGGCACTAGAACAACGCGATGAATTTCTGGCCAGGGCTCGAAATCAACTGTTAGAAGCTCAACAACGGATGAAGGCAAATTATAATCATAAACATCGTTTTGTAGAATTCAATGTGGGAGAGTGGGTTTGGCTGAAGATTCAACCATATCGGCAATTAACAGTAGCAAAAAAGAGTTTTACGAAGCTCTCCCCCAAATTCTATAGACCCTTTGAAGTGTTTTCATGGGTAAGAACTGTTTCCTATCGACTACGGTTGCCAGAGAAAACTAAGATTCATGACGTTTTCCATGTTTCTCTCCTCAAAGGTCATAAGGGAGAACCGCCTCAAGACAATCCCACACTTCCACCCATTCTCCAAGGGTGCGTGGTTCCGCCGAAACCTATTCAACTTCTTCGAGCTAGGACAAGAGGAGGAACTCGACAAGTGCTTACTAAATGGTCAGAAAACGAGGATGAAGATGCGACCTGGGAGGATGTTGAGAAACTGCTGGAAGCATACCCTGAATTGGAGCTTGAGGACAAGCTCCTAGTCGAAGAGGGGAGTAATGATACCAAATTTGGTATCACTTACCAACGCAGGAAGGTGGCAAGAACAGAGTCGGTTTAGTATTTGGGCTTTTTAACATAATTTCGTATTTTTTTCCTTTTCATAAGAGGTTTAGGTTTTACGGTATTTTCCTTTTTATGAGTTACCACGAGACCTATATAAGGATCTCTTTAGATTAATAAAGAATCATCTTCCAACCATTAACCTAATTCTCTAGAGAGACTTGGGTTAAGAGGAAGCTTTTGTTTTAATTTCTTTGACTTCAAACTTAAGCAACGACACCAGTTACGAGATCTCAATCTAAGGCTTTGGCACATATCAAACATAAACCTCACTTATGTCTATTTTTATTGGCTGTTTTATTTATTAGTAAAATTAACTACTATGCAGCCAAGAAGTGGACAATTGTCACAGTTCTCCTATGGAAGAGCGTGAACTGGAAGCTGATAGTTACGGCACAAAATTGTTTTCATTTCTGGATGTTGAGGAACCTCAGGTATTTAGCAACTCTTCTGCATATAAAATGTTTGCCCACTTACAAAACTGAATTTCATAAGATGTATGATAGGAGAAAACTTTTGATTGCAAAGCTACTATTGTTGAGATTGAAGATCGAAACGGGTGGAATTATGTCTCATGCGCAAAGTGTTCTAAAAAACTAAAAAGAGAAGAAGATCATCTCAGATGCAGTCAATGTGAGGATACCAGTGTCATTGGGATAGTAAGGTACTACTACTATACTTTAATTTTTTTGTTTATTATGACGAAAAGTAAAACTAAATGGTTATTTAATAAGCGCTTGATATTAAAATAGGTTTCCCTTATAATTTCTGATTGACGATGGTACAGAGAGGGGAACATTTATTATCTTTGATAAAGATGGAAGAAAACTTGCAAACACACTGGCTGCAGAGTTGAAAAGTATCGAATGTGAAGTAAGAATTTCCCTAATATCTTACTACAAGTAGTAAACTAATTCATTTATTTATACATAATTATATTTTACAATAAATACAGAGTCCCACAGCGTATAAAGAAGATCAGTTACCAACATGTGTTAAAGAGCTTATTGGCAGAACCTATGTATTCGAAGTGAGTATCAAGCCATTTGATTTCAAAGCAAGGTACAAGACTTTTACTGTTTCTCGAGTTGTCAATGAATGCTCTGATGACACACACAATTCGGTTGAGCAAGAGGTTTGTAAAATCACTTTTTAAACTGAGAGTTATTACACAATTCATCATAATTTGTTAGTTACCAAATGTATTAGTAACTTTTGTTTGGGAATGCAGGAAGCAAGTGGGCGTAACAAAGAAGGTGTGAAGAACAAGAAACATTATCTTAAAAGAATGAAGAAAGAAGATGACATTGTCAGTCTTGAAGAGAAAAAAGCCAGTACAAGTCGTGGAAAAAGGACAAAACACAATCCATAATGCCGAAGTAGCAGCAACACATTTCTAACTTTAAAATCTCTATAATGTTATATTGTTAGTTTTTAATAACTTTTTAGAACCACATTTTTTATTATTTAAGCTTGTAACATTTATGTATTGTTTGAACATAGTTGGATTTTTATATTTTAAAGACAACGATTTTGCGACTTCTGTATGTGTAAAACTGTCCTCATCTTCTTCTCACTACTGTATTACCACTTAATTAGTTTCTTTCCACAAAATATTTAAATTCATTAATATTTTATAAAACAATAAGACTAATTAATTTCATAATTTAATAAAATAATAATTCAATGAACCCTAACTAAACAAAAAGGGCTGTTCCAAAAGTCGTATCTCTCCCATCAACTACCACTTGATACTTCATGCCTATTTCAAATCACGTATAGCTTTTTCAAAATTATAAAAGGACTACCCTTCTTTATTCACTTACGAAGACAGAGAGAAATAATGGCCGAAGATGAAAAGTAATGATCCTACTTAATGATTTTTCCTTTTAATATTCACGAGAATGATTAGAATAATATTAGATTTAGATTTAATGGCTAATTTAGCATATGATAGATTAGTACTATATTAGTTTATTTTAATCACAAAAATACCCTTAACACCATGTGTTAGGAAAAAAATAATTACAAAAATATCATTATTAATTAATGCCACATCAGCATTTTTCCAAATTTTTTTTTTTTAAATTATTTACAACTTTACCACTGCGGAAGGAAAACTTTGCCAATTCAACACACACACGAGGTCTACTACCAACCTCTGAGGCTTCACACTACCTCCCAACCAACCTGGTCAACACACACACACATGCACATGCATGTACATCCGAGGTCCATAATTAACCTCCGAGGTTTCCCACTCAGTCACTATGCTTACGACACTGCAACATCATATGTGCTTATTGCTCACTCACTCGCAGCATCTCCAAGTTTTGAGCATCTGCCATACTCCGCAGGATATCCACCATATTTTGCAAGATATTACACATTTTTTTTTTTTTTTTTTTTTTTTTGTTTTTTTTTTTTTTTTTTTTTTTTTTTTGTTACACATCTCAATAACCACTCTGATCACTTATCACTCTAGGCTATACACCCACTAGAGGAACTAGTCCTCTCATCAAGCAATAAGTCACACATCTATAAGCACCTCGACTGAACTACCTCCCGTGATCCATGTAAATCCTCGCAAGGTAACACCGGCATCACTCATATTCCGCACCTGGAATATCTGTCGTGCATAACCAATACCCAGGCTATCGCACCTATACCCAGTCACTACGGGTACACCATAATCTCTTCCCGATTATGAACCAAGCTTCTAAATTCTCATAAAAACTTTTCATGACACTCGTGCCATCAGCAATAAGAACTACCATTTTATTACTCACATGCATTACCGCTTTTTAACACCAAAACAAAATGCATAACCATGACTCCCAAAGTCATCAATAATAAGAAATACTCATCTTATTAAACACTCATAATGTAACATCGTTATACACAATGAAAATACAAAATGAAAACACAAAGCATACAACTACAGACCGAAACTGGAACCTCTCGATGGAACTTAAGCCGCAACTTGTTTCTGGAACCACTTCCGGAACCTCGTTTCCATCCTAGCCTCTTTCGATGAAGCTCCTTGACCCTCCACTCGAGAACTCTCAAAGGTCTTGTCTCAACGGTCATATTGGGCTAGAGATCTGACGGAATCTCAGCCAATACCTCATCACCCCTATGCAAACACTTCTTCAGCATCGATACATGGAAGACCTTATGAATTGCCTGCATAATCTCAGGTAACTCCAATCGATACGCCACCGGTCCAACATGCTCTACAATCCGGAACGGCCCTATATACCTCAGACTCAACTTAGTCGCAGTAATGGACCTATTTGAACCTCTTAGCAAAGCCATTTTGAGATACACTTTATCTCCCACCTCAAACACAAGCTCTTTCCACCTCTTATTGGCATAACTCTTTTGCCGATCCTGGGCTTCCTTCATGTTCAGCTTCAAAACCCGGATCCTCTCCATGGTTTCCTGAATAAAGCTCGCACTTAATGTGCTACTCTCCCCCACTTGAGTCCAACACAAAGGTGTACGACATGGCCTCCCATATAGAGCCTCGTATGGAGTCATCCCAATACTCGCCTGGCAGCTATTGTTATACACAAACTCTACCAAGCACAAGTGATCCACCCAATGACCACCCCAATCCAGCACGCACATCCTCAACAAATTCTCCAGAGTCTGAATGGTCCTCTCGAGATGCCCATCTGTCTGAGGATGATAAGCCGTACTCATGTCCACTCTCGTGCCCATCTCTGCCTGAAACGCATTCCAGAACTCAGATGTGAACTTAGGATCCCGATCCAAGACAATGCTCACCGTTACTCCATACATTCTCACAATCTCCTGCACGTACTTCCTAGCCAATACGGCAGACCCATCGGTCTTCTTATTGACCAGAAAACGCACACACTTGGTGAATCGATCAACAATGACCCAAATAGCATCCTTGGTCCGAGAAACTGGTAAGCCCACCATGAAATCCATCGTGATCATATCCCACTTCCACTCTGAAATGGGTAAACTCCGCAACAAACCACTCGGGGCGACGTGCCTCAAATGGCTCAGTCGACGAAATTTTTTTATTGAAAGTTCAGACTTTAAAAGTCCACAATTTGAAAGTTCATGCTTTTTTTACATATTTCCCATTTTTTCCCTAAAATTATCCTACTTACGTCAGTTTTTTAGTTTTTTTTTTTTAAAACATTTGTTTACTAATTCATTAAAACTAAAACCCTACTCTATGGAGTTTTTACAAGAGTTTTTTTTTTCACAATTTGTGTTTTTAAATATTGTTATTTTATCAATCAATAAATCTATTTATCTAAATACCATGTCTTTTTTTTTCTATAAAAGAGTAAACTAAACCGATGTATTTTTTGAGTATTTTTTGGTGATATGAAATGTAAGCTTTTAATTGATCGTTAAAATTTGATATCATTTTTAGTAATTTTTAAAGACATATAACAAAAAAAATTAAAAACATAAAATAATAATAAAATAAATTATATATAAAAACCAAAAACTAAAAAAGTTACCTTTCAGGTTTTTGTAAAACTAAAATCTACACCAAATATCAAAAACTAAAAAAATCAAAAATCAAAAACCAAAAGCTAAAATCTAAAAACTAAAAAGCACTTAAAATCTCTCAAACATTCATGGTCTTAGTTTCACACAATTCTTACATCAATCTCAATCTACATTTGTTTGGTAGAGTTTTCAGAAAAATTTAACATGCAGAGTTGGTTAAAAAATTAGTTTCATACACATTTACATCGGCCTTAATGCGTAAATAGTTACGTAAATTTTTCAAAAATGCTGATACCAAGAATTAGTTTGTTTTTTTACCTATTTAATTTTGATGTTCTTAAGTTTTAAAGTACGTTGTTATACCTTCAATTATAAATATATACATTGTTTGTAGTTAAACGAAAAAGGATTTTATGTAATTATAACCAAGAATTTTATTATTTTTGTTCTATTGTAGATTTTAATAAAAAGATAACACGCACAAATAAAAACTTCCCAAAAAAAAAGGAGTGGACCTCTAAGGGATAAACATGCACTCTCACCAATAGAGGAAACCTTCATTTTAAGATTTTTTTTCTTTTTATCAAATTTCATTTTAAAAAAGAAATAATATTTACTGAATCGGAAAATAATATTTGGTATTTGGTTTAGAATATTTCTAAATTTACAAAACAGGGAACTATGTTTTAATTCTTATGAGGTTTCTAATAAACAAATCACTAACTATAGGTCTTTTGAGATTTAAAAATATATATCAACTTTTCTATATTTACAATACAGGAACTATGTTTTAGTTCTTATGAGGTGCTAAAAAGGCTCTAACTATTTGGTGCTCTTGAAATATTTTATTCTATATTTGACTTAAAAATACATATGTAAATTTTTATTATATATTTTAGGTCAAATATGTAATAAAACATCTCAAAATGACCAAAGGTTAGTTATTGGTTTATTAGAGACCACATAAGAACTAAAACATAGTTTATTGTTTTGTAAATATAGAAAAGTTCATATATATTTTTAAATCAAATATAGAAAAAAACATCTCAAAAGGACTCATAGTTAGTGATTTGTTTATTAGAAACCTCATAAGAAGTAAAACATATTTCCTTGTTTTGTAAATTTTAAAAAAATCTAAACCACATACAATAGTTATTTGTTACAATTGGCATGATATTTATCACTTTCAAATATTCAATATAATTAACTCGCAATAGTCGTTAATCAGCATGGAAAACTATTGGTAACGAATTCATTATAGCAGTGCAGTCTTTCTTCGCGAAAGGTTTTTTGCCAAAGGGACTAAACTCAACTATTCTGGTACTAATTCCTAAAAAGACAGCGACAATGGTGATGAAAGATTTTCGATCGATCTCATGTTGTAATGTGATCTATAAAGTGATCTCAAAAATAATTGCCAACAGACTGAAGGGGGTGCTACCGAAGTTTATTGCAGGAAACCAATCGGCGTTTGTGAAAGATAGACTGTTGATTGAAAATCAGTTGTTTGCCACGGAGTTGGTAAATGACTATCACAATATGGTCTGAAATAGTGCTAATATATGTTAGATACTTGGTAGGTTTTTAAGATCGATAACTAATTTACTTCAAATTTAAAAAAGTGTCACATTATTTTGCTAGTTTATGTAAAATATTTAAATATTGGATAGAAAAGGAAAATAAATTGTGAAGTTTATATCGAAAGTGTAGTAAATTGTGTGTACATAAGATCAACAAATAAAAGGAAAAATATTTGTAGTGCTTATGTCAACCAGTAGCAGTCCTATCTATAAGTTTGATCCTTCCATTTTCAAATTTCAGCCACATATTTCTGCTTCTCTCATTTCATTTCCTTGGTTTAGAGAGTGAGATTTAGTTTGAGTTTTTTTTTTTTTTGTTTTTTCAGGTCTGGGTTTTGTTTTGCTAGATTTATATAATAGACATGGGTTTAGGGAGTGACATAAACGAAAGCAAACAAGTTGTTGAACCTGTTATTGATGGCGACTGTCAGATTTGTTTCAAGACACTAGCTAACAAGGATGATGATCGGACTCCCGTAAAACTTCGATGTAGCCACCAATATCATCTAGGTACTGTTTGTTTTGTTTTTCTGTGAGTGAAAAGCACACCAAATTATATATTTTTAGTGGAACTTCAACTTTAAGAAAATCCATGTTATTGATAGGTTGCTGTTGATGTGAATCAATATTAAACTACCTCTATTTTTTATTTGGTTGCAGTATCACAAGTCTTCCATATTAATATTTGTTTTGTTTTTAAGTTTTTTGTTGTGAAATATTTTGATGTACGTGTAATTATATAGGCCAAGTAAAATTTTCACGTAGTTGATTTTAAAAATAATTATAATGTAATAATTTCTATATAAAATAATTTAAATAATGTGAGACTTTGTATTTTTTGAGTGAATTAGTTATCCATAGCTATACGATATTCAAATTGTTTATAAAACAATAGGTAACATATATTTAAATTATTTCACGCTAAAAGTATTTATCTAACAACGATTACACATTAATTATATTTGAAACGTTAAGAACTATGCTGAAGTGATAAATAGTTAACAAACGGCTATTTAAAATATTTTGTGCCAATTATAACAAACAACTACTGTGCATACTCATATCTAAGAAATATGTATGGATAACAAAATTTTAAAATGTTTGGTGCCAGTTGTACTATATCTAGTTGTGAATAAAGGATAGATGAATGGAACTATTGTTTTCATATTCTTAGTTTTACATGTCTTGTGAATTTACCGAGAAAGTTAATTGCAGTTTCAACATGACAGTTTGCTGAGAAAGTGTACTGGATTTTTTCTTTATGAATATTTTTGATCGTAGATAATGGTTTCATGTGTGCAAATACCATGCTATATGCTACATAGTTTTGGTTTTTCTTATGTGCTAAGTATTGATATTTATCAAAAACAATTCTTGACATATTTCTGCAGATTGTATTGGTTCCGCTTTCAACAAGAAAAACAAAATGCAATGTCCAACATGTGTGCAAATGGAAAAAGGACAATGGTTGTACGCACAACAGGACCGTCCAGTGGGAGAATCCAATTTTGATGATGTGATTCTTGAGATGGTAACATATATACACCTTAATTTTCCCAATGTTTGATATTATATTTGTTTTGGAATTGATAATATTGATGATTTATCGTTGGTTCAGCTAAGAATGGACTCAAATACACCAGAGTGGCATGACGCTATGTTGCCATCTGTTGAAACACAAGTTGACAGAACATTACCCAGTTCAGCTACGTCAACTTCATCTGCTCCGTACCAAATGAACATCCATGTCGACGACGGCGTCAGGATGTTTACCATATGGGGGAGTGTTTCTGACTTTGAGATGATGCTACAACGCCATTTACAAGGCATGGTGAATGATTTTTGATGGCAGTAGCAGATGAACTAGTAATGGCAGTGGAACCGGGTCCGGTGCAGTTATAAAGCATTGAAAATTTATTAAGAACTTTGGAGTCAAATTGTATGGAAATTAAGTATCAGTGAATTCTAGCGCAAGTTATCAAACTGGCTTTCTCTTCCTCCTTGGACGCACTTGTTTCTCTCCAATTCTTACTCTTCTCTTCTCCAGCTGATAAAAGCATGTCACAGATAGTGAGCCTAGGGCCATGCCTTTAGTTATAAGTTATAACTCATAAGTTTGGAAACTATCGCCTACGAACATTTTTGTAAATATCATGTTGAGGATCAATTAGAAATACCTATTGATGTAACTTAGGGAGTAATGTTTTGTGTGGAAACATGACTTTTTAATCAAATAGAAGTAATAAGTTTTTTCCAAATAGGAAGGACATAGAGACTAAATTTAAATATTTCAAGTAAAAAATAAGGATAATTAACTAGCACGTGTTTACCACTTTCTTCTCCACCTGTTTCAGTTTGGATATTGTATATTCGCCAAATTATACCCATACGTAAATCTACTCTCTATTTTTGTACCAATTTTAGCAAAATTGATTTAAATTATATTAGATTTAGAGTTGAATTTGTGATTCAAATTTGTTGTATTCTATTGTATATTTATTTTCTAAGAATTTAAGCTGTTTAATAATAAACATAGCCTCATCATGTTGTTGGCACAGCTGCTCTGAGTGAGCCAACCAAATCTTCTTGTACTTAGAGCAACCCCCATCGAGGGGTTTTAAGAGCATCTCCATCAATTTAGAATTCTTTTGAGTATCTAAAGATTAAAATATTAATATTTTCTTTTAATTTAATTTTACAACTAAATTTTAGTTTTAAAACAAAAAAACAAACCAATAATTGAGTGACAAATATCAAGTGAGGTTCTTGTTGAAATATGACCGTATTTATCGGGAAGAAATATTTATAACATCTACCTCTTACTTTTTTTTGTCTATTTCAATATTTTAATAGGGAGTAAATTGTTTAGATACTCCTGATGGACATGCTCTAACATGGGTATCTACAAAATATATATATATATATATATTAAATGAGATGAGTTTCTTAAATGGTTGAGAAACCCTTCAGGGGGTTCTACCTATAGAATTCAAAAGACTTTCGTCTCTTCGTCTAGTTAGTTTGGTGTGGTAGTGTTTGCTTCTGATCATTGGTCTAGTGTGTTCTTGCTTTTCGTTTTTGTCGGTGTGTTTAGCTGGTTTGACTACGGTGTCGATTACTGGCTTGATTGCGGTTTCTTGACATTTCATGTCTCTTTGGTGCTCTCCGATATCCAAAGGTTCTATGAGAAGCTAGGTGAGATTCTTTCTTGCTCAGTTTTAGAGCTTAGGTCACATTTTTTCTCTCCTTTGGAGTTATTCTCTTTTCAATAAAACCTCACTCATTTGTCTACCTTTCACTACGTCTCTCTTCTTTTAGGGCTTTAGTTTCTAGAGGATGTTATCTTGCCAGCTAGTTCACTCGTATTGATGATGTATGTATTATGCCACACTTCATCAATATTATATCCTAGATGACAAAAAAAAAAGTTATGAGAGACACTAGAAGAGGGTTCTAGTCATTGGACATGCTCTAAGAGACTCTATTTCAATAAGAGGCTTTGCATTGTTTTTTTTTGAGGCTTTGTATTTATGCTGTGTCTTTTATGATATGATCATTGTGAGGATCACATCCCTGAATGCTCTCTAAGAGGTTGTGATGGTCGGAGTAAAGAGATGATGGATGCGGAAATGATGAAATGATGTGAACGGCGAGTATTGTCTGATGAGTTTTATGGATCGATGCGAAACTTCCAAAGGTTGTGAAAGACCTTTAGACTTCAAGCTTTTCCAAGAGAGGGTAAAGACCCAATACTTTGAACAAGGGGTGGAAGTGAGTGATACTTCTTAAGGACTATGACTGATCCTTAGACTATCGGCTTGCTAAGTGTGAAGGAATGAAGACTCGATACTTTAAGCAAGAAATGATCAAACAAGTTAAAAGAGTTTTAGAATAAAAGTTTGATAACTGATACAAAGAGTTCAGATCAGAATATAAAGAGAAGGAGGTGAAGAGTAGAAGGAGAAGAGACATAAATGGTGTAGAGTTACGAGACATGCCTCGTAAACTCACACAAAGACCATGCAGAATTAAAAGAGAAAGTTTGAATTCAAATAGATAGAAAAATAAGAGATAGGGACGCCCAAAATGTCATCTAAATGGGCCTTGATGGATCAGAACAAGGCAATGGCAAAGATGAACATATGAGCCACAAGCCTCATTAAAAACCTTACTCGGAAAACCCAATGGGACAAAACCGAGATAAGGGAAAAAGAGTGCAAGTAGATCATATGGCCATGCACTAGCTTTCTCGAACATGTATCATGACCAATGTGGACCTGATACAACCTCCAAAGTTCGAGAGATCCTCTTAATATTTCTGGATCAAATGTTGTTGTTGAGCTAATCCATTTCTTCTTAGCTTCCTCGGCTACAAGCTGATCTGGTTCAAGCTGCTCCTTCATTGTGCTTGGCATGATCACATCATCTTCTCCCACTTGAAAAGGATTTGACCTCAAATCTGTTTTACCTGCCACACACAACGCCAAGTTAGTACCATTAAAGACAAACATTATTGAAAACTTACCTCGAAGATTAAATAATTGGGCATTTTTGTTGTGAAGCTTCAAGTGAGGTTCAGCATCATAGTCATTTTCTTGGAGAGCTTTGTACAGAACTTCTAACTTCATAACCATTTCCACAAGAACGGATATTTGTAACATGTTCACCTCCTTTTTCAAATCAACTCCAATTCCAGTCCGCACAAAGTTATTGGACGAGAGCACTTCTAAATCTGGTGGCTCCTCTTTTATACCTGCAATATAGACAACACCTTTGGCAAAGAGCAAGCATATTATCACAGTCATGGACTCACAATAAACAGGAAAACAAGTAACAGATTGTATCAAAGCATTATTCTTGTCAAGTTCTTCTTTTTCTTGCATACTAAGACAAGACTTTTGTTTTGAATAATCTTCGAATAAACCTAACTTTTTCTCAATGATTTCTGCAGATAATATATTCATACTCACAACCCTTAAGTCATGATAAACAAATCGAGAAAAAGAAATACTTACCTGAATTCTTACCGAGAAATCTGCAAGGAAAAGAGCTAAGTTAGAATCATTGAAGTTTAAAATCAGAAAATACTTACCTTGCAAGCTTCTTGGCATCAGCTTGATCTTTGTTTGGGTTAGAAAACGTCCTCTCTTCATTTGATTCCAAAAACTTTCACCAGGCTTAAAGATCATTCTGAAATAAGCAATAGGTTTCTTCCTCACAAAGATATATGGTGGTTCCTCTTTTGTACCTGCAAACTTTTCAATACTTTTGGCAAAGATCAAGTGCATTATTGCAGTCACGGGGACACAATAAACAGATAAATAAGTTTCAACTATGATTAAAGCATTATCCATTTCATGTTTCTCTTTTACTAGCATCTTAAAACAAGAGTTCGGTTCCAAACATGCTATGAATAATCCTATCCTCTTCTCAACGTTTTCTGAGTGTATTGAACTCATAATCACAGCTCTTGAATCATAAGAGACAAGTCGAGTCAAAGAGTTACTTACCTGGATAAGATTCTCAATGTGTTCGGTGATCATTATCATCAAAGTGAATGGTACGGGATCCGGGGTTTATCTTTGAACATTGAAGATTCTTTGGCTACTTTTCCATGATCCTGGTTTGTTGATTTGAACTGTAAGAACGCAGGATCTTCTACATCAAAACGAAACAATTTAAGCACAAAGAAAAATATTGAACAGATAATCATGTAGTTGTTATCAAAATAGAGTTTTGGAATGAAGCATCCTTGGGTGATTGAAGTTGTTTTCCTCAGGTACTTCCAGTTCCAAATTCCAAATTCCAAAATGATAAGTCTTTTGCTGGCATTTATCTGGTGGATCCTCCTTGATTTGAATAAAATATGTGAATTCTTCTCTAGCTCCACGAATGGATTGAAGTTGATTCAAATCTGGTGGCTTTTCTTTGATTGTCAATTCTCTCAAGTACTTATGATTCTCCATGTCTCCTGTTCCTTTTTCGACACTCATGGGACAGAACAAGTGCATTATACTTGAAGTAGAAAATTTTAAAACATGATTATTCACAGTTGGTTTATAAAGCACATTGAACAAATTTGAATCAGACAACTCGTTTTTAATCACATGTTTTAATTCAGAAAAAGTTTTAACCAATGCATTTTCAGTTTTTGTTCTAAATAGCTCAAATGCATCACTACACAAAGAAACTTTCAAAGAAGAGTCAAATTCACAAAATTCTTCAAACATAAAACCATTTAGCTCAAAGAACTTTTCAAGCGTGAATGTTTCAAAAGTTGGAATTATTTTGTCAAAAACGGATTTTGAAACACAAAACTCTTTCACATTTTCCAAACCAAAACGTTTTTCTTCTTGAGCAGAAACCATAACAAACAAATTAGGTTCTGTCCTAACCAAATCAATTTCCTTACAATGCTTTCTTGGGTAGTCAAAAGGAAATGGCATACGGACATGTTTTGGTACAAGGCTGGTTGGCTGCTCCGATTCATTAATCAGTGGTAAACTCCTTTGCATTATTTTTTGTGATTCTTCTTCTAAGATCTGTGAAAAAGAAACAATACTACTCGAATACACCGGTTCTAAACTGGTTAGTTTTTCAAGCACATAATCAGATTGGGTAGAAGAAAGAATACACTTAGCTTCCAAAGACTTGTTGAAATAGGGAAATTGCTCCACTATTTTGCTTTCAGTTTGCTCTTTCAAAAGGGTGTTGCAAACTTCTGTACTTCTTTTATTGGCAAGAGAACACGTCGTGAGCTCTGAGTTTGATGGCATGTCTTTGCACACATCTATGGTTCCTGTATCTTCCTTGGCACTTAAGGATAAAATCAAGTGTATTATACTAGAAACTTCAACATTCAAAACAGGTTGCTTGAAACTACGAGTGAAGGTGGAAATATTCCAGTAATGAATAAATTCGCAATCTAAACTTACTTGAGTACCGCACAAGATGTTTGGTAACATTTCAGCTTTGAAGATGGTGATATTTGAAACATAGTGAGCTCGACAAGCTTGTGAAGTGGTTGACATCAAATGTGGATTCTTCTCCTTTGTGCTTCCTTCAGCTTTGTCATTCTCATGCTCCATAGTATGGCATTGCTTCGGTTCACATGGTTGAATCTCCATATTCTCTTTCATCTTGTTCTCAGCATTTTCTTGCAGCACAATTTCTTTTCTTTGCGATTCCTCTTGTTCTTTCCTTTGCTCATGCTTTTGACGAAGTCTTTTATAATGATCATTCAACACTTGCTCCATTTGAGTTGTAAACATTTCTATCCAGTGCTTGTTGTTGTCCTTGGTTGCTTTGCCATGTTCTGTAGTAGTGTGGCTTTTGTTCCTGCTCCTTGGTGCATACTTTTCCCATAGCAGCTCCTTTAAACTTTCCCAAGAAGTGATAGTTGGCTTCTTGTAGAATCTACGGTCTTCTCTTTCTTGCTGCCACCACTTATAAGCGCTTCCTGTGAGTTGTTCAATTGCAAAACCTAGCTTCTGTCTTTTCAAGACCTTGTTGTAGCAAAACCAGTTGTCCATGTTTCTTTCCCACTCTAGATAGTTTTCTTTTCGTGAAAAAGAATAGAGTTGAATTTTAGAAACAGAATCAGGATAAGAATTAAACTGAACAGATGATTTAAGAGTGTGGGAAGTTTGATATGGTCTGCTCCATGTTGAACTCTTTGTGTTGTCTGGTGGCTTGGGATCAAGCTCTTTTTCCTTCCTTTTTGGGTCATTCATGGATCTTTCTACCTCAACTCTCAGCTCGGCTCTCATGGTTGCCATACTTTCGTCCATCATGGCTCTAAAGGAATCAAGGAGTTGTTTATTGGAGTTGGACAATTCTTCTTCACCATTGCTGGTTCCCACCATGGTACCTGTTCAAATTCAAACAAGTAACAAGTAAAAATTCTCAAAGAAACACAACAAAGAAAAACTCGGCAAGCTTTCTAGAATCCTAAACGACTGTTTGACTTGATCGAACAGAATAAATTATCAAAACACGTTCAAAATTTTTAGAAACCGTTTTCTAAAATACTAGATTCTTTTTGAAAACAGATCCAACCGATCTCACGATTTTAGCAATTAAAACGGATTTATGAAAATCAAAACACTGAAAATCGTTGAAATCATTTTCTCGAAAACACTTGAAGATGATCGGTCAGATTCAAATATCAAATCGTGTCCAAAAATTCTGAAATCAATTTTCAGAGAAACTAGACTCTTAATAAGTTCTTTAGAAACTGATTTCACGATTTTATCTATCACCAAACGATTATGAAAATTCAAGCAATGGACAGAAAGAATCGATTCAAATGATCTTCGGAATATGAAAGAGTGTGATCAATTTGAAAAGACACAATCTGGCATAGAGTCTGCTCTGATACCACTTTATATGATCCTGGTGAGGATCACGTTCCTGAATACTCTCCAAGAGGTTGTCATGGTCGGAGTGAAGAGATGATGGATGCGGAAGTGATGAAATGATCTGAACGGCGAGTATAGTCTGATGAGTTTTATGGATCGATGCGAAACTTCCAAAGGTTGTGAAAGACCTTTAGACTTCAAGCTTGTCCATGAGAGGGTAAAGACCCAATACTTCGAACAAGGAGTGGAAGTGAGTGATACTTCTTAAGGACTATGACTGATCCTTAGACTATCGGCTTGCTAGGTGTGAAGGAATGAAGACCCGACACTTTAAGCAAGAAATGATCAAACAAGTTGATGCGGAGATCAATCCAGTGACTGAACCATCTGACGAAGACACACGTGAGGAACGTACTGAGGTAACAAAGACTCAAGAGAAGACTCAGGAAGGTCCAATAACCCGAGCAAAAGCCAAGGAGTTGAGTATAGGACCACACAACAAGCATGGAGCGAATCAAGTGCATCAAGTGGAGGATGATCATGTCATCAATATTCCAGAAGTAGCTGGACCTATCACAAGAGCTAGGAGGGATAAGCTAAGGGGAGAATTCAACGTATCAATACAAGCTCTGCTCGACACAAATGAAGATGTCCCGGACAACGGACCAGCGATGACTTCTCGGCCAAGTCAGGTACGATTTGTGTTTAATTATTTTTGTCTCCTTGCAGGTGAAATAGCATCGGCCTAGTGGCTCTATCCGACCCCTATTGAGTCTAGTTCGAGTTCCAGTAGAGTCTTTTAGTTTATTTTATTTTATTTCCTTTTATTTTGTGTCTGTAACTGCACTTTCCTTATAAGGGAACTGCTTGTAGTTCTCATTGAAAGTGTGTGTCATTCGAGTCTTTTATTTTTACAAGTCCTGTTGTTTTGAGTCGCAACCCTAGGGTTGTAGCCGACCGGACTAATTATAAAGTCCCTGGCCGTGTATCTTTGTTTTTCACCCTACATCAATAAAGAACCGAATTCTCTTAAAAGTTGTCACAAACTTTTGTCTCAGATCCTGTCTTTGTGTGTGATTCACAGAGCCACGATTTTTCAAGCTGTATCAGGGAGTCTCTCATCCTCCATGTAGTGCTTATCAATCCATCATCACGTCCTCACAACTGGTGTCACAAGAGGAGCTTCGAGCTGCTTGTCTAACCTTCCACTTCACCGGTTTGCGAGTTGTTTGCGGAGAAGGAGCTTCGAGCTAGCTTTGTTTTCACCTCAGATCCGGACAATAAGACTTGTATAACGAATCTTATATCATTGGTACCAGAGACTAACCAGCTCCTATCCCAGGTTGTTTCTTTTCAATCTTAGTTTCTTTTTTTCTTTCTTTTCTGTTTCTAGATTTTCCAGCTTTTACATCTGACTTTGTCAGATTTTTATAAAATCAACAAAAACTCAAAAAAATATTTCCTCTTTTGTTTTAGTTTCTTAAAACATACCAAAAATCATAAAAATTGTCGTTTTCAAATTAGGAGTTCATTTAGTATTTTTCGTTCATCAAAACTTAAACCCTAGAAATTTTCTGTTTCTGTTTTGTCTGCTTCAGTGTTTCAATTTATAAAATCCAAAAAAACTCATAATAATATTTCGTCTTTTGTTTTTGCTTCTTTAAACTCTTCAGAAAATATAAAAATTGTTATTTTGATTTTTGGACATCGTTTCGTATTTTTCCCATATCGAAACCTAAACTGCGATTTCCTTTGCTGTTTAACTGTTTGTTTGAGAAGATTGGATTCTTGTGTTGATTCTTTTTGCTAGGAAAATTTACATTATCCTTAGCACTTTGAATTCAATTCGGATTGGAGTAGAGCATGGCTGACGGAGGTCCTGAACGTCAACAAGATATGATGGAACTTTTACAAGCAATGAGAGCCGACGTGAGAACTATGAACCAACGCATTGCTGAAAATCACCAAGAGCTTGGCAATCGCCTCAACAACATGGAACGACCTCAACAACACCCAGAAGGACCCAACTTACGAGCCCCAGGAATCCAACAGCACCTGCCTCGCCCTGAACTTGAAGAGGAAGTTCTTTCAGAATCCGATGGAGACTCACTCGACACCCTAGCTCGACAACAACGTCGAGTTGATCCTCTTCGGAGACACCGCCAAAGAGAAGTAGAACCTAGAGAAACTAATCATGATATAAAACTAACTCCACCATCTTTTGCAGGTAAAACAGATCCTGAGCTTACTTGGATTGGGAAAGGAGGCTGGAGTACATCTTTGAGTGTTATGGATACCGAGAGAACAAAAGGGTGGCTGTAGCTGCGGCACAACTCACAGGAAACGCCCTAGCATGGTGGGACAGAACGGTAGCTGAACGGAGATGACTTCACTTTGGAGCTGTCAACAATTGGCCCGACATGAAGTACCTAATGAGGTTAAGGTATGTCCCAGAGCATTTTCATCGAGACTTACAAAAGCGTTTCCGTAAGTTAACACAGGGAACAAGAAGCGTAGAGGATTATTTTGAGGAGTTTGAAAAGCTGATGAACTCTCTGGAGTAGGAGGAATCAGAGGAGGCTATGATGACTGAATTCATTGATGGATTACAAGATAGGATCCAGCGAAAGGTTGAACGTGCCAAGTACAAGAGCTTACATGAACTCCTCCACCTATCCGTCCAAGTAGAACAGCAGATTAAGCACAAGAACAACAGCAACACCCGGCCCAGAAATGTACCATCTCCATGGAGAAATGATGTGACCAAAGTACAAGACAAGGGAAAGGCTGTTGAGATAGATTCACGGTTCAAATCAAGAACCCCCGAACCACAAAGGAGTTTCCGTGATGAACAAGGTAAGTCTTCCAACCAATTTAATCGTACTCGTGACATTACTTGTTTTAAGTGTCAGAGAAGAGGACATATAGCAAGAGATTGTCCAAACCGGAGAGTAATGATCATCACCAACACGGGAGACTACGAGTCGCAAGATGAGGCTGTAGACGAGTCTGAAGAACACGGAGAAGACATTGAGTACCCGGATACCGGGGAATCACTCATGATACGACGAGTTCTCAATGTTCAAGTAGGACCTGAGGAAACCGCACAAAGAGAAAATCTCTTTCATACACGATGTACCATCAACGGCAAGGTTTGCAATTTAATTATAGATGGTGGTTCTTGTACTAACGTGGCCAGCAAGATTCTTGTTGAGAAATTAGGTCTCGTGAAAACCAAGCATGCACGCCCATACAAGCTTAGGTGGCTCAATGACAAGGCCGAGATGAAGGTCTTTGAACAGGTAACGGTTCCATTTAGTATTGGTAAATATGTTGATCAAGTTACTTGTGATGTAGTGCCCATGCAAGCTCGACACCTCCTCCTAGGGAGGCCGTGGCAATTCGACCGAGAAACTCAACATGATGGACGTACTAACCAATACTCAGTGACACACCAAAACCGTAAGTACACTCTTGCACCCCTCAGTCCATCACAAGTTCATGCACTTCACTTTAAAATGGCTAAGGACGGAGAGGTAAGTACATCGAACCTTTATATAAGCTACGGATCAGTTGGTAAGTCCCTTGGTACCAAGGGCGCCCTCCTACTAATGTTCTACCAAGAGTGTCTAAGTGCAGGTGCAAGTGACCTAGATATTCCCGAGGAAGTTCAACCCTTACTCCAGAATTACTTGGACGTATTTCCCGAAGAACTACCACCTGGACTACCACCACTTAGAGGGATAGAACATCAGATCGATTTGGTTCCGGGAATAGCTCTGCCGAACAAACCCGCTTATAGGATGAATCCGGAGGAAAGCAAGGAGCTGGAGAAACAAATCAGTGACTTACTAGACCAAGGTTACATCCGAGAAAGTCTTAGCCCATGTGCTGTGCCCGTTCTGCTCGTACCAAAGAAAGGAGGCACTTGGAGAATGTGTGTAGACTGTCGTGCCATCAACAACATAACCATCAAGTACCGGCACCCTATTCCGCGTCTCGACGACATGTTAGACGAGCTATGCGGTTCCACACTTTTCTCAAAGGTGGATCTCAAAAGTGGATATCATCAAGTACGTATGCGCGAAGGCGATGAATGGAAGACTGCTTTCAAAACCAAACAAGGACTATACGAGTGGCTTGTCATGCCTTTCGGTCTCACCAACGCCCCCAGCACCTTCATGCGCTTGATGAACCAGGTTCTTCGTTCTTATATTGGAAAATTTGTAGTAGTTTATTTTGATGACATATTAATCTACAGCAAAAATCTTAAGGACCATTTAGAACACCTAGAACTTGTATTTAAATCACTTCGGAAGGAAAGCTTATACGCTAACCTAAAGAAGTGTGTCTTTTGTACTAACAAACTCGTGTTCTTAGGTTTTGTTATTAGTGAACAAGGATTACAGGTGGATGAGGAGAAGATAAAAGCTGTCCGAGATTGGCCTACTCCCACTACCATCGGACATGTTCAGAGTTTCCACGGACTAGCTAGCTTCTATAGACGGTTCGTCAAGGATTTTAGCACGGTAGCTGCACCACTCACAGCCGTGATCAAGAAGAATCAACCATTTAAGTGGGGAGTTGCTCAAGAACAGGCCTTCAATACCTTGAAGGAGAAGCTAACACAAGCACTGGTTCTTTCTTTACCTAACTTTGACCTTATCTTTGAGATTGAATGTGATGCTTCAGGTATAGGAATTGGAGCTGTGCTACACCAGAACAAGAAACATGTGGCATTCTTCAGTGAGAAACTCAATGGAGCTGCGCTCAACTATCCGACATATGACAAAGAGTTGTATGCTCTAGTCCAAGGAGTTCATCATCCACACCGATCATGAGACTCTTAAGCATCTCTGAGGCCAAACGACACTCAAGAGGCGACATGCAAGATGGGTGGAGTTCATAGAAACGTTTCCTTACATCATTAAGTACAAGAAGGGCACGGAAAACGTGGTGGCCGATGCCTTATCCCGACGCTACGCACTAATCACCACACTAGAAGCCAAGATCATGGGATTTGAGCATCTCAAGGATCACTATGCCACAGATCCTGATTTTTCCGAGGCTTATGAAGCTTGTGGTAAGGGTGATTTCCATTCATACTATTTGCATGGTGGATTTCTTTTCAGGGATAAAAGACTATGCATACCAAGAGGATCCATGCGTGACTTGTTACTCAAGGAAGCTCACGGAGGCGGTCTTATGGGTCATTTTGGCGTTGACAAGACATTGGCTGTAGTGACGGAACATTTCTATTGGCCCCATCTCAAGAAGGACGTCGAGAAGACTTGTGCCAAATGTGTGACTTGCCACAAAGCCAAATCCAGGTCCCTCCCTCATGGATTGTACTTACCTTTACCTATCCCTAACGCCCCTTGGGAAGATATTTCCATGGATTTTGTCTTAGGGTTACCACAGGTTCAGCACAAGGATTCCATCTTCGTGGTGGTTGATAGATTCTCGAAGATGGCACATTTCATACCATGCAACAAGACCAATGATGCCTCCCAAATCACCGATCTGTTCTTCAAAGAAGTGGTAAAATTACATGGTATTCCTAGAACTATTGTCTCTGACCGTGATGTCAAATTCTTAGGACACTTTTGGAGAACCTTGTGGAGAAAGCTGGGGACAAGGCTCTTGTTCTCGACTACTTGTCATCCCCAAACGGATGGACAAACGGAAGTGGTAAACCAAACTCTTTCCACTTTACTTAGAGCCACACTCGGAAGAAACTTAAAAACATGGGTTCATTGTCTACCATTTGTTGAGTTCGCCTATAATCTGCCAGGCACTCTACTACTAATCTTTCTCCCTTTAAGATTGTCTATGGTTTCAGGCCGTTAACACCGGTTGATTTAACTCCTATCCCACACACCGAACAAGTCAATGTCGATGGCAAGAACCGAGGTGAATTCATAAAGAAACTACATGAACAAGTGCGAGATAAGATTCTCAAGAATAATGAGAAGATCAAAGCACAAAGGGACAAAGGACGCAAGCAAGTCATCTTTGAGCCCGGAGAGTGGGTATGGATTCACATGCGACCAGAGAGGTTTCCTCGGAAGAGAAGTTCTAAACTAGCACCTCGAGGCGATGGACCATTCAAAGTTCTTGAAAGAATCAACGACAATGCCTACAAGCTGGAGCTTCTAGGTGAGTTCAACATTTCACATAGCTTTAATGTTGCTGACCTTTCACCTTATGTCTCAGATGAACAAGTTTTGAGGACAAAACCTTTTCAAGAGGGTGAGTATGATGCGGACATCAATCCAGTGACTGAACCATCTGACGAAGACACACGTGAGGAACGTACTGAGGTAACAAAGACTCAAGAGAAGACTCAGGAAGGTCCAATAACCCGAGCAAAATCCAAGGAGTTGAGTATAGGACCACACAACAAGCATGGAGCGAATCAAGTGCATCAAGTGGAGGACGATCATGTCATCAATATTCCAGAAGTAGCTGGACCTATCACAAGAGCTAGGAGGGATAAGCTAAGGGGAGAATTCAACGTATCAATACAAGCTCTGCTCGACACAAATGAAGATGTCCCGGACAACGGACCAGCGATGACTTCTCGGCCAAGTCGAGATCTGATTTGTGTTTAATTATTTTTGTCTCCTTGCAGGTGAAATGGCCTCGGCCTAGTGGCTCTATCCGACCCCTATTGAGTCTAGTTCGAGTCCCAGTAGAGTCTTTTAGTTTATTTTATTTTATTTCCTTTTATTTTGTGTCTGTAACTGCACTTTCCTTATAAGGGAACTGCTTGTAGTTCTCATTGAAAGTGTGTGTCATTCAAGTCTTTTATTTTTACAAGTCCTGTTGTTTTGAGTCGCAACCCTAGGGTTGTAGCCGACCGGACTAATTATAAAGTCCCTGGCTGTGTATCTTTGTTTTTCACCCTACATCAATAAAGAACCGAATTCTCTTAAAAGTTGTCACAAACTTTTGTCTCAGATCCTGTCTTTGTGTGTGATTTCTCAAGCTGTATCAGGGAGTCTCTCATCCTCCTTGTAGTGCTTATCAATCCATCATCACGTCCTCACAACTGGTTTCACAAGAGGAGCTTCGAGCTGCTTGTCTAACCTTCCACTTCACCGGTTTGCGAGTTGTTTGCGGAGAAGGAGCTTCGAGCTAGCTTTGTTTTCACCTCAGATCCGGACAATAAGACTTGTATAACGAGTCTTATATCACAAGTTAAAAGAGTTTTAGAATAAAAGTTTGATAACTGATACAAAGAGTTCAGATCAGAATATAAAGAGAAGGAGGCAAAGAGTAGAAGGAGAAGAGACATAAATGGTGTAGAGTTACGAGACATACCTCGTAAACTCACACAAAGACCATGCAGAATTAAAAGAGAGAGTTTAAGTTCAAATAGATAGAAAAATAAGAGATAGGGACGCCCAAAATATCATCTAAATGGGCTTGATGGATCAGAACTAGGCAATGGCAAAGATAAACATATGAGCCACAAGCCTCATTAAAAACCTTACTCGGAAAACCCAATGAGACAAAACCGAGATAAGGAAAAAAGAGTGCAAGTAGATCATATGGCCATGCACAAGCTTTCTCGAACGTGTATCATGACCAATGTGGACCTGATACAACCTCCAAAGTTCGAGAGATCCTCTTAATATTTCCGGATCAAATGTTGTTTTTGAGCTAATCCATTTCTTCTTAGCTTCCTCGGCTACAAGCTGCTCTGGTTCAAGCTGCTCCTTCATTGTGCTTGGCATGATCACATCAGTTTAAGACCAAGTGAACAATGTACTTAAATCTCCCTTTTTCTAGGGTTAAGTTGAATACATCAACAAAACTCTCTTCTCTCACGCGGCTCATCTCTTCTATCTCTCTTCTTGATTCCTCTTCTGATTTCTGCCATTTGTTTTCCTGATAAGTCTCAGACTTTATCAGGTTTGCATGATAATATTCATCGATTCTCATGATATGCGCTCTAGGAGAACAAAAATACCAGCCGCCACAGATGGTAACAACGTTCAACCATATCTCTTCAACAATGTTCCGATGTCACTCCTCAGCCGCAATGGTCTTCTCTTGCTCTCGTCGTTATTCCCGTTTCCAAATAGTGATGTCTCATCAAATTCTCAAGAGATAAGAAAGATCTATATGAACTCAGTAATTATAGATCTTTAATTTTGTTGTTGCTTTTGCCTCCGTGATAAATATAATTGAATCTAAGAAACTGTGAAATCTAAATGAGCACAGCCACATGCACAAACATATACACATAGAGATATTGTGAGTTCTACAGAGAAAACCCTAATAAAAAAGCTCATTTTCTTGGTGTTTTTTTACATTGTGAGGATCTCCTTATTCCCGTTTCCAAACAGAACCTCTTCTTCTTTGTTGTCCAAGTGGCACTGTGATTGTCTGTGACGTGAGCTATCCATAATTGGTTGATTAGTGCTTCTATAGACCGAAGCATGAGGAAAAGTTTTTCGTGATCGCTGAGGATTATGAGAAGTAGACTAGTCTCTCTATTCTCATTCCTCTTGCCCTCGATTCTCAGACCGAACACAAGTTCGGTTCCCAGGTATCTTTTTGCAGAACTTCTTTTTTTTTTTTTTTTAAATCAGTATTCATGAAAGATCCACAATAATGCCTATTCCTTTTCTGTTTATTTTTTTTTCTCTCCTTTTGGTATATAGCATTTAGCAATAGTACACTACACCACTGACGTGTGTGTGATCTTAATCGGGTTTTAGCTACTAATTAGGATGCCATGAACAATTCCTTAAGTTATTTTAGCATAGGAAAAATGATCAAGAGTGTGTCTCATTTGTTTAATGCGCTTTTGCTGCTAATCATGATCTTTCTAAATCGAATGGATGTTGAAATGAGTTATTGTTATCTATGTGGTATTTAGTAATGTCGAACTATACTGTGTATTAATTGATTTCTTAATGATTTTTTATAGTGTTATCGTATTGCAGATATTTAGGTTTAATTTTATTTGAAATAGAATCACAAAATGCATGCATGATGCATAAGTATTAACCAGTGGCAGAGCCAGAAATTAATTTTAATGGGGTCGGAAAAATATATGAAACAAAATAGTCCATAAACTCCAAACAAATAATTCCAATATTCTTTTTCTCTCACCAGGATCATACGGCAAGTCATCCAAATCAATAACATCTATTGATGGAGCCTTTCTTTTACGAAACATGTCCATTAGTTTATTTGTTGATTCAAGATAAAATCGTTTAATATAAATAACAACACTAAAAATTAAAAGTTGACAAAAATTTAGAGTTTAAGTCACGTAATTCTAAATTTAACAAAAATATAGAGTTTAATCTTAACCAATTAAAATGAAATATATAAAACAAATGAAAACATAACCTGAAATCTACCGATACTTTATGATTTAGGTGTTGTTGTTGCTCATAAAAACCCAGAATCGATGACACATAGCCAAGGTGAAGGAGACGAAGAGTTTAAAGTTGCTATTTTTTTCTGAGACAAGTTACGTAATTAGGTTTTTCTAATTGCTATTTTTGTGTTTTTATTAATAATATTAGTTTTATATTAAATGAATTATGGATCATTCATAACAATTTTATTGGGTCCTAAATTTATCATCTAAATATAAGCCCAATTAAACAAGGGAAATTTGGATATTAAGGTGTTCTAAAGTTTTTTTTGTCCATATATACTTTATTTTGTAAATTGTCATTTTTTCCTACTCTACCCTTCTTACTAGATTAATAACATTTTAAAAACAAACCAGCTAAACATGTAGAAATACATGTTTTACGAATATTTGAAGAACAAAGTTTTTGATTTTAGACATTTAAGTATGTTTTTTGAGGTTTAGAATTTGTTCTAAAAAGTTTAGAATTAGTGTTCTAATGTTTAGAATTCGTATTCTAAAAGTTGTTCATGGTCTAAAATGTTTAGAATTCATATTCTAAAAAGTTGTTCAATCAACTATGGAAATGTATGCGATGAAGTATAACTATGACTATAGGGTTATGAAATCTGATACAAGATGGTGGTCCATATGCTGCGTAGAGAATTCTTGCAAATGGAGTCTGCGTGCTCAATGTTTAGACAACTCAACATATTTGAAAATCAACAAGTATGTTTCAAGAGAAGATTACTCATGTGCTCCTTCGAAGAATACTAAATTCTGTAGGACACCTTCAGCAAGAACAGTTGGTCATCTCATTTGGATTCAACAGATCCATGCGCTCCTTGATGGCTACAATTTGGTGTACTTCCTTGATGAATATTATTAACAATGTTGCTCTATATTTATACAAGGGGCGTAGCTCTAGTGTAAAGGAAGCTAGAATATTAACCAGTAAATGATAAGGATCTGATGGAGGTAATTAGGGTCCATCATATCTCGTGATGGAAGTAATCAAGGTCTGTCAATCATATCCCATGATGGAGGTAATCAAGGTCTATCATATCCTTGTGGATATTCTGATACTATCAACACCTTTAATCCTTCTCTAGATGTAACTCTAGACATAGCAAATATAGTAAACCGTGAGAAAAAAAGGCCTAGGTAAAAACAATCCATCTTTTTCCAAAGATTGCCCTTGGCTTTTGTTGATTGTTATTGTAAAACATACAGCCAAAGGAAGATGTCGTCGACGCATCTTGAATTGCAATTTTGTGTCATTTGGTGTAATTGACAACCTTGGGATCAAAACTTGATGACCAACCCTTGTTCCAGTAAGAATGGTAGCTTCTACAACAAATTCTGCTAATTGTCTAATCTGTAGCCTTGTGCCATTCATTAATCCACCTATAGGATCAATGGTTTGGAAAACCTGAAACCATGATATTATTTAAAAAATCCGGAGTCAAAACAGGATTGCTCCTTCCACCATAGTCAATAAGATATGTACTATCAGAACTTACGTAAACTCTTTCTTCTGCTGTAAAACATAAGTGTGGTTAGTTAACTTTATAATCAATGTAGAACTTCTTATAATTTTCATTAACTTGAAAATAAAATTTCACCTGTCAGTTGCTCAAGCATTGCTTCATTTATTTGGTTCACATCTTCATTAGTTGGACACAAAATAGCTCTTTGTTGAAAAATTTCTGGATCTTTTTTTTTCTTGCAACTTTGTTAGATCTCCATAAATCTCTCTACATATTGCATCAATTGGGTATTTTTCCTTAGTAATGACAAACTCTTCTGGAATATCTATTAGAACCTCTCCATCATTAGGCTCTCCAACTCTTCAACCCCAACAGCCGATATCCCGTCAGAAAACTCTTGTATCTTCTTAGCTTCAGTGACACTTATATTGTTAGCAAAAATACGAATATTCTTTGTTAGCTTCAAGACAAAGATGAATTAATTGCAGCCATAAGTGTTTCTGGTACGTCACCACCAGCGATTACTGGTAGTATCTGCCTAAAATCACCTCCAAATACAACAACATTTCCGCTAAAGGGCTTTTTATCTACATTTGGAATTAGATCACACATAGTCCTATCTAAAGATTCAAAACAATGCTTACTCATCATAGGAGCTTCATCCCAAATAATTAGTTTTGCTTCTATCAGTAGATTAACTTTGTCTGAATCAGCTTTTATATGGCATAAACTAAGCTCATGAGGATTCAAAGGAATTATAATCTAGAGTGAGTTTTCCTTCCACCGTCTAACAAAAGAGAAGCTATGCCACTTGATGATACATTTAGGGCTATATCTCCCTTTTTCCTAATATAAGCAGATAGAGTTTTCCACAAAAAAAAGTTTTACCAGTTCCACCAAAACCGTATAAAAAGAATACTCCTCCTAGATAATTTTCCACTGCCCCAATAATCTTATCATAGATTTCCTTCTGCTCGGTTGTAAGCATATTGATCCATTTAGCATGGTCTTCTTCTAGCTTTTTAGTTGGATAGGCTTTTTCATCTAATATTAGGACATTAGTTTGTTTTGTAATATCTCTAGGTGGATGTGGCATAGTTTCATATTCTTGTAGAGAAGCACCATCCCTGTTTAGCATGTTATCCAAATCTTGAAGTGTGTATCTCTTTTAAGCCTCATCAGATAAAATGAGATCTGAAACAAAAAAAAATCATTATTAAAAATTGGAAACAACCTCTTCATGTGTCGAATGAATTATAAATGCGTACTCTAACATGTGCTTAGGAAAAAGTAGTTTGATAAAGCTTAAACTGCAAATGAAATTGTGTTTATCACTTATAATCAAAACTGGTCAGTTAATAAATATCAGTGTTTGTAATCTATTACCTGGTCGGTTGTATTTTCGCCTGATTTTGGATTGAATTCCTTCAGAAAGCAAATGCCATGTTGCAATCTAAACTAGTTCTGGAGAAGCTAAACTATCTAACATGATGATGAAAAGCTGACGTAATTCAAATCAACTACTCCACAAACTTGCTCTATTTAGATCATCAATATACTTTTTATCATTATCTAATAATCTTAAGGAAGAACATGCATCTTTCCACTTTTCATAAAGAACACCATCAACAGTTCGGAGCTCTTCAAAACTTCTTGGACTTTTCTGAACATTAAGAAGTATTCTCATATAATATCCATCTTCTATTTTCCTAGGAACATAGTTGATTCTTCCTAAGGAGCGGGTCGATGAGTCGTATGCGAGTCAGGTTGGGTCTGAGGGTATGGCCGGTGTGAGAACCAGTGTGGCTGGTGTTCCAGCGGGTGCTGCAGATATAGCAGCAGGTGCTGCTGGTGATGCTCAGGCCCGAGATGATCGCCTTGCTGATCTCTTGACAGTGTTGTTAGAGCGGTTACCAGAGAGGGTACCACCTCAGAATCCTATGGTACCATCAGTGATTATTGAGGTTCAGCCTCAAGATGCAGCTGCGGTTGTTGAGGAGCTCCCATCCTACCTCATGATGATGGAGCAGATGCAGAGCGTAGGCACGGAGTTTTCCCTGGAGGTTTTAATCTTGAGGACGATGATGTGTGGTTGAGGAGGGTAGAGAAGAATTCCCTTGTCGAGTCTGGGGAGCCTTAGATTCATCTAACTTTAATTTCTGTGTTGGGAATTTAGTTGCTTGTTGGGTGTTAAGGTTCTCGGCACATGTATATGTGCAGGGGCCTTGTGTGTTGGGGGTGTTGAGTGTCAAGTAATATTTGACACAAGAGCATCGCATTGCTTTGTTACTCCGGAATTGGCCGAGAAGGCTAATGTTCGAAGTGAGCCCGGTGTGAGTTTGGATTTTGTGGAAGTTGCCAGAGGGAAGCTCTTGATGATTCAAGGTCGGGTTAGAGACGTGGATGTTCAGGTAGCGGGAGAGTCTAGGCCTGCCGATTTGATTATCTGCTCCGTGGAGCTGTACAGTGTCATTTTGGGCATGGATTGGCTCAGGAAGTTCATAGCGCATCTGAATTGTCACAGAGGGCGTGTTGATTTCGACAGAGGCAAGGGGAGATTGGTGTATCAAGGGGTGAGACCGACTTTCGGGAGTCTCGTGATCTCAGTTATGCAAGCCGAGCGTACGATCAAGAGCGGTTGTGAGGCGTATTTGGCTACCATTTCTTTTTGGGAGGCCGTTGGAGAGGCTAAGGTTCATGATATTCAAGTGGTTCAGGAGTTCCAAGATGTGTTCCAGTGGTTGTAGGAGTTACCACCATCTAGGTCAGATCTTTTCACTATTGATTTGGAACCGGGGATAACACCGATATCCAAGGCTCCTAATAGGATGGCTCTAGCAGAGATGGCAGAGCTGAAGAAGCAGCTAGAGGACTTGCTGAGTAAGGGGTTTATTTGCCCAAGTACTTCACCGTGGGGAGCACCGGTGTTTTTTGTGAAGAAGAAGGATGGGAGTTTTCGGTTGTGCATTGACTACCGGGGACTTAACCAAGTCACAGTGAAGAACAGGTATCCTCTTCCTTGGATTGATAGTTGTTGGATCAGTTGAGATGGGCTACTTGGTTCTCCAAGATTAACTTGGCGTCTGAATATCATCAGATTCTTATCAATGAGGTAGATATCCGGAAGACAGCTTTCAGATCTCGTTATGGCTGCTAGCGCAGCGGTTTGAGAAATTCCCGGGATCTTGGACAGAATGTCCGTGAACTTAACAATATGCATTCTCAAAGGTTCCTGAGGACCTTGAGACAGATTCCACAGATCGCTATACGTTGTACATTTTTCCATGAGTAAAGAGTACTGCATGATAAAGGTCGATGATAACTGATCAAAGTTGTCTATCATTACGGACTCAAGTTGAGTAAACCACAAGAGGGCTTGACCAGAAAGATTCTCTTAGAATAACTTGCAATAGCCACTACAAGAAAACCTGTATTTTGCGACCTAAGAAATCGTCTTAAAATGGTCACAAATTTCCAATTTGAGACTAATGCGCGACTGTAAAAAGTGGTCGGTAATAATTAGTCGCAAATAGTTACGGTCGCAAATTAGCGACTAGTATTGTCACCACTGTAAACTGTCGTATTTAAGTACCTGTATTACAACTGGTACAAAATGTCATACTTTAAGACTAAACAGTGACTGAAAAATGTAGCGACTACTTTGTGATGCAGTTTCATTGTCGTATAATCGAGACTACTGTGTGATGGTTTTAATAGTCTAACTAATAGTCCCAAATTAGTCGCAAAACCATCAAGTATGAGCAACTAATATGCCACACTTTTGTTCTTTTCAATGATGTATGTGGTCGCAAATTAGTGATATTATAGCAACTTATTTGCAACCATCTTGAATTTAATTTAAAAACAAAAAAAAAAACTTAAATGCTCAAAATAGCCAAATTTGATTTATATTATACCCAAAAACATTATTTTACCAAAATATCCGAGCATAACATTACCAAATCAATCCAAAACACAAACAAAACAAAGTAGTAGTTCGATGAGGGAGAGATCTTGTTCTAAGGTAAGGGAGAGGATGATGAAGTGTTTGACAGTGGTGAAGTGGCAGGTGTGTTGGCTTGTGCATTGGCTGGTGCAGTACTTTTGTGGTGGCTGGTTGTTGGATTGAGACATTCCAAAAGATCTTACGGGAGTGCAATGGAGATGAAGCTGATCAAATGGCAGCAACTCCAACGGAGAGCATAGATGTCAGAATTGCTCCTCTAGAACCTGAAGCAAGACAAGAGTAAGAACGTTTAGAGAAAGCAGCTAAAGTATAATGATGAAAAAATCAAATCTGAGAGTAGTAACTAGAAAGCCACGAAAAAAAAACCTTTGCAATATTTTTGAACAAATCGTTGAACATCTCATCACTATCTTCACTCATATTCTGCAGAATCCAAATGCTAACAAAGAAAATCAACTCAACTCAAAGTTAAAAAAAATAACTAAGCACTTGTAACAATTATAAGTAGGTGAAAGGTTAATACATTGAAACACCAGCCATAAAAGTTCCAATCTTAGATCAAATTTTATCAGCAATCAAACAAATAATGAAACTATCTTCCATTGAGTTCAAATTTGCAGCATAAATAAGGTAGATCAAAAACAAAATTGCTTCCTAAAACAAATACAATTTTTATTCACTGGATTTATATACAAAAAAATATATGACTTTATATTATTCATGTCTTCTTCCAACACCTAAAGCTAAAGCATTTTTCTATGAAACTATTTATGTGCAGCAGCAGAAAAGAGAACGCACATAGAACCCAGAAGAAAAATAACCATAAGCACAAGCACATAAGTGGGAAATTGAAAAAATTACCCTAAAATATCATATGAGGAAAGGAGAGCAGAGGAGTGGAGAGAAAGATGAGAGAAAAGTGACAGAGAAGATTGGAAAAAACCTAAGTTTTTCTATACAATAAAGTGTCGATTGACTTTGGGTTTTGTGTAGATATTAAAAGCATCCCAAAGTAGTCACAATTAAGTCTCAAACGAAATAAAGGAGGGAGAAAGGTACACATGAGTACGGCTTATCACCCTCGGGCGGATAGGAATCCGAGAGGACCATCCAGACTTTCGAGTATCTTGCCCAAGATTTGTATGCTTGACTTGGGTGGTCAGTGGATGGATTACTTGAACTAGGTAGAGTTTACGTATAACAATAGCTACCAGGCAAGTATTGGGATGGCTCCATATGAGGCACTGTATGGGAGAGGAGCATGTTTGGTGTAGATTTGTTTCAGGAAACTACGGAGAAGATCCAGGTTTTGAAGCTGAACATGAAAGAAGTACAGGATCGGCAGAAGATTTATGCCGATAAGAGGAGAAAAGACCTCGAGTTTGAGGTGGGAGATAGGTTGTATCTCAAGATGGCTATGTTGCGGATCGTAGGAAGAAAATTCTGATGATCAGGGTCTTGTGGGATTGTGACGGGATTGAGAAGGAAACTTGGGGATAAGAGGCGATGATGGAATTGGAATTCTCTAAGTTAGTTGAGAAAAAGTCAGGATCGAGGTTTCAGCTTCGAAAACGGACCAGTTCTAGTAGGGGAGAATTTATCATCTACGTTTCCCAGTTCCTGATGTATGTTGTATTTTTGTTACGGAGTCAGAAACGATTGTTACATGTTGAGATTAATAAAATGTGGATTAGTATTTTATTAATGATGGTTGGTGAGTGCCATGTTCCTAATCATAAGGGAACGAGAACACTATATAATCGATTAAGGAAAGCTCTAATGAGATTATAGAGTTTAGGCTGATGCCCGACAATTAGGATATGTTCTGTTTGACATTCTAAAATAGAATATGTTTTGTTGATATCCAGAGGTATTGGATATGAAGTGAGATATCCTGAGGTATTGGATATGTTGTGGTGATGTTCGGGGTTATTTGACATGTTGTGTTAATATCCTGAAGTACATGATATGAGGTAGGTGATAGTCGGATTTATAGACTATGATGTGGTGACATTCCAGGAATGGAATATAGTTAGTTGATATCCTGAGGAATAGGGTATGTTGCGTGGGTATTCGAAGAGTTCAAATATGTTGTGATGAGATTATGAGGCATGTTGCAAGACTGCATCATCGATGAGATGAAATGTTAAGCATGATTAAGAAGACAAAGTAATGTGTTATCCATAAAATACGGCAAAGGGGAAGAATTATCAACAGTTGCATCCTACATTTGCGGAAGAAACATGTGATATTTATCTTGGATTATATACAGACAGTTTTAATCCTTTTGGTATGTCAGCAAATCATTCGGTGTGGCATGTGATCATGACTCCATACAACTTATCCCTATATGTGTGCAAGAAAAGTGAGTATTTGTTTCTTACGATTCTGAATTTGGGACCAAAGCATCCACAAGCCAGTCTTGATGTTTTCCTCCAATAATTGCTCGATGAGTTAAAGGAGTTATGGTATAACGGAATTGAGGCATATGATGTATCATTATATCAAACATTTAACATGAAAGCTGTTTTTATGAACTATAAGTGATTTTCCGGCCTATGGTATGTTTTCGGGATGAAAGAGACTGGAAGATTGTCATGTCCCATTTGTATGGATGATACTATTTTCAATTGTCAGCTAGTAGAAAAACATGGTTGTTTGACTGTCACAGAAGATTTCTTACTATGAGTCATCAATTACGGCAAAATAAAGTAAACTTTTTTGAAGAGAAAGTACACATTAAATGACTACACACCTCCATCTTAGACTGGTGAACAAGTGTTATATGAGCGTATAAGGCATGTCGAATTACCTAAAACTTCTGACTGTGGTGGAAATGGTCATGAAAATAAAAAGGACAGTTGTGGAAACTGGCATAATTGGCATAAAGAACGCGTGGAGCTACCTTACTGGACCGATCTAACGCTTTGATACAATCTTGATGTGATGCATATCGAGAAGAACTTTTTCAATAACATCATGTATACTGTTATGAATGTCATTGACAGATCAAAAGACACATTGCATGTAGATGATCGAGGGAGAAGTCCATTTCCTATTTGGCGATTAACATTAAAAGCAAAAGATAGCTTACTAGAATGGGTCAAACAGTCAGTTACATTCCCAGGCAGCTATGTTGCATAATTAGCTAGTTGTGCAGACACCAAATGTCGAAAGTTACCAAGAATGAAAAGTCATGATTGTCATGTATTTATAAAACAAGTGCTTCTATTTATCTTTGCAGAACTTATACCGTGTAAAGTCCATCTTCCATCATCATGCAAGACCGGTCCAACATATTTGGATGCGCTAAGCAAAAAAAAAAATTATGCCCTTTTTTAATTTTTATGCAAAATTATAAATAATTAGAAAGAAAATGATACAATAACTTAATAAAACTCTTTCTAATTTCATAAATGGTTTATTTCTCAAGATATTTTACAAGTCAACTTTGGCATTCTCAGCTTCTACGAAATTTACTTCCACATTGTGCTACAATGAAATCGATTGAGAGGAGTTTCATCACCATGTGTGGCAGTCTTGATGAGGTGATCAGAAATCAAGCTCATGTCATGCGGGACAAATTTGAGAATTATTGGGATGGATTGCATAACAGGAATCCTCTATTCATTATTGGGATGTAAGTTCTCAGTCTTGTCACAACTTGCTAAATATTATTCTAGCAATTCAAATTTAATCAATAGCTTCCAAGTCAGCTTTTAGAACAAGTGGCCGAGTGTTGGACCCTTATAGGAGCTGTTTAACTCTTTACATGGTTGAGGTTTTGCTATGCACCCAACAATGGTTAAGGTGTAAGTATAAATCTGACGAGGCCATCAAGTCAATATCAACCAAGGAGCACAGAGGAGACACAAACCTGATGACCAATACCTTTGGAGAGAACCAGCTCGAGCTTACCAAAGACATATATGCCATTATTGAAGCATATCAACCCAACCAGTGTTGGAAAGTGACTGTTGCACTCTTTTTCCCTTGTCTAGGGTTTTTCCCAATGGGTTTACCTAGAGAGGTTTTTAATGAGACAATATCAAGTCATCAAGGAATCACAGAGAAGTGGAATTGGTTCAAAATCTTTCCACATGAGGAAGATATTCAAGTTACAAGTCAGCAGACTTCAGATGAACCCGATGGAGACCAACGGCTACTTATTGGAGATGTCCGACCAAACCACGAAGAATTATGCGGCAAACCGACTTGTTCTACATTCTTTAACTATCAGGGGAGATTTTCGAATTGGAATAAAGCCAAAACCAAATTTGATTTAGGAGGTATAAATTTTCTAAATTGAAGGATCCTCCCACACTTTCACCTTCCATTTCTGGAACCAAGCTTGCCATATTCAGTTAATTACTTTCCAACAGTCATATTCCGATAAATTCTTGCGCATACTAGAGACCCTCCAGAGCCACCAGAGAGTCCCAAAGTCTCGCACCTTCCTCCCCAAGTTGTCAAGATACAAGAAGTCTCAACTTGCCTTATTTGGCCGATTTCATCATCAAAGCCCCCAATGGCTCTTTTCTTCGATTTTTTTCTTGTTTTAGACCTTAGGACCGTTGTATTCTGAGTCTATAAAAGCTCAGCTCGTTTCTCCTTGTAAATCATCTAAGAAATATACAAGTTTATTTTTTTTATTCAAAGGCTGTCTTTGTTTAAAGTTTGTCTTTAAGTTTCATTTGAGAGATTCATTTGATTCTTGAGATTATAGGATTATGATTGTTTGTGTGATTCAAATAATTCTAGTTGTCCACCGATTGAGCGAGTCAATCAAGCCCACCAATTGAGAGAGTCAATCACAAAACATCACCTCCATCTCTACCTTCAATTCCACCTTCCGCGAGTCAAAGCTTAGAATCCTTTGATCATAAAGTGATCTAATCTCGGTGTGATTCTGAGGCTACATCATCTGGTATCAAAGCTTCAAAAGCTCATATCCATCAGGTTGTGTCATTCCAACCTTTATCTCTTTCAATTTTCTTTTTTGTCGTTTCAATTCCTATAAAATCAAAAACCAAAATAAAAATCATTTGCTTCAGTTTTATTTCGATTTTCTTGTCATTTGTTCTTGCTTTTACATTATTGAATCATTAAAAAAAATTATTTGCTTCAGTTTGCTAATTATTTCGAATTTATTAAAAGAAACCCCATTAAAAATATTTTTGTTAGAATTTCTTGTAATTATTTGATTATTTCGAATTTTGTTGGATTAAAATTTAAAAAAAAAACAAAAAAAAAAGTCAATTACCCGTTAATTTTATTTTTGAAAGGAGAAGTCAAAAAAAAATCAGAAATTTTCCATATTTTATTTCCTTCTTTGGTTTGTTTGACTTACTACGCTTCTTCTTCTTTTGTTTTTTTGCGAGGAAAACCTAAAGAGGAGCGCAGCCATGGAGTATGGAGATGAAGAGGATGAGAGGAGTGAGTTTAACACCTCAGAGGTCGATTGAGGTGGAGAACAAGACCTTTCATGGAGTGAAGAAGAAGAAAACAGCTACAATTCATGGAAAGGAGGTGCTGATTCTGAATTCAGTACTGGAGAAGCCTATGAACGTGATGAAAAACACTGGGATGATGAGACAGAGTCAGAAAGTGTGTTCTATGAAGAAGAGAACCCGGAAGAGACTGGCTCTCAAATAGGTTTAGAAGAAGAGACTGATGCGCTTGATGAAGAAAATTCAGAATCAAGTTTTTGTGAAGGGGTTGGCTTTCATGATAGTTTGGAGGATCAACACCACGAATTTGATTTGCAAAACAATTCAAGAGATGAACTGAGGTGCGAGGGACACACCTATGAAGAAGAGACAAGTTCTGCTGAAAATGAATCATGCCATGACGAAGAAGAAAACTATGAGGAGACTGAGTCAAAACGTGAAGAAGAGAGTAAACCGTGGTGTGAGATCTATTCAGATCAAGAGGAAGAACACCAAGAAGAAATTCACTCTCAATGCTCCCAAGAACCTGCTGAAGAGAAAGAAGTCGAAAGTGAGGCTGGAAGAGATAATTTTGGAGATGCCTACATCAAAGAGGATGAAGACATAGCTGAAGAGCCTTGGTGCATTCAGTTTTCAGGTCATGAACAAAGGAGACCAGAAGCTTACTTAGATTAGGAGAAGGATATGAAGTATTGGCTGCGGTCCCAAAATATTCCCAAGGAGCAGAAACTTTCCCACGCCCTAGGCACACTTGTTGGAGAAGCTCAAACCTGGTGGATTTGAGAAGAAGCTCAGGCTTCCTATCATAATCCAGTCATCAATTGGGGTCATCTTAAGCAGTATATGTACAAAGAGTTTGTACAAAAGTCTCACAACAAAAGTTACATTCCCAAGAGACTTATGTTCCAAACAGCTCCTAAATGTTGGATCCCAACACCAAAGGACGGTAGCCACCCCCAGCCAAGGAAAATGCCTCCACCTGCCTTACAGGAGAAGACTGAGTCCTATACAACAACTCAAGCGAAGGAGGAGAAACTAAAACCACCAGCAGTCAGTCAAAAACAAAGTCTGAGCCCTAATCTTGGACCACACGGCAAAGTAAAACACTGTAAGTCCTCTAAGATATCAAAATCAAAAGAGATAATCTGTTATAGATGCCATCATGGAGGACACTTTGCGGCTAATTGCCCCACTAGACAGCTAGAAAAATCCACATCACTAATGTCAAAACCAGATATGAGTGCTATTCAAACGAGTTTTGATAATTCATGTTCTAGCATAATACTCTTGTCTATGTCAAAGGTTGATAATACAGGTCCTATCATGGAGCATGAAGCTAAAGAAAATACAAGAGGCTTGGAATTTATGAAGAAACCTCTAGGGACAACATCATAACTTCTAGTAAGTGATATTTACGAGTTGATTGATTATTGTCAAACTCTCATATTTACTCGTAGTCTCAAGCATGATGTTTTAAGTCCCTACGTCCCAAGTGAGATAACCAACCTATTAAGTCTAGGAAATTTTGATAATAATTCTAATGCTCCAATGAGATTTATGAATTAAAATATTTGTTTAAATACACAAAGTTTGAAAATCCTTTGATCATCAAGTGATCTAATCTCGGTGTGATTCTGAGGCTACATCAAAATCAGAAGAAAAAATAGCAAACTTGAAGCAAATGTTGGAAGAAATTGAGTTTCTTGAATCTCTTGGTAAGTACAACTTGAAGATGCAACCTTTGGTCAAGTTTTTGTACTAAGTCAAAGGACTACACGAAGTAGTTCAGCAGATCAGAGCAACCTGAAATGGTCTTTTGGAAATCAACATTGTCAGTCTAAAGGTGGATAGTTAAAGATACTAGAAGCTTGGAGAAGATTCTAGAAGCGTGAAGAGTTTCTTTTTATAGAAGAAAATGAAACACAAATACAAAAGGACAATTTCCTAATCCTTAAAGAAAAAGGAAATTGTCTATTCCTATTAGTTTTGAGAATAGGAAGTTGGTTTGTTGTATAGCCTCAACCTATTTAGTATAAACAAGAAAGATAATTCATAGCAATTAAGTTTTAGCTTCAAAAAAATAATAAGCTAAAGACTTAAAGAGGGGTAAGGGTTTAGAGAGAGTTCGTGTTCTTGATCGGGATCTGATCGAAGAACAAGAGATTGAGAGAATATAAAATATTTTAAGGAGGAACCTTGTAAACGTATTTTCTATTAATCAAAAAGAATTTTTGAGAAACCATGTTTTACATCGTAACCTAGTTGCTGTACCAATAGCTCTTGTGTTTTCACAACTTAGTTTTCTATTCTGTTTTGAGTTTTTGAAATCTCTTTCGAACTTTGACAATGTTTTTTCTTGTGTAGATTCTCAGAATCAAACAACAGCTCCTCCATGATTCTCGGAATTCAATTGTAGCTCCTTCATAGTATGGCAGGTATTTGCTATGTTTACTTGTACTTTGTTATTTGTTAAGGTTTAGACGGTTTAGACTTTAGGTTGTTTAGGTTTTTGTTTATGTTTGCTTGCTATGTTTACTTGTGTTGTGTAAAGGTTTAGACTTTATATTGTTTAACTTTACATTGTTAGGTTTGTGTTTCTGTTTACTTGTGCCTTGTTAAGGTTGTGACTAAAGATTGTTTAGATTTTGGTTGTTGTTAACTACTTAAGTATTTGTTCTGGTTTGTGATGATTGTTAAGTCTTTGTTATGATTTTCAATCTTTCATCGTCCACATGTAGGTAGGAAGTTGCTCTTTTGCCCTTTTTGATGCGGATATGCAGCCTTAACAATAGACTCAAACTGGATAGGTAGGTACTGATTTTGAAGCTGCTTTTTTGACTACTTTTTGATGCGGATAAGCATGCTTTTGTGTAACTAGTAACTAAAACTTTGGTAAGAGTTACTAACTTCTTACCATTTCTCTCAAGTATTTGTTAAGAAGTTAGTTACTCAGTAATAGTTACTTGATGTTTTTGTAATGGCTACTTGATGTAATGGTAGCCTAAACTTGATGTAATGCGTAAATTGTAGCTAAAACTTAATGTAATACTAGCGCATAGCAGCTTCTGTAATAGTATGTAATGGAATGTACTTGTAATGGTCTGTACTTGTAAGGCAATCGAATTGTTAAGTATTTGGGAGTGTTGTATTTGATTTCTCTTATATAGGTCTTGGTCAGTGTAGAAAAACCGAAATAGATAAATTTTCGGTTTTTTAGGAAGACAATTAAATCGCTTAAACCGATCCAAATAAACCAAGAATCGAACCGACCCGAATGTGTAATATATTCAGCGTAATTCAGCAAGATTTTTCATAAGCCGAATATTAGGCTAACCAAATAACCCGACCCGAATAACCCGAACAAACCAAACGCAGGGCTAACATGTTTTGTGCACGTTGCGGTTCATTCACTTAAATGCAACCTTTTCATTTTTATAGTAAATTAATTTTGAACAATAAATCCTATTGGTTGCGAGTTTTGGCTTGATATCTCTGTTTACCGATTCAATGGTCCAATTCTGAATCAGCTCTCTTGGTTAAGGGTTCTTCTTACTTTACCTTATTACGATTTTTACCAAAAGCGGATAAGCATGCTTTTGTGTAACTAGTAACTAAAATGAGGGAAATTTCCACTCACAGGTCTCAATTGTTTGGAATTGTTCGGTTGTTCCACCTGTGAGTGGAAATTTCTCTCATTTTCTCTTTTCGATGATCTGTTCTCATCAAATTTTAGTACTCTCGTTTGTATGGCTCCTGGTGATATACTTTTCGGAAAATAACACGAAATAAAATCAGTTTAGGTAAAATAAAAATACCAAATCTGGACATCCGCTTCACCCACGTTTCTCGTACACTTACAATGAAGCTACACATCAATTACCAAGATTTGGACCTCTGAATAATACGGAGTAATTTTTTTTCAAACCGTATATATCTTCCAGATTCTATTAACAAATTTGTTGTATTTTTCCAATTGTTTGTGCTCGTTAATATATTTATTTATTTACCGTAAAAAATAAAATTATCATCGAAACAATTTGTTACTTTTGTAGGATTATTATTCTACTTTGATAAACCGTTTATAAAATTTTCAAACAAACATGCACGTATACAACCCTAGATTCGTTCAGAGAAATTATTCTTTTCAGAATATATCATCTGTTCAACAAGACGAAAAATACACCCTCAGAAGCAGTCTTTATTTAAAACAAAGATCAAATTTGAAAAGAAAAAAACAAACAAATGAAGAGTCAGAAATCTCGTGTGGAAAAATCGACGCTCATCACGTCTAATAGACGCTTGCTTTCGATATATTTTGATTTCATCAATCTCCTCACCAAAAACAAAAACGTAAATTAAATCTCAGAAAAATAAAACCGTAATTTAAATCTCAGAGAAAAAAAAAATGAAAGGAATTTGGAGTTTTCAAGGTGGAGGCAGAGGGATGAAGATGACTATATATAGAAGAGACATAAAGCACACAAATTATTTCGCCCTAGTTTCAATTCTATTGGGCTTAAAGGCCCAATTAAAAAATGGGTTCACGTTTAAAAAATTCCCAAAACATTTAGGGTTCTTTAACTTATTATAAATTAGGTTTTTAGTTTTGTTCACAACCGCAAGATTCATCGGTGTTTAAGGTTCTTCTTCTTTCTCTATTCATCTCCATTTTTAATGATATATAAGAGTTGTACATAGATTAATCTAAAATCTTCCATTAGAATAATTTTGATTAGAGCTTAGTTTCTAATTTGATTGTATATATTTAGGAGAAGAAGAATGTCTCATAGGAAGTTTGAGCACCCAAGACATGGTTCTCTTGGTTTCTTACCAAGGAAGAGAGCTAACCGTCACAGAGGCAAAGGTTAAAATTTTATTGAAATGCTTATTTGGGTTTTTATAAAGTTTCAATATTTTTGCTTATAAACAATGATTGAATTGAATTATCAGTGAAGGCGTTCCCTAAGGATGATCAAACCAAGCCTTGCAAGTTCACAGCTTTCATGGGTTACAAAGCTGGTATGACTCACATTGTTCGTGAAGTTGAGAAGCCTGGATCAAGTAAGTAACATTATATACTCATCTTAATTCTGATGTTGTCATAGTGCGTAAGTTGTAATTTTGATTTTTATTGTTATGTAGAGCTTCACAAGAAGGAAACGTGTGAGGCTGTTACTATCATTGAGACACCAGCAATGGTTGTTGTTGGACTTGTTGCATATGTGAAGACTCCAAGAGGTTTGAGGTCATTGAACACTGTTTGGGCTCAGCATTTGAGTGAGGAAGTTAGGAGAAGGTTTTATAAGAACTGGGCTAAGTCAAAGAAGAAGGCTTTCACTGGTTATGCTAAGCAGTATGAAAGTGAAGATGGTAAGAAGAGTATTCAAGCTCAGCTTGAGAAGATGAAGAAATACGGAACTGTCATCCGTGTTTTGGCCCACACTCAGGTGATTGAATTGTGTTTATAGATGTTAAACATCTTCTTTGTTATGTTCTTGCTGACAATTCTCTGTTACTTCTTGCTGTGCAGATCAGGAAGATGAAGGGATAGAAGCAGAAGAAAGCTCACATGATGGAGATTCAGATCAATGGTGGTACTATTGCTCAGAAGGTTGACTTTGCTTACAGTTTCTTTGAGAAACAGATCCCAATTGACGCCGTTTTCCAGAAGGATGAAATGATCGATGTGATTGGTGTGACTAAGGGTAAGGGTTACGAAGGTGTTGTTACTCGTTGGGGTGTGACAAGACTTCCACGTAAGACTCATAGAGGTCTTCGTAAGGTTGCTTGTATTGGTGCTTGGCATCCAGCTAGAGTGTCCTACACTGTAGCTAGAGCTGGTCAAAACGGTTACCATCACCGTACTGAGCTTAACAAGAAGATTTACAGGTTGGGCAAAGTTGGTCAAGAGACTCATTCAGCCATGACTGAATACGACAGGTCAGTAGAGAGTTTATGTTTTTTTTGCTTTAGTTTGTGTTTATATGGTCATATTTGACTGATTGTAATGTTGTTGATATGATAGGACTGAGAAGTATGTGACTCCAATGGGAGGATTCCCACACTATGGTATAGTGAAGGATGACTACTTGATGATTAAGGGATGTTGCATGGGTCCAAAGAAGAGAGTTGTGACTCTCCGTACGTCGCTGCTTACACAGACTTCTCGTCTTGCCTTGGAGGAGATTAAACTCAAGTTTATCGACACTTCCTCAACTTTTGGGCATGGTCAATTCCAAACAACCCAGGAGAAGCTCAAGTATTACAATCACACCAAGGCTTGAACAAGTTTTATCATTCTTTTTCTTTTTCATATTAGCTCTTCCTGAAAAGTATCAGAGAGATGCTCTTTCGAACAATTCATTGCAGTTTTGTGTTTTTAATTATTTGGTGAATTTGAACACGTTTTGGTCTACCCAAATTCTTTTAATTTATAGTTTCAGTGAGATGAGATAAATTCTCTTCTCCAATTCATTCAAATTGAGATTATGCGAATTTACGTAATTTTGAAACTGGCATTGCTATTTCTCAGTCAAAACCTCTCACTAAAAACACTTTGATCATTGACAACATTGTGCTTGTTTTCATTCGATTACATCTTCTCTACGCATGTAAAACCACTGTATCAGACATTGGATTCAAGAATTGTATACTGGTTTTAGATCATCAGTCATTGTGTATATAACCTCCCTATACCAATGTCCACTACTCTTTTTTATCCTCAAATGGTATTACATTAAATAATAGTTAATATCTTAAGCTTGTGGTCTAAATCTTTACCATTTCGGTCACATTTGAAGTTCCTGCAACTAGCAACAATCGTAGACTTTGAATACTACGACAAGTCTCATTGTTTAACCAAATAAAAAACTGTCATTGGGATAAATATATATATAGATATAGATATATATAATGGGGAGCATATTTGAACCACCTCGATGCATTACATTGACTTGGTCTTGGTTGTGTACTTACAAAACTTTTGGTTTGTTTACTAGCTATAAGAAGCCTCGGAGAGATAAAGGGAAAAATCAAAGGAAAAAATTTGGAGAGAAAAAAAAAGAAAGAAACATAAATAGAGAAGAAGAAGATGAAGTTGCATGAGGGTCTGTTCATGATGGCTATTTTCTTATATCTTGCTTATACGCAGCTGGTCATGGGGCAACCTCGGCAGGATTGCCAAACTAGATGTGGCGACGTTGCAATCAGGCCCGTCTTAAAGTATTTTAGGGCTTTAGGTAAATTTATTTTGCCAGAGCCTTTTAACAAAAAAAATTCTTGTTTTTGGGCCTTTTTTTTGTACAATTTTTTTTTGGTATGAGCCAATAATATAAATTTAAAAAAAAAAAATTTCTAGGCCTTTTTTCTTTAAGAATTTTTTTCTTTTTTGCATGGGCCCATGGCAAATGCCCATGTTGCCATGGGCCTAAGACGGACCTGGTTGCAATAAAGTACCCATTTGGCATTTCTTCAGTTTGTTACTTTCCCGGAGATGATAGTTTCAATATCACATGTATGGAAGATAGGCCACATGTCTTAGGCGACACTGAAGTGAATAACTTTTATCACAGTGGTGAGCTACAAGTTCTGCTTCATCGATCCTCTACTTGCTATGACGAGCAAGGAAATGAAACTTTTTCCAAAAACGGCGATTTTACACTGGTTAATTTAACTCTCTTCGCCAAGAACAAGTTTACTGTAGTAGGCCGTAATGCTTTCGCAGTTCAGAGAGCTTTTGGAATGCAAGCTTACTCAACTGGATGCATATCAACATGTGATTCTCTAGCAGAGGCAAATGAAAAATGTAATGGTGCAGGTTGCTGCAGATCAGACGTCTCTTTCCCGTTGGATAGCTATACATTCGAAGCTATTCTTGACATATGGGACAAGACTTCTGTGGATCAATTTAATCCTTGCTCCTACGCTTTTCTCATTGAAGATGGTAAGTTTAACTTCAGTTCTTCAGAAGATCTACAGAATCTGCGTAATGTCACGAGGTTCCCTGCAGTACTAGATTGGTCTATTGGAAACCAGACATACGATCAAGTTGGAAACACAAGCATATGTGGTGCAAACAGCAAATGTTCCAATTCTACTACTAGAAATGGGTATATCTGCATATGTGATGAAGGTTTTGATGGGACTCCATACCTTTCACACGGTTTCTAAGGTACTTTATATTAGTTTCTTTCTCTTTTTTTTTTCTTTCTTGTTTTGAGTATCTATTGTTTTCCTCATACATTTCTTATTGCATCTTGCACTCTTTCCCCTTGGGCCAGATATCGATGAGTGTACTACTAATAATCCTATCCATAAACATAACTGTTCGGATCCGGACACATGTAGAAACAAGGTTGGAGCCTTTGATTGTAAATGCAAATCTGGTTACCGCTTAGATACCACCACTATGAGTTGCAAGCGTAAAGCCGTCGGATGGACTATGATTCTTATTGGTAAGCTTCCCTCGCTGCTTCTGGATTTATTGTTTCCAAGATCAACTAACTCTAACCATCTCTGTGGGTCTGTGATGTGATCAGGAACTACAATCGGCTTCGTGGTAATCCTGCTTGGCGGGTTTTTTATAAAACAGAGGCTTAGGCACCAAAAGAACAGGGAGCTCTGACAGAAATTCTTCCAGAAAAATGGTGGTGGCATGTTGATACAACGAATCTCAGGAGCAGGGCCATCAAATATTGATGTCAAAATATTTACTGAGGAAGGCATGAAAGAAGCAACTAATGGTTATGATCAGAGCAGAATTTTGGGTCAGGGAGGTCAAGGAACAGTTTACAAAGGGATATTTCCGGATAACTCCATAGTTGCTATAAAGAAAGCTCGGCTTGGAGACAATAGCCAAGTTGAGCAATTCATCAAGGAAGTACTCGTGCTTTCACAAATCAACCACAGAAACGTGGTCAAGCTCTTGGGCTGCTGTCTAGAGACTGAAGTTCCTTTGTTGGTCTATGACTTCATTACCAGTGGCGCCCTTTTCGATCACTTGCATGGTTCCATGTGTGATTCTTCTCTTACATGGGAACACCGTCTGAGGATAGCAGTAGAAATCGTAGGAACTCTAGCATATCTTCACTCCTCAGCTTCTATTCCAATCATCCACCGCGATGTCAAGACTGCTAATATTCTCCTGGATGAAAACTTAAATGCAAAAGTAGCTGACTTTGGTGCTTCAAGGCTGATACCAATGGATAAAGAGGAGCTTGCAACTATGTTACGAGGCACTCTAGGTTACTTAGACCCTGAGTACTACAACACAAGATTGCTAAACGAAAAGAGTGATGTTTATAGCTTTGGGGTAGTCCTTATGGAGCTACTCTCCGGTCGAAAGGCATTGTGCTTTGAGCAGCCACTACAAGAAATCTACCGCAAAACCGACGGAATTTCCGACAGTATATAATTCCGTCGGAAATTTCCGACGGATTACCGAGATTTGAAAATTCTGGGAATCCGTCAGGAATCCGTCAGAAATCCGTCAGAAATGCGAGCCGTTATATTCCGACGGATTTCTGACGGAATTTCCGACGAAATTTTATATTCCGACGGTTTTCCGACGGATATCCATGCCGTTTTATTCCGACAGATTTCCGACGGATTCTGGAAATAAGTCGAATAATATGAACGTTAATTTATCCGTTGAATTTACCGTTGTAAGCCGACGGATTTCCGACGGAAATCCGACGGAAATGAGTTTATATATATGTTTCTCCCTTCCTCCATCCCATTACACAACAATCTTAATTTCATATCTCTCTCTCATTTCTTGTTTACTTAATACAAATTCTATAAAAAAAGTGAAAAATATGTCTAGATATTTTCGATCATGGATGGACGAACCATTAATGGATCTAGACACGAACAACTTGAACGAGGAGTATGCATGAGGCATATACGAGTTCATGGAAGTGGCGGGAAAGCAACCGCGTGTTCAAAAGTCAGGTAAGTTAAAATGTCCATGTTCAATTTATAGGAATTCTCATAATGTTGCGATAGAGATAGTTTGACATCATTTGTATAGTAATGGGTTTACGCCGGGTTATAAGATATGGTATTTACATGGAGAAACAAATGTTGAGTATGGTAGTACTAGTGAACCAACTGTCTCAGATTGTTTAGGAGGTAGCACGGAAGTAGATGTAGATGTAGGGAGCGTGCAAATGGTGAATGATGCGTTTAGAGAGAATGTCGAGTTTAGCGGTGAAGAAAGATATAGGTTCGAAGAACCTAATGTAGAAGCAAAAAGATTTTTTGATATGTTAGATGCTGCAAAGCAGCCACTATATAAAGGGTGTAAAAAAGGTCATTCGCCTTTATCATCTGCAAGTAGATTGATGACGATTAAGACGGATTACAATTTGGCAGAGGAGTGCGTTGATGCGATAACAGATTGGGCGAAAGATTTATTGCCAGAAGATAATCTTTTACCCAGATCATACTACGAGGTACAAAAACTTGTATCTGGTCTTGGATTACCGTATAAGGTAATAGATGTTTGCATCGACAACTCTATGCTATATTGGAGAGAAGATGAAAACCATAAAAGATGTAGATTTTGTCGTAAACCACGGTATCAGGAAAGTAGTGGCAGAATTCAAATTCCATATAAACGTATGTGGTATTTACCAATAACAGAGAGGTTGAAGAGGTTATATACTTCTCAAGACGGCAGAATAATGAGATGGCATGCAGAACATCGTCAAGATGGAGATATTACACATCCTTCAGACGCAGAAGCTTGGAAACATTTTCAATCATTGTATCCGGAGTTTGCGTATGAGCGAAGGAATGTGTACCTCGGGGTATATACAGATGGTTTTAACCCATTTGGGAAGCATGGAAGGAAGTATTCGTTATGGCCCGTAATTGTAACCCCTTACAATTTGCCTCCATCTCTTTGCATGCGTAGAGAATTTTTATATCTATCGATTCTTGTTCCCGGCCCAGAGCATCCGAAGAGATCACTTGATATATTCCTCCAGCCATTGATCTATGAGTTACAAATGCTATGGGAGCATGGTGTGGAAGCGTACGATGTTTCAACCCAACAAAACTTTAAGATGCGTGCGGTGCTTATGTGGACCATAAGCGATTTTCCAGCATATGGTATGTTATCTGGATGGACAACACATGGGAGATTATCGTGTCCATATTGCCAAGACAACACAGATGCATTCCAACTAAAGCACGGTAGAAAAAGTTGTTGGTTTGATTGTCATAGGAGATTTTTACCGAGTGATCATCCGTATCGTCGTTCGAGAACAATGTTTACGAAGAGTAGGCAAGTTTTTGATGGTCCACCGCCTGAGATAGACGGTGAAACTTTATTGGAGCAGTTGAAAGATTTTGGTGCTGAGACGACTCTTTATTGTGGGGGTAATGGACATGAACCTATTTATGGTGTCAATGAATTTCATAGCTGGCACAAGAATAGCATATTTTGGGATTTGCCTTACTGGAAGAACCATTTATTGCGGCATAATCTTGATGTGATGCACGTTGAGAAGAACTTCTTTGAGAACATCATGAACACAGTCTTAAACGTCCAAGGGAAGACGAAAGACAATATGAAATCTAGATTAGACTTGCCAGCATATTGCGATCGAGGTTTTCTTGAAGTGCTCCCAAATGGTCAATGTCCATTTCCATTATACCGGTTAGAAGCAGCAAAGAAAACAGAATTTTTTGATTGGATTCACGACGATGTTAAATTCACTGATGGATACGCATCTAATCTGCGTAACTACATCGATTATGGAGAAGGAAAGTTTACTGGAATGAAGAGTCATGATTGTCACGTTGTGATGCAGAGGCTTCTTCCATTCGCTTTTGCTCATCTTCTCCATAAAGACGTCCACCAAGCAATTGCAGGAGTAGGTGCTTTCTTTCGCGATTTATGCACAAGAACACTTACTGTTGAGGGAATCCAAAATTTACAGGCCAATATCCCGGTGATCCTTTGTAATTTGGAGAAGATATTTCCACCATATTTCTTTGATGTGATGGAACATCTTCCGATCCACCTCCCACGAGAAAATGAACTAGGAGGCCCGGTTCAATACCGTTGGATGTATCCATTTGAGCGGTATATGTTTCATCTGAAGAAAAAGGTTAAGAATTTGAGTAGAGTAGAGGGATCTATTATCGCCCAGAGCATCAACGAAGAGGCCTCACAGTTTGCTGAATATTACTTCCCGTCAGAAGTTCGTACGAAGAGTAGACGTCCTAGTCGCCATGATGATCGTGGTGAGAGAGCGATTTACCCCGTCGTTGTTCCAGAGTTATTTTTCCAAGTTGGGCGAGTCAGTGGCAAAGGAAAAAGACGTAAATTATCTCAAGAGGAGTTTAAACACTTGCATACGTATATCCTAACCAATTGTGAAGAAATTACGGAATACGAAAGGTAAACAAAAATTCTTTTGTGTCATTTAATGTATAATTGATTATTTTATATGTTATTATTAACTTGTCAACTATTTTGGTTTTCGTACAGGATTTACATGGCATTAATACGCGGGTACTATATGGATAAGACAGAAGACGAGCTTCAAGTCCATAAGGAGGAGGAATTTATGCCTTGGTTGCAATTTTACGTAAGTGTTTAAAAACACTAAATCATTTAATAAATTATTTTTTAAATACTATTTTGTAACTTATTTTTGTAGGTTTCTGAAGGAGTAATAAGCGGACAGACATTTCCCACATGGTTATTGGAATTTGTTAATGGTCCAAACTACATTGCAACTTCTTATCCTAGATACTGCAGTCGTGGATATGGGTTTAGGGTTCATGACGAGAGAAGGACAACGCAAACTTCAGATTCTGGTATTTCAGTGAAATCTGGTAATGATGTTTACTACGACGTTCTTCAGGAAATATTGGAAGTGCGATACCCAGAAATGTTAGAATTGAGGTGCATTGTTTTCAAGTGTGATTGGTATGATTCAACACTCGGTCGTGGCCTTCATGTATACCAATTTGGTGTTACGTCTGTTAATTCAGGTCGGCGACTAGAAACGTATGACCCATTCATTCTAGGATCACAAGCTGAGCAGGTAGGGTACTAATATTAGTGTAATTAATACTCAATTCCTTATTTTGTTATAATACTTACAAAACTAATCTGTTTTTTTAGGTGTGCTATATTCGTTACCCTCGAGTTACACGGCGGACGGATCCTTGGCGCACAGTTACTAAAGTGACCCCGCGAGGAAGAATTTATGGAGTTGCAGAACACGATCCTTTACAGCCAGCAGAAGTTGTTCCAATGGATCCAGTTGAGCCTTCTTGTGCTCTGAATCTTGTTGTTGATTTCACATAATTTGGTTTAATTTTTTCCGACTCAGAAGAAGAACAAGGTGAATTTTATGAGGATTCAGACTCAATTCTATCTGAGGGATCAGCATCATCATCTAATGAAGATTAGTTATACACGTGGTTTGTATTATTTTTTGGTATTACAGAAAGTTGTAAATTTGTTATTTTGTATTTTATTTAATTTTGACATTACGGTGTAAACTATAGGTCCTCGAAGACCACAGCTGCCGAGCATTTTATAAGCTCAACTTCAGCTTTGTATATTTTTACAAATTTTAATAAAATAAGATTTTGTCAGAAATTAAAAATTCCCTAAACAAACACATTAACTAACCTACAAAACTAATTAAACCACTTAAAAATTAAATTAAAAATGACCCACAAAACCGTCGGATATCCGTCGGAAATTCCGACGGAATTCTGACGGTTATTTAATTTAAAACCTTAAAAACAGACACGTGTTTTCGTAAAAACAAATACCTGTCAGAAATCCGTCAGAAAAAACGACGGAATTCCAACGGTTTTTGGGGTTATTTTTAATTTAATTTTTATAGGCACGTGTAACCCTAAAACCGTCGGTTTTTCCGACGGATTTCTGATGGGTTTGGGGTTTACGTGGTTAAATTGTAATTTCTTGTACATCAAGACAATGTTAACAACAAACTTTGGCAAAATAAACTAAATTATGTGATATATAACATATTTTGAAAAGATTTTGTTTTTAGACATGGTTCGACCGAAAGTGTTTCATAGATAAATGTATAGTTAACGTACAAGTTTACCGAATACGAAAGAATCATCTAAACTTTTGAAATTTGTCAAATGAAAGATTTCTATAAGTTATTTGTGTTTGCAAACATGAATTTATAATACTATAAACATATGTTTACTGAAATGGTGTTTAAATAACCACTAAAACCACAAACCCATCGGAAATCCGTCGGAAATTTCCGACGGATTTCCAACGGGTTTGTGGTAACACGTGTCCCCGTTTAAGGATTGACTGGCCAATCAGAAGACATGCATATTTTTAATATCCGTCGGAAAATGAAAATATAACCGCAAAAATCTTTTCGTTTCCCGCGATGCCTAAATTTTCGCGAAAATTTAGGCGCTAACCTTTCCGAAACCTTCTCGAAAACGTGTGTAATTTAATTTTTTTAAAACTGACGGATTTTAATATATACCGACTTCGTCTTCTTCCTCCTCACTTTCGCAGACTTGAAAAAAACTTCTAAAATCACCAAATCTCTCCCAATCTTCCGGATTTCCATCGATATATCATCCAAATGTCTAACAATCCCCCAAACTTGTAAGTTTTGAAGTTTATATTATGGATTGTTAAGTTTTTAGTTAGATTGATTGTTTAGAAAATTAGAATTGTTAGATTTAGGTTTGTAATGTTAGATTTAGGTTTGTAATTGTTAGATTTAGGATTGTTATGTTTATTGAAATTATTTATTTTGTTAATTTATTTATTAATTGAATTATTTATAATTAATTTCATGCATTAATATTTTCTTAATTTTTGTATGAATTATAATTTTTATAAAATTATCATTATTTTTTTTTATAATTTTTAATCATGTTAGCAATTTATAATTATTTTCATGAATTATTCATTCTTTTATAAATCATGGATTTACAAATTTTAAATTGTTTTGGAATTAATAATTATAAATATAAATTTATGAGAATTTTAGTAATTTATAAGTTTTTCCATAAATTATTCCTTCTTTTATAAAAGTATAATTGTTTTGGACTAATAATGAATTTAAAATATTTTTTTATACTTTTTGTTGCCTTACATTATTATTAAGTTTTTCATATAATGTTTGATATATAATTAATTTTTCTAGGGATTACGGTAGGTTTGTCCGTTCATGCCACGGTGGACGTAGTAGTCGCCGGGGAGGTACTGCCGGTTCAAGGAGTTCTCCTATACCGGAGACACATATCCCAGAGACACATATCCCGGAGACAGCGCCTATGCCGACGCCTTCACCTACTGCACCGTCGCAGATGAGCGTCGAGGACTTTGTCGCTCAACCAGGACGAGATAGATTGCCTCGTCTCCATCTGGATTGCGTAGGCAGAGATACATGGTAAGTTTTTGTTAATTTTAAGATTTTTAATATTTATTTACTATTATTACTTTAGTTACAATTCAAATTATTTGCACTAATTTCTTTTGTAGGTTTGGAGATTCCGGAAATAGGATTTCCAAGTCCATTAACCGGATGCTCAATGGAATGCTTCGGCATCCGTACCCGACTTACAACCAAATGCCGATGGCGGATCAGGAATTGTGGTTTCGCCAATTTGCGGTAAGTACCTCATATTTAAATTTTTTTTACTTTTATTTAATATAGTTTATTTTATTTGAATTTTTGATTTGCAGCAAGAATTTACTTGGGACAGCCACATGACCGCCTCGGTTAGACGATGCTTCGATAAAAAAGCAGCGAGAATGTATTCGTGGAAGCTGAACGAGTGGAAGGAGAAGTGGCACAAGAATGATGTCCCAAGGGAGTTGCTTTCCAACCCGGGCCTATGGAGCGGGTTATGCACTTATTGGAGTGAAGAACCGACCAAGACAAACTCCACAACTCATTCTGCGTGCCGAAACAGCGATCGCAAAGGAAAAGGCAAGGCGACGCACAATCTAGGAGCGGTTAGTTTGGTCACACGGGCCAAACAACTGGTAAGTTTTTTATTTGATTAAAATTTTGTTATTTAAGTTTTATAATTTTATAGTTTACTAAATTTTCATTTTTGTAGTTTCGGCAAGACGGTGTCCCACCTTCCGCTATCACATTGCTCAGGGATGCGCATACCAGCAGGAAGAACCATGAAATCCAAGATCCGCTGGCTCGGGAGATCATTGACAATTATGAGAAGATGAAGGAAGACTTCCTCCTTTCTCAGCCAATCATCGAAGGAACGCCTCCAATGACCGATCTTCCGATCGAGAAGATTAACGAATTCGTCTACGAGGTAAGTAAAATATATATTTATATCGTTCTTTTTGTAATTTCTAATTTTTAACAAAATTTTCGTTTCTTTCCGCAGTGTACTCCGAAGACAAAAGGTCGTGTATTTGGTCTTCCGGACGACGACTCTTTTTCTGCAACTTCGCGTTTCTATGGCGATTCTCCAGATATTAGGGCACAGCTCGCACAACGAGACGCTGACATGGAAGCCATGAAGATGCAGCTGTAACAGCTCGCAGAAGAACAAGAAGCGAATCGCCTCCAACGAGAAGCGGATCGCCTCCAATGAGAAGCGGATCGCCTCCAACAAGAAGCGGAACGCGAGAGAACCCACAAATTGGAGGTGGATAACCTGGTATTGCAGCAACGCATGGCGGAATTCTTATCCCGCTTCCCGCCCTCGTAGTTTTAGTTTTTTTTCTTTTTTATTTGAATTATTTTAGAAATATTGAATTTTATTTTGAATTATTGCATTATTATATTATTATTATTTCTTTAATTTTAATTTATATTAGATTTTAATTATTTAATTTATATTAGAAAACAAATTTTAAAAATAAATAAATTTATTAATAAATACTCGATTTTATAATTAAAAAAATTTAAATAATTCCGTCGGAAATCCGTCGGTTTATATCCGTCAGTAATCCATCGGTTTATATCCGTCGGTAATCCGTCGGTAATTCGTCAGTATATAAATATTAGATATCCGTCGGAAATCCGTCGGTTCTAGATCCGTCGGTATGCCGTCGATTATAGATCCGTCGAAAATCCGTCGGTTTATAAGAATCAGAAATCCGTCGGTGTTCCGTCGGTTAAAAACCGACGGCATACCGACGGCTTTAAAACCGACGGATTAACGACGGATTTCTGATTTCTGTATTCCGTCGGAAATCCGTCGGAATTTTTGACGGATTTCCGACGAGATAGAAGCGACGACAAAAACCGACGGCATACCGACGGATTTTGCTGAATCCGACGGATTTCCAACGGAATTTGCCGTCAGTTTCGCGGTAGATTTCTTGTAGTGAGCCACAACAGTCAAAACATCTGGTGAGTTACTTTGCTGCTGCCACGAAAGAGAATAGGTTGCATGAGGTTATTGATGGGCAAGTGATGAATAAGTATAATCAGAGGGAGATACAAGAAGCTACAAAAATTGCTCTTGAGTGTACAAGACTTATGGGAGAGGAAAGGCCAAGGATGAAAGAAGTAGCTGCAGAGCTTGAGGCCTTGAGAGCCTCAAAAAACAAACATCAGTGGTCAGATGAGTATCCTGAGCCAAAGGAGATTGAGCACTTACTCGGTGTTGAAATCTTATCAGCACAAGGTGAAACCAGTAGCACTGGATATGAAAGCATCAAGAATGTAGCAATATTACAGTCTTCAGCGTCGGCATGAGATCATACTCTGACAGCTCCAGCCAAGCCATCTCCATGAGTTTCCCAAAATATCTGATCACCGAGTCACCACTTACCTTAGACGTCGTATTTACACTAGGGCTGCAAAACCCAATTTTTTAAGAGCTCTAAAAGATCCTAAGGTCCTATATAGTGACATTTGTTTTTGGTCCGAAGCAAGCACGAGTTGTTAACTCTTAAAATCGAGTCTTTTGCTTTCACTCTATGTTGTATAAATTCACAATTCACAAAAAACAATGAGAAGTACATTACTAAATAATTTCTATTTGCTAAATCCTTTCATTGCTTCTTCTTTGCTAAGTCAAAGGAAATATAATCGTTTATTCCACTAGCTAAATCTCTATTTACTATATTATTTACAAATCCCACTTTTACCTTAAAGTATCACTAGAAACTTTGTTCACCAACAAGGGAATGTATGTCTATACATCAAAGAACACATCGTCCAGCTGAAAAGCAAGCAAATCACGTGCCCTTCATGTATCATCCATTAAAACCCTAAGGAAAGGAAAAATAAGAGGGAAAATTAAAAGGCACCTTAAGATCGGCAAATAAGAGAAAGTTTGAAAGAAATGTCATGAAATTTTTCATATATATAATGGTGAAAGAACTATTCGAACCAAGCTTTGATGTTTTCGACGTCGTGTTTGAGCAGAAGCGTTGTCTTTTTTTAAGATGGCACCTGATTTGCTTGTCGCCCAAGACCTTACAAGAAAACATTGGTTTTGAGACTATAGTAAAAATCGCTAAGTGTGGTCACAAATCAGGAATTTTAGACTACTCTACGTAAAATAGTCACAAATTGAGCTTCGCAAAATGGTTGAGTCACAAATTGGTCGCTAATTTGTGATTATCATGCAATGAAAAAAAAAGTGATGATTGTGCGATGAGTAGTCTAGTCGCAAAACGTTTGCGACTACAATGGGGGTCACTTTTTTAAAAAACAGTCACAAAATAGCCTTAAATTTTGACAAAAATTGTAGTCGCAAATAAGTCTTAAAATGTTGTGACTAGTTTATTGTGGTCACTTAAGGAGTGACAAATTTAAGGGAATTAGTCACTCGTGTGATTTTTGAAGTCACATATTAATTGCAATTTTTAATGACTAATGTACAACTACATTTTATTTATAGTCACAATTAGTGACTTTCTAGAGATGCTGAAGATTAGATGGAGTCACAAAGAGTTACAAAATTTAGTGGCTACTAAGTGACTCCATACTATATACTTAGTTATTAAAGTTATTAATTCAACTATAGCTTGCAAAAATATAAATGTGAATTGATTATTTTGCAAAAACTAATATATAAAATTTTAATTTAAAATGTAAAATGTAAAAAAAACGAAAATGGTTTGAATTATATGTTTTAGAAAAACGAAAACAAAAAATCTAATGGTGCGACGACAGTGATGTAGTAGTCGTTTGTGGTGTCTTAGACGAGGTAGCAATTCTTCCCCATACGTAATATTCTCTCATTAATCGTCTACTATATAGATGCTTCAAAATTTTATTCCCCGTAAGGAAATTATCATTTTTGCAAGTAATACAAAGAAAATAAAACATACCACCACTGCTCTGCGCTATATGTATGTTTGAAAATAAAACTCATGAACTCTTCAGCTCCTCTACAAGAAAACATCAACTTTGAGACTACTTTTTGAGAATAGAGGTGTAGTCATAAAAAAGAGCGACTAATTTGTGACGACTTTACGACCAATTTTGTGGCTGCCGGTATTGTAGTCGAAAAAGATGCAAATTAGCACTAAAACCTGCTATCAAAAATTAGTCGCTTATTTCCCAGACTCTATGACGATTGTATGACTAATAATTGCATTCTCAAAATTGTTGGACAATAACGACATTGCGACGAAATCTTGTAGTCACAAACAGTGTGGTCGCTAAATTTAGCCGCAAATGGAAAAATAAAATCAGTCACAAAATAATAGCTTTATTTGCCACTACTTTGCGATTCCATCTCGGTAGTCTCAGAATATTCGCAGTTGAGTGGTAATAAACTGGTATAAATTTATAAACCATGTGTGTTCCACGAGAGGGGGTTGGTATAACTAACTTAAACACATGAGGGGTGTTGATATAATTACTTTTTGCGACTAGTCTCACTACAGTCGCAAAGTAGTCACAAAATTTATCTATATATACAAGCCATTGGTTTCTCCTCATTTCCACAAACGTAAAACACAAAATTTTAGTAAGGAAATTAGTTTTAGAGGAATAATGGTGGTGAATTAAAATTATAAGAGTTATCGGGAGTGGATGTACAAGATGATTGATGAGCATACAGGAAATATCTTGACCTAGGTTGTTGCAGATGTTAAAGAGTTCATGAGTTTTGCAAGTAATCAGCCAATAGCCCAAAGTAGTGGTGGTATGTTTTACTGTCCTTTAATTACTTGCAAAAACAATAAATTTCTTACGGAGCATAAAATCTGGAACCATCTATATAGTAGAATATTTATGCCAAAATAATACGTGTGGTATATGCATGTGGAAGAATTGAATGTTGATTTATGAACGAGTTATCTTAATAAAAATGATCATGCAAGTTGTAGTCAAAGAGTTATATAGAACTCCTCCTCGACTACAACTTGAAACAATAGTTTGAGAGAAAGTGTAAACACATATGAACCTTTTTACATAACCAAATCCAATCCAAAAAAAAAAGAATAGAACTAAAACAAAGTCAAATTAAAAAACCAAACCATATCGGTTAACCAAACCAAAATAGCTACTCTTAGAGTATCCTCATTGCAAGTCTCTCAATAAGTCTTTCATAAACTATAAAATAATAAATAATGATAAAAAAAATTGTGGATCTTTCAAAAAGTAAGAGAATCCCATAGATAAGTCTTCTCAAATGAGATACTCATCGATGGGGTTCTCACATTTTACTATAATAGCACTGTTCTTTTATCGATCGGATCGCTAATCGAGTGAAAATTAGTGAAGGGGAAAAAAGATGGACGGCACAATTTAAAAATTTATGTCGCTGATTGTTTGGGAAATAGAGTGGCGCGTTCAATTTTTCAGTCGCTGACTTTTCTAGCGATTGAATGCTCTTTAAATTTTTTGGGAGATGGAGTCGTGCGTCCAATTGTAGCGACTGTGCAGAATGGAATACAGAGAAAAAGAGTGATTTTTGGTCGCTGAACATGATCGCAGCTACTGATAAAAGAACAGGGCTAATATTTTATTTATATTTATTATTTTATAATTTATGAGAGATTTGGTGAGATAATTGCAATAAGGTTGCTTTTAAATTACAATAAAACAAACAAATTGAATCAAAGAACTAACCAAGAGATTGGTATCAGAAAACCCAAACTAAACCATTGAAATTGTTTTATGCTTAATGCTTATAGGCTATAGACGCGACATAAATGGCAACTTCGTTTACTTGTTCGAGTGCTATTCTATAATGTATAAACTCTATCAATCCACATAGATAATTGAAATCGAAGATTAGAGTGTTGAGTGAATATTGCGTTCAACTTCGTTTGCTTTTTACTGTTCATTCCCAATTCCTGGGAACCACCGTGGTGAAGCCTAGAGGATAGTTGATAGCTGCATATGGTTTTATCTCAAAGGCGAATCCTTTTAAGGAAATCTCACTGTTTTGCAACTGCCCTTGTTTCCAAACCACAGGATTACATCCCCAAGTCTGTTAAATATCTTGATTCGGATCTGATCTATAATGCACACAAGATGTTCGACGAAATTCCTGAATTGAATGTTGTTTCTGTTACAGCGGTGATGGGTCGCTTTGTGAAGCAAAACAGACATGTGGAAGCAAGTCATGCTTTCAAAAGGTTGCTGTATTTGGGCATTAGACCTAACGAGTATACGTTTGGCACAGTCATTGGGTCTTCTACATCTTTGAGAGATGTCAAGTTGGGTAAGCAGCTACATGGTTTTGCGTTAAAGATGGGACTTGCATCTAATGTGTTTGTCGGTAGTGCGGTTTTGAATTGTTATGTGAAGCTGAGTACGCTGGTCGATGCTCGAAGAAGTTTTGATGATACTAGAGAACCAAATGTAGTTTCTATTACCAATTTGATAAGTGGGTACCTTAAAAAACTTGAATTTGAGGAAGCGGTTTCGTTGTTTAGAGCAATGCCAGAGAGAAGTGTTGTTACTTGGAACGCAGTGATTGGAGGGTTTAGCCAAACAGGGCGGAACGAAGAAGCTGTGAATACTTTTGTAGATATGTTAAGGGAAGGTGTGGTGATACCTAATGAATCAACCTTCCCTTGTACTATAACAGCCATATCCAATATTGCTTCTCATGGTGCTGGTAAAAGTATCCACGCCTGTGCAATTAAGTTCTTAGGTCAGCAATTTGATAATGTCTTTGTTGGGAATTCTCTGGTTAGTTTTTACTCAAAATGTGGAAACATGGAAGATAGTCTTCTGGCTTTCAACGAGGTACAAGAACAACATCGGAACATTGTATCTTGGAACTCTATGATATGGGGCTACGCACACAACGGAAGAGGAGAAGAAGCTATAGCCATGTTTGAGAAAATGGTCAAAGAAACTAACCTGAAACCAAACAATGTGACAATTCTTGGACTATTATTTGCATGTAACCACGTAGGCCTTGTCCGTGAAGGGTACTTTTATTTTAACAAGGCAGCGAAAGATTATGATGATCCAAATCTGTTACAGCCTGAGCATTATGCTTGTATGGTGGATATGCTCTCTAGGTCAGGTCATTTTAAAGAAGCAGAGGAGCTTATCAAAAGTATGCCTCTTGACCCGGGAATCGGGTTTTGGAAGGCATTGCTTGGAGGATGTCAGATTCATTCAAATAAGAATCTGGCTAAATTAGCGTCGTCTAAGATCTTGGAGAAGGATCCAAGAGATGTTTCGTCATATGTTATGCTATCGAATGCTTACTCTGCTGCGGAAAAATGGCATAATGTTTCGGGTATACGGAGAAAGATGAAGGAAATGGGTTTAAAGCGTATTACGGGATGTAGTTGGACTGAAATTAGCGGCCAAGTTAGTGTATTTGTGAATGCTGACAAGAACAACGAACTCAAGGATGAAGTCTATAGGATGTTGACCTTTATTACAGAACATATTAAGGCAAGATGAATGAGAATGCAACTCAACATTATTGGTTTAAAGGATGATGTGTTTTTTATTTTACGATTATTACATATAAATATTTATCTATATAATCTCAAGATAACTCAAGAGATTCTCATTCTCATTCATCTGAGAGAACCCACATGAAGGAAAACCTTTCGATAAGATAACTCAAGAGGTTCTCTCAGTAGAGTTGCTTGAAACAAATCATATAATGGTATATGCTTAACATGCGTTGCGTAGTAACATGCGCTGCTTGAGTTTCTCTTAAGTCTTGTCTTATGAAAGAAGAGATATATGCTTTCTGTTGCTATACAAATTTGTTATTTTGAGCTAATAACTAAACTCTTCTATTAAAAAAAGAAAAGAAAACTAAACTCTTTTAAATATGTCAAACCGAAACATCACCCCTCGGAACGTAAGTTACATATTTAAGCAAATTATACTCTTTGTCCATTTTTCCAGTCAAATAGATGAACAAAAACTCAACCAATAAAAAACCTTCTTCACTTTATCTAGCTTCTATGCAAAGAATAAGGATTCTAAACCCTAAACCCTAAACCATTTTTCCGACAGAACTGTTATTCTGCCATGAATTGTCGAGAATCAGACAAGGTGGGTCGGGATTCGGACATGATGGTTTTCGAACTCGAGAGATGGCGTGTGAAAGATTAGGTGGGAACAGTGATCTCCTTGGATGCTCGGTTTAATAAGCGGGAACGGTTATCTGACTCTAGCGTGTAAGAGAAAAAGTGCGTAAACGGTTATTGCCGAGCAAAAACGAATTTTCTCGTGGAAGCAGTTATGAGGTAGAAGGAATTTGATAAGCCATTAAGAGCTTATATCAAGAAGAAGAAGAGGAATGACGTGGCAGCAGAAAATGACGAGCTGGAATGAGAGTAAGTAAGGATGCTGAGGTGGAGGTCAGCTAAAGAAGACTGAAGAGAGTATACGAAAATAGATATATTGTAATTCGTTTTAAAATAGTTTCTCATCCTTTTATGAATGGGATCTTTGGGAAGTTTGTTAGAGTTCTTTCTCTGCAACCTTAGGCGATTCATCAAGAGAGTGTTCTTGAGTTTCGATTGGATTGATCATAGTTGTTGATTTTCAGCTGTGATTGATTTGTAATCTCTGTTGAGTGAAATAAAATTCGACTATTTCTCTTAACAATTGGTGCGGTGAGCGTGGCGATTCATAGCGACGACGGAGATGGAAAATTCAGAGCAGATTACGCAGAATTACAAGGATCGGTGGAAGAATTAACTGCCGAAGTTGAGATATTACGCGGCGGATGGAAGAGGTTAACGGAATCAAACACAGACGTGTCAAATCGAGTGTTGCGAATCGAAGATCGCCTAACAAAGGTGGATCGGAGAATCGAAACGATAGATACGAATCTGAATTCGATTACTAATACCCTAGCTCGTATAGAAGCTAATCAGTTCGCGACGCAACGTCCGGGGAAGACGATCGATGCTGGTCCTTCACATCAGGTACAATCTGAAACTCCTATAGATGATCGATCAGTAGATCCTGGTGAAACAACGTTAGGTTATCGGGGAATTCACAATGTGTTAGAAAATCGAGATGGAATGTTGAAGAAAATTGAGCTTCCGCCTTGTGATGGATTACGTCCTTATGGTTGGATTACACAAGCTGAACGATTCTTTCGTTTGGGGAAGTATAGTGATGTGGATAAGTTGGATTTGATGTCAGTAAGCTTACAAGGTCCAGTTCTCAATTGGTTTAATCGAGAGATTCAGCGAGAAGAGTTTAAAGATTGGTCTCAGTTTAGCGACGGCTGATTGCGAGATTTAGTCAAAAGCTTGAAGAGAATCCAAGAAAACGATTATTCAGGTTTGAAACAAACAGGTCCTATTGCAGAGTATGTGAATGAGTTTGAGGAACTTTCTGCGATAGTTACGCAGGATCGATGAAGCTAACCTTGAACATATTTTCTACTTGGGATTAAAACCAGAAATGCAAGAGGTTATTAAGATAAAAGAGCCTCACGGATCGACAGAGCATTTTAACTCAGTAATGAGGATGGCTGATAGTGCTTTTTGTAGTTCAGTAGCAGCAGCATCTGGTCATTTTACTCCTCAAGAACTACCTATATACCGTTAAAGTCTTCCACTAATTACAATGCTTCAAGATCGTGGTCACAGCCATCTAGTCATGACAATTCCAGGGATACTAATAAGTATTTTGGGTCGCAGAATGATAAAACAACTCAAAGACAATCAGGAGAACCAAAACTTGAAATCTACTAATTCTGCAGTTGGGGTGAAAAAGATTTCACAGACTGAATTTGAGGAATTAAGGAGGCTGGGTCTGTGTTATAAATGCAAAGGAAAGTGGTCTAAAAATCACAAGTGTCAACAGGCGGGTTTACAAGTGATGACAGTGATTAATGGGGAGGAAGTTGAGATTTTAGAAGAAGAATGGATTGATACCTTCAAGATGAAAATGGCAGAGTGTAGAATTAGTAGAATTGTCAATAGTGTCGAATTGGGGAGTTGACTCGCCAAGTACTACAAAAATGTGGGGAACAATTGGAAAAACTAAGGTTGTCATAATGTTAGATAGTGGTGCCACACACAACTTTGTGGATCCGACCATCATATCTAAGGCAAAGTTGCAACCATTAACTAACACCAATATGAGAGTGCGTTTAGGAACTGGCATTACAGTTCATGGATCTGGAGTGTGTCCAAAAGTTCTTTTTACAATTCAAGAACATCAATCAACAGCAGACTTCATTGTATTGGAGTTAGGCAATGTTGATATCATTTTGGGAGTGCAGTGGTTGAGAACATTAGGGAAGTGTGCGATGAATTGGGAGACTCATGAGCTGTCATTCAATCATGGAGGAGCGATTGTGAACCTCATTGGAGATCCTACTTTACACAGCACCAGAATTTCCTTAAGAACTCTCCGTTATTCACCTGATGTGCAACTGGAATTGAGTAATACTGAACCATTGGAGGAGATTCAACAGATTAATGCATCAGTGGAACTATTATTGGGTAGGCATTTGAATGTTTTTGCAGAGCCGACTCAGCTCCCACCTAAACGAGGTTTTGAACATGCAATTAATTTAGTGGCTGGAGCTGGCCCAATAAATGTTCGTCCTTATAGGTATCCTCATGCATATAAGGAGGAAATGGAGAAATTAGTAACAAAGATGTTGACAGATGGTATCATTAGACCGAGTAAAAGTCCTTATTCAAGTCCTGTTTTGCTTTGGTCAAGAAAAAAGATAACAATTGGAGATTTTGTGTTGATTATAGAGCTCTAAACAAGATCACAATCCCAGATAAGTTCCCAATACCTATGATTGACCAGTTGTTGGATGAATTGCATGGTGCCAAGTTGTTTTCAAAGTTGGATTTAAGAGCTGGATATCATCAAATACGCATGGAAGATAGAGATATAGAGAAGCATTTCGATCTACTAATGGCCATTATGAATTTTTGGTTATGCCATTTGGTCTAAGCAATGCTCTGACAACGCTTCAATCACTTATGAATGAGTTATTCAGACCATTTTTGGGAAGATTTGTGTTAGTATTCTTCGATGACATATTGGTCTTCGTTCTACTATGGAGGAACATATTCAGCATTTAGCTCAAGTGTTGAATGTCTTTGTGGTTCAACAATTGTTTGCAAATAAGAAGAAGTGTCGGTTTGGCCAGACTCATGTAGAATATTTGGGCCATGGGATATCCAGGGAAGGGGTTGCTACAGGTCCGGCAAAGACAAAAGCCATGAGGCTATGGCCAGTCCCAAAAACAGTTAAAGAACTTCGAAGTTTTTTGGGACTAACTGGTTACTATAGGCGTTTTGTAAAAGGATATGGCTCTATTGCTCGACCATTAACAGAGTTACTTAAAAAAGATCAGTTCGAATGGACTAATAAGACTCAGGGAGCTTTTGAGCAACTAAAAGAAGCAATGATGACTGCACCGGTATTGGCTTTTACCAGACTTTTACACAGCCATTTATAGTAGAATCTGGCGTCTGGTTATGGAGTGGGAGCTGTATTGATGCAGAGTAATCAACCCATTGCATATTTTAGTTCTGGTCTCCGGATAGGAACAAATCAAACCCATTTATGAAAGGGAGCTTATGGCCATTGTCTTAGCTATTCAAAAGTGGAGGCATTACTTGATTGGACGCAAATTTGTGGTACATACAGATCAAAAGAGCCTCAAATTTTTATCTGAACAGAGGGATGTATCAATGGACTATCAACGTTGGCTTTCTAAACTGTTGGGATACGATTTTGATATCATTTACAAGCCCGGGGTTGATAATAAAGTTGCAGATGGATTATCCGAATCATTGTTGAACCTATGATTACAAGTTCTGCGATGTTTTTAGCTTTGACAAGTACCTTACAAGCTTACAACTACAAGATATATTGGAGGAGATTGACAATGATGATGAGTTAAGTGCTTTGAAACAGCAAGTTTTATCAAACCAGAGTGCACCGTTGGAATTAACAAGAGTGAATGGGCGGTTGCACAAAGGGAGGCTGATGTTATCTCGAAAATCAAAACATATTCCAACAATATTACAAGTTTATCATGATGAGTTAATTGGAGGACATTCAGGAGTTCTTAAGACACTGCTGGTACAACAGGTTTTCTTTTGGAAAAAAAATGAATGTTGATGTTCAGAAGTATGTAGCTGAGTGTAGTGTTTGTCAAAAACACAAGTATTCAACTCTATCACCAGCAGGTTTACTTCAGCCTTTACCAATTCCTTCACAGATTTGGGAGGATCTTTCAATGGATTTTATAGAAGGATTGCCATTATCAAGGGGAGTTAATGTGATTTTGGTGGTGGTGGATCGTTTGAGTAAGTATGCTCATTTCATAGGTCTCAAACATCCTTATACGGCAAAAGATGTTGCAGATAAATTTGTCCAAGAAGTTGTTAAGCTCCATGGATTTCCTGCTTCTATTATTTCAGATAGAGACAAAATATTTTTGAGTTCATTCTGGAGGGAGTTATTCAAACAGTCAGGGACAAAACTCAAATATAGTACATCTTACCATCCACAAACGGATGGGCGATCAAGTATTAAATCGGTGTTTGGAAACTTATCTCGGATGTTTTTCTTCTTCTCATCCAAAGTCGTGGGCTCTGTTTTTAGTTTGGAATTGAGCTTTGGTTTAACACCAACTATCATACATCTTTAGGGACAACACCCTTTCATATCGTGTATGGCGAGCTCCTCCAAGTTTGTTGAAGTTTGAGGAGGGTTCAACAACAAATTTTGAGTTGGAGACAATGCTCAGCAGAGGGATTCAATGCTGGTTCAGATCAAGAATCATCTTATTCTAGCTCAAGATAGAATGAAAAATAATGCTGATAAAAAACGCAGAGAGTTGGTGTTTAATGTTGGGGATAAGGTGTTTTTGAAGCTACGCCCTTATAGACAGAAACGATGTCGAGGCGTATGTGTCGAAGTTGGCTGCGTTATTATGGACCCTTTGAAGTGATTGATCGTGTGGGAGCTGTCGCTTATAGACTAAAATTGCCTTCACTCTCAAAGATTCATAATGTCTTTCATGTCTCTCGATTAAAACCAGTTACGGGGCAGAATCATATCATTACAATTACAGCTACATTGTCATCCCAAGATGAGCTGGTCATTGAACCAGAACATATGTTGGATACTCGTTATGACAAGGATGGTCATTTGGAAGCATTGATCAAATGGACTGGTCTACCGGATCATGAGCGATCTTGGGAGAAAGTGACAACCTTGATTCATCGGTTTCACATCTGAAGCTTGAGGACAAGCTTCGTGACGGGTATTGATAAGCCATTAAGAGCTTATATCAAGAAGAAGAAGAGGAATGACGTGGCAGCAGAAAATGACGAGCTGGAATGAGAGTAAGTAAGGATGCTTTGAGGTGGAGGTCACTAAAGAAGATCAAGAGAGTATACGAAAATAGATATATTGTAATTCGTTTTAAAATAGTTTCTCATCCTTTTATGAATGGGATCTTTGGGAAGTTTGTTAGAGTTCTTTCTCTGCAACCTTAGGCGATTCATCAAGAGAGTGTTCTTGAGTTTCGATTGGATTGATCATAGTTGTTGATTTTCAGCTGTGATTGATTTGTAATCTCTGTTGAGTGAAATAAAATTCGACTATTTCTCTTAACAGAATTGCGTGAATTATTAGGCGGGAACTATTATTGAGGAGTTTTTCTTGAGAATCTCTTTATATATCGACTCCTTGGCTGAATTAAAACACCTTACATACGATAGAAATAACTTTAAATGATCAGAGAGAGAAATATCAAGATAAAGTTTGATATTTCTGAGTAAGATCGAGTAACCACTATCGATACTGACAGAAGCCACTGACTCATATCTCTGCGCCGAGAGAACCAATCTCTGCTTCGAGAAACTGTCATCGGAGATGAAGGAACTTCAGCCTGAGATCGAGAATCGAGAGTTTTCCGTGACAAGTGGTGTCAGAACCGAATTCAAGAGACGAAAGTGAGTGCGCGACCGTTGTTTCATATTTAAGTTCTATTCTTTGCATACATTTTTCTAGTCTTTGATTGATTGACATATAATTCATTGTTCTTCGCATGCTCTGTCTTGTTGATTGATCCTAGTTCTCGGAGACTTGGGTAATTAAACTTGACGAGCCCTGTCTTGAGGAGATGACTGATAAATTGACTGTGTGGTTACAGAACATGATTATGGCTCGGTGAGACGGGATGACTGCCCTCACTGAGCATTTCTTTGCTTACACTCTCTTTATAAATGCAGGAAAATAAATTAACAAAGAAAGTAATCAAAGTGGCTGAGTCTGGAAGGGAGGAAGAATTGGGATTTGTGTAGTTTTTCTTTTTAAAAAAACATGGAGATCCAGAGTCTAAGTCTTTATTTTGTGGTTTGCTTTTTGGGAGAAATTTTTATTGATTAGAAATAAAAGAATCTAAAATAAAGAAATCAGAGAAAAGAAAAAATGTCATACTTGTGGGGAGATACGTTGCATCATTTCAGAATTCCACGGAATAGTAATCTTGCTTTATTAGATAATATCATATGCCAAAAAAATAAATAAACAAATCAATCATTAAAAACCATGCCAAAACCAATTTTTTATTTTTGTTTTTTTTTGTCAGCCGTATTTTTCATTAAATAAAAAATCTAAAAAAATCCAATCATTCTAAAAAAAATTAGAAAAAGCCCAAGAAACCTATTAAAAAAGAGAATTAGGGCGGTGAAATTTCGCCATAAATAGTAAGAGTATTTGTACATAAACAGTAACTAAAAATTAAGGAAAGGATGGAGAACACGCATACAATTGTAATTGCACTCGGATCGGTACTTAAAACTTCTGCATCCTACGACCTCGGCTCATCATAACACGACCTCAACTCGTTATAGATACTTGACTAGATTTCAATTAGAACATGTAAATAGCTCAACGACATTTCATTGTTATTTGCACTATCCGCTCAGCAACTCAATATAATCAAGCTCGAACCCTCTTCCTTTGACCGAACTCACTTTATTAAGAGCATGTTTGTTTGCTTAGTTGTCATTTCTATCCAACTAGTTCATCCAAATACTCTATCTACATAATTCATTTGAATGATGTTTGTTTTCATTTTGGGTCATTCATTTAGATAATTCATTTGAATGAACTTTTGTTTGTTTGTTTAGTTGTTGTAAATCTCCATCTCCATCTAAATGCTTTTAATAAGAAAATAACTAACATACCCATGCTTTATTATAATTATATTTTAACTTTAACATTTATTCATATTAATTTTAATTCTTGATTTAACATATATTTATAACTAAATATTTTTCAAATTATTACTTTTGATATTTATAAATTTATTTTTCTCACATAAAATTCATGTAAATTTATAAATTAAATTCCAAAGCTGCATTTTTAAATTGGTTTACAAAGAATCAAAAGTTTACAAGCCAACAACACGTAAAAATTCATGTTACAAATCCTCAAAACAAAGCAAAAGTCTACAATGTTTTAAAAAAACAGAGCTTACATCAAAAAAAAAAAATTTTGTGAAAACAAAGTCTTTATAATTTGTAGTCTTCATCCATATTATTGATCAAGAAATCAGATATATCATGAAACTAAAAGCAACCCAAGCATAAGATCTTCTTGAAAATGTACCAGTCTTCTTCAAATACCTCTTGATCGAGCTTCTCCTATCACAAACAAAAGATGAAACAGAGCAAAATCAGCAGAGCAAACATAAATAGAACTCAGATCACTATTAGAAACTGAAACATTGATATATCATAAAACTAAAAGCAACCCAAGTATCACTTCACAAACAGCAACAATAAAAAATTATAAACCCAAAATCTAAACTAGAATACAAATATCACATACCTGTTAATATGAAAGTCTAAACTAGAATACAAATACCAAATATCAAGCTATGAACAATATAGTTTTGAATTCAAGAAAACAAGCTATGAACACAGTTCCAGAAACTCTCAATCCAAAAGTTGTGAAAATTTCACTATTGGAATCGAGAAAAGTTTGGTTTCGACAACAAATTAAGCTTTAATAAGCATCAATCAATCTCACGAAGTCTTACATAAACTCTAACAGAGATTCAAAATGCAAATATACTCAAAGCAGATCTCTCCACAAACAATACCGGAAAAGTAACTCACATATATATCATGAACAGCCAAATATGGTTATAATGAAACTATCAAACGATGGAATAAAACGATGGAATCAACAAACGAGAGACTAGAAACAACACAACATCAAACGATGGAATCAACAAAACTATGAAAAATCGAAGACGCAAAACAATAACA